>JAOWCC010000577.1:154618534-155818534 GCA_030867875.1 Actinernus sp. WN-2022
TATAACCTATTTTTAGAAATGATTTTCGCTAAATCGATAGCCCAGCGTATTGCAATTAATTGCACCAGCAACTCTGATTGGTCCAAAACATGAAAGCCTTTGTTCTGATGAGAGAACCAAATTTGTGTTTATACCGTATATTATACCGTAAACTGATGGCTGCATTTCATTGCTTATCGAGACTTCTGGTATAATTAATCAATATAACTTGAGTGCACTTTCAGCACTTTATAATAATTATCATTATAAAAGCACCATTGGACATAATTAATGTCGTTGGCGCTATAGAAATATTGTTGGATGAGGGTGAGCCAATTGTTTTTTATCAGTCACAATCTCGTTTCTGATTGGCTGAAACAGTTCTTACTGTCCGACGTTTTGACGTCAGACGGCTTCGGTGAAATCTGAACATGACGTCACAACTGCGCTTACACGTGGGTTTTACTGAAACCGCAGCAAACAAACTTAGGAGATCGGAAATACCTGTCAAAGAAGAGGTAAGAGTTTGCTTGCCTCCCGAAGAAAGAAACTTCTCGAGAACAACTTTACAAATCAAACATAAAAAGAGCATCTTAAAAAGCTAAAGCTTCATGTTCATTAGACGGCGATTGCAAAAAATCCTGATACTGCTAACTTTTGCATGTTTTCTACGCTAGACTCAAAGCTAGCTAAACTCATAACTCAATCACGAACATGTAACCGAATTTGAAATCAATTGTCTGTCCTTTTAAGTAGTACACGCGATCACAGATTGGGCTCCCTGTGGGTCACTTCGCTAAGAACTAAAAATATCAGTCACAAGGCAAGCAACTCCATTCAAAGCCGCCGAGTGAAGCGCGCGAGAATTTGTCAAAACTAGCAACTTTTCGGTTCTCGTCCTACTCCAACCTAGCCTTGCGTAAATTCATTCCGGAATAATAGTCCAGCTTCGCTGGATGCGATAACAACTTCATGCTTATGATGCGATTCATAACACCAGTGGCAAGATGGGGGATTATTCACCACTCCATGTATTGTTGTAGTTTGATCTTCTGCACCTTCTCTCTGGTATTTGTGAATATTTAACATCAGAATGAGACTAACGTTGAGTAAATGCGTCTGTAGTCATTGCATCCAGCGGTAATTCTTGAATGCGAAATGGTTTCATATCGGGAATAATAGTTGCATAAAAGAATCGGGAATTATTCCGGAATAATAGGTAAAACAAGAATAATATTAATATTTTGCAAGTATCGAAGTACGAACTGGTCAGTGAATGGAGAATAAGCAAGCCTTCTTCTCGACGCCTCATTCTGTTACTGAAACGAATTCTTGAGAATTCTCGCTACCCCCCAACCTGCTGCCTACCGCAGTCACTAGACAGACCAGAGTATTCAATCTCCACGTGCTACCGGTGACAGAGCGATAAAGCTGAACCCTTCAAGCTGCTTGCTAAAATGCCGCTTTCTCATGTTCTCCCTATCCATTCATCCGAGCTATATAATCTCGAATGGCGCAAAGTATCATTCCCACGGTGTTTGGCCGGCCTATGGTTGGTGAAATGGTGCAAAATTCAACACATAATTCATTCACATTCAACATTCTTAACGATAGCGTTTTCATTCATCCCTAGTATATATTTATTCACTTTCAACGACATTATTCTTGTTCAAGAATATATTGATTCACATTCAACAAATTATTCATTCACATTCAAGGTTGAATTTTCATTCACAAATTTATATTCATTCAACAATTTCTGCGCAATCTGTTCGCGTACACAGGGAGCCCAGTGTAAATTTCAGGACAAATTACCGTTCAAAGATAGCGGACAAACAAGAAGACGGCAGAACAGAAGTTCTTAACTAGGAGCTATTCTTTCAATAGCAGCTGACCTTATTGATGTGTGTGAGCGTGTATGGAAACATTTAGTTTTCGAAAATAACCGGATTTTCGAGAATTTCGGCGGCTTGTACTTCGTGCATGTACGATAACACGGATGAGGTAAAACAAAGAAGACAAAAACTCAAAGGCAATGAACTACAGCAAAACAATACCCTGAAATACAAAGAACCCTAACCCAGAATACAATACATTCTGGTACACGACTGAAGAAGGAGCCAGAATTTCTTTATCTTATGATCAATTAAGGCAATATTGTAAAACATTTCATGAGATCACGAGACCCTTTCGTTGGGTATTCTTTGGTATCTGGTCCATACTCTAGAATACGATGCCTCAATGTCCGTCTTGAAGTAATAAGCATTTCAGCAATTTTCGTCTAGGCCGAAGCCCGACGAACGATGGCCGGCCCCGAGCAGCAAATCTTCCATCTTCCAGTACCGACATACTTTAATTACATACTTCTACGGCTCAGTTGTGAGGTTTCCAAAGAGTAAATCTCAAGGTCTGTACAGCTTGGTGACTGGCATGAGCCAGTCAGTTCGTATGCCATCTTTAAGTTTAATACCGCTAATTTGTTCTGAAACAAATTCTCGAAAATCCGGTTATCTCACAATCTAGTATTTATTTTGATAATTTGCTTCTGTAGACCGTTTGTCACGACTCGTAATGCCTCGGTTTCAGTCATCAAATAATCAACTTGTCAAATAATCAACTTGTCGGTGCACACTTTCGAGCTTCACCTTGATTCTTCTTCTGATATTTACTCGGGCTGCCTGTGGCAGGCACGAGTCTTAATCTGAAGGCCGTTATTTTTTTTGTTTCATGCAGCAAAATTTCTGCCCATGTATTAAATTTCAAGTTCACCACCAATCAGATTGCACTGTGCTGGTCACGTAACACTCGCCAGGTTAATTTATTTACATAATTTCATACAGTAAAATCAAGATGCTGGAAATTTCTCTCTAATTTGGAGTCCCATCTCTCAAATGTAAGCAGTTTAATGTTTTATTTAACTTCACTTGTGCGAAAGCCTTCCAACAGGCTCAGGATATTTCAACTGGCGCTCTTTTCGGAGCCGAAGGATCGCGTTTTTTACCCAGATGGCCAGTGAATTTATATACGAGACGACGACCTGAAAGGGCTGCATGATGAAAGCTAATATTTCTCGTTTAAGCTTCTCTTCCGCCACGGCTTTGTTATTTGAATCTCTGTGGATTGGTATACTTAAATATACTGCACAATACCGACCATACAACTGAATAGGAAGTCTTTAACAAAGCCAAACTCAACTTCAACTCAAGAGCAAAGCTGAGAGGGAAAGTGAAACTGAACAGTGTCTTGTTTGACTTTAAGGTACGTTTGGTAGGTTTTATGCCACATTTCATCGCATTTCATTTTACTCTCGGTCATAATACATACCAGCGCAAACAGCGTGATCGGTAGGCCAACACTAAAATAATTTTGACCGCGTTTTTGGCTGGTTTACCGATCTCGTACGATCTCTCGTACGATCTCTCTGCGTTCGCGTTATACTGGTATACTAAATAGCTGATTTATAGCGAAATATAGCGATTTACTAGCAAATATATATACTGTGGTTGAGCAGTTATGGGTTACTATCCTCTATCGAAGTCTGAAGACATCTGAACTCCTGAACTGTGAGCTAGAGCAACACTGTCGTTCACCAGCACAGAATAATTTATGATGACCCAAGCAATATTCAACTCTCAAGGTAAACCTCTCACGGCCGAGGTTTTGGTTCGAGAAATAAAAGGCTTCCAACAATTCCCTTTATAGTTCTTTAATATAATGAGCAGACTGAAGTTTTGGGAATGAGTGTAAAGCTTTTAATTATAGAGATTCAACAGGCATTTCAGTTAATAATCTCAGTTCAATCGAACAAATACCAATATGGTCTCGTAATAGCTCATCATGCATGTTTAGCAAGAACAGCAGATAAAGTTACACAGAGGCACACAAATTGACATAGCTCCATCACAGGATGGACAGGATACAACTTATAATATGGTACAAATATAAACATACATTTGAGACAATCATCTATTAGTACTCGGAACCTGCAGTATAACAGAACAGCAGACTAAATTGTAAACTTGTGTTACATGAATAAGTAGTGTTTAAATTAAAAGGTCTACGAGAAAAAAATATATATTAAATTACATATATCCTAGGGGACCAGAGAATGAAAGTCACCGCGCTACCGGCCACTCCTAAAGACTGCTAAATTCAGCTAATAATTCTTCCCTTTGGCTATTACTAAGAGGATTTCTTCAGTCTCATGTGGCCCGAGTGTAAGCCCAGATGGCCTCTTGTTTTCTCGTTTTCCTCGACTACGCCTTTATCGACTGCTCGCCGCTCGCTCTGCTGTCGTAATTAAGCCTCTCTTTGTTCCTTTGTTCGTTCTGACTGTCTTTCAATGACAGTTAAAGGAGCAGTGTCACGATTCTGATTTGTTGTTGTAGACAATGGCAAAATCACGCTATGTCACGCGCCGCTGCAAATTTCCCTTTCGATTGAAATAAATAAAATGCTGCTTTATAAAAATATGACATCAAACCTAACCATATAATACTGAAGTATAGTTATATAGCAATTTCGGCTCGAGATATCGTGCAAATACGTCGATGCAAGCGGATTACTCACGGACTTCTACTTCTGTCACATCTTTTGATTTCTTGTCCGCCTGACACATTTTCAAAACTTTGGGCATGAATACTAATCGTGACACTGCCCTTTAAGTAATGTCGCCGAAGAACTATTGCTGATTCCGGTCGATTCGGCTCTCGTATTCGCCGCAGGTCTTACAGACGACTGTTACATACAGACCTCAGTCGCTGTTATTTAAGCAATAGACCACACATTTCAATGTGTTTACTGGCGAAATAAAGCACGCGGGATGTTGGGAGAACACAAGAAGTGCTTGAAACTCAAGCCGAAGGCGCGTGATTTTCAAGCATTTCAAGTGTTTTTCCCAACATCCCAAGTGCTATATTTCGCCAGTAAACACATTGAAATGTCGGGTCTATTGCTTTTATGATATACTACGACACAACGCAAACACAATCGACCATAGATTTGTGAGTCTATAAGCCAATCAGAGCGCTCGTACTATCTGGGTTATTTTGATGGTTTGCACTCAATCCCCAGAGATTCAAATGACAAAGGGCATGGCGGCCATGTTGGTGTACAGAACAAAAGAAGCTAACGAAGAATCTATTGTTAACTGTACACCAACATGGCGGCTATGACGTAACGTGCAAAGGGTCTATTATATAACATTATAACACAGACCTTGGTCTTGACATTTTTTATATCACACTCAGCTCACCCTTTTAGAATAATTGTTTATCTCCCTTTCTGTAACCAGCGAGAATTATTTTTCAGTATACAATTTATATATTTTAAACTGAGTTTGTAAAGAAAAATAAAGGCTTGACTTACATTCATATCCAAATACTTCTATTTCATCTGGGGTAAAGTAATAGGTCCCTGCCAATAACGTCCTGGCGCGAGCCTGTGCCATGTTGTGTGACGTGTCGTTACAAATCACGCCAGACAGATTGTAAGCCTGTCCTAAATCGCTAAACGAGACGTGTCCGAGGTGAAGATCATTCATTCCAAACACAGGGCCAGAGTAGTCAATATTCTGGGCCGCAGTATTATAAGCACTAGACTTGATATTGATCTTGAATGGCGGGCAACCTCTCGGGTTACTTAGACTGAAAAGGAATGCCGAGATGCTTTGAACTGTTCGCTGAGTACCACGTACTGCAAGAGAATTAGGAAAGCTGTTACAATCCTCACAGCTGACATACACCTATTTCAAAAATAAAGTTGTCTGATCAAAAGCAACAAACCAAGACCGAAAACAATTTCGGCATGTTGTACTCGTGATTGATGTATTAAGATGTGCACGATTTGCCTGTTATTAATTGCTTTTCATCATACATCCGTTTTTTTACTCGTGGATGTTGCTTAGCAACCCACGAGTTATTGATATGGGGAAATCTTGTCACTCACATGCACTTACTCGTTATGCACCAGCCAGTGGTTTCCCCCAGGAGGGAATGTGTGTGTGTGTGTGTGTGGGCTGACATTTGAAATTCTCCACATATAGACTTTCAGAAAGTCCTTCGTCACGCGACTTTGGCGCTCGCGCGCTCACACTTCGTTCGCTTATATCGCTGCGCTCGCGTACCTCGAAAAAAGTGTTGATTCGGATTGAAAATCTAAAGAAAAATCAAAATAAACCCACAAGATAGAAATAGGAACGGCCAGGAGCCCATTATTGGGCTCCTGGAACGGCCTATGAAAAACGTTTGGTAAGTAAAATCGGAAAGGTTTTCAATAGTGAAGCTTTTGTTTAGCTGAATTTGCAGACTGAGTAAATGTTGTTTAACTTAAGCTGAGTCTATTAAATGTGATAAATCAGTTTTTATTCGAGAGGCAAAACATGAAATTATTGCAATGTTCTTTTTAAAATAAGACTCCTGTACACTCCTATAAAATTCTGATAGTGATAAGATTCTCAAATCGTGAGAATACAATGTAAACGTTATTGACAAATTAACTCGCCTCGTGTTCATTGTGGCCGCAAGGCGCGAAAGTCACGACGAGGCTGAAAATACCGCTGACCAGTTGCACTTTCCAATTCCTCGTTCCCAGGCCCACCGGGCAAAGCGCGTTAAATGTTCCCGACCCTCGGGCCACGTAACATTGTCATTATTCCCTACCCAGGGGAGAGCAGTTCCTGTCAAACCCCGTGGTTATGCCCGATCCCCCCCCCCCCCCCCCCCCCCCCCCCATCCCCCCTGGGGGAAACCACTGACTGGTACATTAGCTTCAATCATTTATTATGCAAAAACATGCTGACAGATAAATATGTTTTTCTATCCATCCATGTTATATATGGGTTTAATATCAGTAATTTTACCAAATATTTTGTATAAATCAGAAATATTTTCATTAACAAGGAGAAAGAAATGACCTTTTGTTGGCCTCCTGTGACATCACGTCATTAGCATATTGGAAATAGAAGCCTCTATAACTCATAGATGCAACACTCGAATCAAGAAATATTTTACTATTTATATATTTACTTGATGTAGAATTGATGACTTAAAGGGAAAAAAATGGACTTGTTAACATCATGGAAAACTACTGGGTTATTAAACTACAAGAAAATCGAGAAAGTGAACTGGTTGGCGTAACCAAAGCGCAAGACATCACGCCACCTTCTGTTATGCACTTGTCATCGGCCGAGGGAGGGGGGATCCCGGGGAAATATGGTGACTTTGACAGTCATGCCTTTCAATGTCCCAACATTTCCCAGCATATGGGGCTTTACTCTGAGCAAAGTCCCCATAAAGCCCCCATATCTTGTTTAGTTAGCGAAATAAATATGTAAGAAAATGTGTTCAATAAAGACTCCAACTTCCATCAATCAGTCTGACGTTTTAGTGCGCAAAGGCAAAGGAGAGCCAACACCATTCTCAAACAACGTACACTGCCATTCGACTGGCCGAACAAAACATCAACGACTTTATTAGTATAACGTTCGAAATGCTGTGATATTAGCCATATATTTTCAGATGACCTATTTCAAGCACCAATATCAATGGATTTTACATCGTATACCTCCACGCCGCTTTCTCTGGCTCAGCCACACTAGTTCCAGTCTCCTCGCCATTTACCGGGATCGAATTTCCTCAGGGGTTGGAGCAGAGTAAATCGAAGGCTCCATATTTCCCCGTCTATTGCGGCACAAAAGCGCTGCAAAGTCCCCACAAAGTCCCCTATTTTTCCCCATATAGCCCCCCCCACCCCCCCCCCCCCCTCGGGGAAGCCTATGACAAGTGCATTACGCTCTGATCATTAGGTCACACGTCATAGTTTTCAAAAATGTTGCCCGCTCATCTACTTTTGAAGGTAAGTTTTTTTTTTATCTGTCATGTGACCCTAAATCAATCAGAGGGCGTACAAAACTCACAGCTCTATAGCAGGTTAATTTACTGCGACTGTTTAAAAAACACCTCTGGTACGACGAAATTACGATTGGTGCGATTTGAATATGGGCTCGAGACGTCGCACCTTTTCTGGCTCGGCAATGATTAGATTCTTTAGTTCCGAGAGTCGATATCAGGTGCTTTTATTTAACTCTCCTGGGTCTCGACTCGTACAGTAGAAAGAAGCTGGCCTCTTCCGGCCTGAGATATCTAGATTCCTGTCTGTTGAGTCAACCAAGACGCTGGTCCACGCATTTGTGACGTCACACCTGGATTACTGTAACTCACTCCTTTTCAGACTGCCCCAGTACCAGCATGATCGTCTACAGAAGGTTCTCAATGCTGCTGCAAGAGTGACATGCTTAATACCGAGATTTGCCCATATCACTCCTGTCTTGATTCACCTCCACTGGTTGCCTGTTAAGTATCGGGTTGAGTTCAAGATCGCTCTTCTTGCATACAAGGGTCTGAACGGCATGGCGCCGAACTACATCATTCTCGGAACTACTATTAAGTAAGCCTGTCAGCTCATATCATTTAAGATCAGATAATAAGCATCTACTCTTGGCTCCTCGAACAAAATGCAAGACCTTTGGTGACAGCATTTGATCGTCATTTTTGAACTTTTTAATATTTTTAACTTTATAAATATATTTTTCTTTCAATACGGATTTACATTATGGATTTGTATGTCAGTCATAGTACTTCTGTTTGGTCGCCTTACTTGGTTGTACTACATATGCTGCGACTGGCATATAAATCCTATTATCAATCATTATTATATTTAATTCGTGGCACTATAATAGCATATATTCTATCCATTTTCAATTTTTACCTTTTTAACCTGCTTTAATGTGTGTACATACAAATATTTACTCTCCTTTAACTTAATGTAAAGCGCTTTTGAATATCTTACATAATTTAAGCGCTATATAAATTTATACATTATTACTATTAATATTATTATAAATATGGCTGCATATTTCTATTTACCTCGCCAGGGCTGATCTAGAAGTCCTCCAAAAATGTACTCCTTCACTTTTACCAGGGTGATAGTGGCGGCGAATTTGTCACAACGAGAATGGAATATCGACGGGTCCTTTCCGTGCTTAGAAGATCGATAACAAAGCACCCACTTAGAGTTCTCGGCCATTACCGGTGAGAGCCAGTTATGAAGTTGTTTGGATTCTTCTTTCTTGTTCTCAAGAATACGTGACAGGAGTTTTTCTGAGAAAATAAAACCGGAACACATTGTAACGGTTGGACGTTGAGCACGGATTCTAATTTGTTCTGAACATGCATACGTCTAACGTAGTGCTTTTACATGTACACAGCCGTCCCAAGTAAGTTACATGCGTATATATAAACAGGGCGAGCCTGGCACGACATGTGAGTTGGGTTTATTCACCATTTACCCTACGAGCAGAGCTAGGGTAGTTGGTATCTCGCCTTTGCTGGATTCTTAATTTAGCCGGTTTTTCTTCCTCAGCAAAAACCAAGTGAACATGCTAAATTCGCATTTTACCTGTGGTTTAAATCAACATTTAATTTATTTTCAGCCAATCAGAATCTATGAATTTGAATACATAATTAGTCTCAAGACGCGGCCGCCACTCGCGACTGCTGGTTTCAAAAAACATGTAAAAGCAAGTTTTTCATAATTGCGCATTCTTGGCATCTGCCCTCTAGACTAAATAGTTTTAAACATTTCTTATTTGTAAGGATAATATGGTTGTTTCATGGTTTTCCTATGGAATACAAGCGAAAAGGTTTAGTACTCGAAATTTATATTATTTCAGTGGTATAAAGGCTCGTTGTATACCAAATACTATACATTTATCGTGAAATATTCCGGGGGGGGGGGGGGGGGGACTCCCATATAAAAGGGGTAGGGATGCTCGTCGGACATTTTCGATTTGACCCCTAAGAGGTACTAAAATGGGCGTGGCTCAGGCTTATTTTGACCCCTAAAAGATAATAAAAATGTAAATTGATAACAGCGTTTTTGTGCAATTGACACCCGACCCCTAAAAGGTACCGCTTTACATAGAAATGTCTGTGTTTGATGGTGGATACCCTAAGTGGTACCAAACTCCTGATTTTGACCCCTAAAAGGTACGACGAGCACCCATGTACCCCCGCACATAAGGGAGTCCCCCTCCCGGGGAAATATTCGCTCGTATTCCAAAGGAAACCATGCAATGATCAGTAAGATACCGGCTCAAGATCTGAATCAAACGGTGGATTTTTTTCTCTGCTGCTGTTCAAGTTTTCTTAAAATGCCAAGAAAGCTAATGTGGACGTGGCAAGAGTTAGTAAGAAATATCACCGATACACATACCTCTAAACTTCATCCAGAAAGACACGGTGATTCCTCCAAAGCAATTACCGGGATCACTGACGCACGTGTCAGTGAAATCGCCAAGATCTACTTGACCTCTACCGTCAATAGAGATGACATTAAGATCAGTCTGCACACTATCTGGGGTTGCTGCATGCGTTTTTAACTGGATTGTCCGTTTTATCGGAGAAGAAATATCTTGTATTATTCTATTGCTATCGATGTTCCATCTGTGTTTCACTATAAAATAACATGCAGCAATGTTTAATATATATTATGGCACAAGCTAAGAAATGTCAGTCATTTGATTGGTTGAGAGCAGTGGTATTTCAGCGTAATTTAATGGGCCTTTTGCAGCTAGGCATTCACGTGGTTGTACGGGATTGTACTGGATGGCAAAAAATATCTGACTTCATTTATTTAAAGGCCTCGTACGAGATCGGTATTGTTATTAGCAAAACCTGTTTGTAAATGCTATTTTTCACCTCCAATCGATTGTCGATCTTTCTAAAACAGCGTTTTTAAAGATGGCTTGTTATCCAGCATCCATGGCAACGCCTTTCCCATGGAGATCACGAGCTCATTCATTCGTCAACGAAGTATTAATTATATCAGTGACTGTTAGCTGCAAAAGGCCTGTGCCCACAGGCTTACTATCCTCCAGGTTAATTTGTACCTCAAAAATTGGTTAAGGCTTTCCTACATGTGGTTACGAATTCAAAGATTACTTAGAAACTCTGGAGTCGGGTGGAACTTCTCGAAACGAGCGCAGTATTGGCCTACCCAACAATAGATAACACCCTAACCTTTAGAAAGTGCAGTACAAAAACAATATAGAAGTATAGTATTATTTATGGATGCAATAAGAATACAGGGACCATGGATGGGGTGGGGCAGGTCGGGCTATAGCCCTAGCACTTTTTTTCGGGAAATGTGACAAAAACAAAGATTTAGCGAGAAAGTTCCCTGGAAAACGAAGAAAATGGCATTTCCGAGGCTCTAGATTTCAAAATACTCCCCTAGCAGCTCGCGCCTTTCGCGCTCGTTGTACTGTATGGTTGCTTGAGCCCTACCACTTTTAAGGATACTCCGCGGTCCCTGGAATACAGGTCTCGAGAGGTTCCGTGCTACTCAAACTCTGATATGGAGTTATATTTTCAATAACTATAAAGAAGCAAAGACCGATACAACGTAGAATTTTGAAATTAGTGGTACCACTAATTTCAAAATTCTACGTTGTATCGGTACCACTAATTTCAAAATTCTACGTTGTATCGGTCTTTGCTTTTTTATAGTTATTTTTTATTTGATAGCCGATTAGATCACTAGTTTGATCCAACGTACACCAGCAGAATTGTCGTTCACGGTTGCTTGCTTGAACAATTCGTCTTATATTTTCACTCCTCAAAAGGGCCTTTAGCGATACCGGCTGTGCTCTAAATGTACTCAAAAATAAAGATTAGTAGTTATTTGAATGTTGTGTGGGAAATGTGTTCTATTTAGCGCGTTTAGCGAAATATAATTTCGGGGAGAGGGAAAAAAGTAGAAGGCTGGTAACTCAACGGCATAATCGCTCGACTAAGGACTGGTTTCTCACGAAAATTTCACCTTTCCTTTCGGTATGTAATAGAATGATAATCTATCGATGTTGTGACAATCCTACAAAAATGGCCTAGAAAAGAGATTTCGGAGTACCTAAATTGGCGATCTCCCTATGATCTGTTCAAAACGGTTGTCAAATGTATTCTAAATATGCATGTTTCGGGTCAAATTTTCATTCCCCGTCCATCCCCGGAGTAGACAAATATAATCCCATCTGGACTTTCTGAATTGTGGGACAAAGTCAAAGGAATTCGAAGGGTCATACTTTTTTGAACCCCCAAAAATGGAGTACCATACAAATATAGGCCCTTCCCCTATAATCTCCTTTTTCAGTGAGCAAAAGAGGTCAGTGGAGGGGCATAATATTTCATGCTTGTTGTCGGGGAAGGTTATATATACTTGGACTTATTGATTTCCCGTCTTGGATTCTCCATCCTCTTCATCCCATTCTCCCCCTCCCCCCCCTCCCCCTGCTAATTTATGACCAGTCCCTAACTGTTAACTGAGTTAATTCAAATAAAATGAAATTAGATGAATTAATCGAAATTAAACGAAATAGAATAATATAAAATTGACCCCGGTATCAGAAGACAGGGTTGAGGATGTTGTCATCTCCTTTATATTCAATTATTCACAAATACTATCTTTTCGGTAAGCTTTGTGTGGAAATGTGCAACCGCCTTCCCGTTAGCTCAGTAATTAAGCACCGGTCTATCGTGTGGGAGGTCGAGGGTTACCAACACTCAGGGTCTTAAAATAACCAAGAGACCATCACCCAACTGAACCGATCTCCGAACCCTATGATAGTCTGCGCCAATCTATTTTTGGTTCAGTGGACGTTACAATGCTATTTTAAGATTCGGTTCCAGCTCTTCACGGATTTTACTCGCTCCATCTCTATGGTGGCCTATGATTGCCATAAGCAATTTTGTATTATTTTTGAATTTTTATTTTTATTTTTAACAAAAAAGAGAAAAACATGTTTTGTTTTATTATTTTTTTAGAAAAAAATGAAAACAAAATCAAATCAAAACATTTTTTTAGAAAAAAATGAAAACAAAATGAAATCAAAACTTAACTTATTAAAAGCAAATCAAAAAAATCAAAGAAAAACAAAACAAAATCAAAACGAAATGAAAGTGAAAACAAAATAAAAATGTGCATGGCCTATCGTTGCCATAGACCAGAATGCATCACGGCGCGCCTCTGTCATAGGAGACTGGGTTTCAGGTTCGGGCTATGGACAATATTTACATTTCGTTCCCAAAATGTCTGGGAAGAGGAAACCGGCCTGGGACAATTTTAAAGACCGTGTAGCAAAGAAACGTGCCGGCGTGAAGGGCGATAAAGCTGGTCCTAGTAGCTTAGAGGCAGGCCTGACTGTGCAGACACTTTCTGCAAACGTACAAGGCAAATGCCAAAAATACACTCGCATCGGAGCTCTAACCTTGGACTTGGACTTGGTACCCTTCGACAAAGAGCCGACTTTATATAACATCAAGGATGCTTGTAAGACACATTTTGCTATAAATTTAGAGTGTGATGTTCTTGGCGGGGAACGCGGTCCCTCATACACGCACGAAAGTCAGATAAAAAATTGGAAGCTGATTCATGTCAGATTCTTGGAAGGCCCATATGAGCAGTAAAAGAAACCGGATCAGATACCACTCTCCAGTTATCGTCATCATAGTGAGCCGGCAAGGGAAAGCCCGCAAAAGAAAAACAACGAAAGTATCAAAAGTACAATGGCAGGAGTGGCCAAATCGTCAGTCATCCCACGTTCTGTCTCACTGAGCCAAATGTTAAAATTGGGCAAGCTCATTGAACCGGATACCAATGTTGTGACACATCTCGAGGAATTTTTGATAAATGAAATGAAGTGGCTCAATCCATACCCAGTCACGATTTCACTGCATTGTAATGCACCAGTCAATGTAAACCCCCGCCCCCCCAACCCCGGGACTATGCGGGGATTAGCGAGGCATTTGGCACTTCACGCGTGCCCCGGTGAGCGAGGCATTAGCCTTGTTTAGAATACCGTGGCGATTTGAGCGGGGGATTGGGCCGGGATTAGACATGGAAGCCGCTGACCTTTTTGGCTCATTTCACCTTGTGGTACGGAAACTCAGGTATGTTTGCCATTGTTTATTGAATGAAATAATAGCATTTCATGATCAGTTTAGCTGGAATGCTTGAAGCTTTCTTTAGACTAGTTGTTTTTGGTTGCCATATAAAGTGTACTATAGACGTGATACTGACAAGAGGATGGTCTCTTGATACTGATTATTAACTTCATTTGGCTTTTTAGTAAATTATTTTGAGAGGAAGGCAATCGAAAAGTGGGAAGTTGTGAAGGTTATATTGTATTGTGGGACATCTTAAATCCCACCCCTGTGATGATATTTACATTTTTGAGTTTAAATGTATTTCTAAACATATTTTCTTAAATACATGCATGCATGTTTATATAAAACTAGGTTTAACCAAAGGTTATGTGAATACTACCAAAGGGAATACAGCCTGCAAAACAGGCGCTTCGAGGGGAGACTTAAAAAAAGCCTTGCGAGTAGAGAGAACTACTTCCGATGGCGAGCGATCGCCGAGCGTCTCTCGTGCCAGTCCTTTTTTCAATTCCGCGAGGTCAGAGTTATTTACAGCTTTGTTTGCGTTGAAATAAACCGAAGGGTCTGTTCAAGCTGCCATTTTGACGCGTGGAGGTTGCTCAATTAATCGTGATATATTGTTACAAATGGCTTATCTGCTTATTGTCGTATTTCATATGACAGCAAGGTTATCATTTTAGGGTGTGAAAGAATACGTCAATCGAGAGGAAATAAATTTGATGTGCCAATGCTTTCCATGAAATTAACTATTTTTCGAAATATTATAAAAAGTTCTGTTTATCTTATGCATGTATCAATGTCGAATAGGAGAAGGAGGGTCGGGTATATGTGGGGCATTTGACTTTTTTTGAGATTTTTGTTCAAATACCCCACCCTGGGGAAAGAAAAATGGGTGAAATTTGTCCAAATTTCCCCCACCTGGGACATAACTACTGTATATATGAATTCTCTGTACTCAATCAAAAAATAAACAATAAATAAAATAATGTGGCTGTTGAAGACATTATAAATGCATGATCAACTGAGTCACAAGACTGAACAAATACTAACAGGAATGGGTTTAATCAGGAATACAAAAACAAAAAGTTGATTTGACGGAAATGGTATGCACGTCATCCAACCATTTAGGGCGGGGTATTTGACCAACTTAAATGTCCCCGTATAGCGGGGCATTAGCTCTCATTAGAAACACAAATGCCTAATGCCCGCCTAATCCCCGGGGTTGGGGGGCGGGGGTTTACATTGACTGGTGCATAATCCATTTGCGGAAGGAGCTTTCAGGGTAGCTTACATGGCTAAGGCTATATCTGGCCTTCCAAAAGGGCAGTATGTGTTAAAGAAGTACAAAAATGACGAAATCCCTGGTATCGAGAAGTTGTTTGGCTCGATTGAGGCACACACTAGAAAATCCGTACAACTCAATGCTTTAGCACGTAACTTTGCCCAATCCATGGATTTGGAGGCACCAGCATTGGAGTTTGGAAAGACCTTTTCGTACAATAAAGTTTTCTTCTCTTCAATGAACAATGAGTGCGTAACACTTGAAGCCTTCCTTGAAGGTTCTTTCATCAAGCTCATTAACAATGATGGTTCTATCTGCACAGCACAAGAGGATACAACAGAAGTGAGCTTGAAGGCTGAGACCTGTAGTCACTATATATACCTGAAGTCTAACAAGCAACTGATGGTCACAGATATTCAAGGGGTAGGATATACCCTATGTGATCCAGAAATTGCAACAATATTACATAAAGATGCAGTAGATGACAATTACTATTTTTGTACTGGCAACCTTTCAACACCAGCCATTGAAGCATTCTTATCAGAACAAATGTAACAAGTACTGCCAACTACTGAATATGTTATAAGAGAGGGTTGTTTTCTATTTTTCTTTTCATGGTAGTTGCCAGTTACATTTTCAACTATTTATCAGTTTCATAATTGGACCTTTCAGAGTCATCAGTTATCTTGTTCTATAATCATCACTCAGGGGGAGGGGGGTACCTACTGACCTCCATACTGGACATTATCATGACCCAGAATCCATTTGGATTTTGTTTTGTTATTGTTCAACAGCCACAAATGTCACTTTTATTCTTGGAAGTATTGAGACAAACATGACACCCTGCCTAGTTGAGTAAAGCATCTAGTAAAAGGCATTTTGATTTAGACTGTTAGAAAATATACATGCACATGCATGTTTTGTTGTTCCGGTTTTAAGACTCTGATTTTCATGAAGTAGTTGTATGTTTCAGATTTCAATATTACAATATAATCTTGGAGTATATTTGTGGTTTATATTTTTACTTGCCTCCATTGCAGATGTAAAGTGAACTGTAAAGTGAACTGCAAAAAACTGCTATGTAAAAAAAACACCAGATGCACCAAGGCCATGTTTGCACATGGATGATTTAAAGAGGTGAATGAGTTACAGAAGTAAAGTTTGTATTGTCCTGAATGACATTTACTGAGCTTGTAACTCATTCACTTCAATAAACTGTCTTAAGTGTATTAACAAGACCTGAGTTAAACTCAAGTGTACATGTACATATTTTATGACTTTTTAAACTGATAGATACATAAACATGGTGTATTGATTGTTATTTTTTTGATTTCTTAATAAAAGTGTTATCAGTTATTGAGTAATGCTACAGGAAAACGACTTTGTAGGTACAAGTATGCATCCATGACATCCTTAGGTTCTACTTCCTCTGGTGATGGGATAATTTCTTCACAAGCTTTACGTAAGTCTGGATCAAGAAAGTCAGATTCTGTATCTAATACTCCAGAATGCTGTGCAACATCTTCCAGTTCATCTTCTGTAACAGGCCAACCTGCATTATAGAGTAATCAGAATATAAACATATCTAATTAGATTTTCTTTCAGGTAATATGGGTGGATATTTTGCAAGTTGTGGATGTATTGTTCCAAGCCCCACAGGGGCGATGAAAAATGCGAGCAATGAGTAAAATGTCCACCGTATAATTTGTGGAATTCTCGAAGTCTTCTATCTAGCGAACGGAAACTCCAGGCACACAGCGGATAGTCTCTTTGCAGAAAGTCCAGTATTTCTTTTCGCTTTAAACCTCGACTCACATATTTAGTCATATCTTCCCTCAGTTCTAGGTCTTCTTTCCAGGAATCATTTCGAATTCGAGCCATCGCCATCTTGGATAGCCCGAACCTGAAACCCAGTCTCCAATGACAGAGGCGCGCCGTGATGCATTCTGGTCTATGGCAACGATAGGCCATGCACATTTTTATTTTGTTTTCACTTTCATTTCGATTCGTTTTGATTTCGTTTTGTTTGATTTTGTTTTTCTTTGATTTATTTTATTTTATTTGCTTTTAATTTTATTCTTGTTTTGTTTTAGTTTTGATTTGATTTTGTTTTCATTTTTTTCTAAAAAAAAGTTGATTTCATTTTGTTTAATTTTTTTCTAAAAAAATTATAAAACAAAACATGTTTTTCTCTTTTTTTGTTAAAAATAAAAATAAAAAATAAAAAATAATACAAAATTGCTTATGGCAATCATAGGCCACCATACATCTCCTTTGTTGATCAAGGTTGAACACAGGGAGCCCAAGCGTAGTTTCTGTGTTATCAGTGTAATATGTGAATTGTAAAAATTAAGTTTGAATATCGTCTTTAAACTGTGTCTGGTTATTATTTATGTTAGCTTTGAACTTTTCCTAAAAAAATTTATCTTCATAATTAATGGAAAGGGGTGGAGAGTTGATCTCGAAATCGATTCCAGCAATCACAACAAGCTCCACAAAATGACAAATTTTACCAAGAAATTCGCGACAAATCGAGCTCAAACTTATGCAGCACACAGTACAATAATTATCTTACCTCTGTATGCGTATAAAACGGTAACATCACATCTACATGCGAAGCGAAGCCCAAACAAACTCAGCTAAAGTTCTCATAGCAGCCATTTTGAATGCTACTTCCCTAAATCCGTGGCGTCGGCGGCCAAGAAACCCCACACTAGTACTGACAAATGGAAAACCTCGCTAACTATTTTTAACACATGCGAAGTACTAGTTAAAAAACGAGCAGGAGTGTTTTATCATGTGATATAAACTCGAGGGCGAATTATATCAAATGATAAAACACGATATGCGAGTTTTTCAACTGACTTCTAAAACCTGAAACCTTTCCGAAGACAATGTTCTGAAGTACTGTTATAAGACAGTAAAAAATTACTTTAGATTTTGAAAGAACATTTCAGGTTCGCTTTCGCAAAAGCGCTCAGTGGAACAAAATTATGCATTTTAAGGACGGTGCCTACTAATTGCAAACCAATTTGTTTTCTAAAAATCTATATGGATTGTTTGAACCCCCTAAGGAGCTTTTGAAATCAGAAAAAAATTTATGGGGTACCCATACGTTTAAGAGAGATAATTAAGGATGAAAATCGAAAAAAGTGCTGACTCAGCATTTTTCTTTGTCCGAGAAACTATTTTTAATTCGATTAATATTTTGGGTTATCTGGCAAAATATTAGGACAAAAACGTTAGACATAGCGTTCTTCACAAAGGATGCCAATCAAACTATTTATCTTACAATGATTATCATATTTTGTACAAATTTTGCTTTGTAAGTCTCATTAGTGACCATGAACACACACATATTTTTTGCCGAAATGGACATCAAGTTTCAATTTTATAAAGACAAAAAATATATGTAAACGTTGTTTAGCTTCTATATTATAGATTACAAAAAGAAAAAATGGGGGTATCCACGCGTTTTAAAAAGTTATGTGGACGGTAAGCCTCTTTATCGCTAATTATATTTTCAAAAATTGACATTTTTTACCAAGGCCTCCCTAGTAAGTCTGAAAATTGGTTTCTTTTATTGCATTCTGGGAGATCTTCAAGATGGCGGTGGGGGAAAGAGTCAGTCCCGTCTTTTGACTTTCTTCATTGAAAATCAAAGCTGCTACTGCTTCCTTTGTGCTCAAACCCCATACAGTCCTTCCTTCTTCATTCTTCTTTGGATTTCCAAGAGGTTTACCCGTTTTCACAAAGCTTATTTGACCGTATTCACACATTGTTTATACTCGGCCGAGTCCATGTTTGGAGAAACTGACGAAACTCGAAAGCATCGACAGGCCTAAAGCACAAGGCGCTGGGCGAAAAGACAGCAGTGATTCATGGCAGTCCAAACAACCTTCATTCAATTGGTCGGGTAAATTTCCTAAATCTACGATTCTTCGACCATCTTCCCACGATAAATCATTGAAATGGTCGGCTGTTTTAATAACATTTCAGCTGAAAATTGTCTTTCGTGGCCGTGTAGTGGAATTTAAAGATTTCCCAAATCGTTCATTTCTCAAGCATATCTTTCGACCGTATTTTAAAATCCTTCATCTTTCTGTCTGTAAAATTACACAATTAACACAGCTTTTTCAAAATAGTTCTGCAAATGGCCTGTCTCGCGGGATGACCCGCGGGACACAAGATGCGCAGAACGGCGTGCGCGCTGACAATAGTAGGCACCGTCCTTAAGACAAACACGGAATCTCAAAGGAATAAAACCCGGCGATGTTTGATTGTGAAATGGATTGAATATGAATTGCTCAGCAATCAGCAGCGGCTGTTGTTTGTTAATGTTGGAATCAGTGAGTGGTGTGAACAAAATTGGCGCAGTTCCTTCCACAACGGAAAGAACCAGGTGGGAGATGGGGCTGGGAATTAGTCGAGTTAAAAGGGAGTTTAGCTTTAACCAGTAGGTCGCGGAGGTTGGTGGTGCGTCTAAAGGCTATACAAGGGGCAAGTGATGAAAGGCTTTCTTTCAGCGATTAGAGTTTCTTAATGATATTATAGATCTGTGGAAGGTATGGATTAATAACAAAAGGGATACGGATAGAACTGTGTGCGTCTTTCGTTTGTAAAGTAAGAGTGCGAGTAATTCCGGCAGCGCGCTGTAATTGTCTAGCAAGGAAGGAGCGGTTATAGCTTCATCTAAGGAGGTATGTAGTTAACTCGGCAGCGCGAGTCTTAAAAGATTCGTCGGTAGAACAGATACTTCGCAAACGGAGGGCTAAGCTAAAATGAATAACTTTTTTGGTATGTTGCATGGGGATGGCAAGACGAATAGAGTAGATGTTGGTGGTATACAATGATGAGACATCAAGGGTAACTAACAAAGAGTTAGCGGGTAAATTAGCGATGGTAAGGAGTTTGTTAAGAAAGTCATTAGTGTCTTTAACGAAAGAAGGTAATTTACTAACTAAAGGTTTAAGGTGGTAGTCAACGAAGTGGGATATGCGTTAAGTGGGATGGTTATTAGATAACACAATAGGGCGTCCTGGGTTTCCAGGTTTGTGTATTTTAGGTAGAATGTAGAAGCGTCCTGGTTTAACATCAGTTTGTATTGTCAGTTTGTATTGTCTCGTCTTGTCATTGATCGAGTTGTCAGTGTGCATTCTGTTGACATACATGCACAGTAATGCGTTCTTGTATGCTAGAAGTTATGTTTTCGTTTAATTGTCGGTAAAATTTGGCGTCATTGAGTTGTCTTTTGCATTCGTCGATGTACCAAGATTTGTCCATAAAAAAACTACAGTGCCGGAACCTTAGTCGGCGGATTTGATAATGATGTCTTGTCGTTGCTTCAGTCGGTGTACGGCTTGTCGTTCTGTGGTAGTAAGGTTATCACGAATTTTGTTAGGTTTACAAGTTGTTTATATGTCTAGTTTTACAGCGTCTAAAAAAGTATTAAGAGCCGGTTCTCTGTTCTCTGTCTAAAAAATAGTCCAACTAATTAGTTATGCAGGCTAAAAATAAATCGGCGCAGACTATCATGGGGTGAGACCCCAATATGGGAGATCGGTTCTCTTATAGGTGATGGTATTTTGAAATAACTGAGTAGAAGTGCTTCCTTTGTGAAACAATCTCGTTCTCGAACTGCAAATGATTAGACCTTCACGTCTTCTCGGATAAGGACGTTAAATCGTAGGTCCCACATCGACCTCAAGTTTATCAGTCTCACCAGACTGTAACGAGTTACCGATTTTAAATAAAGTTGCTTTACTTTAAAGGTATGTTTTTGGCTTGGGACTTCGAGTATGTCTTCCTCTGAGCCCGGTTGTTCGAAGCAAGGGTAAGCACTACGCCTGGGTTAGATCACTAACCCGAGGGTAAACTATACAGAATACAATTACAAATTTAGCGCTATCCTTGGGATAAAGGTACCCTTTCTTCAAACAACCGTGTCCTGGGATACAAGAGGTTGTTATGGTGATTCTGAGATTAAACCCGATATTCAATTGACGTATTAAAGTACCGTGTCTTATTTAGATTCTTTCTGGGAAGAGATAAACTTACCTTCAAATGAACTATGCTAAAATACCTTGCCTTAATATAAACCGGTTCTTCAGAAGACTCATAAAAACACGATAAGGCCAAATAAATATCAACCCTTTAAATTACAACGAACATCCTCCAAACACCATATACTTCTGCTTTGTTACATCGGTACTTGGTCGTCGAGTCTGAATGTGGTACTCTAATGAGAGAGGTCAATTAACTCATAGGCCACGTACTAGGCTGCTACGTACCTTTTGACGAGCGGCACCTAAATTCAGCAGATTTGCTGACATTTCCATGAATCCACAGGAATGCTTCAAACCATGGTATTGTGTTGTGCATGTCAAGACACCCTCCGGCAAGTGATAATGGAAGTGTTTCACTAAACATTGGCTCAATGACAAACAGAGTCAGCTGGCCGCTCAAACTTTTGCCTTCAACTGGCCGGCCATTTTGTTCAACGAGTTGACCAATCACGATGGCGCCGTCATCGATTTTGGTGCCATTCATGAAACCTAAACCACTTTTCACAAGCAGACCGTGGGAAAATAACCTCCAGGCACCATCTGATGACCTCCAGGTGATGCACACATGGTTCCATTTGTTGTCGGTGATGATTGGTCCTGTCGTGTTAATGTCCCTTAAAAATGAAAGATGGTATGATATTTAGAATATGAACTGTTACTGTACGGCTACTGCGAAGAGGACCACTGACACAACAAGAAACAATCACATTGCAGAACGAAAACAAAGAATATACAAATGGAATGAACGAGAAAGCAATACCGTAATAAGACTTACGGTAAATTAAACCGGGGGGGGGGGGGGGGGGGCTAAAAATAGTCATTGAGCCGGTATACATGACCAAACTATAGTCTGAAACTGACTGAGAAGTAACTAGACAATTTTTTGGCAAGATAGCCCCCCACCCCCCAGTCCCCCGTCCTGTGAAGTGGTATTCTATTCCATGCTATGCAATCACATGCCATGCCTTGCTAATGATATGATCCGATAGACATGCCATGGCATCGCATCACAAAAAAAAACTGAATTTTAACTGGATCTGAAACAACGATAGTGGCTGATCAAAGTTAGGAACCGGGTAAACTCCACAGATCAATTGGAATATTTAATTGCGTGTCGTTTTTTTCTGGAGGGAGGAAAACCGGAGATCCGGGAGAAAAACCCTCGGCTGAGCAAGGGCGAGATACCAGCAACCTCAACTCACATGTGGCACCGCCGCGAACGGGAATCGAAGCATAGAGGTGAGAGGCGAACCGCTGACCCCTTGTGCCAGCCGGCTCGCATAATGTAGTGTAACATAACATGGCATGGTGTTGTATGGTATTGCTCTCTCATTCATACCATTTGTAATTTGTTAACAATCAAAAAAGTTGAAATACACTTACAAAATGTTGTTGCTGATGTTAAGGTGAAACTCCGAGCCATTTGTGAAGGAAAACGTCACAGTCTGAAGCACGTTGAACATCGAAAACAAGCCCTGTTCCTTCGGCAGCACGGGCGATTTGATCCATGTACACACGAGTATTTCTTCAAATCCCTTCACTTTAGGATAAAGAATGTAATCTAGACTACTTACTCCGGTAAATGAAAGGGAATAATCCTTGTTCCGATCTAAAAAATAAAACAAGCCACGAAATCACTTCTAATCATCAAACATATTTTTTTATTGTGCGTGTTATTCTCATTATTATTCGGCGTAGTAGATCGGAAAACCCTAATTTAGAGGCACTGGTATATGATCAACTAAAAGTCGATTAAGGTATACTAACCGCCGTGGAGAGCGAGTAGCAGCCGACGTTTCGAGCGCTCGCCCTTCGTCAGAGCACGGAAGCTAACGCTCGAAATGTCAGCTGCTACTCGCTCCCTGCGGCGGTTAAGCCCCGTTTCCTTATGATCGTAACGATCGCAGCGATCGCAGGTTTCTTTTGTTCTGTGTGAATCGAAACGTAAATTTATACGCAGAACAAACGAATCCAGCGATAGCTGCGATCGTTGCGATCATATGGAAACCGGGCTTTAGCATACCTTGATCGACTTTTAGTTGATCATACCAGTGTTTATCTCAGTTCCCCGCCGACGCAGATCAATACTAGTTTTTACAGGAACAAGTCACCCATCTTAATTTAGAGACATTATTAACAACAAACAATAGGCCATAAAAGAGGCATGATATTTTAGAAGTTACCATTAAGTCGCGAAACTATAATATTAAAACCAATCACGAATTACTTCAGTTCATGATCGACTCATTGTGTTATTACTTGCTTCCGTGCCTTGGCTCTGTAATTACTTTGTTCCGCTCTATTTCCTGGCTAGCAATCTCCTTCCATAGTTAATAGAGTGGAATGGTTAGGAAACCCAGCGACCTTCTTTGTTATAGGTCTTTGTTAGCTTTTTTCAACCTTGAACGTGCACAAAAGACAATAGAAATTCCAATGTGTTAATCATTCAGCCAATAGAAACGCGTGAGTTCAGTCGTTGAGGGGACGCTAATGAACTATAACCGTGCACAATCTTTTGTCTTACCCCTTCCAACCTAAATCGCAGCGCCTTTGTTAGCCCCTTTGAAGTTTGCCGGGTTTCCTAACCATTCCACTCTATTAACTATGCTCCTTCACATAGTGCCATTAATAATCTCTTGAGGACTTTGGGGAACAGAATTATTTGTTTCTTTCAGTTCACAGCAAACCCCGCAATGCAATTTCTCGGTAAAAACATGTCACTATTAATCTAAGTTTAGTACCAGTTATATATATATTAAGGGTGCGTTTACCAATTTCGTCGCTAAGCAGCGACGTTGCTATGAAGGGTCGGCGCGCGCGCGCGCTCATGCAATGGCGGGAAAAACTTACTTCCGGTTTAGTGAAAAAGCAACGCGCGCGCTTTGCAATGCTCCACTCCTTCAGTTTTGTTTACATTTCGTAAAAGTTACAATGAAGTTGTTTTTGCTACTTGAACCCGGTTTTCTTTTTCTTTCCATGCTTCAAATTTACTTAATATAATGCCGAAAAAGAGCGAGAAAACCGAGAAAACCATTCTAGCTGCGGAGGGTCGCTGGACGAGGGAAAATTCCGATGTCAGTACGTGGAATTCGGGTATCAAGTGCAAACTAATTTTCGTTCGGATTTCGACAACGACAGTTTGGAAAGTGCTCGGAAAGAGCTTGTTGATAACGAGGGGAGTCAGAATGTACTTACAAGTGAGCAGCTATACGTGAGAGGAGTCTTCGAAGAGTTTGGTTTTGAGCCACTTTCACAAGAAAGTAGCGAAGAAAAATACAGTGCCAACGAAAGAGAAATCAACTCCATTTTTGGCGGCTTGTCACGATACTAGGGACTTGACTGGAAGTAATCGGTTAATAATGACCAAAACTTTTCATATATTCTGATACCAGAGTGTTCTGATACCCTGGACACTATTTCTAACTATAAAGAAGCAAAGACCGATACAACGTAGAACGTAGATTGTCGTTCACGGTTGCTTGCTTGAACAATTCGTCAACTATTTCTAAGGCCGGAAATGTCTGTGAAAAATGCGAAAGTTAAACATAAATACGGAAACGGACGATGGCAAGTTCCTATTAACTTGCGACCATTCCTTTAGGGCAAACAAAGCCTAAGGCCTACTTGCCGAATTTTGTAATTATTTCTTTATTGATCAATGGAGAATATTATAAGGATTACGAACATGTGCGATTGATATTACACATTATAGCAAGATATTCCTCTAGAATTGACATATTTAGCAGTGTTTTTGAATGCTATAGGATAGAAAACTGAGTCAGATTTTGATGTAAGCTTACCTAAGTTGAATCGGGTTGTTTCTCCTCGACGCGACGTAAAGTATAAAAGTGAGTGACTTTATTTTAGTGTCAATGTATTATAATTTAGCTTTGCAGCTAATTGGGGACACGTCACTAGTCCTACGATTTTTATACGTCCTTATCCGAGAAGACGTGAAGGTCTAACCGTTTACTGTATTATGTAAAGGCAACACCTTCTACTCAGTTATTTTAAGACCCTGGGTGTTGGTCCGGCCGGGATTTGAACCTGCAACCTCCCGCTCGACAGACCGGCGCTTATTACAACCGGAAGGCGGTTAGACATGTGACTGATTATAGTGCAAATCGACTTCTTTGCGTGAATAAACCACTGGAATTAGATGTCTGATAATGCAGCTCTGTTTCAATTTCACTGATTTCATTTTCTTGTCCAATGCCTTTAGCTTTGCCCTCGCAAATTCCATCGGTACACGAGAATCCATGTATGTAAAGATAATTGCTTTGTAACCACCCAAACGCGGCCGCGCCCCGTGGACCGCCCCGTGGGCCCTGGTAACAATATTATACTTCCGGTTTCACAAAAAATGAAACTGAGTTCGTGAAACAAAGAAAAGTCAATCCTTTTTCACATAAAAATTGTCCTGAAGTCGCATTGCACAGAGCCAAGCATGGGTTTAGCGAAAAAAATTAAAACACGGAAGTTATGACCATCTTACCGTTAAAATTGACGGGAAAAAATTCTAAAACGATCAATTTTCGGTATATCGTAAAACGCATGCTACACCTTTTGTGCCTAATCCAGACCAATGATATATGCAAATATGAAAGCACTATCCCAAAGCAATCATGAGTTGATTGAATTTTTCTGCCTTGATGACGTAATAATGACGTCATACAATGACGTCATCAAAATAAAAAGGTCCGTCTCCCAGGAGTTCCTGAGTGATTTATTAATTATTTTACTCAAATTGTTGGCGTTTTATGGCGTTTTAAATTCTACTTAGCAACGGCCCAAAACAATTGGTAAACGCACCCTTATTAATACGGGGATTATTTTTAATTGTCGCGTAATAATTGAAAAAAAAGCGTCAAAAACTAGCCCTGCAGACTAATTTGAATTCCAATTTAGTTTCTTGCTTTTCTTTGTAAATTTAGTCAGCCATTGAACCACCTTAATTTTTGATTTGGATTAACACTCCAATTTAACTTTCACCATTCAAAAAGCAACACAAATATCGTTAAAACTTTGCTAAACTCCAATTTAGCTCGCCACAAAACTCAGTTCAGTAGCCTGTTAGTTTTTGGTGCACAATACGCGGTTTTGTAAAAATATCTCCTCTTACAACCCATTTCAGTGTTACGTGCATGGGCGGTGTTTCAAGTTTTTTAGATAATCATTCGACATACTCATTCGACATAATCATTCCACGCAAATTTCTGTCACTTCTGGTCGGCAACGCATGTTAGCGAAGTCTGTCGAGTAATCGAATGTGAAAAAAAGCACCTAAATTATTGGAACCACGATAAACAACTGAGCCTGGTTACAAAGCATGTCGAATGATTGTGTCGAATGACTACGTCGAATGATTGCTCTAAGCACGTAACACTGAAATCGGTTGTAAGTATATTGAAAAAAAAATCGGCAAATGAAGTCAAACTCAATCGTTTTGCTTTTACAACAAGTCATGATGGTTGTTTAACAGTTGGTTGAACCAGAAAAGTGGCATTGGTAGCACCCAAGCTTTATGACCAGCGGTACAATGCTGTAATGCATGTTACGCATACGATTCTACTTTTTAACTCGTGGATGCACGCATGTTCAGAACGAGTTGATGCGAGATAATTTATTCATCGTTTTTTACTGTGGATCGACGACTCGTCGAATGACGTTTGATTTTTCGAAGATACATTGACGGACTTTTATGGTTCGCGTCCAAATTTGGTCATTCTGGAGAAGATGTATTGACGGCGCCCTTCTAATGCCAGACACTTCAAACCTGGACAGACATGGTAGTGGGTCCCTATCAATCACATAGTGGCGTTGACGTAACGATGACGACATCGATTACACGATTTTAAGTACATGCATACCCATATCTCCCTTATTTCTCATGCCAGACAGTTCGAACTTGGACAAGCATGGTATTGGGTTCCCACAAATCACTTAGTGGCGACCACATAACGATGACGTCATCGATGACGTGATTTTAAGTACATGCCCATATTTCCCTCATTTCCAATGCCAGACTGTTCAAACTTGGACAGGTATGGTATTGTTTCCCCACGATTCACTTAGTGGTTATGACGTAACGATGACGTCATCGGTCACGTAATTTTCAGTATATGCCAAAATAGCTCGCTGACCATCCACGAGTTGCCCTTAGGGGCCCTATGCTTCTACAGCGCATCAAATAAGCCACATCATTATCAGCCTGCTCCTAAGACGATTCACTTGAATCCGAAACTGTTGTGATCGGTTTATGAACTGAACGATTGAACATAAAAGAGCGCATTCGGTAGAAAAAGGTTATAATGATCAGCATGAAAGCAGTCACAAAGAACATTAGTTATTCAATAAAACAACCAAAATGCGGCAAATATGGCGTGTTTTGGCATCGTATTTCACATGCGTGTTTAACACTTATTCCTGCGGTAGTCGGTAAGTGGCTTGATCCTCTAATGTGAACACTCAGATAAGACTCACCTCTTCTTGTTCGCAACTTCATAGTAGTCGACTTCAATGATTGCAAACCTTTCCAAGTATACCAAATAATGCCATACCGTTGCGAAGCAGCTGTTTCCTGACGATAATATTTCCCATTTAAATGGGATTTGAAATATGTGCTGCCGGCGAACCACCAAGCACCATAGTAATAGGTGGAGAATTGATGCTTATTATAAACTGACAATGAATCGTTAGCAGTTCCTCTATGTCCCGACACACGAAGTCGGAAAGACTGCCCGCCTTCCACAAGGAACTTGTCATAAAATTCATACGCGGTGTGACCGTAAAAATCTTGAAGCTCTACGAGGATACTTTGGTACTGAGATGCGATCTTGTAAATCCAACTCATTCCGAGCCAAAACTCTCCATGGGGATTTCCAAAGCATACTTTGTAGTCGGTCCAAGATCTATTGAAGTTAACCGATCCATCAAAACGTCTTTGCACAACCACCCAGCCTCCACCGTTGGTGTGTTGATCACACAGAACGTTTATATAACCTTCACCGTCAGGATTGATCAAGTAGTAGCCATCGGATCTAAAGCCCTTGTGCAAGAGGTCTATACAGTCGCGACCTGTTAAAGAATATAGTAACTATCTCAGTTTTCAGTAACCTTTTCAATGAATACATAGGTTGTGATAATTATTTCCCACCTGTACATAAACACAATTTTAGAATCTCTTCAAAAGATTTTGTTTAGCGTTTCTATTGGCTGTCAAAAATGTTTTGTAATTATCAGCCAATCAAGTTCCAAACTGAAACCAAACAAATCAATTTGCGTTTTAGCGAGAGTCAGATCCACGACTGCGTTGACGGGATTGGTTCAAGTAAAATCAATCACGAATTACTTCACTGAGTTCAAGATTGGCTCGTTGCGTTTTTACTTGCTCCCGTGATTGGCTCTGTAATAACTTTGATTTTGGTTTTACGACACTCAATCGAAAACCGCTCTAACAATTTGCTTATTAACTGACAAAAACAACCATTTGATAACAGGAAGCAATCTAGCCTGCGTGCAGGCTGGAAGCAATCATTCACTCACCTTTTCCTAAGGGACAGCTGGAGTTTTGAACAACAATCTTGCCATTTACATTACCCCTCAATCTCGGCCATGGTATAATGTTCCCCTCTGGACATGAGCGACATATTTTAGCCATCTCAGCAATATCTTCGTCACTCAAGTTGTAATTCCAGATATTCATTCGACTCATCCGACCGGCGATAAACGTGTGTGAACTGCTAAACCCTGCAGAAATCTGTTTCTGGCCTATGATGAATGTTCCTCCTGAACTAATGCTGCCTACCCAGGCCTGTAACACTAGATATACTTCCATCACGCCGTCCATAAAAATTTTGACAGAACCATTTGAGCCTTGCCACGTAATGCACAGGTGATGCCAGACAGCATCGTGTAAGAATCTTGAGGTTGAAAAATCTCTAAGAAAAGACACAGTAATAGGTACAATAATATCGGTACAATAATATCATGGAAGCGAGATAACGGTGTTATGGTGGTTTCTTTGTAGTTTTGTAGGAGGTAAAAGTAAAAGGTAAAGGTATATAACACAAAGTCTATATAAATATATTGAAATGCGCTTCACAAGGGATCGGAGGTCTTGAGATACGGACTGCTATAATTGTGGTGCAAAGTGCTGCCGTCGGGAGATCGCGGGTTGAAAATCTTGCGGCCGCGTCTTTGGGCAGGGACGTACAACCTGTTGGCCTGGTCTCCTTCCACTTCTAATCAATATGAGGCGGACGCGAAATAACCTGCTGTGCTATTTCGTGGAATAGTAGGGGATTGCCTCCCGGAACAACAGCCTGGTATACAGGGCCCAGTTGTTCGAAGCCCGATTAGCGCTAACCCTGGATTAAGTCTTAACCCATGGATTTGGTTCTCTCGGTAGATGCAATTTGTTTCCAAGTCTAGCAAGACAAGAAGAAACGTACTGGTTATTTCTCCTTTAGGAATAGGCTTTTAACCTCAAAGATGTCATTCACAAGTTAGCAAATGGAACTAAAGTTTGCCCTTAATCCTGGATTAGCTTCATCGGGATTTGAACAACTGGGCCCTGGAGGTATTAATGTAAAATACTCAAGATTGTAAACTGCATCTCTAGACCATGCTCTACCAACTGAGCTAGCCAGTGAGGCGGGGAGAGGGGAAGGAAGGGTTAAAATGGCGGATGAGGGGTGGGGGGAGTAAGGTTAGGGACAGGCTGAGGGTCAGGCAAATCGCTAAGTACTCTGGTACGAATTTGTAGTTGTTTTCAAATCAACTTGAATGCGCAATGCGAAAGACTGACATCAACAGTTTATTTTCAAAATCGAAAATGCACGCACTATTCGAAATGCTCCAATCAGCACGCTCGAATCTGACAAATACTGCGCCGTGACGCCATCTTGGATTAGGCGCGTAAAGACTTCTGAGCCAGTGAGGTTGCGGACTAATTAAATTGATGTAGGATTAGGTACGCAAATACCCATGTTAACGAGGGTACGGTAACGAGTATGTTTGCTGTCATGTGACATTAACTAAGCCAATGAGAGCGCACGTTGTATCTGAAAAACCTATGGCTATGTAACGACAGTGTGCTTGGTTGCGATGGGGAATTCATCGTTTTTCCTTACCTTTTTTCTCCATGAATGGAAACGATAAATTTATGGTTGGTGTTAGATGTGGTTGTGTAAGTTTGTGTACACACATAAAACTCATCAGGTTTCGAAGGAATGGAGTACGAGTAGTGACAATGGTATTTGTATGAAGTCGATCGCGAGGCGTTGAACCAGTGGCAGGCGGACAAAGCTTGTAACTCGGAAGGGAATGTAGCTTTGACATAGTCTGTGCTATACACATTGTGCGGAAACACCAGGTCATAATCATGTTCATTATTAGAATCTGAAATACAACCAAAATGTGTATTAGAAATATTGAGTGTGACATGATGACCTTACTACCGAGTTTGGACAAGGTCAGTCGCTCGGGAGAGTGGTTGTCATGCACTTGTGAATGGCCAAATAATATTCTACTTTATCTCGCTTTCTCTACTCCTTAACCTCAACCGATACAGTAGTCCAATTCACAGTTCTTGGATTACCATTTTATACATATTTCAAATAATATTTTTAATATATTTCAAATAGTGGACTTCCAACTCGGTGATTTAGTGCATATAGGCATTCTATCAATCAACTTCCAGATATATTTTCGAGTTATTTCAACGACGTGTCCCTTATTCATAATTACAACACTCGCTCTAAATCAAATAAGAACCTTTTTTTTTTGCCACGACAAAATCTAAACTATGGCAAATTCGGCGTTAAATATGTAGCCGTCAAAATTTGGAACGACATTCCAATAGAGATTAAAAACAGTTCTTCAAATAAACTTTTTAAGAAACACTTCAAAAAGCATCTAATTTCCATATCGTGATTCATATTTGTGTACAAAGCTATTTCTATTGTACATGAATAGAATGAACTCAGTATCGTATTTTAACTTTAAAATTATCTAATTATAAATACAGTAATTGTGTGCCTATCCAGCCATCTTAGATTAATCATAAATAACAAATAGGGTGCAAGAGTTTGTAATTAACCCCTCTGGGTTGTATCTCTTGTATCCTTCACAAACGTTTCTTTATGTATTATATTTCCTATTGTGTGTTTTTGTGTGAAATAAACAAACCTTTGAAAGGTAACCAAGCCTTTGGTGACATCGAGGCTGGAGTTGAGAAAGCTTAGTTAGAGGCTTGTATCTAGTTAGTATGATAATCACAATCTATCCATATTCGTAGAAAGAGGGTTTGTATCAGTGCAGGGCCGGGTCAACTGCATCCTCCATGGCTTGTATCTAGTTATCATGATAATCACAATCTATCCATATTCATAGAAAGAGGGTTTGTATCAGTGCAGGGTCAACTCCAGCCTCCATGGCTTGTATCTAGTTATCATGATAATCACAATCTATCCATATTCGTAGAAAGAGAGTTTGTATCAGTGCAGGGTCAACTCCAGCCTCCATGGCTTGTATCTAGTTATCATGATAATCACAATCTATCCATATTCATAGAAAGAGGGTTTGTATCAGTGCAGGGTCAACTCCATCCTCCATGGCTTGTATCTAGTTAGCATGATAATCACAATCTATCCATATTCATAGAAAGAGGGTTTGTATCAGTGCAGGGTCAACTCCATCCTCCATGGCTTGTATCTAGTTAGCATGATAATCACAATCTATCCATATTCATAGAAAGAGGGTTTGTATCAGTGCAGGCCGGGTCAGCTTCAACCTCCATGGCTTGTATGAGTTAGCATGATAATTAAAATCTATCCATATTCATAGAAAGAGGGTTTGTATCAGTACAGGCCGGGTCAGCTTCAACCTCCATGGATTGTATGAGTTAGCATGATAATTAAAATCTATCCATATTGATAGAAGGAGGGTTTGTATCAGTGCACAATCAACTCCATTCTCCATACGAGGCTAAGACTTGGATACCTTTCAAGGACTATGGAATTAATAGACTATTGGCTAAACAACAGAGCTCTATTGTATTGGTCCAGGAGCCATTACCAGGACCGTTCATCTGTTATGCATTCGTGAGTCAGCGTGTTCCCAGATCAGGCTATTTTTCGCGGTTGCCGCGAAAAAAACAAAACAATGAAAAGCCTTGTGAACAGTAATTTATGCAACAAAGTCGTAGACAACCAATGCTTCCTAGTGATTTATGAAAATATATATTGTTATTGCGTACAATGAAACCTTTGCCATTGTGAAAGAGTAAACATTTTATCGGCCTTTTGCTCGGGGGCATGGGATTTATTAACCTCGGGCATTCTAAAAATAACCCGATCTGGGAATGTGATTACTCACAGACTAAATATGGGAGATGGACGCTCCTGGTCGGTCTCATAATTTAGACGAGGTTTACGTCCCATCAGCAGGTTAACTGTGGAACGGTTTTGCATCTGTTCAGCAGTTATTATAGATGATGTTTTCTCTTATATTACCGGAACAATTATTCACCGAAGTGGAGGGAGGTGAATAGTGGTGGATAATATCCAGCACCAAATAATTATTTTATTTTCTGTCAAATGGACAAAAACTCGCGCGAGGTGATCACTGCTTTGCTCGGAGATGAATAGCAAAGGATATTCACCTCCAAAGTAGCCAATCAGAGCGCGCGAAAAGCAATATTTACTTGTCATTGTGTGGTATATATCACGCCGTTTTGGCCGCAGTCGCAGCCAAAGGCGAAGGCTGCAACGCCCACAGTCAGCGACCCTTCTTAATTTTTAGGCTTCAAAGCAAATTAGTGCAACAAATAATGACTAGAATATGGTTGCTCTGCCGAATATTAAGTGGTAATATAATTTTGTTCATTTGTGCATTCCTTAAGCCGATGATACACGGTTCAACATTTGTTGAACCGTGTGTCATACCATGTTGAATGTCGAAAGAAGCGAGTCAACATGTTGAACGATGTTGCTGGAACTAGAGACATGCTCTATTCCATTCAACGAGTTGCAACATCGTTCAACATGTTGACTCGCTTCTTTCGACATTCAACATGGTATGATACACGGTTCAACATTTGTTACCAACATCGTTCAACATGTTGACTCGCTTCTTTCAACATTCAACATGGTATGATACACGGTTCAACATTTGTCATATTATATGCAACTGAGTAAAGCCGATGATACACGGCTCAACATTTGTCGCCAACATCGTTCAACATATTTGTTGGGCCAAAGGCGAACAAATGTTGAACGACGTTGGCGACAAATGGTGAACCGTGTATCATCGGCTTTACTTGCGTATAGAGCGGATTTCAATTGAGTGTCGGAATTTCTTTGGTTTTGCGTTTACTAAGCCCTCCTATTGGCTGAGAAAGTAAACCAACCAATCAGAATCCAAAGTAAAACCAAACGCAAATTGCTTTTGGCCTTGGTTTGTTATTTGGTCAAAGGGAAGCCATTTATGGAGTTACTTGTAATTACTCGCTCATATGATTGGCTGGCTGTGGGTAATTTGCGTTTGGTTTTATTACACTCAACTGAAAACCTCTCTAATATGGTTTACAAGTTATACACTAGAGGTGTTAATTACACGATAAGATTGCACAACGGTTTTGTTCACATTCTAGTTTGTATGAATACTCGCCTGGACAACTGAGATTCAGTCCTTGTGAAAGAGCAACTGCACCAGTCCAAACGAACAACATGGAGACCTGGGAAGAAAAATGAATACAATAAATAGCAGGTTTAAAATAAAAGGGTCTAGCGCCAAGAAAATTGCCATACTCTTGACTCATTTCGATTATTGAAAATTTACCTTCAAACTTTTTCTGCCACAGAAATTTATGCAGGTGAAGTATTTTGCGCCTGTAAATAAAACAATGCTGGGATTCTCCTCATCTCAGTCCTGATAATCACCTTACTTCCGCTTCTCTTTTGTAGAGAAGTATCCCCTTAGTTTGGTTTAGTTCTCTTTGCTAAATTAAGAAAGAGTTTAACAACACCGGACTGACTTCCAAACAAGCGGCATAAATTATTGCTGCTTGAAAAATGAAAATGAAAAATCTTCTTCCTGTTCTTTATCCGGCATCACTGCATTGACAAAATGATGAAGGGGGTAATAATTGTTTTCTGTTTTTGTTTTGCATTGTATACACCTTCACCACATACAGCACGCAGTTTATCAAATAAAAAAAGTAAAACCTTGTTTGATGTCATTCCGTGCATGGGGTGTATAATGAGCCAGACAGTACCGCTCGAAAGGAGCCACAGTATTGGCTAGCTCGAGCAGTACAAAAACAATAGAGCTACAGTATATATAATTGACCAATCAGAATACAGGTCTCGAGCGGTACTGATTTACTGCTTATTTCATAGTTTTCTATGGAATACAATCGAATATTTCACGAGAAATTTGTATTGTTTGGTATACAACCGCCGATCCTTTAGGCGAAAATGTCATTTTTTACTTTAGAAGAAGACTGAGCTACATGTATCTTAGTGTTATGAAAAGAGCGGTACGCTGACTTGAGCCCAGGATATTTAACAATTATTCACCAAAGTGGAGGTGAATAGTGGTGGATATAATATCCACCACTCTTGACCGACACTGAGGTGAATAATTGTTGCTGCCACAGCGAGCGAGCCAGGCAGCAGTTCTATCTGTAAGCGGGTCCAAATATCGATTTCTTTTTTTTTACCACAATGCATCACTTCTATTGTCTTTCTTTACCACAATGCTTTGCACGGATCTGATCGTCACGTGACATTACACGAGGTGGAATCTGCATTGTTGGAGCCAACTACGTTCAACCGTTCTTTAATGCATTTCTGTAATCATGACTGAATTTGTTGACGTGTAGGCGAACTCTGTGTGAACTATCAGTTTCCAAAGAGCAGATCTCTCCTGCTATCAAGATGGTGAGCAGCAAATAATTTTCTTCTATTGACCTTCGATAAAGTCAAGTAGCCGGTTCAAAACACAATTAGCATTGCTCAGGGGATTTACCGGGAGATCGTTGATATGTCGGGACACTGATGAAAATAAATCGGGACAACTTTTGAGATGATTCAGTCGCACGATAGCCCCAAAACTACAAAATATATTCATCTAACACCTTGGCATTTTTATCACCCAGTAATATATTTTTCCTGCCAAAGTGCTAAATAAATGTAGGTTCTCTTCTAATACACTTCCTTAACTGAGCGGAGCAGCATTCACTACCTGTTGGGTATGCTAGCTTTAGTATATACCACACCGGTGAATATTACTTTTCGCGCGTTCTGATTGGCAACTCAAAGAGTGAATATGATTTGGGCCGCGTCAGGCAAAAAGGGCCCAGACGACATAATATGTAAATGTTTTTGAAATCAGTTGCACCGCGTTATTTATACTTGTGGTGCGATTACAATAAGCATCGCGAGCGCCACATTGTGCTACTAACAAGTAGTGTTGATTTCATGAAATTGACCAGTGAAATCGAAGACGAAATTTACAATATTTTTACACGAGGGTGTGATCACAATTTTAGCAGGCGCAAACGATTCCTTATCATCAGACGATTGTTTCAAGGTGTAACTTGTACTATTGCTAAAATCATATTATGAGAATGACTGCAGAAAATATTTTTTTTGGGCCAAAAAGTGATCATCTTGTTCATCTTATTTATTTTTACCTCTTTAATGCCAGCAGGTATAAATGAATGTTATACATCAAAATCATCCCCTCTGACAGGATTCCTAATTTGTGTGGTCATATTTGTAATCGGGCCCTTGCATCAAAATCACGTAAATTTCACCCCTGAATTTCTTGAAACTGACATTTGTTGTTATGAATGAAATGTAGCGCTTCTCGTCAAGAATACAATACGATCTTCAACCTGTTATTAGGAACACCGTTGTAGGAATTATTTAACTTGAATGTCGAAGCAGCGATCACCTCGCGCGCGAGTTTTTGTCTGAATGGGGTTAACCGAGGGTCTGAATGGGGCTAACCGAGGGTCTGAATGAGGTTAACCGAGGGTCTGAATGGGGTTAACCGAGGGTCTGAATGGGGTTAACCGACTACTGATAAACGGCCTTAAAAATAACTGACAACTGACAAATGACGATTTTTTTTACTGACAACTTGACAACCGAAAAATTACTGACAACTGACAAATTTGGTTTTTGTGGGTCGAACATTGTAAATTTTCTCTAGTAATGATTAACTAGGGCTAACTGACAAATGGCCAAAATTTTAACTGACATGTAGAACCTCAGCTCCATTCAGACCCTCTTAACCAGTGAGTTGTTGGAGCAGGATTTATATTACTCAGAGCGTTGGCAACAAGATTGCATGACATTTGCAGAAGTGAGACAATTAAATCGGTGGAAAGAATTGATAGCTGACAGCTAACAAGAGCTGTTCAAGTGAATATTAACATTAGTACATGTCACAGCTTCGAGCAGATGTCATCAAGGTTTTGATGACGATTCTCCCAAATTAATCCGTTCGTGGCAAGATCAACCTCATTTGCAAGCGGAGGGCAAGGCACATCAGTTGACTGTCTTAGGAGTGTTTTGGTAGCATTGAATAATCGACGCTGGTCAATAGAACTGTTACTACTTATGAAGTCCGTTAAACACGGTAATATAATGCGGGTATCAGCGGCCATCCCGAGGGGGCGGCCCCCGGGCACCCAGGGGCATTTGTCACAGCAGCCATGACAAATATATGCTAAAACTCCTCGGGTGAGGCAGAAAATTGTGACAAAAACCCCCACCCCTGGGGCAACCTGGGCAACATATTATAAGTATTAGAAGCTAAACGTTTCAGTTAGAAGTGTCAAAAATCTTAATAGTTTTATACAAATATTATCCTTTATTTATTTCTGTCTTCCGACAGTGGTGGCTTAATTTAATCTCTTAATTCGAATGATAATAATAATAATAATAATAATAATAATAACCGTTCTTAGAACGCATTATGCAAGCCTCAATGCGTTTACAATATGAATATAAATTTAACAGTACTTAGTTTAAAAAGATTCGAGATTTACATTTTTCTTAAAATATATAATAATGAATAAATTGTTCCACGAAGCAATAAATAAACACACTATTCTAAATTATAATTGAAAAGGTGTGTCTTAAGACACGACTTAAAATTAGTTATTGAATTTGCACTTCGTATCCTAGCTGGTAGTGCATTCCAGAGCCTGGGTCCTGCGATCGAAAAGGCGCGGTCCCCATGCGTGGCAGAGAAAGATTTGGGGACGGTTAAAAGACCCAGGTTGGAGGAGCGCAAACTACGGCCAGGAACATAAGGCTTAATTAGATCATTAATATAAGATGGCGCGCACAAATGGATAGACTTAAAAATTATTAAACAAATTTTAAAAATAATTCGCTCTCTAATAGGTAACCAATGTAATGATATGACTTACCTCAAGGACAAAGAAATCGAAGAACGTCGATCGATCGAGCGAGTCCTGTGGCGAAAACCGCTGAACGTTGAGACAGCAGATTACGTGCAAACCCCGTGGGTATGTCCCCGGGGTATTTTGACGAAATAATGCCACGCGTGTGGGGCATGTTTTTGCTACAAATCCCCTGCTAAGCCCCTGGGTGGCCCGTGGGTTGTCCGGGGGCCGCCCCCTCGGGATGGCCGCTGATACCCGCATAACAACTGCAGCATATATAAAGCTGATGTGGCCGTGATTGTGCGATACAGGTATAAGTGTAGATCTGTGTAATTATGGGTACTGGAAAGTGATAAAGCCGAAACTAGTACAAAGTATGTATAAACTGTCAATCAGATTTACTCTGTCTGCTAAACTTAAAATATCATTTCTATTGTTTGAATATTATGGAAGAAGAATTCGCATCTGCATGGCCTTGTTCATTAAATATGTCGCCTTGTTTTAGCTAGATTTTCTCCCTGATTTCCTTTCGGCCCTATGCCGTTCAAGTACTTAAGTAATGGTCCAGATAAGAACTGTAGTAGAATCCATTGTTCTGCGGCAATGAGCCTCCCCCACATACGATTTTGCTTTAATATGCCTTAAGTGCTTTAGGAGTTATCTACATTTCAAACTACCTCTCGAAAATAAAGTATTTTTTTGTGCTATTGGCTCTTTTTCTGTGAAAACGCAAAGAAGCCACCATCCAGCCAATCGGATATAGAGAAAACAAAGGATTTTTCAATCGCAAATTTGAGAACTTTCCCCACACACGATATTCTTCGAAATTAAACCATAGTTAGTTTGATCAAAAATAAATTCAAACCACAAAATAATATCGAATGAAAATGCATTATTTCGATGGGTTTCTATTGAATTTATAAGTATCAACCAATGAAATTACGAGAAAGAATAATAGAAAATTAACACCTTTTAACATTCCTTGCCGTAGACACTACAGTTCTTATCTGGACCATTACTTAAACATATTTGACACCAAATTCTCATACATGTTCGTGTTTGTCCCATGTCAATTAACTGACTGCGGCCAGACCTTTCAATATTTTTGCCCTTCGTTCAACTCTTGAAGTACGATTTTTCTCATAATTAGAGAGTTCGAAGGAAAAAAGCTAAGAGGGTCTCGCATTTGAAGGTTACAGATGAACTAGATTCCCGATCTCAGTCATGATCAGTGCGCAAAAATGTATTCAGCATGAAACGACAGGAAATTGAAAAATATGGTGTCCTACAACATACTCACGAATGAAATCAAAGTTTTCGTTTAGATTTTTAAATATTTAAATCAATTCAAAATTGCCGTTTTCAATTGACCGTGCCTTCTTCATCTAGTGATACTCGAGCTCCGTTCCACTTAATTGATGTTCTTGTAGTTAACACAGTTGTTTCCAATTGGTGTTATATAAACTAAACTATAGATACAATTTCCAGGTAGAATTGGAGATCGGCGATTATATTAGGCCGACTTTTTGCAAGAAATTGGCGAATTTAATATTTTGAGGACAACATAAGTTATAGGAGAACATATTTTGTGATACCATGTGCAATATCATTTCGCCGGTTTCAACAACAACAACAAGACTGCATTTATTTATACTTAAATATAACAATACGAGGAAGTATATAAATGAATACTAATTTCATGAATACATTTTTGTGCACTGAAACCGTCCTTTTTTTGGCTCTATATAAATGACATGCCAAATTGCTAAAAAAAACTGTCCTTTCGCATTTTTGCAGATGATACGAATGTTTTCTATTCGTGTAACGTATAGTAATAGTAATGAAGCGCAAATTGTGAATAATTTTCATATTTGGGCTAGGAGTAGTGTTGAAGTTTTGGACGATCCTATTACCATTGATTCAGTACGTAATTTGGCCAAAAAGCTTAAGAGTAAAAAAGCTACTGCGTTTGATTCAGTCAGTAACGAGATTATTAAGAATTCAGTACCATTTCAGCACCTTATTTCGTTAAACGTTTTAATATGGTTCTGGTTGTGGAGTATTTTAGTTTCGTTTTCATGCGTTTGATTATGAGGGGGCGGCATATACGCATTCTTTTTATATGCACATGAGACTAATACAACAAGTCGACCACAAATTATATTTTCAGGCGAGCAAAGCATTTTTTTTATCCTGGTCAGGCGACTGAATCGCAAAAGGGAGGACGGAGGACTAAGAGAAAGTCTACACGCACGTGAGCTATCTACAGTGCTGAATAAAATGATGATAAGGTTAGTGGCACATTTCTGGAGCCAACCCAATTCAGCCCTGCCTCAGTACGTAATATTATCAGTTTTTGTGGTTATTAGTTATTTTCAGTACGTTACAGGGTTTCTTCTTCACCTCGCAGGCAAGGCATACCGGTGGGTAGACTTTCTCAAAGACCTTTTTTTTTTCCGCTTCGGGTCGCTCGAAAACATAATAAAGAAGACATAAAAGGGTGGCTTGTGGAAAGTCCAACCGGTGAAAGAAAATTATCAGAACAATCATCAAGGGCACCCAACGAAGTTTTCGGTTAAAAAGCTGTTCGGGAGAGTAAGTTAGCCTAAAACTTTCGGATTTAAAAAAATTGTCCTAGGAAATTGTTTTCTGAAATACTGGCTAGAAAATTTGTTTGAAATCCCTAGAAAATTATAGAAGAAAAGGGAGACTAAGAGGTTTCCCCTAAAATATTCGTACGTATTCCTCTGATCAACAGAGTCAGAACGATCCGGGAAAAAACATTGGTTGGAATGGAAAAAAACACATTATCACAAATCATTTGGTGAAGCGGCCACCTAAAGTTTTCGAGAACACATTTTCATTCCCTAAGAAATTCTGACAAGAAAAAATAAACCTTTAGCAAATGGAGGTCACCGTAAAGAATTGGCTAAAGTAAAAAAGAACCCCTAAAAAATTCGTCCCTCCACAAAACTTTGCAACATGAAGTTACTTGGGCTTGCAAATTCTTGTTTATGCCTCTAGACTACTAACAAATTCGTAGGCCGGGAATATTTTGCCATATAATTTTCGGTTGACGCGATTTCCACCTAGAAAATCCGAACCGCGCTAATAGCTTTCTAGAATACGTCAAAAGACATTGTAGGCGCCTTTGAAAATGGCTAGATAAGCTGCACACAACTGGTTTCAAACGAATTTCAAAAAGTACTCGTTGGGTACCTTGAATCATCGCGATTATTCCGGCATGCCCATGCATGCGGCATGAACAAAAGCTTATGCATACCTCATTAGGTGATCATTAGTATAATTAGATTAGTATAATAGGATAAGTGTTTGTAAAAGACAATTCTCTTACTGGAATATTGACCGGGACAATACTGCTTGTTTAATGTTTGATGTGTCACTGACGGAACAAAAAGCGTTCCTGGCACAGTGTTCCTCATTTGAGAACGACAGAATTCATAACACAGTGTTCGAAGCGTTCATTGGTTCATTAAAAATCTTTATTCGCGACTTGATCTATAATTCATAACACGACATAATTCACAATTTTAAAACACAGTTGTTTCAACAAGGCCGGTTTCGGTAAGAACTTTACGTAAATATCTTTTTATGCAACTTCGACTATTGAGATCGATGTGTCACACAACACCGTCACCGTGTTCTCATCATAACACAGTGTTCGGGTATGAAGCAGTAAGCGGTGCGAAGATCGGAGAACAGGACAGCGTGATGATCGATAGGAAATTTTTGATGGGAGTCGTAAACTACACTTGATCCGCATAACACAGTGTTCGAAGCGTTCATTAAAAATCTTTATTCGCGACCTAATTCATAACAGGACATAATTCACAATTTTAAAACAGTTGTTTCAACAAGGCCGGTTTCGGAATGTAACACAGTGTTTGAAAAGCACCGTGTTCCTTATTTGAGACGAAGCGTTCATTCGTTCATTAAAAATCTTTATTCACGACTTGATTTCCGGTGAGACGAGTTGACTAAACCGTAGCCGTCAACTTGATCAAGTTGAGTCAAGTGGTCAGACCCATTCCATCCAATTCAAGTGATTGAATAACTACTTCAGAGTAATCTTACAAATTTAGCTGAGGACATTAGTACTGCTTGAGTTGACGAGCCTCCTTTTGAGTGCCACAGTAGCAACCCCCCTTTGCTTAATTTAGGCATCCCTAAGCTTAAAGGATTCAAGATGGCATCTCTTAATATCGCCAGTCTGGTGAAACACATTGACGAGCTTCGTTTTCATATTTTCAACCAAACACTAGATATTCTAGCAATAAACGAGACTCGTCTCGGATGACACCATTGATGACAATGAAATAGGTATTGAGGGATATGTCATTTTGAGAAAAGACCGAAATCGACGCGGCGGGGGAGTTGCTCTGTATATACGTAATGGCATAGACTTTTCCATAAGGCCTGATCTAAACGATAATGCATTAGAGTTTCTTTGTGTCGAGATCAGGAAATTAAAAAGTAAGCCCTTTATTGGAGGTACCTGCATGGTACAGACCACCGGATTCAGCAATTGAATGCTTTGATCATTTTGAGGTATTATTGAACAAAATTGAAGCTCTTGATGTTGAAGCCAGCATATTGGGTGACTTTAACTGCAATGTAACTGCTACTCGATTTGATCATTGCACAACCCGCTTAACTGATCTATGTGAACAATACCAGTATGCACAATTAATAAATGAACCTACACGGGTGACTGCTCAATCTTCTACCACCATCGATCTCTTTCTTACTAATGAACCAAGCAAATTCTACTTATCTGGTGTTAGCCATGTTAGTATTAGCGACCATAGTGTTATCTATGCAGCTAGGAAGTTAATAAATCCAAAAACACGTCCTAAACTTCTTGAAACAAGGCAGTTCAAGCATTTCGATATGTCCAGTTTTCAATATGATATTGCCTTAATACCATGGGAAAAATTGAAGATATTGAAGATCCCAATGAAGCCTGGGGGCTGGAAAAAAATGTTTCTAGAGGTTTCTCAGAGACATGAGCCACTAAAAAAAAGGAGGGTTAGAAATTCCTTTGCACCATGGCTGACAAAAGATTTAAAACAACTGATGCATGAAAGAGATCGACTTAAAAAGATATCTATATTGACTAACAATGTAGATATGTGGAGCGCCTATAAACGAACAAAAAATGAGGTCAATTCCATGATCAAAAGCTGCAAGGCGGAATACTACCATAACTATTTTATGGTAAATAAAAGGAATATGGGGAAAACCTGGAAAGCCATTAATACTGTACTCAGTAGGAAAAGCAGAACATCAGCCCAACCTGAAAAGATTGATATTGATGGTGCTGAAATAAAAGACCCTTATCTGGTGAGTAATGCTTTTAATAAGTACTTTACTGATATAGGGTCAGTCTTGTCATCCACAATTCCAGAGTCAGATATAAGCTTCCATGAGTACATATCCCCCTGTAGTACCTCTTTTGAACTGAAAGAACTCACTGACAATGAAGTGGCGGACCTTATTTGTGAACTCTCAGTATCAAAATCATGTGGCCTTGACAAAATTCCAGCTTCTCTTCTGAAAGCAAGTGTCCCTACAACCGTTAGATCCCTGACGTATATCTTCAACCAATCAATTAGAAAGGGTATAATCCCTGCCGACTGGAAAAGTGCAAGAGTTTCACCAATTCATAAAGCCGAGTCAAAAACAGATCGCAATAACTATCGACCGATTTCAGTTTTGCCAGTCATATCTAAAATTTTAGAGAGGGCTGTTTTTCGTCAATTCTACAACTATTTGGTTGATCATAATCTTCTCACAAAATTACAATCAGGATTCAGGCCACTTCATTCAACTCTTACTGCCCTACTTGAAGCAACAAATGAATGGTATGTTAATATCGATGGTGGTCTAACTAATGCTGTAATTTTTCTTGACCTTAAAAAGGCGTTCGACACCATTGATCATAACATACTATTAGCAAAACTCAGGTTGTATGGGGTTCAATCTAAAGCATACAATTGGTTTAGTGACTACCTAACGGACCGCACCCCAAAAACACTAATCAATGGAGTGCTATCGGATAATTGTAAAATCAAATATGGAATTCCGCAAGGCTCCATATTGGGTCCGTTATTGTTTCTAATTTACATCAATGATCTGCCAAATTGTAACGTTGTGTCAAATCCACGTTTATATGCAGATGACACGTGCCTTACATTTGCCTCTAATGATCCTAATGAACTTCTCTATACAATGAATCACGACCTCCAAGAGGTCCATAAATGGCTTAATGCAAATAAATTAAGCCTTAACATTGTCAAAACCAAATGTATGTTTATAGCAACAAATCATAAAGTTAAATTGTTGCCGAGTAGCCCATCCGTAATGGTCCAAGATCGGAGAATAGACAGAGTTTGTAGCTATAAATATCTCGGTGTTGAGTTAGACGAAACACTGTCTTGGGGATCTCACATCGATAAGATAAGTAAAAAGGTTGCAAAGTCACTAGCAGTTCTCAGAAGGGTTAAACCTTTTCTCGCATATGATGCCTTAATCACACTCTATAATTCTCTCGTCTTGCCTCACTTAGACTATTGTAGCCCTGTCTGGGGGTGTTTTGGGAAAGTTCTTTCTGATAGACTACAAACATTTCAGAACAGGGCTGCTCGAATTGTTACTAGTACCGGTTATGACGTAAGGTCTATAACAAATTTAGATAATTTAAGTTGGGATACATTGGAGCAAAGAAGACAAAATCATCTAGCCACAACGATGTTTATTTCAATAAACAAAATGGCACCGGAATATCTAGGAAATCTCTTCACTAAAACGAATGATGTTCACAGATACAATCTTCGTTGCTCCAACCAGAACCTATTTATCCCAAGACCTAACTCAGAAGCACTCAAAAAGAGTTTCTCTTACAGAGGGGCAGTCCTCTGGAACTCCCTTTCAATCGGAGCTCAACAAGCTCAATCAAGAACAACTTTTTTAAATTACATTAATAATAGCCATTAATTTTAGATTAATTAAATGAACAATATAACTTTAGTATGTTAGTGGAATAATTTCATGACTTTGTATATATATATAATTATTACTCAACTAGTATAATTATAATTTTATTTATTTATTAACAAGCATTTTTTAAATAGCTTAGGTTAGAACATGGCTCTCTGGAAGAGCACATATGTGAATGAGACTTTCCGTGTATAAATAAAGATTATGTATGTATGTATGTATGTATGTATTGAATACATTAACGCAACCAACGAACTACCGTCATTAATATTCACGACTTGACTTCCGGCGAGTCAAGTTGACTAAACTGTTGTCAACTCGTGTCAACTTGACCAGGTCATGTTAACTCCCCACGACTCGACTTCCGGCTCCATTTAATTTATTAAATATGAACTGAAATATGTATTTATTTAAACGCTTCCTGAACCCACGACTTGACTTCCGGCGAGTCAAGTTGACTATCTCTCATGACGAGTTGACTCAAGTCGTGTGTATTAGCCGGTAACAAAACGAGCAGGGGACTGGGACCGAGTTTATCAGAATTACTCTAATTCTAAAATGATAGAATGATAGAGTTGATCACATGATAGAGCATGTTGAAATTAGCATGTGTGCCAAGTTTGACATGATTCATGTGAATCTTGTCTGAATTATAAGCAATTGAAATTTCTTTGTCCCTCCAAAATTTTACAATGAATGTATGGTTTGGAGGGACAACGTTAAAAAATAAGAGAGTTTGTATGGGAAAATAGACATATTTGATGCCTTCTAGCATCGTCAATTTTGAGCCAAAGTTCACCAAACTTTCCAGACTAGCTAAGTTTGATCTGTTCTTTTGGAAAATAATGCTAACTTTGACTAGTTATTAATTGAATTAGTTTTACTGACTCAGTTCCAGTCTCCCGCTCGTTTTGTTACTGGCTAATTGGACATGTTCGTGTAACAGCATACCAGAACTAGAAACTGTAATGAATGAAGAGTTTAAACTTATCCTCCAATACTGTGCCGTTAACAAATTATCAGTTAATTTAAGTAAAACAAATTATATGATTATACCCTCATCAAAGAAGAAAGTCTCTAAAATTGAAATTGCTAATATCTCAAATATTTAGGAATATACATAGATGAACACCTTAAACACGAAGTTCCGGTATAAATAGGTTAGCCCCTCCTCTTTTCACGCATGGCGAGCTCGAAATTTAAAATTCAAATTGCTGAGCAGTGAAGAAAGCAAGCGAGCATATCAGCCTCTCCTTTGAAATGCTAGGTTTTTAAGGTTTAAAATTAAACAAGCCATAAAAAAGTGACCAGAGAGAAGATAGTTGTCCATATATGACTGCCAATGGTATTTTATGACTGTTTGCGAACTCTGTAGCCCTTACTCTGAAGTTAAACATTTTTGTTTTCATTTGAATTTCGCGCGACAAGCAATCAGTAGGGAGCACTCAAGCGGAGCATCACGCAGATGTTCACTCCACAAAGGCTGATTGACAACTGAAGGGTGACAAACCCCTGGGCTCCCCTTTTTATACCGGAACTTCGTGTTTAACCGGGAACATCAAATTAAACATGTAAATAGCAAAATGGCAAAAAAATATTGAAATAATAAATAAATAAAGATGTTAACTGGCAACTCTATTATACATTGGTATACCCATATATAGTTAAATTACGGTCTTATGAGCTGGGGGAATACTTATACAAGTAAGCTCCGCACTAAACAAAATAAATGTATTAGAAATATATGTTGTGTTTATGTATGTAAATAGTGCGAAATAAAACTTGAAACTTAGAATTTTCTCCTTCGAGCTTTCTAAAATCGTAGACGTCATCAGCTTGTTTTCATGACATAATCACGTCTATACAGTCACCCGTTCAATAGCACTGAATATATTTTCCATTTCACTTAGTCACGATGAGGGAAAAACATTTATGTTGTGCTAAGCTCCAAGAAAGGAAAGCCTAACATTTTGAACTGTTTTGTTAACTTTTGTTTTCAACTTTTGTATTAATTTTGCCAAAAACTGCCTACCAGTACGTTAATTACCTCAATCTAATTATTGAATACTGCAGTTTTCGTCATGAACGGGTGACTGAACTCACGTGAGGAATTGGAAAACAATCTTATGGAATGTAGGAACTCTGACTTTCCGAACATATCTCATGAACCAAACTTTCGCTCATCATTACAGTCATTTGTGTAAAGTCCGTGCCTAAACTGACTATCACTCTAATTGGCTAGCCGATGCCTAATAAATGTTTGGTGTACACAACTTCTTTAGAACTAAAAGCGCTACTAATTAAGAATTTATTTTCTATAGTGGACTAATATAAGTCATGGTGAGTAAGTTATGATATATTCACCACTCGACTGGGGAAACTTTTTTTTCACAAAACAGTAGGCATTTCATAATTTTAGCAGACTTTCTATAATTGCTTGAGAATTCCCAAATATTTTCAGTTATGGCGATGCACTAGATTCTCAGTAAAACAACGACTCACACACCTCACGATTTTTTCCATACAATTTTTCCTTTACATGCATGTTACCTATCTGATAAGCCGTATTCACTGAAACGATATAATTCTGATCAAGATCAAACGGTTACTTTTCAACCCCCCAAAAAATGAAACATTTTTCGCCATATCTCTACTATCGAAAAGTTCAAAGCCTACAAATCTTAAATTATTTCCTAGCAACCAATTCTAAGTTCGTAAACATAATGTTGGTGAAAAGGTCGAGGGAAAAATGGCGAATATGCAATCCACGATTATATCGGAGCGCTTTCTACTTGATCATAATTTCCAAACGTTCACATAATTTTCGATCGAGTTGGTTAACGATCGAGTAAAAGATTAATTCGTTCATTAATAGTAGAGATGGAGCCATTTCTACTGTAACCGCATTATAAATTAGCGTTTTAACATTCGAAATCACCAGTAATGTACCTTAAAAATATAGCTTCAAACTAAGAGGTCTGTCTAACTGTATTTGTTTTTGTATCTATGTCATGATGAGCTTATTTTCTAGGCCAAGCGCTCCTATATCACTAAATTACTTCGCACCAACATTACAATGGGTAAAATTTGACTCAGTATATATAATACAGTTTCAAGAACGATCGGATAAGGGACGAAACTTAATAAACGAGAGACTCAACTATAAGTAAAGTGACTTACTAACTGACTGTATTGGTTTTACTTTAGATACTAACAAAGTATACCAGATATCTCTTACCGCTGTATAAGAATTATGATGCATGTTGATGGACCCTCAGACAGATATCTTATGCTCAAACATTTTGTAGTTTTCACTGGTGTGCGCTTTCCCAGCAATGCTTCATACTAGAGTGGGCCATATAAAAAAGCGGGCAGGTGAAAGTAAGCCCTTTGAAGTACATGCAATATTCATGCAATGATAAACAATTGTTCTCCATCTACTTCACTGATTATCTTTTTATTTGTAAACATTTCTTTATCTTTTTCGCCATTGTTTTAGCCACTTTAGGCCAAGTAAAAAAAACATGTTTATCGTCTCCCACGCGCTTTATTTTTTTGGGGCCGCCCCCTTTTTTAAAATTATTTGTTATAATCTATCGGGTCCTCTAAGTAGCATCTCCCGCGAGAAATAAAAAGTCACAGGTGTTCCTGCCAAGTCGTACCCAGTACTTCTCTCTAGTAAAATACTTATTCCAGTCGAGGATTGCTCGAGTTCGGTGGATTACTGGGAAAATCCAAGAGACCATCACCTAAGAGAACTGATCTCGTACCCTATGATAGTCTGCGCCAATCTATTTTTGGCTCAGTGGACGTCACGATGCTATTTTAAGATTCGGTTCCAGCTATGTCAGTTATGTTTCGGTTGTCAGTTGTCAGTTATGTTACTTTTTGTGCACGATATTTTTTTTAGCAGTGTGGGTTCTGCAAGAATGTTTTTTTAAAGACGATAGCTCTGCACGTTTTTTTTTTTCGGTGCACATTCTATAGGTACAACGCTTAAATGTTCATAATAGGTCTAAGTTATGATTATCGTAAACTGAAGTCTGTATAGAACCCATTCTAATATAATTCACATAACAAAGAAAATACCAGTTTAACCTTGAGTTTAAATTAAATGAATGTGTAAATGTATATAATAGACTTACAGTGTAGTGATAATAAATTTAAGCCATACTGTAATATATGCAACTTAAACCATAACATTAGACTGTTCCCTAGCATATTCTTGCGAATTTGGCTTTTTGGAATAACCTTTGTATGCCTTTGACTTCAATAGGGTTTGAGGATTAATTAAATTTGTTTTTCTAGTTTATACATTTTTGGCACGCTCAATGTGAGCGATTTCAGGGTCATTTATGCCCACCGTGTACTAACTATTATACCGGCGAAGTAAGGCGTGTCTCGAGGGGTAATAAGTCGGCCTGATACGCTTGACCAGACCAAGCCTTTGGTTTACTTTAATAGGTAGAAGGCCTCTACCTGGTCATGCCAAGTCATATGCTTATTAATTATAATACCGAGGTACTTGATATTCAGTTGTCAGAGCGTTCGAGGGGCACCGACGTTGTCTATAATGACATCGATGCTAGAGCAAGATTTCAGTTTATGTGGACTACCTATTAAGATAAACTCAGATTTAAGCAATGTTCGATGTCATCGATAGAAGGACGGCTACAGTATATCACGGTCTCATCAGCGTACATGGTCACTTGGCAATGATCTACAGTAATAGGAAGGTCATTGACGTAAGCCAAGAACAAGAGAGGACCGAGAATACTCCTGTGGCACGCCAACTCGCACTGAGTACGAAAAGGACTAACAGTCGCCTATTGCAGTTATCTGGTATTGGTTATCAAGGTATAGGAGGTAAACCAAATTACAACTTCACTGCAAGCACCAATGGCCTTGAGCTTTGTCAGCAAAAGGTTGTGGTCCACAGTTGCAAAAGCCTTGGACAGGTCTAAGAATAGTACACCAGTCACCTTGCCATTGTCCATGTGTTGTAGAATGTTGTCAGTGAAGTGTGCTAAACCAATTTCAGTAGATAACCTCGGGTGGAAACCAAACTGATTAGGTGTGAGGATTTTCTCTTTCGAGAGATGATGTACAGCCCTTTCAAGAATCTTACTTACAGTAGGTAGAATACCCAGGGGTAGTCCTGTTTGTGACGTATTATGTATGTGCCGCGGGGGTAGGTCAGGGTTTTAAGCTCAGTTTGGGCAGGTAGGGTCAGGGTTTTGACCTAATTTGGGCAGATCAGGGTCAGGATTTGAGTTTAATTCCTTTTCAGGTGAACAATTTATTTCACAGGGCCTATTTGTTTTTATTTAAAGAAGGGGCAATCAGGTTTTTTTCCCGGAAAAGGGGGCAATCAGGGTCAGGGTTCGAGATTGAAACTTTGCTGCTAACAAAGGTCCGATCGATGTGAAGTGGTTGTTAAGAGCACAAGCGATTGACGTTGGCTCTGTTAACTGTTTTCCATCGGATTGGATAAAGGTCGGCTGGGAGCCATCATTAGATCTTACAAATGTATTAGTGCAAGTCAATCATTCATTTATAGTTTTCCATAGAGCACCTTAATTTCCTTCGTTTTGTCTAATCGGATCTTTATAGTAATTTGCTTTACACTCTTAGACTTGTTTATTTACTTTGAGCCGCAGTTTTTTGTAACGAGCCCAGTAATGTGCGAAATTTAACTTGATCGCCTTAGAATTCATATAGTCCCGGTCTTTCATTGCTTGGCTCTATTCAGGCCAAATAAAAAATGCATACCCCAATATTTCATTGTCCATGAAATTACTGGCACAGACTCAGTAATCTTTGAGAATGTGCATATCAGTTGAAGTTTACTCAATGACTGACCGGACGTTAAACGCGGTTGCAAAAACTAATGGCATCAGAGAATAATTTGAGCCTTCAGTTATTAATGCCAGTTGATATTTCCATGATAACAGTGACTAAACTATTTTTATGAAGGTTGGGGAGGTTGTTTTCATCTGGAAACACCTGAAAGTTAGTTACACAGACTGTGTGGGTAATCTTTAGAACTATGTTTGGTAAAACTGAGTTGCTAGTATTTTTTCAAATCAAAAATTGAATAATGCATCAGTTATGTTCCTTTGCAAGAATTTTTTTTTGTGCCTTAGTGCTTGCAGCAATATTTTTTTGGGACATTTAGCCTTGCACGAGTTTTTTTTTTTGGACTACCCACCCCCCCTCCCAGGATTTCTAATGGTCCACCCCTTAGCACCTTTGCCTGCGGAAAATTCGATGGCAGGAGCTAAAAAAAAACCGTTGGAAACAACAAATAAAAAGGGCCGCACGCTACGTTTTTTTTTTGGAAATCCGGACGATAAACATGTTTTTTACTTGGCCTTATCAGTTTCGAAAGTTCTCAGTTATCTAGTCATCTTTTCTGTGTTCTATTTTCGTGAATCTTCAGAATCGGCCTACTGGGATAGCTGGGAGAGTTGATTCTGTCAGTTATTCGAGCCCACACAACATTTTAATTCCGGCATCAGTTGAATATTTTGTATTATTTTCTTTTTGGAGAATGAAAGTCACCTTAAAATATATCTTCAGACTTGTGACTTGAGTTTTCGAGAATTCATATATAGTTCTACTCATATATAATAAACCCCGCCCTTCTTAGTTACTGTTGCCATGTCTCACAAGCCGTAGACTTTTCTGCATTTTGATTGGTCTGCACTGTGTTAATCAGACAGGTATAGAACTATGAACTCATTTAGTGTCGTATTTATAGTAGGAAAATTGAAGGGACCACAGACGCAAAACGGTTGAATCAGCCTTTCCTTTCTTGTCGTATTAATAGACCAGTTCGCGGTTAATGCCGACATTTTGAAAGGGGTACAAACATGGCACGAGATACAGTGGGAATCCGATGGCAAATAATTTCCGTAAAATCGAATTTCCAGTGAAATATTCACTGTCTGCAAACTTAAGATACCAGGTAAAAGATTAACTGATCAAAATTTGAGAGATGTAGCTGTGCTGGGAAGCGTGCAATCTTGTTTTCAGTCTTCATACATTTGTATGTAATGTATGAGTCAATTCCAAACCCGTGCATACCCCCCCCACCGGTCCAACCCCCGGGCATTTGAACATTTTGAAAAAAAATCGATCAGATGTCCCACTACCAAGGCAGAAAAACTGTTCAAATACCCCACCAGTTTTTCATCCAGGCTGTTCAAATGCCCCACCATCGGGGACCGGCTCGGAAAATTTTCCAAAAAATTTCGACAAAGACAAGGCAAAGACTATTGACAAATAAATGAAATCATTGCTTTATTGACAATCTCTGACTCAAGCAATTCACAGGAAACACCGACGGTGAAAACCACCTTCAACCGGTCAGGGATGAGAACAATCATTTCTAGCCAATGATGGCATTCCCAAGGAACGTTTTACTTTTAATTATTACACATTAGACCAAGCCATTTCCCAACTCCAGCGTTTGGGGCCGGGGGGGTTAATGGCAAAATTGGATTTATCCGATGCGGTCAGGCACATTCTGATGCATTCAGATGACTGGGAACTCCTAGGGTCAACATGGCCAATCGAACATAACGGCGTTTCGCAAACGGCGTATTTCTTAGACATGTTTCTTTCCTTCGGCCTCCGCAATTCGCCTGCGTTATTTCTGCGTTTTGCGGACGCGTTAACTTTTGTAATGCGCGATCGAGGCGTGTCTCCAGCGTGGCACTACTTGGACGACTTCTGGACCTGCGGTCCACCAGCTCCAGATCCGACGTGTCAACTACATCACAACACTACGCTAACGGCATGTAGTGACCTAGGCTTTAGTACCAATCCTAAGAAAGTAACTGCGCCTACTACGAACCTTACATTGAGTTATAGGCATCGAGCTCGATACAGAGGCACAGGAAGCACGTATTGATTATTCTCGTTTGTTAGAGACAATGGATATTCTAGCATTATGGGTTAATCGCCATCGGTGCACGAAGCGGCAATTGCAGTCTCTATTAGGCACACTTAACTTTATCTGATCGGTGTGTCGTCCAGGCAGAACATTTCTAAGACGAATGATCGCTCTTCTTAGTCACGCTCGCAGCCCTAATCACCATATTCGTCTCAATTCCGCCTTTCGCGCCGATCTTCACTGGTGGCTTTCATTCTTGCCTCAGTGGAATGGCAAGAGTTTCTTTTCATCCAATCAATGGCTCAGCAACGAGATAATTCAACTGTATACTGACGTTTCGAAGGAAGGATTCGGTGCATTCTACGGCAGCCCATGGTTTTGCGGTTCATTCAAGGAGGCTGGTGTTTTCGATTCACTAAAACGATCAATTGCATTTAAAGAACTATTTGCGATTACAGTCGCCGTCTCAAACATGGGCCTCTTCGCTGCAAAACAACCGGATATTATTTCATTGTGACAACCAGTCAGTCGTACATCCTCAACTCGGGTACAAGCAAATGTCCATGGATTATGTCGTTGGTGCGGTCATTATTTGTCATCTGCGCGCACCACAACATTGAACTGCGCGCAATTCACTTAGCTGGCGTCCTCAACGAAATCTCTGACTCTTTGTCTCGTTTTCAGATGCAGCGGTTTCGCCAGCTAGCTCCACATGCCAACCTGCATCCCACACCTTTCCGGCTCCTTCAACACAGGAGCTAAAGAGGAAGGCTCAGCAATACCTTCGGCAAGGCTTAGCAGAGTCCTCTAGGAAAACGTACAGTACAGCTCAGAAGCAGTATATCAAATTCTGTGACACTCGGCAATTCGTCGCTATGCCAGCTTCCGAAATCACAATTATCTTATTCGCCACGTATTTAGCAGACAGGATAAAACCTCAGTCCATTCCTATTTATCTCGCAGGGGTGAGAACTCTTCACATTGAAAACAGCTTTCCCAACCCACTACAGGACAGACTACGTCTTAAACAAACCATGCGGGGTATTACTCGAGTACATTATTCAACCCCAACACAAAAACTCGCTATTAGCTTCGACATTCTGTCCGGTATTTTGGGCAGCGATGACTACCGGTCATTTTCTCCTGTTGCGGTCAGGTGAATTTGTGATAAAACAGTGTGGTACATTTGATCCAAACTTACACCTAACAGCTCGAGATGTACAGTTTAAGATAACGCCTACCGGTCAGGATTGACAGTATGGCGCTTTACATAAAAAACTCCAAGACTGATCAGTGTCGGAAAGGAGTTACTCTCTATACCGGGCACTCCGAGCACCCAGTTTGTGCAGTATGTGCTATGCATGCTAACCTGGACATCCAACGAGCGAGAGAAGGTTTTAGCATCAACAGTCCACTGTTTGGTCTCTCTTCAGGAGAACCATTAACTCGGAAGGAACTCTTGGCTTTCACATCTCACCTCTTAAGGTTGCTTGGCATCGACCCGGTGTACCAGCGAAATCGCTAGTGAATTCGCCCCCACTTCCTCGCCCCCTTCTAGGGGGGGGGGGGGAATTCACTGGGGGCGGGGGGGGGGGGGGGGGGGGAGGGGGCGAAATCGCTGTGACACCGGCACTCTATAGCGGACACAGTTATCGTATCGGAGGCGCTATAACCGCCTCATTAGCGGGACTCACTGATTACGAAATTAAGTTGATTGGACGATGGTCCTCAGACTGTTATTTGAAATACATAAGAAGAAAGGAGAAGCTAATGTGATCTAGGAGAGGCAGTTTCCAACCTCTGATCCAGGCCGTAAGGTTGAAGTCCATGATACTACTAACAGTATGCCTGAGCACTTCGGGATATTGAACACAAGCCTAAAAGATATGTACGCCAAACGAAATAGTTAGCCTACCTTCGAGTAGCCGTTACCCATCGCAAAAGTTGCGCAAATCAGATCAAAACAACCAGACCTGAATTACCGGTCGCGAACTGCAGCTACCGCGACTACAAACACCAAGACACGAGAAACCTGCTTCCAGGGTAACAGCTCTCACATCTCGATATCTCATCCGCTTTATTTTCAGTATCCGCGATAATAATTTGGGGTCCGCATATCAATAAAATAGCAAGCAAAAGTGTCGTTTTGAACTTCCCGCGGCCTCTTCCATATTAGGAAAATTCCATATTCCATATTTGGAAGAGCTGCCACGACATTCAAAATGGCGGTTTCTAGGTCCCAGACCTCTAAATCGACACTCGTTGTTTGATATGAATAATAAATAATAAGCGAAGTCTGCGACGTTTCGATCAGCAATTGGCAAGCGCGTAAAGTCGCATTTTCGTCTCATTAGAGTAAATTGCACATCGTTCCCGACTTATGAAATGATAACTGAAAGATTATGTATTGTTGATTTTGAGAAATTAGCTGAAAGTCGAATAGGCACATACGGCAAACCAGATAAATCGTCGACCTCGATCGAAACGTACTGAAAATCGGGCTACGAATGACTAGATTTCGTGCACTACTACGGGTAGTCGACTGATGAAAGGTAAAATGCAAAAGTAGTTCTTTATCACACATTGACACCGACGGATTACGATATCTAGAGAGCACCCCCTGGTGATAGGGGACCATTAATGGTCCCCTATCACCAGGGGGTAGTTTGGTTGCTAAGAGTGTCTGGCTCGTTACTGAGTACAAGTCGCTAAATTCCAATTCGATATGTGGATTAGCCGGGCCTCTAAGGTTGTTTCAGTCCCGTTAGAAATTCATAATATTCAGAATAAGTCAGTTTGTTTCATTCTGATGTTTTTATTCGGAAAAACAAAGCGAAAAGCATCAGTTGTTACAACTACGGCTCCCAGGGATGCTCGTCGGAAAAGCCGGAAAAGCCTAAAAAAACATATATTCTAGTATTTCCGGAGGTCTCATCCCACCATTATTCACTCCTCGAAAAGTTCTCGCCTCAAAGTTCGTTTTACGTTACCCCATCTGGAATACCAGATTTTAGAAGCATTTGGCTTAATTTGCTTAAAGGGGAACTGAACCCTAAATAAACCTATATACCTGAGGTATTCCAAAGAAATAAGTATTGCTATTTTATTTCTGTTTGTTGCGCGTCTTCAAAGAGAAAATTTGTTTAAGTTCGAAAAATTGCCGATTGTCCTCTGGTAAATACATGTACGGCTAAATTACGGTATTGCAGGCCAGGCCACTCATGCCAGTTAGCAGGCCTGGCAACCCAATATATCCTCGTGTGGAATCGACTCAAAATGGGAAAGATTAAAAAAGCCCGACAAAAACTTCATCTAAAAGCTGTACAATTTGAAGATAAGGAATCTAAAGCGAGTCCACTTGAAGCTAATGAGGTAACCTATAAACTACACATTGTTTGTCATCTTGATCGCTTCGTGTTCGACGAAAGTCGATAGCTAGCTAAACCGTAAACGTACACATGTTGTGTCTGACATAATTTATTTTCCACTGTATTTTTTCATATTCAAGTCAATACTTCCAGCAATTTTTCCAACTGCTGGCCTTTTTAACAAATCAAACACAGAAGGAACTCCATCTCACGAGGCATCACTACAGGGATCATTGACGAATGAGAAAAGAGTATCGAAGGCTGGCAAAAGGAAGGAAAGGCATGAAAGATTCCTCAAAAGTAGGTACATGTGTCATCACGGTCAAGTCATAGTTTGTACATGTAGCTATAGATTGATTTTATGGTGCCTGCTCTCTGTAGTTTTTTTTTATTTGTGGGTTAGGTTTTTAGAAGGTTCGTATGAAAAAAATATAATTTAACCAAATGGCCCTGCATTCTGATCTGTTAGTGTTAGTACATTTAGTTGCTTCAAAATGGCTAGTTGCAGGGGTTGGGAGGCTGGGGTTGCAATTGCCTGGTGCGTGAGGCACTGATTCTACATGTACATGTTGCATTGTTCCCTCTTCAATCTGGCCTTGCCAATAAATGACAGACTCAATCTTCAGAATCGTGCTAGAATAATAACTAAATTTGATTATACAATTTATTAGGTCAGCTGGTGTTCGTAAGGAATTGTGTTGGGAATCATTAAAAGAACATACATGTACATTGGGGAGCCAGGGTGGTACAGGGTTTAAGTGCTTCGCCTCTGCCGCGTCTTTGGGCATGCAGGGATGTTTATAAGCCGTTGGCCTTGTCTCCTTCTACTTCTAATCAGTATTTGAAGGGGACACGAAAGAACCTGTTGTACTCCTCAAAAAAGAGCAAGGGATTGTCACCCAGTACAGCAGCCTGGCCATTGCACTAACCACACACTCAACCGTAAAGCAGTCCGAAATAATTCACTGACGGGATATGTCAGTAATATGTAAAGCGCCATGAGACTGTGGTGATATGGTGCTATATAAATATGGCCATTATTATTATTATTATTTCTGTATCTTCGATGTAAAATAAACCATCTTATATAATAATACGCTAAGTGTGTGTGTGTGTGTGTCAGTCAGTGTGTTTGTGTGTAACGCTCTTTCCCAGGGTCCCTCGATCGATTTCCTAATATGGAGGACACGCGCGCACTCGCGTCCGAAAATGGCGCCAAAAAATGACGGCCACAGGTATTCTTCTGTCTTGGTCTTGGTTGCATTTGAGGAAAGAATGTTAAAAAGAAATGAGTTTTCTCAAGTTCTACACTTACTTGAGCGAGCCATCGAGCTTACGGGAATCTGTTTTAGGGAAAACCTGGGCGAGCAAGCCATCGAGTTTATGTGAATGTTTTAGTTAGAGTTTAGGGAAAACCTATCGCCAAGCGAAGCGGCCGAAGTCAAATGAAGGGCTCCATGCAAGAACAACGTAAGTGACTTTGATCAACATAAAATTTCTCCCAAGCACATTTACTTACTTCCTTATACTTGAGTAGGGAGAAGTTCACATTTGATCAAAGTCACTTACGTCATTATTGCATGGAACCCTTCAAATGACCGAACGAGGTAAGACCAGGTATTCAAACACAGTTAGAAATGTTGTCCGTGGAAAAGGCTGTTATTTTTTTAATCTTACAACTCTATGATGTGTCTAATAGTAATATATTTTGTCCATGTCTGTTTTCTGTATCCAGTTTCCTGTGTTCTTAGATATAAAACCAACTGTTTCGGCGGCCAGATTTGTTTTCGTCACACAAATTCATGTCTCGAGCTGCCTGTGACCGTCAGTTTTGGCACTTTTTGACAATAATTGTGCTCATCGGTTTAAGAAATTAACTGAGATCCGTAAGATATTACTCCCTTTAAAAAAAATCACAATACAACCTTGAAAATATCAACACGCTAAAAACATTGTGCCAGGAGTCAGTCAGCAGGCTAGACTATGTTACTATAATTGATCATATTTGTTGATTTCCTGTGAGTTCCCACGGGTCCCTGCTAGTTTATTAAAATAATGATATTAATAAACCATTTATGTAAGCTGAAAGCAAGGGCTGTTTTGATGTACAAGACTGTTAATAACCTAGCACCCAGCTATCTTTCTGATCTTTTGTTAAAGAATCCCAACACAATACATTTGTAACTATAACTTACATCATTCAAATACAAACCTACATTGTACATGTTCCAAGGCCATTAACAGAAGCACTCAAAAAGTTATTCTTACAGTGTGGCCAAAATTTGTAAGTCTTTACCGACACGTACATTGTAGCTTTTTAAAGAGGCGAAGTCTTCACTAAATTAAGACAGAGCTAAGAAATATCAATATTATTTTTTGGACAATCATCACATACTTTATTTATAAGTTTATTGAAGAACAATTCATATTGTTTAATTGCTAGTTTAACAGCTCCAGGAATTAACCAAGTGTTGTAAACTTAACGAGATTCTGTGGTTTAAATAAAATAAAGATTCATTATTATGGGATTTTGTCAAAATTATTTTATTTTAAGCCTAAAATAGACTAATACATGTACAAATGTATATACTTTAAATACATGTATATTTCTCATCATGCAATCATGGCTGAAATATATTTTTCAAATGTCTTTTGGAACATACAATGTACATGTACCTTTTGAAACATCTTATAATTATTGCAAGTATATTGGCACAGTATATTATGTACCTATATTATGTATTCTACTGGACAACGTTTTTGACAATCATTCTACATATTCAATTATTATACCCATAACTTGTTACATGTACATGTATCTGTGTGTGACCAAAAATGGGAGATTCCTAGTCCAGGAAAGCAGACTTAGTACCAAGTTTGAAAAGGATATCAAACAAACTTAAATTTGTGACTCATATATTCACAAAGCGTAGTGTAGTAATAAGACCATTTCATTTCCTTAGAACTACATGCAACACGGTTGGTGGAAGAAGGTGTGAAGAAGGCTGAGAAAAGAGCCAAAACAGTCATTGTTGGAGACATGGAACCACTGCTAACAGCATTACCAACTATAACAATACCTGACTTAACAAAGGGTAGGGAACATGGAAAGTCTAAGAAAAGGTGTGTGTTACCTGAAAATACATGTATGAAATGTGAAAACCTTCATTGATAAGAGAAACAATGTATGGTTTATTATTCCTTTCCTCTGATCATTTCTCAAATTGTGTGATACATACATTTATATTTTTAACACTGGTACACTGTATGTACATGCATTTATTATTTGCAATAATCTAAATGCCTTCCCTTTCAAAACCAGCAGTCAAGAGAAGAGCAAAGTATCAAAGAAAGCCAGGCATAAATTACAGTAAGTCATATATATGGGTTTATAGTAGAGCTATTATGTGGGCTGCATTGGGACATATATAGACACAGCTGTGAGAATGTGCAATTTAAATTGGCTGAATTTAATGTTTGTTTGGATGCCACTTTGTCAATTTATGAACTCTATAACTTGTGAATGATGTCTGTATCTACTTGTATAGACATTCAGTATGTTTGTCATATACATGTAGAGTTCAAAAGCTAGCTGTTGTATTTACGACTCAGCTGATATATATATTTTTAAAATGGCATTGAACAAGAGTGTAATTTGCTTGGAAAAGGTGACAGCACATTTACAGTGTCTGAATTTGCAATTTATCTCCAAAGGCAATACAATTGTACATGTACAAATGTATGTTGGCTATACTGACGTGATGGCAAATAGGCCTTTCCAGATTGTGCTCGGCAACTTTTGAGCAACTTTTGGCGTTTTGAGCAACTTTTTATGTTATGAGCAACTTTCGCCTTCCGGGAGCAACATTTGGGCAACAAATGAGCTTTTTGGAGATCTTGAGCATGAAATTGCTAAATTGAATTTGAGAAATTTAGATGCAATATCTGCCATCTACCAAATCTTGTTTCAATTAAAACGCTAATTTAGTGTGTCCTTCAATCTTGATGTTATTGAAGCCCACGAACATAACAGCGGTTATAAAAAAAATCTAAACCGCTGCCCACGAACAACATCCCCAAATTAAGTGAAATAAGAAATTCAGTTACTTAATTTGTGTTTAAATGACTCATTTTCAAGCATTTTTCCAATTCAAGTTGCAACCATTAAGATTTTTTGAGCAACTTTTTAATTTTTTTAGCACACTTTATTTTTTTTGGAGCAACTTCTTGTTTTGTTTTTATTTCTTTGAGCAGCTTTTTAAGTTTTTGGCAACTTTTGAGCAACTTTTTGTCTTTTTTTTGGAGCAACTTTTTCTATTTTTACTAGCACAATCTGGAAAGGCCAAATGGCAAAAGCATGAGAGGAAGTGGCACCATTGCATGACGTATCTTGTGCATACTCGCTATGAAATCAGCCAGTTGTGTTGTTCCTTCTCTCACTTTCTTTCATCTTGAGAGAGGTAATCTCTGTCTAAGCAGGGTAACAGCGAACAAAATGAAGCAGAGAAACCCAGACTTCATCTGGTACAAAAATACAGTATTGTGACTGATCCTGGAAATTAAAAGTGTACAGTACACATACACGTACAACTGTTCATGTACATTTATACTGCCTCTGTTTTGCAGACTGGCTGACATAGATCATTTTCAACAAGTCCTCAAGCACCCTGCATATCAATCAAATCCAATGGCAGCCATTTCAGAACACATCAAGAATGCAATCCAAAGAGAAAACGAGCTTCAGACAGGATAAACACGTTTTAAAATGAATCCAGTCAATCTTTGTATATCTATTTGCTTTCATCACTCTTGGTTAATAAGATAAATTATTACTTATTTGGGATACATGTGCTTATTAGAGATGTTTGGTGTTGGAATAGACTCTTTCAACTTGCCTGTTACCCCATTTCAGATTACCTGACTTTACCCTTGAGTAATGTTCGTTTGTTGTTCTGTATCCCAAGAGGAAATGCCCTTTTTTAAGAATTAGAAAACAAAGCACTGAATCCTCTGGAGAGCTGTCATGTGGTCTGAAATGGGGCAACAAACTGGTATGTGGAATGGGTCTATTACTCTGCTTTTATATGATTTTAAAAGCAAAATCGTACATGTACGCACATATATCATTTGAAAAATTTAGATTAAAGTGCTTAGGGGCCGTCGACATATTCGAAATGCCCCGCTTAACGCACAACGGACGTTAAGGTCAGACCCCCTCCCCCCTCCCCCTTAACGTCCACCCATTGTTTTATGCTTTAAACAGTAATGAAATACACGGGAGTTCACTTATAAATAAAGTATAAAACAAGCTTAAAGCTTTAATAGCTGCAACTGTACAGTCAGTCAGTACCTCAAATTCCTGTACGAGCTCATTTCGGATCTTGACTAAAATACTCATTCGGACACGACTATAAAATTTCACTTACCTGGAGGTTTGAGGTATTTCATGATACTTCTAATCAAAAGACCTTGTTGAAATTTCCGGGAAATTCAACAGAAATTGCAATCAAATGTAGATCTAGCTGACTAGAAATGTTTGATTAAAAAGTGTACTTCTATTGATGAAAAAGTGTTTGTTCTAAATGCCCCACACTAACGTCCATGCCCTTACCCCCTCTCCCCCTAAACGTCCGTTGTGCATTAAGCGGGGCATTTCGAATATGTCGACGGCCCCTTATATCTATGTACATATCTATGATTTCTTTTTAGGGTATTCATTGGTTTTGTCCTTTTCACTGTCACTCCTCCCTCTTCTTGTGCTACCACATACAACTATATCACCAATTTAAATGACAGAACAGTGAACATTGGCTAATTTGCTATTGGTCACCAGAAAATCGAATAAACTGAACATCAACAATAACTTACATAATATCCTATAAATATTATATTTCAGCCAATCGGAGCTCAGCTTTACTATCAAATGCATACCACGTATTAGATGTTTTTCCAGGTATTACGTGCTGATAATTTACAAGTTGCGAATGTATTTTTCCGAGGAAAAATGCGAGCAATGAGTAAAATATAATATACAACAGCTTTCTTAATTCATGAGAATGATACGTAAAGCGCGCTTCTAGAGCTTCGCTAAATCCTCCAGCAGATATTTCGGGAGCGCATTGTGATACATCTGACCTATATGATAAGAGTTGGCTGTTTTCTCAGGCTACGGGATGCTCGTCGTATCTTTTAGGGGTTAAAATCACAGGTTGGTATCGCTTAGGGTGTTAAAGCGAAAAAGCTTACATTTGTAGTCAACACAATATCTTTTAGGGGTGCATGTTTGCACTACGCGAATTTTAAAATGTTGAGACAATTTTTTGTCAGCACCAGCACTATATTATGGGCAGACTGGACGTAGATGCAGCTTTGCGACTGACATCGGGAAACTTTTTGGTATCTTTTAGGGCTCAAACTAAGCTTGAGCCAGGCCCATATTGGTATCTTTTGGGGGTTGAATTCAACTTTTCCGACGAGCATCCCCGCCCCTATCATATGGGGAGTCCCCCCCCCCCCCCCCCCCCCCGGGCACCTGACAGACATACTCGGTTACAGGCCAGATGCAAGTAATATACAAAGTAACTAAATCCTTTGTGGTGATATTAGTTGCCTTAGAAAATACAGCCTGGAGGATACCTTTTTGACAAATTCGAAAATATGAGTATTCCATTTAAGGTCATTAGATATATTCAGACCTAAATCTATACAGTCACATGGAACAACCTCGATTGGCTTGTCATTAATAACTTACAATAGGTGCAAAGAAAGTATCAGACCTGACAAAAGTAATGCAAAGATCTGCATTTAGATTCGTTTTTAAAATTAAAATTTGTCAGCAAGCGATGTGCCAGTTCGTCTACAGCCTCTTGACATGCTCGTGCACTGTCTATCGTGGTGTCATCTACGTATTTCGCCTGCAAGGGTTCCCGTAAAAGAAAATATTTGAAGGATTATGAAGACAAAAACCTACTCTGTGGTGTTGAAATATCTGTTATTTACCGGCCGGGAGGTCCGTATGCGGCCACGTTTTCAAGACCTGGCAAAGTTTCTCAACACGAACCGATTAAGGCCGGTAAATAACGTTTTTATTTTTCCTGATCAATTAAATTTATTGTACTTGCTTTCCGGCTTGCTTTATTGTACTTGCTTTCGTTAATTCAGTCGCGCGCTCGTACAAGAAGCGATACGTTTGTCAGCCTTGAGCGTGCGATCTTTGTTTCACTCAAATCGCTGCCAATTTTCTGCAGTTTTCCATTTTTTGAAAGGCTTTCAATACAACGCGTTCGCTTCAAAGGTATGTTTACATAGGAATCACGTCAACAACTTTGTAATTAGTCGGTCCGGATGAGAAAAAAAACCGGATCGGGTCGCCACTGAGCCAATCAGAGCGCGCCATTTCAGTGGATTCCGGACCGGAAAAGTAATATGCACTGATATTTGTCCTTTGACATTATCTGGAGCTTCGCTCTCGGGAACTGATCGCTTCTCGGTACAGATAATGAACCTCGGACAAATATTAAGCAATTGTTGGACGAGGCTGAGCAAAATATGATGAATTGTCTGTGGCGAGCTACCAGTTATTTGCCTCTGCCTTCGGCAAATAACTGGTAGCGAGACAGACAATTCATCATATTTTGCGATAGTCTGAGTTCCTATAATTGTTTTATTATCCAGTCTTTTTGTTACCTTTGGCATCCAAAATGCTCGCAATTTCCTCCTCTGAACACTCTGGAAACCGAGCGGCCATGTTGGATTTGTTGTTGAACAGCACTGCGCATGCTCACAACAATATCTGCAGGCAAACGCTTATTTGCGCGCAGTTATTTGCATTGAATCGACCAATCAGAATTCGGGATACTGAGGAACTGAATAATATTAGTGCATATTTCAACGGCACAAGTAGGTCAGCGGTTTTTATAACGCATCAAATATTTTCTCGCGCGTGATCGCGCGTGATTGAATACACCCCCTGTGAGTGTTAAGGGTGCGACAAAGAAAATATTTGAAGCATGATAACAATAACCTACATTGTGGCGTCGAAATATTTCCTGATATTTGTCCTTGGACATTATCTGATCCTCGAAGCTCACAGTTTCCCTCGAGCTTCGCTTCTTCTCGGATCAGATAATGTTCGTGGATGAATTATCAGGGAATATTTCGACGCCACAAATAGGTTATTGCTAATATCTATCACTTTTATTTGTTTTTGCTGGCTGATTATTATGGCAGCTTAAACTGAGGTGAATGTGGGCGTGCTTTTACTCCTCACCCACTCTCACTACGTTAACTGTTTTGGACACGCAACACTCGACTCGCATGTTGATTTTTACGGAGGGAGGAAAATCGGAGCCCAGAGAAAAATCCTTGAATGCAGAAATGAATTAACAACAAACCGACAACTTCAAAGGCGTTAAAAAGCATCTCCACTATTCTAAGTTTTTGCTTGTCAATTATTTTGGGAAAGCAAAAAACAATTTCCGTGTTTTATTACTATTTTTCCCATATCCTGAATAAAACAAAAGTGAATATTTCATTTCTATGAAAAACAAACGCCCGGAAGTTTGGCCTGTCAGCTGTTTCCAGTTCGGTACAGTTAGTGCGGATTTGTTATGAATTGGAGGAAAATTACAAATGTTAGACTGGTGACTGCAGGCGCTCCTTTGAAGTCCTTTTCCTCCCCTCTCCCTCCCCCTCCCTCTCCCCTTTGCGCTGCTACGCAAGCTAGCTGTGCCTAAAAATCTGTAATTTGGTTAAATCAGCAGGCAAACTGAAAACCATTTTAATCAGTTCACCTGCTGCAAGGTAATTGTGTCGCAAGCCGTTGTTCTGTGATCTCTCATGCAACACTAGGCCTGGTAGAGTGTACTGGCTGTGCGCTCTTTTCAGTCTTTTAAAACATTCAATAGTATAGTTTTAGAATTGGTTTAGTAGATAGCTTATTATCCATTTGAACACGTAGTTCCCAGGGTATAATTCGGGGGGAATCTCAAAATAACCTGAACGAGTCAAAGCATACCAGGCAAGGTGTTTACGCCCACTCTCTGCCGATCCGATCAACATTAAGTGCGGAGACTAAAATAGTGTTTCCTACGGTGTGAAAACTATATCGTGTGAGCAACAGAACTGAAAGACTGCGCTGAGTGAAACGTCGATACCCACTGCATACACATTCGGTCCAAAGGAATGAAAGAAAAAGATTGTCTAAACCGGAAACTCCGCCATAGTTCCTGCCAAAGCAGTTTTCTGTCTAAATTTGCCCAATGGACAATTGCGGCAGCAGGCTAGTACGTTCGTTTAGTATAACTGTTCCTGTGTTTCTTCTTTACAGTAAAAAACGGGAAACCTCACAGTTTTGTTGTGGCAGTTGCATGCGTCGCGTATTTATCTTGGTGCATGTGTATGTTTTCTTCATGTTGCTTTCACTTATTCAAGACAACAGAGTCGAAAGCAAAGACTATTTTAAGAAAACTATGCTGCTGTTGACAATCGCAAGTAGAATTTAGCTCAAGAATACTGTCACTTGACCAGAAAAAGGTTAACAATTATTTAAATGTGGTTAAAACTATATATCTGTTATATAGGAAGAAAGGCCTCGCGTTTTCAATCATTTGTATATTTGTTTAGGAATGAGTTAAAAGGTAGCAGCTTGGCATCTTGTCAGGTTTTGACAAGCTCATTGTCTGAGCACACCCTGAAACACGATTTCTAATCTTAAAAGCTAAGAAAACGAAGCAAGGCCTGACTATTATGGTAGCTGCACTGTCATTTAATCGCCACAACAGAAGATATAAACGAACCAATAAAATAAGCGGTTTGTATTCTACATTTTTAATAAAATTGAGTGGGCCTAAGTGCGCCAGCCGTGCAGGAAAGGCCTTTTGGGATTATAATTATGCTTTCCAAGTCGTTTTTATTAAACGGTTTTACCCGCCAGTCTTTGTAAAAGGCCTGTCACTTGGGTTTGTTTGCGTTAGGAGCAGCGTCAATTGAACCGTGTTTGGAAGTTTGCTCTGGACGGTTGAGGAATGTACAGATATTCATTATTTTCTCGAGTGTGTTGTTGCAATGGTGGGACGTACTTGCTTTTCATAAATCGAGCTACACGCAGGATCTCTCTGTGTAGACAAAAGATTTGAATACGGTCGACAGTCTCCACCAATTGATGCCCAAGCAACTGGCAAGATGTGTGAACCCTGTAAGTATACCAACGCTAAGCCATAAAATGAAACAAACCGCAATTAGCTTCGAATCAACAGTTTGCAAACTACATAGATACGACAAAATGCCTTGGGGCGCTGAACTAGATAGGCTGTCTTATATATAGACAACTTTCATCATAGCTGTGTCTACTTCGGAAGCTATTCAACGCCGATATAGCCTTCGAAGTCTTAGCTTTTTTACCGATTTTTCCTCTCCTTTTTGAAATGAATTATGTGTAGATGTACTGTCTGATTAACTTTTTTCTTTATCATTGGACTTTGAATTTGATAACACAACAATAAAGCCGTTACAATTAGCTTTGCAATCTCTTGAGTCTCTTTCCACTTTTTTATGCTGCAAAATTCGCTGGTGACTATACACGCGGATATTCAGCCGTGTCGCTTGACCACGGGTTGTGCCGGTCATTCAGTGAATACATGATGGACATCTAAGTTTATTAACATTACTGGCTCTGACGAAGTCAGAAAAAGAGAGCTAATGAAAATATACCGACGTTGTACGAACACTCATCCGTGAGTCCTTTAAAAAGGCCGAGGCGGCGATACGCAATGCATAATGTTACACAAAAACCTACAGGTATAGTTTTCCGACCGTTTTCCTGGCCATAACTCAACCGAAACTTCAACATTTTTCGCGCCATGTATGTCCCGTTCCTTATTGATATGATATTGAGATCGAATAGTCGAGTTGGGTATACATTTATGTAGTCTAGTTGAAAACGATGGCAAATGTTGGAAACCCTATGGCTGGACGATTAGCTACGCGGAAGCGTACCGAGTAACGGAAACAAGATGTCGACAGAATGAGTAATCGAAGGAGGACCTAGATAATCTAACATTGATTATTCTTCAGTATAAAAGCTCACACCGGGAGCTTGCATTGAACTTCACTGTTCAATATTTACTTTTATTAAAAAGAACATCAATTGAATTATCTCTTATTCCATAAAAAGTAAAGCTGCCAAAATTTACTTCTAACTGAAACACTGAAACTTAATTAATTGTCTTGAAGCCTATAGTTACATGGTAGTGCATAAATTACCTCTTGACGACCGCTTGGCGACCTTTGGCAAACACAATTACCCGAAAAAAAATAGCGCAATGTAAACAAGTTGTGTAAATGTTCAGTCGAATTGGCCTAGCCGAGGAATGAATATATACTGAACTCAATTAATGACATGTGCGATTGAATATATATCGCACCCTGCGCGGAACATCTCTCTATACGATGAACAGAGAAGGTTGCTTGACTTTCGTTTTCCTTGTTTCATGCAGGACTACATACTTGATCTATATGATCTATATACCGGTTGGATCACTTCAATTTATTAAATTACTTTGAAATGTGAAATATAGTTGCAAATTGCATTTTCGAGAGTTCTTTACCCCATAGGATAGACTGATTGTAACAATATGATATTTACAAACTGTAACCGATGTCCTATCTGGACTTGAAACTCATCGCCTATTTTTTTTAAAGTAACGACTTCTAAAGTACGGGAGGAAATAATTTAGTTTTTCTTTCAATTTTGATATTATTGTTATCGCATCATCTATAGCTTTCCGACGCCTTCTGTCATGCCTGGAGCAGATTCGCAGCAAGCTCGACAGCAGACAGGAAGACTTCATGTTTCTGAGCAACTACTTTCACAGCCAGGAGTTCCAAATGTTATTCAAGGTCAGAGAGAGACAGTCCTTTAAGATCTGTATTTATTTACTATTTTAACTGAAAACCGAAATTGGTAATCTCTCAGTTAGTGTTCCATGGCAGCAATTGAACGTCTACCGGTATGAATAACAGTATACTTAATCTCAATTGTGTTTTATTAGTATGGAAGGCATATGGGTTTAAGGAGCTGTTGACGATTGTTGAAAACTAATCGGCAAAATATTTCGTCGAACGCGCGATAGTTAAGGGGCTCTAATATTTACAACATTTACTATAGGTCGGATTTCTTTGCTGTTGGAACATATGTAAAATTACCTCTCCTGATTCAAAGCAAAATTGCGAAATCTCGCTGTATGGGTAAGAAAATATTACAGTACTGATATTAATCATTAGAGCTTTTGTAATCGGAAGTGGTGGTTTCTTTTTCCCAGCGAAGATAATGGTCAAGTAAAAACGAGAGAAACTAATGGTTGCGTGAAAGCCACAATCAAATGAAATTGTGTCCACTTTTTTTTCTAGGTTCATAGCACAGTTTCTTACAAGGACCAACACAAGACAAAGGCTGTGAATACTAGTGCGGTGGACGTAAACCATGAGGTGCGTAGTGCGTCATCGGCAGTACTTCGAATGATGAATTCATTAATGTATATATATACAAAATCACCTGTTTCATTATAAGCGATTTTCCTTTTCCTAACGCTAAAATCAAACTGCTTGGTATGATTTAAAATGTTAAATTCTTACAACAGGAACCCAAATGTTTTTGTTGTTACGTACGCTTTCCTTACTAGAAATGTGCTGTGAAAAATTGATGGTCCTTTTTCTCAAGTTGTTGTGTAAACCCGAGGAAGGGAGACCTGATACATGTTTGAAAAACCTCATTCCAACGACTTAATACTGAACATAATCGTATTTCCTATAGGTTGTAGAAGCAGTCAAATGTGTCTCAGAAACAGATCAAGATGTCAGTGAATTAAAGGAAATACTTTGTAGCGCTCATATAAAGGTAAGTTTTGTTAGCGGGAAATGGGTAGAAGAGTGAAACACACGACATGACAGTTTAACCTGCAGCTATGTTTTTAGATTCTCATTGGCAGTGAAATTAATAACGGGTCTCGGAGTAGTTGCTATACATAAAATCGATTCAATAATCTCAGGTTTTGCTGTACTGCCAATTTTTAAATCGAAAATACGAGGGTTTCACTGTTTTACCCATATTCTCCAGTATAACACATGATTTTAAAAATGTATTTAAGAAAATCATATAGAAAAAGAATAAAAATAGAATCGCAGAGAACCCACAAGTAGCAGATGTTAGCCCACAGCAATAAATCATATGTAAACCACATGTTTATTTCAAATGCATACTTAAGAGCATTATCTTCTGGTGCGCATGTGAGAAGCTCTCCGCGGATCCATTTCGAAATATTAGCTGGGTACGGACGGATGTGCCGACAGAATCAGTTTAAGTGGCCCACTCACCATAGTACAATACATAGACACTATACACTATGTAGGTTCTTTACGTTCTCAATAATAAGCTAAGCAATCTGTAAGTGAGTCCATTCTACAAGTAGCAGCTGCAGTGGAGCTGCAATGGAGTCCTTCATGTTCTTTAAATTGCATACATATAAGCCCTGGCTAATTATATATTTTTACGAAGAGACTAGAGGCCATAGTCAATGAATTTCGGAATAAAAACTTCATTTGATTTATTTCTCGTGGTGTATTGGCCGTTCAAAGTTGCCTGTGGACCGAAATCAAGCGCGGGAGAGCGCTTTACAAAATTGGCACTGGGTCTCTGCCATTGCATGAAAGGCCTTGCCGACGAGTAAAGCTCCCCGAAGAGTTTATCGCGATATTATCATCTTTCTCGGTTATCTGTTCAATTATTTAGCAAATATGCGAACGAGGTGCGTCGCTTTATACCCGCGAAGACATGAGCTCTGTTGATGACATCACGTTTCGTTCTCGTCCCAGCCCCGGACGTACGCGTAAATGAAGTCTAAATTTGGAAGTTTAGCCGCTAAAAGAATAATGAAAGCAATTGTTTTGAAAAATTTCGGTATTTTTCCCCTACCGTTTAAGGTCTAAGCATTTCAAACAAAGCATAACTGGCCAGGGCTAATATGCACTTTAAGTTGAACGCAATAGTCTTGTATGCTCAATTTGGGCCGGGTGGTATACCTCTGATAAAATATTACACCCTTACAAAGCGTTGCTTTAATGCAGTGTATATCAATTTTAACTTCCGAATACAAACCATATAAACCAAAGAGTTTTATTACAGATAGAAAAACGGCCATGAACCCTTACAGTTACTTCTAAAACTCATGAATATTCATTTAGTGCGAGAGCGAATCTGGTGCGATAATTATACCACGTGACGACCTCTATAAACGACAATAGAGAACTCTTGATTATCGAACTGGAACACTTGTAGAATTGGTGACGTAATGTAATTGTATAAGTGTCCCAGTTCAATTGCTGGTTTTCACTCAATCCCCAGAGATTCAAATGACAAAGGGCATGGCGGCCATGTTGGTGCCCCAACAAAAGAAGCTAACGAGGAATCTATTGTTTAAGGGCACCAACATGGCGGCTATGACGTCAAGTGAAAACCAGCAATAAGCAAGAGTTTTGTAAGTTTTCCAGTTCAATGACCTAGAGTTTTGTAAGTGTTCCAGTTCAATAACCAAGTCCGGAGTTTTGTAAGTATTCTAGTTCAGTCGGCACTCATGAGCCCCACACTCCCCTGAAAGATTCAAACCAACTCCCAACATTTAGCCGGCTTCAAATGTAAAAAAAATTAGTAATTGAATAAAATCACTCATAATTTGATTTACTAAAAAGACTTTTACCTAGCTATATTGATTGTTATACCTTTCGGTATATGTAGCCAGTAGTTACGACTCCCAAGTTTTAGTGGCCGGGTATTCTAAAGTTGCGCCTTCATTCGAGTAGATTGCCAGCCCTGGAACGCCCTGAAATATTTCTACACCGCATTTCATTGTCGAGTATGAAGTACTGGCTGGAATACTAGATTCAGGCAACTACTGTTTCTCCTTTTGTGTTTTTGTCTTTCGAAATCGCTCGACCTCAGGTTAGAAGATACGAACCGCACCCGGCAAACTCAAATACATACAATAACACGCAACTGACTGAACTATACAATTTGTTTTAAGCTAGAAATCATTGATACAAACAAAGGAAATCTTCCGGATTATTATTCAGTGAAATAAATATTGCACTCAACAAGAACACAAGAAGCCTCCGGCGATAATTTATAGAAATGTTACTCTTTTTAAAGTAAATCCTGTGACTTATTGTGGTTATATTGCGTTTATATAGATGGTTGAGTTTTAGAAGTAAGTTACAAAATTCGAGACCGTGTTGTATCGGAGATTTATAATATAGATACGATAGTACGCGCGCTCTGATTGGCTAAGAAGCCATGTTTTATCAGAGTATATAACATGGTTAGCCGTGTTATATAGTTTTCAACTGGCGGTTTCCTTTCATCGCGCGCGTAAATCTATATTATAAAACAGATAAAGAAGCCTTAAATCCATGTTTTATACTATCATAAAACACTCTGGTCATTTGAGAACACTCTAGAAATGTTGAAAGCACGCGCCTTCGGCTTGTGCTTTAACATTTCTCTCATGTTCTCAAATGCCCATCGTGTTTTATGATAGTATAAAACATGGCTAAGGCTTCTTTATTTGTTAAATAGATGCTCTCCTCTGGCTAGGATCTGTCTCTACCGATACAACACGGCCTCTCATTTTGTAAATAGTCCTTCCAACACATCTAATATAACTCAAAAATCACTTTTGCTGTCGTAAACATTGTTTTTATAAAGTGTTGTAACATTTACCACCATTTCCATGACTACACAGACTCAAATTCTGCATGTGACGTCATCGTCACCATGTTGGTGGACGTTTACAAAATATTCTTGTTAGTGCATCCAACATGGCCACTGACGTCTTTGTCATCTGAATCTCTGGAGATTGGTTGCAAACCAAGCATCGAATACCGCTGTGTACTTTTTTGAATGAATGATAATGTTGTTTATTATAGAAGCTCTGCCAAGAAACGAAATTTTCTTTCCATAATAACCAAACACCTTGCGCGCGCGCTCGAGAAGTGGTGATGAGAAGCCAAATTAACCGTTACTAATATACCCGAAATGCGGTCTCATATTAGTTGCGTTCGTGTGCATATTCGGTGTGTTCTTGGCAGAATGATATAATAAAACAATTTCGCATGTTATTAAATCTACAAAATGACGCATGCGCTCTAGCTTTATTGTTAATCGAGAGCCACATGTGGATATTGATCTTTCAGGGTCTGCTTCAAGCTCATGACCGAGTAGCAGCCAGGGATTTCTCAGCCAAAGAAGTCGAGGATGCAATATGCAGGAAACAGTTGCCAAATGTTCACGAATGGGATGACGAGATCAGGGGTGATCCCGTGAAGATTGTGAGGCTTATTAAGAGTGGAAATGATCCCTTGGTGAGTGGTAGTGTGCGTAATAATATTTTAATAATATTTAATTTATATAGAGTGGTAAAGTGTGACGTCCATCGATATTGAAAGACCAACTCAAAAGAATGTTGCACACCAAAAATGAGGTGAATTGGTTAAAATGCGGCTGAGATATGAGCAGCTGAATACATAATTTTCTTTAACAAATCACTGTATTTTGAGCTCAGTCGCATTTTAACCAATTTGCCTCATGTTATATCACGGCGGTCTTTCAGACTCAATGTTCAAAAAATGTATGTTTTGTGACGTCATCACTTTACCACTCTATTGCGCACGTTATATGCAAATATGTTCACATGCGCATTACATCCTAAAAGCGATAGTAAAAATAACCTAAATCTAAATTAATATTTACATGAATTATTAATCTCAGAAATCGATTATTTTTATTCAGGGAGCTACTGTGAAGTGTGATGAAGAAACAGGTAACATCGTCGTGGCTCGGATATTACACGGAGGAGTTGTTGATCGAAGTGGTGAGCAGATAACAGTTCTTTATCCTTTTTCTTTCAAGCAAGATGCGAAACAAAAAGCGAGCTCATGCTAGACACTGGTATGGAAAATCAACTACATGTTTCAGTTGGTGTCAGGATTCGAGATGTTGAGAAAGTTCCGCCTGGAGCTGAAGTTCTCCTCTCTTTCCCTCTCAGTCAAGAACCTCTGTTCGCAGGTTATTCTTGGGTTGCAATCATTTCTAAGGGAATATAATTACCAATGCATAGCGACCGTATTGATTGGTATAACAAAAGTAGCTAATGAGTTATATTTTGTTCCTACCAACTAACATGGTCGGGAATGCAACCCACCAATTAGGAATATAATAAAGTCATACCAAATGCCCCATACATTTAGAAAGGGTTTTTCATGTAGATATTTTGAGCTGAATAGCGGTACTAAGATCCGTCAAAACAAGGACTTTCAAGTTTTTTGATGGAATACTCAAGGAGTGTCATCACCTGACGGTCTAGTGCAGGAATAGGCATTTTAGGGAAACAGTCACGTGTTCATATATCACTTCAATAACCAATGAATTGCACTCATGATCCCATGGGAAATGCTTTACTGGATGGCAAACGAACTTTAAAACGTTGTTTTAGAAATATCGACAATCGATTGGAGGTGGAAAATAGCATTTACAAACAGGTTTTGTTAATAGCACTAGGTACCGATCTCGTACAAGTGCCTTTAAATAAATGAAGTTATAGATTTTTTTGCCATCCCGTACAACCACGTGATTCTATCCCGCAATAGGTCCATTGTGACGAATGGTTTGAAAGAAAACGTATTTCCAAAATAACATACCGAGTCGGATAATTATGACAATGCCCAAAGACATACCAAGCATGTTGAACACTCTTTGAACATGAAAGAAATCATGAAATGGCTGTTAATTTGTCTTCACTATCCAGGTACGTTGCAGGTTGGAGACGTCATTCTTGAAATCAACAATCAAAGTGTCAAAGGAAAAACAACGAATGAAGTGGTAGAAATTATGGTACGAGGTCACTGAACTGGGTTTTAGTCTAGGAGAAGGGAAATATGTGGCTCTATGCTAGTCGTACTTGGCTTTGTCCTCCCCTCCCCCCTTCCCTGGGGGTGGGGACGGACCTCATATAAAGGTGACGGGGAATCTCGTCGAACCCTAAAGGGTACCATAATCTCGTTATGTGAGCGTGACTCAAATTTGATTTTACTTCAAAAAGGTACCAATCCCAAAAGGTAACTGACATTTGAACCAAGTGCAATTGCCGGACTGTGGCTGAAAAATAAATTGCGCGAACTGTCCTGCATTTGGATTTAAAGTGCACCTAACCCCTTTTGTTTATACATGTGAATCTTTGAAAGGTTTTGAGTACTTCTGCGAAGAAATGTTTGGCTTACAGAGAATACTCTATGTTCTACGCTTGTTTGAAATGGTGAAAATTGTACCTTTCTTGACCCATGACCGCGTAAGAAAAAGCCAGGGTCGATCCTGGATCTTACGTCACCTCATTAATGCATTATTCTCCATGGCGCCTTTCTATCACAACAACATCGATATATAGAGAATACACAGTCTGTGAGTTGTTAGTAAGGAAAACAGTTATTTTAGACAAAATGCTAAATATTTATTCAACTTATAGCAAAGTCGAATGAATTAGATGACGTAAGATCCAGAATCGACCCAGGCTTTTTCTTAATTACGCGGTCATGGGTCAGGAAAGGTCAAATTTTCACCATTTAAAGCAAGCCTAGAACATAGAGTATTCTTTGTAAGCCAAAAATTTCTTCGCAGACGTACTCAAAACCTTTCAAAGATTCATAGGTATAAAAATTGCAAAAGGGGTTAGGTGCACTTTAAATCAGTGCCACCTCGTGTTTCGATAGCACAACACAACTCTTAAACACGCCTTAAAATTACTAATACATCAGGGCATGCAATTGGTCTTGATAAAACTTAGGGGTTAATGAATAAAGTAGCAGCCGGACAACACTAGTTATTAGTTGACAACCACCAGCAGATATTATCCTATATCAGTTAAGTCTTCCTTTTAATAATGCATGCAGATTTAAGAATACTATATCAAAAGGAAAAGTATGATTATCTGTAGAGTAGTTTTCAGTTCACTCACAATAAACATATAGCATCATTAGTTTTCATAGTTTTCCAGTGGTTTCGTGTGAATAAGAACTTAGTTACGACACGGCTACGGCACGGTTACGACACGGTTACGACACGGTTACGGCACGGTTACGGCACGGCATACCATGATGAGTATGGCTTCCCCGTTGTTCTTGCCCGTATTATCCAAATATCATTTACTATCCTATAAATATTATATTTTAGCCAATCATAGCTCTGATTTCTATGGAATTCAGTGCGGTATTTCATAGATTTTCTATGATTTTCTATGAAATACATGCATAGCGGTATTTTTGGCTAGATGAAGCTATATGTATTATTGTTTGTGACAGAAATCGTCTTTTTTTTCTGCAGGGAAAGCTATCAGGATCAGTGATGTTCAAAGTTATTCCTGTAATGGGAAACAAGATATCTCAAGACGAGAGCAAGGTACCTGGATTCTCTAGCCATAGGATAATTAAGTAAACCAGTAAACCCAACAATGAATATTTCGTGGTGATATATCATATAATAACTATAATTGTTGCACAGATAACTGTTGTGTTCGTCTAAATAAAGTAAAACCAGTCACTGTTCATTGAAAAATAAACTCGTTTACGAGTCTTCTTCTATAACGTTTCTATTATTACTCGGGCCAGCAGTATACCGCTGTCCAGAACCGAGTCGTAAAATGCAAGTATTTTTTTTCCTTATTATATTCGTGTTTTGATATTTTGCACATTGAATTCTGGTGACGTCATTGAACCCTAGGCCCGTCGTCATCGACCAATCAGACAGATCAGATTGCACTGGCCACGTGAGCACCACATATTAGGGAGCTTCAGATTCGAGTACGAGTACGACAACGAGTACGACTTTTCACAATCGACGAACAGTTTAAAAAGATATATGAACAAACACATACTCTTAGTAGCTTGTTCTCGTGTCTGCAGCATTGCTTGGCAGAAATGAAAGATTTGTACTTTCTTGCGACAGAGATATTTTGAGTCTAAAAGTCGTACTCGTAGTAAAAGTCGTACTCGAATCTGAAGCTCCCTATTATCTGCGTGACTGCAGTCCCGGCCCGAGCAGGCTGACAAGAACCATTTTTTGTTTTGTTTAGATTCGCCAACGAGCCTTGTTTGATTATGAACCAGCTGGCGATGACTTGATACCATGTAAGGAGGCAGGTCTGCCGTTTATTAAAGGCGACATCCTGTATGTAGTCAGCAGAGAAGACTCTAATTGGTGGCAAGTAGGTGCTTGAGCTTTTATGAAGGGTCCTTCTATTTCGTTTTACTCCTTCAAAATTAGTGATGTGAAGAGCAAGTAGGTGTTCCCCAAAGATTTGGTATTGGTCCTTTTAGACTGCACAATAGATCTTTTAAGTAAGAAGAAGGTAATCAATACTGCAATACCCGATGGGTGCACGCTGAAAGACGCTTCTTTTTTAGAGTTCTCTCATACTACTTTACAGACCGGGTTATTTATAGAATGCGCTTCCCGCGAGTTCGGTCCCGCTAGCCAATCACAAGCGTTTGCATAATTTTAATTCAGTTGCAGCCATATCGGTTGATCAAACAAGAGAAGCTAACGCGGCATTTTTTGTTAACAACACGCCTCGATGAACGCCTCGATGAAAGCGAACAGTGAGAAATAAAATCTAAAAATAATCAGGTCTGGAAAAACGCTGCATCACGAATATAGCAATTTCAAGTAATGTTGTCTGGGAGAATACCCCCACTCCACCCTCCCCAGCGTTAATTTACAGTAGTTGTAACCTTTGAGCAGTGTGGTTACAATCATGGTTGTATATAGGGAATAGGGCATTAGGATATTCCCAAATCAAAATGAATTATGGTTACAAGTTATATGACTTAATCGACTTAGTTTACGGCCGGGTTTATTTATCCGTTTTTAACTCGTGGATGCACGCATGTGCAGAACGAGTTATTGGGTTTAGGTGGATACGAGATAATTTATTAATCGTTTTTTTCTGTGACTCGACGACTCGCCGTTGACTTTCCGAATGACCGTCCAAGGTTTCGAAAAGATTTGGTCATGCTGGAGAAGATATATTTACGGTGCCCTTATAATGCCAGACACTTAAAACCTGGACAGATATGATAGTGGGTCCCCGGCTATCGAATACTTAGTGGTGATAACGTAACGATGACGTCATCGGTCACGTGATGTTTAGTATGTGCGCGGATTTCGTAATTTCGAAAGACGCGCTGCATATTTTAGCTGGTTAAATAGACAACGGTATGACATTTGCTTTTTGCAAGAAACTTTTAGCACGGAAGAATGTGAAAATATTTGGAAAAAACAATGGAAGGGTCAAATGTTTTTTGCGCATGGATCTCAACATAGCCGTGGCGTGTTAATACTAGTTAAAAAAGATCTTGATTTAGCAGTAAAGCAGGTAGAACCATGTAGTTTCGGACGATATGTGATATTACATTGTATCCTACAAGGATCCTCTTTTCTTTTAGTAAATATTTATGCTCCAAATATTTTGAAAGAGCAATGCAAATTTTATCAAGAATTGAATAAGAAAATTGAGGAGTTTGATATAGAAAACGACGCTAAATTGATAATTGGGGGCGATTTTAATGTAGCGTTGGACCCGTTTTTAGATTGTCAAGGTGGTTCGCCAACTACAAAGGAGTCTTCCAAATATATAGATGATATGATGCTTAATTATGATCTAATTGATATTTGGAGAGTACGGAACCCGTCAAAAAAAATGTTTACTTGGAGACAAAAAAAGCCGATTATACAACGACGTTTAGATTACTGGCTTATTAGCGATGTTTTGCAGGAGGATGTAGAATCAGTGGATAATATTACTGCAATTAAGTCGGATCATTCGGCTATCCAATTAAATATTAATTCTTTAAAAAATCAAGAACGCGGCCCCTCTTTATGGAAATTTAATTGTAGTTTATTAGAAAATTCAGATTATATTAAATTAATCTCTAATTATTATCCAGAATGGCTTGAGGAATTTAAGGAGATTCAAGATAAAAGAGTATTATGGGATATCTTAAAATATAAGATAAGAAAAGAAACGATAAGCTTTTCAAAAGAAGTAGCATGGAAAAGAAGAAATCGATTAGCAGAGATAGAAGAGAAATTGAAATATCATCAAGAACAATTATCCCTTTATCCTAGTTCTAAAAATATGGAAGATCTTGAGAGATTCCAAAGTGAATATAATAAGGAGATTGAATATGTAACTAGGGGGTCGATCATTCGCTCAAGAGTTCAATGGTTCGAGCAAGGCGAGAAAAATAATCTTTTCTTTTTAAATTTAGAAAATACAAAGAGGAGAAAAAGCTGTGTCCGTCAGCTGGTAGATGGAGATAAGAAAAAGATTACAGACATTAAGAAAATTATGAATGAAATTCAAAAATATTATTCTAATTTGTACTCGGCGAAAAACGTAAATGATGACTCTGATTTTTTAAATAATTTAACAACGTTAACTGAAACGGAGAGGCTCCCTGGAGAAGGGAAGATTACAAAAGGGGAATGTTATAATGCTCTAAATTGTTTTCAAAACAATAAATCACCAGGAAATGATGGACTAACGGCGGAGTTCTATAAAACATTTTGGAACTTCGTAAGCGACCAATTAGTTGATTGCTTTAATTACTCCTTTTTGTACGGCGAACTTTCAGTCACACAAAGGCAGGCTATAATTAAACTGATTGAAAAGAAAGACAAAGGTAGAAGATTTATTACAAATTGGCGACCAATATCTCTCATAAATGTAGATTATAAAATTGCATCAAAGGTGATTGCAAAGCGCCTAGATAATATTCTACCGATAATAATTGGTTCAGATCAATTGGCTTTTGTTAAAGGTAGATCAATTTTTGATGCTGTCCGTTCTATTGATGATATTGTTAATTTTACTAAGAAAAATAATGTTAATGGTCTTTTAGTTGCAATTGACTTTGAAAAAGCATTTGACAGTATAAATAGAAAATATTTGCTTAGAACTTTGAAAAGCTTTAATTTTGGTCCAGAATTTATTTGATGGATAGAAGTCTTTTATACAAATATAACAAGCTGTGTTCTAAACAATGGTTTCGCAACTAACCATTTTCATGTTAGCTCGGGTGTACGCCAGGGTGATCCTTTGGCTCCCTTATTGTTTATTTTAGTTATGGAAACCCTACTTACACGTATTCGATCGAGTACAGATTTTAAAGGTATTCCAGTTATGAAGCATGAATTCCGTTGCACCGCTTTTGCGGATGACTTAACAATTTTTTTAAACGATAAGGATTCTTACTTTTCAATATTGGAAATAATAAAAGCCTTCAAAAGATGCTCTGGTCTCAATTTAAACGACTCTAAAACGGAAGTACTGTGTCTTGGAGAAATAGGAATAATAGCAAAAGATTTGAACGTCAAGGAATTACGTAAGTCAGTTAAAATTCTTGGTATTCACTTTACAAATGATCGTAATTTACAAAAAAAAACTCAACCATGACAATGTTTTACACGCTATTAAATCTCTTCTTGCGTCATGGAAATGGCGTGGTTTAACTTTGCTGGGGAGGAATCAGATTTTTAAGTCTTTTGTATTACCGAAGATCCTTTTTCGAGCTGGAATTATGGAATATAACAAGGAATTGATCAACGATATTAATAAAGTATTGTTTGATTTTTTATAGAAAGGAAAGAAGGATAAGATTAAACGGCAGGTAATGTTTAATGATATTGAACGAGGGGGTTTAAAAGTTCCCGATATTTTTACAATGATTGCAGTACAGAGAATAGTATGTATTAAAAAGTTATGTGATATATCGTATACATCTACATGGAAACTTATTGCCAACTTATATCTAAATAGTGTAGGGGGGATATTTTTGTTTTATTGTAACTTCGAAGTAAGACTACTCTCACTCACTTTACCCTTTTTCTATCATGAATGTTTAGAAGCGTGGGCTGATCTTACCAATTCTACTCCTGTTTTGGGGGAAGATATTTTAAACGAGATTATCTGGAATAATAGATATATTCAAATAAACGGTAAATCTGTTTACAATCGCAATCTTATGTCTAAACATATATTACGAGTTCGGGATCTTCTTAGGAATGGATATTTTCTAACCTGGGATCAATTATCTTCCCTTGGTTTTTCCTCTAAGGAAATGTGGTTGATTATGGGAATTATTGATGCTTTACCTGTAAATTGGCGAAAGATTATTAAAGGATTGATTCCTGTAACAATTTCAGAGAGTACTGATGAAATATTAATATTCTATAATGATAATTCCTATACTCTTCAATCGATTACTTCTAAGAAATTGTACTGGATTTTATTAGAATCAAAATTAGAAAATCATAGTGTTCCAACAGCTCAAAAGAAATATCTTGAGATTTTTCCCAATTATAGTTTTAATTGGAAAGACATTTACACTTGCCCCTTTAAAGTTGCAATTGATACTAAAACTAGAGAATTTCAATTTAATTTATTGCATCGTGTCATTTATTCTAACTCTAGATTATTTAAAATGAAAATGGTTGATTCTCCAATGTGTACTTTTTGTACTGATAAAGAAGGAACCTTGTGTCATCTTTTTTACGAGTGTAACACATCTCGGGGTTATTGGAAAGAAATAGTTACATGGATGCGTACACTTGGTTTTAATTTTCTTGTCTTCTCCAAATTCGATATTATGTTTGGAATTTATGATAAAGAATTTTTTTATATTATTAATCACCTAATTTTGTTAGGGAAGCGACATATTTATTATTGCAGATACCATAAGATAAAATCAACTTTACAGCTCTTCCTAAATAATGTAAAATCAATTAGAGACTTAGAGTTTCACATTGCAAGAGAGAAGTCCAAGTTATCTTTTCATTATTTTAAGTGGGGAAAATTACTATGTATTTAAAGTAATTTGTTCTCAATTATTTTGAGCCTCCGGTTACTAGGAATTAATGGCACTTAATATATATTTTTTTTAAGACATAAGTCATGTAATATAACTAGTTTTGTTTTGTTTTTGTTTTGTTTTGTATTGTATTTTTATGTAGTATTTGTGATTGTTGCATCCTTTGGGAAAATGTTAATAAAAAAGTTCTAAAATAAAAAAATAAAAAATAAAAAAAATATATCAAAATAGCTCACTGGCCATCCACGAGTTGCCCTTAGGGGCCCTATGTTTAGCCTGTGTAGCCGTCCGACATTTAAAAAATGCCTTATTCGCTAATGCCATATTCCCTTATACCCTATTCCCTAATGTCCTATTCCCTAATATCCTATTCCCTAATGTCCTATTCCCTAATGTCCTATTCCCTAATGTCCTATTCCCTAATGTCCTATTCCCTAATGTCCTATTCCCTAATGTCCTATTCCCTAATGTCCTATTCCCTATCTCCCAGACAACATTAATTAAAATAGCTGTATATGATAGATGGACACTCCGGGTAATGGTCTCCTGACACGACAAATAAATAGTTCATGAAAAGATATGTGCAGCAAAGTTAAGTCTCCTTCGGTAAACAGTACGAACTGAAAATACGGTCATGCCGCATACACAAATTTACAAAGAGGCAAGCTTCATGTCCTTGATCTGATACCAGTCAAGACAATTTTTACCCCTCGCTGTCTGCAAAAAACACATGAGATGAGCATTTTAATAAAATCACTTCATAGGATATAATAAATAGTTATCTATGATCTATCGTATTGCCTTGCATTTACGGTGAATTTCTCTCCAGTGTCATATGTGTATTCAGCATAAAACCGATCCTTTCATATTTGTGTTCTTAACAGGCCAAGAAAGAGGAAGAAATGAGTGGCAAGATTGGGCTGATACCGAGCAAGAAGTTTCAAGAAAAGTACATGATAACATTGCCATGAAGCTTTTGTATACATTGCAGACCTAAACAACATGCAAAGTATTCTCAACACCATTTCCCTGTCGGCGGCGATTCCCCGATGGACCTGTATAACAAGAAGGGTGTTGTAACAAATACATGTCATTTTGCCGTACATCTGTCGTGTTATAGATGCACAGATGACGTCACAACGTGACGACACCGAAGAACACAGTCGATTGGCGTGACTGTTGTTCCCGTTACGTTTTGATGCATCTGTACGAAATGATATCTATTCGTTTTATACGATGATTAGAGATAAAAAGAGGATACGTCATTTATGAACACTAAATAACACGTGACTGTTGTTCCCGTTACGTTTTGATGCATCTGTACGAAATGATATCTATTCGTTTTATACGATGATTAGAGATAAAAAGAGGATACGTCATTTATGAACACTAAATAACACGTGGCTCTGGACCGACCAGAGCGCGCGTCTCGTTCATTGTAATTCTCTGATGATGTTTTCTTTTGTCTGTTTCAGGCGCTTGTTATTTGACAAGTTGTTTGCAGAAACGGAAAAACAGAAACCGAAAAACGGAAGTAAGATCATTTGCGATGTCTTGTCGTGCTTCTCTTGTTAGGACACCCAGCTTCTCTTATTTTGGAAAAGACGCTTAGCAGCTTTGAATCATACGTCGTTTCATTTATAAAATGAGTTTGCCGGTACAGGACTTCACCGGTAAGCATTTCTAATTTCGTGCTACGCATCAACTGACTTGAGAAACTATAGCCATCGTGATTGCACTGAAGTACTGTTTAATAAACGAGCAGCAGTGTTTTATCAGGTTTAAAACTCGAGGGCGCAGCCCGAGAGTTTTAGACCTGATAAAACACGTGCTGCGAGTTTATTAAACGGCTTCAAAAACTCATAATGGTTACTTAATGAACCATTGAACCTTTGTATTCACAACGCCATGCAAAACATTCGAGTAATCACCGCCTGCAATTACGAACATCTCAAGGGATTGACATGAAGAAATTACCATACTATGTTGTTTGAACCGGCGTTTCGCAATGCTGAAAGCATTGCGTGGCAAGGAACAAGCTAGGGCAAGAATAATCTGCACTTGAAGGATTTGGTGTCGTGGTTGACATCGATAAAGTTCAAGACTTGGAAAGCGATGTGACTGACATGACGGCAGACTCTAAATGTTTGACTCCGGCACAAAATATGAAGAGGATGTTTGTAAGTTTAATGCACGTTTATATTATTTTACGGCTTTGAGTTTGGTTTAATAATTGGAACTAAACAGTGGCTCGGTAAACAAGTAATGGTAGTTCGATAACTTCATTTAAAAAATATTCTCTGTGTATATCGGTATAGTCTGCTGATATTAGTAAATTTAGGGCAAAATTTATTATCTAGGTACCTTATGTTCCGTGTACTTTTTGCTATCTTTGGGTCTTTATCAGTGAATTCTTAATTAGGATGAAACTTTATATAAAATTTCATGTTCATTAGTATTCTTTATATAAAACGTTCATCCTAATTAGCATTTCAATGAGAAAGCTAAAACATCAATAGAAATTCCAAGAGTTGCAAGGTGCTTATCCATTGTCTCAATCATTAACCACGTTTCCCCCTGGGACAGAATTCAAATCCCTCCGCGGGCTTTTTAGAATGATGAGATTTTATCAGGTATAAAGGAGCATGCACGTGACTGATTTGCTTCATCTGATTGGACAAAATGCTCATTAATTATTCATGAGTTTTTGAAGTACAATTATAAAGTACTGAAGCGATTACATTGCAAATTGAACAATTTTGAGAAAGTTCTAGTTGTCACTCAGCCTTTGTCGAGTGAATATCTCTTATCGCACAAAATTCAAATCAAACGCATAAATTCAGTTTTTAATTTTATTAAATATATATATATTTACAGACAGAGTTAGCAAAATAGTTTTTGAAAATAAATAATCGAGGGCTTCTCCGGAACAATAATTTGACATGTTTTTCGGGCGGCACTAATATAACAATATGAAAGTATTAAAGGAACGAAAGAATATACAAGCAAACAAACGAAGAGACGGGACAAGCCAAAACAAAGCAAAACAAGAATAGAAAACGCGTCAGAAATATTTATATACGATAATTAGTTGAAAAAGCGGTGTAGAATGTTAAACGTCAGAGTATTGAAAGTGCTACAGAGTTCACAAACTCATTAATAGTTGTTTGTATGGGAATCGATGGGAATCCGATGCCAAGTAAAATCCGTAAAATCGAATTTCTGAAATATTCTTCAGATACAAACTTAAGATACCTGGTAAAAGATTTACATATCGAAATTTGAGGGGATGTAGCTGTGCTGGGAAGCGTGCAATCGTGTTTTCAGTTTTCCATACATTGTAAATTTTCACGCGGTATTTGACTCGTTTTTACAAAAGTTTGTATCTGAAGAATATTTCAGAAATTCGATTTTACGGATTTTATTTGGCATCGGATTCCCATCAATTCCCATACAAACACTGTATTTCGCGCCATGTTTGCACCCTTTTCAAAATGTCGGAATTTACCGTGAACTGGTCTATTGAAATCATGACCATGACGGGTATTTAGAAATCGTTTCCAATTACAGCTCGCATTTCAAGACTTTTAGATCGCTAATTTTGTTTGATACGCCATGTAAAACACTCAGAACTTGTTTTAGAAACAGTGAGCAGGGTTTAAAAACCTCGAAAAACCGGTTTTCAATCCCGGCTTCTAAAACAGCTCCTTGTGTTTTACATATTACTTCGTAAACAGTCATAAAATACCATGGACATTCATTAATGAACAACTATATTTATATTATTCACTTTTTATGGCTTGTTTAATTTTAAACCTTAAAAATCAAGCTTTCTATCAAGAAAGGACTAAAACCCCTGTTAAACTGTCCAACAATATCTGTTGGATTGCATGATTCAACTTTGCTCGACCAGCATTGTTCGACAGATTATCATCCCATGTTGGATGAAGTTAATTTTCGTTCGATCAAATACTTAACAGCGTTTTTCCGCCACCCCAACAAAGTTGGCCTCCTGGGCCGGGTTGTTCAAAGCCCGATTAGTGTTAATCCTGGATTAACTCTGCACAGAATCTATTGGTTGTCATGGAAATTAACCCTGGATTAGCACTAATCGGGCTTTGAACAACCGGGCCCTGCAATCCAACAGTGTTCGATAGTTTGACGTGGGCTAAAACGCCCGTTGAGCGGCGAACTTTTCATGCTTCGAACAAAATACCAAATCAACAAAGTGCCACTACGACGAAAATTTACCATTTCGATTTGCCACTTTTTCAGTGTCAATATAAGGTCAATCAGTGTTAGAAATATCCGAAATATATTCTCAAATGGGCAAGTTAAACCACACAATTTTAGGAGAGTTTACCGGTAAAATCCTGTCCGCCATTACTTGAAGCCGTGCTCGTTATTCAGCGGAAGTGATATCATACACTTAACACGACAACCACGTCAGTCGCGCGAAATAGTGTGCATAAAAAAGTAGCCAACCTCGCAAAGATAAATATAACTTTCTTCTTGTGTACGTGAAGACGATTTTAGTAGAAATATGCCTCCAAGGCGTTGTGCTGTGCAGGCGAGCGTTGAGTGTATGACATCACTTCCGCTGAATAAGCCTTTGTATAAAACTGAACAAAGGGAACGGCCTCCAGTAATGGCGGACGTTTAGATTCAATATTCGGAGTTTAAAAAATAAGACTTTCCTGTTGTCGTATCGAAAAACGATTTGAACTGGTAATAATATATCAACTCTACTTTATGAATATACAAAAGCATTGATATGTCAAAATTTGATCGTAGTGGCACTTTAAGTTCGACATTGGAATGACTGGTTAATTCAGTTCATAGATGAACCCTCAATTGGTAGGGAACGGTCTTGGGAGAATTTGTGGGAGGTCAAATCCCGTCTGCGTCCTTGGGCATGGATGTATAACTCGTTGGCCTTTTATCCTTCCTCTTCTAATCTACACGAGAACCTGTTGTATAAGAGTACGGGATTGTCTCCCAATACAACAGCCTCGTATTCTGAGGTACTAACAATCACTCATGATTGTAAACTGCACGGCAGCACATTGCACCACAATAACAGACTGCATCACAAAAATAACCTTGTGAAGCGCATTTGAATATATCCATATAGAATTTGCGCTATATAAATGAATACCTTTATGAACTTAAATCGGAACCGATTGTAGCGTTCAGGGGATCTGGGTCTAGATTTTATTTTTCACTTAGAAATTAAATTTCAAGATGGTGTAACTTATGCATTAGCGATAGTTGAGTATTATGATGGTGTCAAAGTACAAAATAGGTTCAAACGCTCCAAGGTTATACAAGGTCACTACTGAATACTATGATTTCTTGAAATCTTTTCAGCAGTTAAACCAATAAAAAACTTCGGGTTGCGGATAAAGAAAAAGAAAGAAAGCAAACTGTTGGATGCACGAAATGATGAATCAGGTATGAAGTATTGAAACAGATTGAAGTAGAACAGTACAACATTTACTAACGTAAGCTCAGATCAGTAGGGCCTCAGGTGTCTCACAACGAACCGTCTTAGGTCCACTTCTTTTTCTCGTTGATATAAACGACATCCATGATAATATAGAATCGCAAATGAGGTTATTTGCTGATGATTGCTTGATGTATAAGGAGATCAGCTGATAACTGTGTCAAGCTACAGGAAGACATTTCATCTCTCTGTGTCTGGGAAAGCAGATGGCAAATGGAATTTAACAGTGCCAAATGTTTTGTCTACACATATCGCATAAGCTTGATGTATAGGGAGATCAGCTGATGATTGTGTCAAGTTACAGGAAGACATTTCATTTCTCTGTGGCTGGGAAAGCAGATGGCAAATGGAATTAACAGTACCAAATGTTTTGTCCTACACGTATCACACAAGAAACATCCCATAAAGTCTATATATAGCACGAGAGAGATACCATTGGAAATGTCATCTGAACAGAATTAAATATCTAGGGGTTGACATCACAGAAAAACTGTACTGGAGCTCACACGTGAAGTCGATTGCTACCAAAGCCAACAAGTCTCTTGATCTGCTCCGTTAGAAGCTAAAGTACTGTAGTAGCCTATAGGGCGCTCGTAAGACCCCAAATGGAATATCGCTGTGCTATTTGATTTGGAATCCCCGATGCTGGAGAAAGTTCGGCGGAGAACCGCACGCTTTGTCTCACAAAATTACCACAGAGTCGTGTGTGACGATGATTCAGAGAATCGATTCAGAGTCTCGAGGAACGGAGGGTATATAGCAGCTCGTCTTACCCTGATGTACAAAATCGTACACCACTATGTAGATGTTGAGGTGAATCTACTAAAGCCAGGTAGCCATACAACTAGACAATCGACAAATCCTGCTTGAAGGAACATCCAAACTAATAAGTGTTAGATAAAGAATGAGCGGGCCGATCTTTATCCGATTTACAAAATTGAGCTGAAAGCGAGAATTTGTAAATCGGATAAAGATCGGACACGAATTCTTTATCTTACTTATCAAACGTCTAGATGTAGGGAGTCATGTTTTCAGTTATTTTGGCGATACGACTTATTTTGGCCGAGAAAATCGAAGCCAAAGTTTATGTAAATCAGGACGAAATCTGTATCAGATTTACAGACCCTCCACGCTCATTGATTTCCTATGTTTTTGCTTCATGAATTATTAATGAGTTTGATAAGAATTGTTACAGGTCCTCCTTTTTTCCACGCACTATCCCGGAATGGTATGACCCTCGGTAATGGTATCCGCCATCACGCTAAATATCTACCTGAATTTTATCCTTTTTCTAACCTTCAGATGGAGATGTAGAAAAGGCCTTAACGTACGAAGAAGTGGTTTTATATTCTCCAAGTGACAACAAACAGAGACTGATGTTAATAATAGGTAGGCAGATGTTAGCGTTGAAAAGGATCATATTTTGCTCTTCACGTACTTTCTCAATTAAGGATGCTTAGTTTAAAATCATATTCTTGGTCTATCTTCTAGGTCCTCCTGGAGTTGGTAGAAACGAACTAAAGAAACGGCTTCTTGCCAGTGACAACGAGCGATTTGTAACCGCTGTACCACGTATGTCTCGTAACACAATTTGGGCTTCCTGTTATATTTACACGCGATGTTAATGCAAATGCATGATAGTCAGTTAGCTAAGGTATCATAATACTTAAAGAAATAAAACTGACATATAGAAAACTGGAAAAAATGTGTACCCGAATGGCCGTTTTTATACTAGAAAAGGCGGATAATCCGTTTACAAGTATTTGGACAACGAAAGTGTAGTGCGCCTTTGAAGTTGGGATTATGCGTCCAGCCGAACTAGGCTTCGTAGTGCATCTAAAACGACGCACCACCGAACGAAATTCGTCTAGCCGCATAATGAGTCCCTGTATATGTATGTATAAAGACGGGTAACAGACGAACTTTGTGATATTTTGAGACTGGCTTCTTTCTGCACCAAACAAATATCCCATGGCCATAGTTAATACTTATTTTCCTTTTATTTTTGATTATGTTTTAGTTGTTTTATTTAATATATTTCTACCTACTATTACTTATAACTACTACTAATAATATGATGAGAAAAATCTAAGTAATAGTAGGTAGAAATATATTAAATAAAACATAGGCATTTTTATACTTATAGTAGTAGAACAATTAATACAATTGTTGTAGCGTACACAGGGAACTTTTTATTTTTTAGTACACGCCCCTATTGGAAACCAGTATGTATGTTATTGAATGGGCTAGCGTGGATAAATAAAGTTGATCTCATCTCATTGCGTTGTCTGAAACTCAGAACCCCTGCGTCACGGAAATACAGCACAATGTCTCATAGTTTGTCTGCTCTTTATACCAGTCTCCTGGACGAATTATCCGTCTCTATATAGTATAAACACGGTCATTGTTGTTAATTGTAGATACATCCAGATGCATGCGACCGTACGAAACGGACGGGAGAGAATACTACTTCGTTTCAAGAACAACCATGGAAAACTACGAGCAGAACGACAAGTTTATCGAGTTGGGCGAGTTTAGAAAATGTCTCTATGGTACTTCGATTGACTCAATAAAGAGGGCATTAAAAACTGGCAAGATATGCGTATTGAAGGTTCAGACCGCGGTAAGTGGCATCCAGCTTGTGATTGTATGCTTCCTGCAAGTTTGGACATTTCAGGGGCGGATCCAGGAAATGCAGAAATAGGGGGCCGCGGCGTAAGCCGAACCTGGCGCGATTAGCTGGGGGGTGCGGGGGCATGAATCCCAGCCAACGAAAGGGTAGGCCGTGGCGCCATCCCCTAAATCCACTCCTGCATGTCAAGGTGATAGAGTTGAGCCCTGCAATCTCTTTCCTGCATGCAATCCCAGCACTTCAAACTTAAATAATGGTCCTAGAAGATGATATCTTGCGTGATTATACGTAGTTTGATTTCATTTCGATTTTTCTTTAAAACTGCAGAATCTATCACTATTAATACACAATTAGAATCAAAATAGAGTGAGAAATTGGTGCATATTTTGAAATCTTTTGCTAACGAAAAGTGAAGGTATACCTGACCAGTCTCCCCCTACCCCCGACTCATACAACTTTTGTAACTGTTTTAAAACCTCAATAGTACAGATTTAATTCAAACCGATGTTGAATCCATTATTTTCCTTTCATTTAGGGAATCAAGACTCTCAGAAGAAAAGAGTACAAGCCATATTTAATATATATTAAGCCACCCACCTTGGAGAAACTCCGAAGCACTCGTGTTACCGTGAAATCCAAGTCAGACAAGAAAAAAGGAATGAAGTCTTTTAAGGTAACAAAATATTAATAGTATATATATTTAGGCAAGTCTAAAAGCGGAGCTCCCAATTATCTGAACTGCATGAGGTAACGACCAGAAAAAACAACAACGATAAATTATATAAAGAAAACAAGTGAAATTCAGTGCAAAAGGTTTAGAAGAAAAAAGAAGACAACGGAAGGTGAAGAAAAATGAAAACAAATTCACCAGCTACTGACTGGCCAAGGTTTCGATCCGGGCTGCCTGGTTTCAACAGGGCGCGCAGATGCAGCACTTTTTCAAGCACGTAACACGCCGCGCGTCGGGGTTCGGCTGCGAGGGAAACCGGAAGTCTCACTCGCCGCGCGTCGGGTTTCGGGTACGAAGGAAACCGGAAGTCTCGCTCGCCGCGCGTCGGGGTTCGGGCGTTCGGGCGCGAGTGAAACCGGAAGTCAGCCAATTTTTGCTCTCATCCTATATCTATGGTGCTACGCTCGCGCGGCAACTGGTTTGGTTTGTGCTTGGCTCTGCACACATTACAATGTAATTGATAGAGTGGAATTCGTTTGTTCTCCAGAAAATGTCATCCTGTATCTGAAAACAGTTACATTTGTACTTCAAGCAAAAAGTTTATAAAAGTTTACGATGGTTTTGCGAAGACCAAGTTGAGTTTTCTTCTGGTTCTTCTTTTCGCCTTGCTTGTTTATAATAACACAGTAACAACACTTAAATGTTTAACTCGCCGAACACGTAATATGAATAGTACGTTTGATAATAAGTACTGCAACACCCGGCGGCAGATGTTTTTGCGCACTCTACTTTTTCAGAGTAAACATGGCGTGCACATTTAACGAATATAAGATGCTTCTCTATATTCTATAAGAACCTAATGCACGCTCAAGGACGAGCAGTGTCTTCTTCAACTCCACGAAAAGCGAGAAGAAACGAAGGCTCTGCAGTATTCGTGTTGTTTTCGTACCGAGCATGAGCCAACGGTTGTCTCGTACCTAGGATGCTCCCCTAGTTTGTATTATATAATGAACCATCAAATATTACAGGATGACGATCTCCAAGAAATGATCAAGGCAGGAGAAGCAATTGAAAAAGAGTACGGTCACATGTTCGACATAACCATCGTTAATGAGGACCTGCAAGAAGCGTACTACCAGCTGAGTAATGTCATAGAGAAGGTAGTCAGTGATGCCATGTGGGTTCCTGTGGAATGGGTACAATAACACTCGAGACCACAATGGCATGCATGTGAGGCTAAAAAGCTACATTGTTGCAATTAATGTCGCCATGATAAAGGTATTAAGTGAGGAAATTATGTAGAAATTGTAGTGAAATGGCGAGATGTGAAAACTGATAAACATTAACCGAGTGCCGGCAGTCCGTACCGTAAGTTATGAACAGTTTTTGTCACTTGTTTATCCTAGCGAAGCGCGCCGGCCATAAAAAGGAAAAAAAACGAGGATCTATAACTTACGGTACGGACTGAGCAAATGAGGTTAATAAGATGTTTATTGTATGGCTTCTTCATTTGCTTTGAGACCGGAAGTAGGCGGAAGGTTCGAACGGGAAGTTACGAACCGCAATTTGACCAATCATAGCTCGTGAAATTACATACTAGCCATATACATGCATCAGGAGTTCCGGACTTCCGGTTGGATCACACTGCATTCTGGGTAGGTGGGCTCAGAAAAGTGGGCATCAACTTCCAGAGCGGCCATATTGGATTCGAGCGCAGTCAACTTGGAAACTTTATTAATCCCGTTCTAAAGCTTAAACATCGACTTAGAACTCCCAACTGAAGAATATGTAAAGGTAAGATATTCCATGTATTAGGTAGTAAGTTTTTGAACTTGCAAAGGAGCAAAAATTGACTGCACTCAAATCCAATATGGCCGATCTAGAAGTTGATGCCCACTTTTCTGAGCCCACCTACCCAGAATGCAGTGTGATCCAACCGGAAGTCCGGAACTCCTGATGCATGTATAGAGCAGATTTCGTACGATTCTGTGACAGCTCTCCAGAGGATTCAGTGCTTTTTTTTCCAATTAGAGAAATGTGTACATTTTCTCTTGGGATACAGAAAAACAAGAAAACATTACTCAAGGGAATTTCTAAAGTCGGGCGACCTGAATTGGGACAACAAATGTACAAGCTAAATCGGTCAATTGTGTTCAGATTTAGAGCAATGTGGAGAATTACTATTTCAAATGCAGAAAAATACATAAAAGCGAGGCTAGAAAGGCCTCCGTTGTTTTTGTCATACGAATCTCTCTAATTTCAAATGGCTGTAACTTCGTTGCCTTTTAAGCCACAACACTCAAATTTCACAAGATCACTAATGTCGACAAGCTCTCTTTCATATGGTAATTATGTCTTCTGTACATGTAGATAAACTATTGAAACAGTCATACGCATTATGAATGCGGTCTATACTTCGCGTTATACATCAGGGCTCGGTTGTTCGAAGCAAGCGTGACAAGCGCTATATATACCTCGATGTTAAATCGCTAACCCGAGGATAAACTGTACAGATTACAATTACACATTTAGCGTTATCCCAGGGATAAAGTTACTCTTGCTTTGAACAACCGGGCCCAGGTATTTAGGAGGTCAACATAGGAAGAATGGGAACATCTGCACAGCAGTTTGAATATAAATGGTGCACTTCACGAACTAGAACACCTGGACCCGGGTAAGCGCTCTCCTTGGGTTAATTCGCTAACCCAAGATTAAACTGTACAGTGAGATTACAATTACACATTTAGCGTTATCCTAGGGATAAAGTTGCCCTTGCTTCGGACAACCGGACCTTAAAGTGCATATAAGCCCTAGCCAGTTATCTTTGATATCAATTGTACATGAAGTGGATAGTCCAACGGTAGAATATTTCTTGATTTGGGTGTTGCGTCTATGAGATATAAAGGTTTATATTTCCAATATGCTAATGATGTGATGTCATCACCGACATTTGCTGAATTTCTTTGTGCTTGTAAATTAAGCTATTTTCTAATTTAGATTTTTTTTTTGTAAAATCACTTTGATAAGCTTCAAATATAACTTAGAATTTTGAAAAATTGGTAATTTGTCTCCACCAGCATGCTTTTGTATAATAAGTGATGTCGGTGATGACATCACATCATTAGCATATTGGAAATATAAATTTATATCTCAGACGCAACATCCAAATCAAGAAATATTCTACCGTTGGACTATCCACTTCATGTACAATCGATATCAAAGATAACTGGCTAGGGCTTATATGCACTTTAAGATAATGGATGTGATGAAAGTGAAGGTGCAAGTATGGATACACTTAATGTAGACGCCATTCCGAAGATTTTATAGCACGACGGTAATTAGAGGTTTTAAAACTGACGTGGCGAGACATTAGCAGTGGAGCTCAGGTGACGCACATGTCCTAGGCACACCGCGGCGAAACGTCATGCGCATGCGCTTTTGATGATCCTAGCGCGCGCGCTCCGCCAGTTTCCCGCCCAAACTGAAAGAAAACAAAGGCAATCACTCCTGTTTCTAATTTTATTAGGTACGTATGTAAACTCTTTCGCCAAAAAAACCGAACCTAACTACTTTAAAGCTAATCCTAAGACTTTAACAGGTTTAAGTTTTCTTAATTCGTAATTCACTGTATGTTTACTAAGTTATATTTTTACTAACTTAGTATTTGAAGCCCAAAGCCTTCATTCGTTCAGCCAGGGAGCATAGCATTTTGACGCGGTGTGTCCTAGGGGTGCGACGTTACATCTATCAAGAGCGATGAAATTGAAAACGACATAAATAGGATATAATTACTTAAAATATAGGGATATGCCAAATAGATAACGCCTTGAAAGCATTGATAAAACAACGCCTTAAACGTAAATAATATCGCAGAAGTGATGCAAAAGATACTTGATCGCTGAACAAAGGATAGTATGGAAACGAAGCACAACAAAGAAACGAAACAAAATCAGAAAGAAAACGGAACAACCAAAGCTGGAAAGTATTTTTCATAATATTAGCCTTAGTTTCCTGGAAAATCAATTTAACAGGGACAGATAAATAAAAAGTTACAAACAATTTTGCTGTAAATAATACCGTTACAAAGAATCATTCGTACTTAGTCGTTTATTTGTAAGTGCAAATGTTACATTATTAGTATTAAAAGCTTCTTCAAATAAAATATAAGATTGCGTTATTTTGTTGTCACATTAGTTTAGGAGTAGGATTACCGGCGCCAACACCTATTACCATGCTTAATGTGAATCAAGTATCCAGCATGTTGAAGATGTTGAACGTTGTTATATTAGGGACTTTCTGAGAATCAGGACGGCGACGGCTGTTACGACGGGACGTAGAAAAGTGTCCGACATATGGTGTTTACTCTTTTCTTTATCCGCCTTTAAAAGACCTTTCAAATCCAAATATTTGAAAAATATACGAAGCATAGAGTTCTCTTCACGCCGAACAAAAGACGGAGTGATTTACTTTTGACGTTCGCGTTCTCTATGCATATGAAACGTAAAGGCCCGTTCAAATGGATGCAACATCGTGCAACATGTTGGATCCCACTTTGGTCTACGATGTTGGACGGGGTGTTCAACGGATACAACATCAACCCAACATGTTGGATAGTACAGTGATATCGCAAAGGATTCCTGTAAAATAAGATCAAATCTCCATGGATACAGCGTGAATGACGAATGAAGTGCGCGTTCGCGAGTCCAACATTGTTGGGAAAGCCGTTCAAACCGATCCAACATGTTGGGACATGCTTCATTGATCACGATAACAAAAGAGATGATGGACCATGTTGGATGAAAAGTGACTAGTTTCAAACTTCATCCAACATTGTCAAACATCATCCAACGTCGTCCAACAGGGTGTTCAAACGGATCCAACATGTTGGGCCAACAGGATGCATTGCGTCCGTTTGAACACCCTGTTGGACGATGTTCGATGATGTTTGGCCAACAGGTTGCATTGCATCCGTTTTGGGCCAACAGGTTACATTGCATCCGTTTGAACACCCTGTTGGCCGATGTTGGACCAACAGGTTGCATTGCATCCGTTTGCACACCCTGTTGGACGATGTTGGGCCAACAGGTTGCATTGCATCCGTTTGAACGGGCCTTAAGATGTTTTTTTTTCACGTTGTGTTTTTGCAGCAGACGGTCAAAATGTAGGCGACTGCGTGCATTTTCACGTGCAGTTATTGTATTTGGTAAATAAGGCTCCTATTGTTTTATGCCGTCGTCCTAGAGGTTGCCGTCGTGGTTTCTAATTATTCCTAATTATTCGCTTGACCGGACCTACACTCGCAACAAGACAAACGTTGAATTGACCGATTTAGCTTGTACATTTGTTGTCCCAATTCAGGTCACCTGACTTTTACCTTGAGTAATGTTTTCTTATTTTTCTGTACCCCAAGAGAAAATGTGAATTTCTCTAATTGGAAAACAAAACACTGAATCCTCTAGAGAGATGTCACATGATCTGTATTGGGACAACGAAATTAATGTACAAGCTAAATCGGTCTATGAAACAATGACCCGCACTAAAAAGGGCCTCTGCTAGACATGCTTACATCTTCAGTTGTTACTCAGCCTTTGTGAAGTGAACATCTACGTTCAAAGCTCTTCAACGAACATGTGATGCTTTGCTTGAGTGATCTCCGACATTTGTTATCGCGCGAAATTCAAATCGAACAATTGAATGTTTAATGTCAAAAAATGAACTAATGTGTTTGTTAACGGTTCTAAAACATTATCGACAGGCAATACCAAGCATCTACCTTCCTCTTATTTTGAAATCCGAAGAGAACGCAATCCAAACTTGTCGTTGAAAGCGACAAGTTTTAAAATTGATGTAGTGAGCACTATGTGTTGTGTTAATTAAAGGGAAACTGAATCCTAAATCAACCTAATGACTATACAAAGATGTATTCGAAAGAAATAAGTTCTGTTATTTCTTTGTGCTGCGCGTCTATGAAGAGAAAAATAGTTTTCAAGTTCGAAAAATAACCGATTCTCTGCTGATGAATCTAGCTTGTGTGGCGGCTCAATTCAGTGCAAATTTCCACATATCGTACGTCACGCATACCAGGGAAAAGCAATCACACCTCTAACAAAGAAAATACAATGGTCCGCAATTAGAAACCGTCAGCTTTTCCATGTTGGGGACAGCATGGCAAAACTAATTTATTCCCCATACCTGACGTCACAAATTACAGGACTTAAGCCGTCTGTACATGGCGGAGATTTTGAGGAAGGTTTTCAGATTTTCTCTTCCTAGACAGAAATAAAATAGCAGAATTTATTTCTTCGGAATACATCTTTGTACAGACGTTGGATTGATTTTAGGGTTCAGTTGCCATTTAAGGTAATGACCCGCACTAAAAAGGGCCTCTGCTAGACATGCTTACATCTTCAGTTGTTACTCAGCCTTTGTGAAGTGAACATCTACGTTCAATATATTTATTAGCGTTACGGAATGTACACAAGTGGGTAGGAATTAATGCAGAATGTTGTTATGTTATATAAACAAGTTACATAATCCCGTTGGGATTGCGTTGAGGGTGTATAAGAAGAGTGATTAATATGTAAGAATCATTCGAAGGCGTTTCTCTACCTTGATACCTAAATTTATGATGTCGGACCCAGAACTGGTAAGCAAAACCGAAACTCCCGTAGTCTCCTCAAAGAGCAACTGCATGGTTCTTCGAATTTGGAAGCTTTGCTGGCTGGACAGTTCCTGAAGAATACAGAGTCTGATGAGCTGGCCGAAGATTTTAGTGCTGAAAAGAAGCTACGTCGTGTCGCAGAAAAGAGAGCCACGTGCGAGGATCAGAGGGAATAAACAGTACAGGATGTCCCTCAGCGCGGTATCAACCCTTTCGCTACACCACGAGTCTTCAGGCAAAGGACAAGTGTTCAGCTGCGGGAAGCTTTGACACTTGGCGAATTTTGCAGCAAGTCCAAATAACCAATAGCGGTGCCTCGACAAGTACGACCACAACCAATTGAAAGTGTGGTGGACAAGAAGTACGAAGATACTGTGCACAGGCTAGGAAAAGCTAAGTATAATCTGTCGTCTGAAATTTCCAATTCTTTGACAATGAGCACGCTTGAGCGTAACTACGCGTAATACAGCGGAAATTGTGATATCTGAAAAAGGTCTAAGGAAGACTAGTTCACATGTTTGGGTTTTGGGAGCACTTTATAGGAGCTCAATTCATTCAGCAAACTGTTTTTGAGCAATACAATTTTCCGTTTTGTACTACTCCCGCCCTGGCGCGGTTTAGTAACAATAAGTTAGCAATTCAAAACAGTGAATTCGTACAGAAGGCTACTATTGCTCTGTTAGATGTTGAATCAGTAGTGGAATGCAGCTTCGCCCCTACGGTGGTAAATCCATTGTATGTTTCGATTCAGTCAAACGGTGAAAATAGGCTTTTATTAGAACCTTAGATATCCGAATGCCTGTTATTTGTAGATGCCAAGCCTATGCTTGATCGTCTGTTAGATCTTTCGTCAAATTGGCTTTATTCGTCTGATATTAAACCTGGTTATCACCATATTGAGATTTTCTCGCTAGATCAGTAAGTGTTAGGTTTTTCCTGGCCATTCGGCGCTGTTACGAAATACTACAAGTTTACGGTCTTGCCATTTGGCTTGTCAACTGGTCCAAGTTCAAGTCCTTACATATTCACTTAACTTATGAGACTGCTAGTGAAATATTCTCGTTGTAAAACGTTTAAATTAGTTGTTTACCTAGATGATGGTATGGGTGTTTGCCAATGTTTTGTATTCGACCGGCAATTTTTGTCAAATAGGGTTATCACCATACTAAGATTTTCCCGCTAGATCAATAAGTGTTAGGTTTTTCCTGGCCATTCGGTGGTGCTATGAAGTACTAGAAGTTTACTGTTTTGCCATTTATTTTGTCTACTGGTCCTAACATATTCACTACTGAAACGTATGAAGCTGTTACTGCAATATTCGCGTATATTATATTGAGTATCAAGATAGTCGTTTACCTAGACGACGGTAATCAATGCTAGACAAGGTGGGATTCCTTTGTAATCCTGGACGCTTTTTATGAGAATTCACTTCTAGAAGCGTAACACACCGACGAACCATATTAGTCGAAATCACTTGTGAATACTGTCCGTCTACCAACTAGAATCGTTCATACAGACGCACGTACATACATGTACGTGTCAGTGATGTCGGTTGTGCTGCCTTTATATCGATGGTAATGCATAAGAATTGGGACTCACTAGAAATGAAACCATTCAGCAAGCTTCACTTGGATGGAAATAAAGAATATGTTAATTTTGCCCTGTATCATTTTGTACACTTACTATCCGATACTATTGTCAAGTGGTTCATGGACAATTAAGCAGTTCAAACTTGTTTATTCTGGCAGCATGAAAGATCATTTGCACAAATTAGGTGTTAGATAAATGCTATTGTGCCAAAGTAAATAACGCTGACATCGAGCCAGAATGGTACCTCGTACTCTCAATAAGAATGCGGATTATGTTGTTGTTTATTAAGACTGGAGAGTGAAAGACTCTTATTTTTGTGCAGCTACGTCTTACTGGCCGGGACCTTGCTCCCAATCGACTGTTTTGCTAGTTTTAAAAACGGTAAAGTTCCTCGATTTTATTCAAAGTACTTAAATACAGATATGCTAGGCATTGATTCCGTGGCCGCAAGTTTGGCTGGTGAATTCTAGCTGCTCGTTACGTTGGTACCGATATTTCCCAGTACAGAAAAGAATCGCAAAGCATGTCTGCTACTGCCAGTGTAAAGGCAATATATTAGTTTCTGGTATGACATTTAGACAATTTGTCATTGATTTTGTCTGTTGAGAATGGCAGTTTAATAATACAACTCAATACGATACAATGTTTTTATTGCTCGATGGAGCATTTATTACCGCTTATTATTTTAACTGGCCGGGCTATAGACTGCAAGAGTACGGCAGTATCTTAACTGGTCTAGACTGCTAGCCAGTGTAAAGGCATTAATTCTACTAGTTACGGTTTACGGTAGACATTTTGCTATTGATTTTGTCTGTTGAGAATGGCAGTTTAACAATACAACTCAATACGATACAGTGTTTTTATTGCTCGATGGAGCATTTTATTACCGCTAATTATTTTAACTGGCCGATCTAGACTGCTAGAGAGTACGGCAGTATCTTAACTGGTCTAGACTGCTAGCCAGTGAAAAGGCATTAATTTTACTTTGATTTTGTCTCAGGTTGAGAATGGCAGTTTAACAATACAACTCAATACGATACAGTGTTTTTATTGCTCGATGGAGCATTTTATTACCGCTAATTATTTTAACTGGCCGATCTAGACTGCTAGAGAGTACGGCAGTATCTTAACTGGTCTAGACTGCTAGCCAGTGAAAAGGCATTAATTTTACTTTGATTTTGTCTCAGGTTGAGAATGGCAGTTTAACAATACAACTCAATACGATACAGTGTTTTTATTGCTCGATGGAGCATTTTATTACCGCTAATTATTTTAACTGGCCGATCTAGACTGCTAGAGAGTACGGCAGTATCTTAACTGGTCTAGACTGCTAGCCAGTGTAAAGGCATTAATTCTACTAGTTACGGAATACGGTAGACATAATTTGCTATAGTGATTTTGTCTGTTTAGAATGGAAAAGTCTTTGAACACTGGTTTAATATAATATAAAATCATTGCTCGTTTCTGAAACTTAGCACACGATCTCTGTTACTGTTGGAGCATAGTTTTACTGCTATATAACAAGCCCGTATAGACAGAACGGCAGTATAACAGCACTGGCTCATTAACTTTATGTTCACTGGAACGACACACTGAATAGCCTGTTTATTATAGAGAAATGTGGTTTGTGCATCACGTTGCGGCCACTGGGCCTGTTCTAATATATTATTGTTTTTTATCTCCTTTTACAAGGTGAACAAGCGTTTAATTTGCATTGAAAGTTAATGGCTTTATGGATCCACAGTTACGGAAGTTAGCAGCCGCCCCTGCGTGCTGTTCAAGCGGAAGCTAACACAATGGACATATATTCAAGAGCCTTCAATAATTTGGGCCTATCCGAAATTTCTCCTCTACCGTCTCTATGAGATTTCAGTTGCGCTGTAAGATTATTACTAACAATGTAATTGTCCATATTCAGTACAAGAGCCTCTATTTTACGGAAATAATTGGGCGTAGAAATTCTACAGCTTTACCAGCATTTGCGCTCCAAAATTAGTACGTCAGTTATATTCTTTAAGCCGGTAAAAAAGGAAATTATCTGAACTAACTCCAAGAAGGGGCCTGTTACTTCAGAAATGAATGTTACCGTGAATTTTTCAGACTTCACTAAACCGCAATTTGTGTTACAGCATACACCGCGTTTCACTGAGTTAGCCAGTTTGTACTACTGCGATGTCAAATTTTGCGATAACAGTTCTGTCGAGCTGTATATCATTGCTGAAGAGTAAGACTGATATTTATAGGATCGTTTCACAAGTGTTTATGGCTGAAACAGACCTTATTACAAGTACCATTACACTATTGTTTAGGTCAAAGTAAATAGTACTGATCAAAAGATGGATACGTACGTCAAGACAACCTTGTTCTTTGCTTTCAGTTTCTAGAAGTTTGAATGTTTAGCTTGCATCATGGTCTTTCTTTATCATCGAATGTCGGGCATCAATAAACGAGATGCCCATCCCTGATCTGTTGTTTGTGTTTAATGCAGTTTAGCTATTAAATGTTTTATGCTCGTTTCAGGGTGATAAGAGTATAAATATATTTATTAGCGTTACGGAATGTACACAAGTGGGTAGGAATTAATGCAGAATGTTATTATGTTATATAAACAAGTTACATAATCCCGTTGGGATTGCGTTGAGGGTGTATAAGAAGAGTGATTAATATGTAAGAATCATTCGAAGGCGTTTCTCTACCTTGATACCTAAATTTTCTTCGGGATATATGTTGAGAACAGAAGAAATTACTAACTACACATCTATACAGACGTGATTGGCCATGCAACATTATATACTGCTGTAATTATACGTGTCCGACAAGTATCAATAAACGAGATGCCCATCAATAAACGAGATGCCCATCCCTGATCTGTTGTTTGTGTTTAATGCAGTTTAGCTATTAAATGTTTTATGCTCGTTTCAGGGTGATAAGAGTATAAAAGCTCTTCAACGAACATGTGATGCTTTGCTTGAGTGATCTCCGACATTTGTTATCGCGCGAAATTCAAATCGAACAATTGAATGTTTAATGTCAAAAAATGAACTAATGTGTTTGTTAACGGTTCTAAAACATTATCGACAGGCAATACCAAGCATCTACCTTCCTCTTATTTTGAAATCCGAAGAGAACGCAATCCAAACTTGTCGTTGAAAGCGACAAGTTTTAAAATTGATGTAGTGAGCACTATGTGTTGTGTTAATTAAAGGGAAACTGAATCCTAAATCAACCTAATGACTATACAAAGATGTATTCGAAAGAAATAAGTTCTGTTATTTCTTTGTGCTGCGCGTCTATGAAGAGAAAAATAGTTTTCAAGTTCGAAAAATAACCGATTCTCTGCTGATGAATCTAGCTTGTGTGGCGGCTCAATTCAGTGCAAATTTCCACATATCGTACGTCACGCATACCAGGGAAAAGCAATCACACCTCTAACAAAGAAAATACAATGGTCCGCAATTAGAAACCGTCAGCTTTTCCATGTTGGGGACAGCATGGCAAAACTAATTTATTCCCCATACCTGACGTCACAAATTACAGGACTTAAGCCGTCTGTACATGGCGGAGATTTTGAGGAAGGTTTTCAGATTTTCTCTTCCTAGACAGAAATAAAATAGCAGAATTTATTTCTTCGGAATACATCTTTGTACAGACGTTGGATTGATTTTAGGGTTCAGTTGCCATTTAAGGTAACGACAGGGAAACGGCTAGAAAATCCCAAAAGTAAAAGAAATCGTTGGTATTTGCAGGAACCCATACCTAGAAGCGTCCATCCCGCATTCTAGGCCTACGTCACAGCGTTTTCACAAGTTAGGTTATTTTTAGAACGGTTGCAATCATTCCTAAGGGAATAAAATCACAAAAGCGTAGCATTCATATTGTTGGTATAATAAAAGTAGCTAGTGAGGCATCTTTTATTCCGCCACTGGTGTCACTAATTATGGACGCTCCTGATTATGGGCTCCTGGTACTTGTCCATGGAAATAAAGCAATATACACATTTAGTTTGTATAAACTTGCAACATTAGGAAATTAGCGATCTTTAGCAGACCAACGTCTTTAGGTATTTTTTTCCCATATCATAGCAGCGGAGAACGTAGACTGGTGACAGTGGCGGTATAAATGAAAACCTAACAAAAATTTAATGTTTACATTAATTACGTTGCTAACAAATTCGAAGGAGGTACATCCTATTAAAATTACCACTATCTTGTGCGTCAAATGGCGAAGATATTTGCGTGAGTAATTCTGAACCTCAATAAAAATAAATTTCACTCACTGGTTAGCTCAGTTGGTCGGGGGTTCGAATCCGGCCGCGTCCTTGGGCAGGGACGTTTATAAGCCGTTGGCCTTCTCCTTCTACTTCTAATCAGTATTTGAAGGGGACGTGAAAGAACCTGTTGTACTACTCGGAGAAAAGAAGGGGATTGTCATCGATGCAGCAGCCTGGCCATCGCACTAACCACACACTCAACATTGTAAACTGCGTGGCAACCATTGGCGCCGTGATTAGCAGTCCGAAAAATTCACTGACGGGATATGTCAGTAAAATGTAAAGCGCCATGAGACTGTGGTATATGGCGCTATATAAATATGGCCTATTATTATTATTACTGCTTTCCCTTGTTCTTCAACGTAACTCTCCTTTTTGCTTCACTTGCTTGAGAGTTAACTTGATGTATCCCCCAAAAGGACAAATGTTGATTCTGCATGGGACTTGCTATATAAATTGTCCATTCTTTGAAAAAGAGATCGAAGTAAAGTTTTTACCTGTTGAATATGGAGCGCACTCTAAGTGTTTTACATAATCGTAACACCGAAAAAATACTCTAGAATTACTTCAGAACATGTTGAAGCGTGAACGTAAGAAAGTTACATATGTTTGATTACTAACAAACAACGCCACAATTTGAACTACAAAAAATGTTCGCGAAGATGTTAGTAACCAGGCATTCGACATGTGAGAAAACTCGATATCTATTCAAAATCATTGGCTTCAAGGAAGTCTTTCAGTTACGTATATAATACGATGTTTAATATTTTTCTCTTTGTTACGTGTTGAATACATGTTTTTGCATTACCCTTTGGGATCAATTAGGAGTTCTATAAATACCACTCCTTCACACGTTCATACCACTTGACGTCGCATTTCAGCAGCGGCCTTAGTTTTTTCTTGACATATTATAGCTCTCTTATAGTTTGAGTTAATAGTACGTAACAGTAACTGTAGCATAACTGTCTCGGAGTACGTATATACAATTGCAATAACTTGTAATAAACTATGCTGTCAGCTGTGCGGCAATGACTGTTCTTAAAAGTATATTAATAGAAGTTTTAAACCTTTAGACTCCAGAGGTAGAGGTGAATTTGCACTGGTTTGGAGAATACGTTTCCGGGTTTTTCCTCAACTGGGTTTTTTTTTATCCCGGTTTTTCGTATCCGGCAATTCACCATCTAAAATCTAGCTCAGAATTGTACTATGTTCTGGTTAGATAGATCACATCCACTGCGGCATTCCAACTATATTTTATATTCCATCCAATCAGATTACAGGGATATGATAAGGGATTAAAGCAAAGATCTAGAGGACTATGATGGTTATGACGACGACGGAATGTGAAAAGAGACTTTTTAAACCAATCCCAGTTAATGTTAAAAATCATTTTTAGGACAAACGAACAAGTGCTTTTTTATAACAACCGCCAATTTCTCGCAATCTGATTGGTTAATTTTCATCGTCAATATCTGGACAGATAACAAGAAGCTGAGATCATTGGTCAAGCAGTGCGCGGCTTTCGAATCGCTTTGTAGAGGTTTGTGAATACAGATTGTGTAAACGTCTGATCCAAAACAAGAAAATGACGATTTCACAAGCATTTCATCACAGGGAAAAGTTAATCGGCGAGTGAAACGTCCTTGTGTGATGTCATATACTGTTTCGCTTCTAACTAACGTTGTTTTTCTTAGTACATAAGATCGTCTCGTTCTTGAATTTTAGTGTTGTTGAGGAATCTTTTGTCCAGCACATGGTATTCCGGATGATCTCCATTGCGCTTCTTTGTTATGGCGTGGGTAAGTAGTTGGTGGATGTGCTTCTGTCGCAGCTTCTCCGAGGTGTCCCTCATCTTGCTCACGAATCCCTGGACGTCATCCTTAAGGTCGTAAACACCGCAAGTGCAGAAACCTTTCTTCTCTGTAAAATAATGATTGGTTAAGCTTGTTGAAACCTTTAACTTGACACTGTTTTAAGAGTCATTACAAAAATATGCATTTGACGACGTATAGACTCTGAAAAGATTATTTAAGGAGATCCTTTTGAGCAGAAAGAAACATCTTTAGAAATGGCAAAAAAACACCTTAATATTGTATTAATATGCTCCATGTCCGTAGAAAGAAAAATGATCAAGTAGATCTGTGTAGTAGTCTTAGAAGCTGACAGTTACGGCGTCGAGTGAAATTGATTCACAGCAGCATATTTCAAGCGGCCATTTATCCAACACATCTCCAACTTGCACTGGAAAAACTGAACATCTAACATGGGATGGAAATTTCTTGTAAATTAGAGTTTGAAGTGTGTAAATTAGAGTTTGAAGTGTGCAAAACCATGGAAATTCGAACTTCCAACTATTTTCCAACAAACTTTCATCTCATGGAAGAGGTCCAGTTTTTCTAGTGTTGGAAAAAACTGTTAACCCGATTGATTTGATGCAGTTATCGTAAGTAAGGCTAAGCTTACCCTGTTTGGACCTTTCTTTCCGATGTCCCAGCTCCCAGCAGCCTCCGATGACGAGAAACATAAGAAGAACTCCAGTTAACAACAAGAGAGTGTATACAAACATTGGTGTGTCGGCACTGAATAACCCAGAAGAGTACTCGACGGTCAGTGGCAAATCATTTTTCTGCAAAAAAGTACAAGTTGTCAAAAGCTGTTCTGTGTACTAGTCAATAGACTAGTTAAAGATTGACACACAAGGGTTAAATATGTGGACAACCTCTCAATTGTAGAATTCATCCCTAGGTGCTCTGTAAGTTATCTACCCTGTATAGCTAATAGTATCAGTCAATTTGCATCTGCAAATGGTATGCGACTTAATGTAAAGAAGTGCAAGGAGTTAGTAGTTGACTTTCTTCATTATAAGCCTAAAGAGTTATCCCCTTTGCTCCTTGCTGGCACTGTCATTGAGCGAGTGGAGTCGTACAAGATGCTGGGGGTATACATATCTAGTAACCTGACTTGGAATGTCCACTGTGAATATATTTTCAAAAGGGCATCCAAACGTTTGTATGCCCTTAGGTTGCTTAGAAGGTCAGGGCTGCCTGCTGAAGATCTTATTAAAGTATATTGTAGTATTATAAGATCTGTACTTGAATATGCTGCCCCAGTGTGGGCCAATTTACCAGAATATTTATCTAACTTAATTGAGTCAGTCCAGAAGAAAGCATTAAGAATAATATATCCTGATACATCATATGACATTGCTCTAAGCCAGTCGGGACTTCCGACACTCACGGACAGACGCATCGTATTATGTACAAAGTTTATTCCTAAGTTACGAACATGCAATTCAACTTGTAACTTAATACCCATGAGCCAGGATATCGCACATGGCTACAACCTGCGGTCTGGTAGCTCCAGACAACAGGGTGTCGCAGGGAAAACAGACAGGCTGAACAACTTTATCACCTATAAATATCAATATGTGTAATTTATGTATAATTATTATTAATTATTATTGTATGCTTAAATTTGAGCTGACACCCATGTAATTTAGCACTTGCTACAATTTGGGTTAAATAAACGTATAAACAATATAAACAACAAAAGCCTGTTGAATTTGTTTCTGTGTGGAAACAAGTCGGTGGTTCAATCAGAGGACACAACAAGAATGGCGGTGGCTACATAATTCGAATAAGTAATGTGTGCACAATAGTATACTAGTAATATACAATATTATAATAGTCCACAGGATCGGCATTTCTTTGTTGCAAAAGTTCGATTCGATAAAATTATTTCTGACATTGTGTTAGTCATTAAGCAACCTAAACTGAGGTAATATACGAGTGTTTGATCACGAGATCAAAACTGAGAACTGAAGTTGAAAAAAGAAGCGCAGCAGAGTTTTCAGTTTAAACTCAGTTCGAGGTGTTTTGATCTCGTGCTCAAACACAAGTACGAGTATTTGATATGGCTTCTCAAACGAACAATTACCATTTAAGAGAAAACGAAGAAAGTTTGGATAATTTATGCAAGTGTTTGATCACGATATCAAGACTCCTTTACGTACGCTTGTGATTTCTTTGTAATATTCTCATTAATTATTCATGAGTTTTAAGAATAGCAAGATATTTACAATCATCATTCCCGCAGTAACGGTTTAAATATCTAATTAAAAATTCACTCATGCGCAGTCACTCATTCGAACCAGGAATTTGTCAAATAATAATAATAATAATAATGTCAGTATATTTTAACCCTTTCGCAGTCTTACACTGAATTATAGGGACGTCAGCATATGGCACAACATTAACATAAGTATAGGGCTTACTTGATAGATAGAACACACTTATTGATACTTAACAGTAGAAAATTCGTTATAGCGACCAGTGCGACCCAGTTTCCTATGAACGGACACGGAACCAAACCGTAAATTGTAACCGTGAACAGTAGTCACGGGCAGAGGGAGCAGTAGTGGCCATCCAAGCCTAGCTCTGCCAATTCACTCTTTTCACCTGGTGGCCATCTTGGATTCAAAGCGAGGCAATCCTTTGTATTTGCCAGGTTAGCCTCGCAGTGAGGGATAGTCAAAACGAGGCTAACCTGGCAAAAACAAAGGATTGCCTCGCTTTGAATCCAAGATGGCCACCAGGTGAAAAGAGTAAATAACCCGGTAATGGCTCCCGGCTGCATCTGTATCTCGACGTAAAATAAACTATTTATTTATTTATTTATTTATTTATTATTTAAGTGTGTTCTAAATGCGGACAAGGAAAGCCATGGATAGGTATTAACAAACAAATAAACAACAACAAAACTTACAACTTCAAGAAACCGCACATATTTTTCGATGCGCTTGAAGATCTTGGCCTTGTGCATCTGGATATACTCGTAAAAACATTTCTTCATTCTTGTGGACGTTCCGCCAAGCACTATCCCGTACGCTGATTTGAAGTCAAAGACTTTTGCTATTTTCAAGTTGGGATCCTCGAATAAATGCTTCTGGTTACCGATGGCGTACGCGTCAATCAACGCACCATACGCCTTCTTGTTTAGCAATGCTTGGTACAGCTCTTCGAAGTTTTTAGGCTGAGATTCTAGTAAAGATATAAGGAGAATCAATTTCCCAATCATGTGATATGTTTAACCCTTTAAGCCCCAAGCTTTTTAACTGATTTTTAGTTAAAAAGAAACGTAGTCACTGTTTCATGGAAATGTCAACTGACCTATAATACCGAGAGCTCATAGTCAGGAGTTCAGCAGCAAGTTTGTTGGGGGAAACACAAATAATTTAAGGCTTTTTGAAGTATTTCCCCCATTTATGGAGGGCTGGAGGACACATCAGCATTACGTCTGTTCAATGTATTTTGCTGGATCTAACTTGTAGCATGAGCGAGAATGTTTCCAGCTCTATTTATAAATGGATGTCGGTACCACCTAGCTACAATATCTTTTTGGGATACATACATTTATACACGAGTAAACATCAGTAATAGCATAAAACAATTACAAAATACAGAGATTGTAAAAAAATAAAATTATGCCTACTGCTTTACATGAATGTCGTGTGTTGAAGTATGATAGTTAAAAATAGGGAAGTTAGGTTACAATATTAATAATCTTTTCTTAAAAATACTTATTTTATCGGAGGCTCTGCATGACATCCTCGGGCAGTGCATTCCATATCTTTGCCCCGTCAAAACGAAAGCATTTTTTACCAAAGTTTGTGCGGGACGAGGAAAGGAGATTTTAGTCGACGAGCCTCTGAGATTATATTGGATAGCTTCGGTTCTTCTTTCAAACATTTTAGTCAGATACTCGAGTGCAAGGCCGTACAGTGCTTTATAGACCATGACTGCTTTTTGAATGGCCCTTTGAGATTCTAGTCTTTTCCACTCTAGGTTACTCAGTAGCTCGTCAACATGGGTGTGGAATGGTAGACCAGTTAGTATGCGGGCTGTTCTGTTTTGTAGTTTTTGTAACTTGTCAGAGAGCCCTTGGTTTAAGTTTCCCCATATGCAGCTACAGTAGGCAAACTGGGGCTGAATTAATGCCCTGACATTTGCTTGTCAATGGTTCCAATATAATGCTATTAGGTCTAAAAATGGAGATGATTGTTAAGGTTACCAGCATGCTTTGCAGACAGTACTTGAATTTAGCTTGCTATGAAATGATTATAGAATTGAAAGAATGGCTTGGTGCTGGGCAAGTGGAAGTGTCCAGAGACAGAGAGCAAAACCGGTTAGAGTACAAACATGAAACTCTAAATTTGATGTGAAACATGCGTCTTTGTAAGATAATTTCGAATCCGATAAGATATGTATTTCTTTGTGTGTTCCAGTTTAGTATTTTTCTCTGAAATTAAATAAATAAATAAATAAATAGTATACGTAATTAGTATTTTTCTTCAAATGTTATGCTCAGCTGACTAGTAAATACTAAACAACACTAGACGCCAGCAGAAGTAAGCCTATAAAGTTGTAACGAAATTGGACAAAATAAATCTGTTGGATTACCTGTGTTTATTTGAGAGTTGAGTCGTACTCCAAGTCGATGTTCCGGAGAATTGTGAATGGCAATAATCTGAAAAGAAAGTGGTAATTACAAACAACAGAAAGTCAAACTTGCGGGTTCTTTTGATAAATATGAAGTGAGAACCGACTTGTAACACGCAAGTATCTCTAAGCAATGGCCAACCGTTAAGTCTGGTTTTTACTTGCGACATATACGCAGTAATGTATTAATTATTAGCGGTACTTGTTCTCATCTCATACTAGCGACATAAGCACAAGCAACGTACGCAGACGCAGAACGGTATTTATCATTACTGATACTTATTCTACTCAAAGGCGTGAGATAAGAACAACCGCCGCTAATGATCAATGTATTACTGCATCTGTGTATGTTGCTTGCGCTAATGCTTATCATGTCGCTTGTGAAAACCAGTTTAAAGATTCGTTTATCTCATTTTACATTTTATGAATACTGAGCGCATATAATTTTTTTGTTTATCATATATGAAATTTTAAAATGTAATTAAGCTACATAATAATTATTGTTAGATTATTGAACATTTCTAAATGTTTTTGCTTTTCATAACGCCATATTGATATTTTTTACCTATTTGTTTATATGCACTATATTATGGGGTAAAATATTATAGTTTTTGGAACTATGAATACCTTACCTGAGCTCCATACGAATTTTTATCAATATTGATGGTCCATGTCGTTAGAGCAGACTGAAGATAACTGTTCAGGATGCCGTAAATCACAATACCCATCATCATCCACAGTATAGCAAATGACTTGCCGACAACAGAAGTCGGGTAACGGTCTCCATATCTGAAAACAGAACTCAAGATCAGAAATCAAGAAAAGAAGAAAGAGACCTTTAAAGGCGCTGGGTCATGGTTTTGCGCATGTCTGAAATCAATGTTCGATTGCTGGCTGTTAATTGATTTCAAACAGTTACAATTTCCTCCCTTAATGCTTGATTGAAAGGATATGCAATATTTTCCTTGAAGACAAGATATACGCACAGTTTGTTGGTCATTTTCCCATATTTCCTTTGATTTCACCCATCCCAGGCCATTATCAATCGGAACCCATTTGGCAACTATATGAAAACGAATTGTTTCATTCCTCTTCGCTTAAAGGGGCACTGTCAGGTTAGCAGAGTATTCTTTCCAGGTGTACTGGAGAAAATTTAAGAAAACTTTAATGAAGGATGGCAAACATTCGAGTGGATGTATTAAGAGACTGAACTTTAGAGCAACTTGGAGTCGGTTCACTGTAAGCAAAATCACGTTTCTAGAATGAACTTCTGTAATCCACTTCAATCTTAATTTGCCATACTCTATCGAAAATGTCTGAGAATTATATCAGAACATTCACATGGTGTTTCTCTTCTACATTTTGTATCTCAGAGTGTTAGTTTTGTAGATTTATTTTAAAGAAACTTGAAGGCCGTTTAATGCAATTGACAGTACCCTTTAAGCAATCTGGATTAAGGTTGCTAGGCTTGATTCGGCTGTCTTTTTACTTATCTCACGCTAGCCTCTTTGAGAGTCGGCTAAGCCAATAACAGATAAAAAACAGTCACGTGACTTACCCTAATGTTGTCATGGTAATGAACGACCACCAGGTTCCCTCATAGGTTCCCTTGATGAACGAGAGCGGAAAATAATCTGGACTGGAGCGGCGATCCTGTCCATTAGAGAATAAGTATGTCCTAAAGGAGCCTTGAAATCGGTCATGCAGATAGTTATTTTTCTAATTCACTCATTGAGGTAGAAGTTTTCAAAAATAGCGCCGAATTGTTTTTCATATTTATGCGTCGTCGTTTTGTTAATAATAACTTTTAAATTCTAAGTTCTACTTTATCTCTCTTTTACCCATATCCCACCCCATGAGTAAAATGCGAGATCTGGGTATCTGATTACATTGACCACCATTCAGGGACAATTGGGACATTGATAGAGCAGAATTAGGTGTAGCATATGTGGAAAGCATTTGACAACGTTCCCCCGACACGACACCCTAATGTTCCTGTCGGAACAAAATTGTCAACAGGTTGCTCTGTTGTTTAAGTAATGATTCGCGTAAGAATAGGAGCACTCAACGGCAGGGCAGGGGTGGATCCAGGGTAGTTTATGTGATTTCCATAAACTACTCAACTTTTTTCAAACCTCTAAATTTTAGGTAGTTTATTACTAGGAGGGGTGGGGTGGGTGGGGTATGAGTTGATTGGTCTGTCAGAGTAAACTACTCAGTCCAAACCCTGGATCCACCCCTGAAGGGTATGCAAAAGGTGTTAATTTTCTATTCTTCTTTCTCGTAATTTCATTGGTTGATACTCGTACATTCAATAGAAAACCAGCAATGCAATATGTTTTCATTATATAATGTTTCATGTTTCAATTTAGTTTTGATTATACTAACTGGGGTCTGATGTCAAAGAAAATCGTATTTGGGGAAAGTTGAAATTTGTGATTGAAATATAGTTTGTCTTCCCTCTCCCTATTGGCTGATTGGTGATTTCTTTCAGTTTTCACAGTAAAAATAACCAACAACATACAGTTTCCTTTATTTTCTGTGTGTAACTTTTACTGTAGACATCTCAGGCAGCACTTAAAGGAACAGTGCCATCCTTAGTGCGCATGTGCGAATGTTTGAATTTTGGTTGGGTTGTCCAGAAATCAAAAGATGGGGGGAGATTTGATACGTGAAAGAAATCCTCTTCCATCGGCTTTGCCTAAGTTTCATTTGACCTTATACCTATTTAGAATAGTAATTTAGTTTTATATCCTAGGATTTAAGATGGTATTTCGTTCGTCTCCGTAATTTTTGCGAGTATTTTTGACTCTGAATTCAGTGCCCTTGGACGGTTCGTCGAGCGGAGGTTTTAATGGCTACAGAAGAAATCTTCCGTCTCCTGGTAGTTTCGTCCAAAGCATTTGAGAGGGAGACAATGAACAGCCTAGGAAACTTGGAGACAGTGAGAATGTAGGGGAGACATTTACTCTGCTTGTAAGTCGCTGAATATGATTCGCGTGTGTTTATTGAAGTGTCAACACGGCCTCCGTTCGGTACAGTTCAAGGCCTCGCTATTTAGCAAAATCGAACTCTTTTCTTACCCGATTTTGTAGTGGAAGCCCTCTTATAATTGTACAATAACTCATCCTAAAATCACAAAGCCCCAAATCTATGAAGTCAGAACGTTAGTTTCCCCGTAGTTTCGCTTTCACTTCGCGAAACTGCAGTAGAATGAAATATTATAATTCACACAGAAGTTGTTGCTTGTTTATGAGTCGGCATTGCCGAGTGGTTCCTAAACTATTATCCCGAATACCATACATGTAGATCTTCGAAGCACTATCTCATGGTCCAGTGGGAAGTTTATACGATTCTAAGTCCTGAACTTCTCAACTGATGCAAATTACAAAACTATTAACTCTAGATTTCGTGCTAGCGAAAATTCCAAAGGTCGTTCCAGATCAGTTGAGTTTTGACGTGACGTGTCATTAACAGCGTGATTTTCCATTGTCTTTCTCATTATTAGTAATCACGTGTTACGCGTGCGCATTACCGTGGCACTGTTCCTTTAAGGCATATTCAAGCAAAATCGTAATTGGGAATTTTTGCTCCTGTTCTTTGGCGAACCATTACTTAATCACAAATCTCAAACTCATAAATAATTCATTAGATTTGTAATCACTGTCACGTGTATGGGCTTTGGTACGCCGGTGAAACCCTCACGGTTCAAACTCACTAGTGTTTGATCAGATTTCCAACACTAGTGATTTTTTAATCATCATATTCATGAACCGCTAACTACTTATAATACTTGTTTAGAAGGGGTACGCTGATAAATGACAAGTTTGGAGTGAAGAAGTAAAGAACGACATAGAAAGAAAAAGTGTGCCTCCACTGGAGTTCGAACCTCGACCCTTCATACTAGTTGTACTAACTCTTGACCACTAAACTGCTTAGTACGCTAGTTGAATTCACTGCCAGCAAAAAAGAATAATAAGCCATCTATGGAATAATTACATAACAGTCAAACAGTAAACAATACTTGCTAGTGATGTTTGAAAAGAAGCGTATGTCAATTTTCGGTTTAGCCATTCGCATGAAAAGTCATTTCAAACACTTGTTCTGCGTGTTGCAACAGGGCATTCCAAATACCTCGAAAACAATAAAACCCTCGGAGCTGCACCCACCGGGTTTCATTAGCTTTCTCGGTATTCAGAACCCCTGATAAAACACTTGAATCCGTGTTTGAAATAGTACTTCAAAGGCATACTCACCAAAACCCACATAATGAATCCAGCAATGTACGCGATCAGCACAGTGAGAAGGATATAAGGCAAACAGCTTAGAAGGGAATTGATGGTTTGCTGCGCCGGCGACAAACCGTTTGCAATAAATACCACGTACACAACGCCTGGCGACTCTACCAAAGCCCTGAAGCCGAATCCTGGTTTGTAAATCAGTTGATTTCTCTGGCCGTACACAGGGAAACTGAAGTCTGCATCCTCGGTGATATTACCTAACAGGTCTACCTCGTTAGTTTGTTCAGCAGGTGAGCCATCGAGAGATGTGTTGAAGTCGACGTATGACGGTCCATGGGTTGAGCACAGCTCGCAACAGAATACAGCCATCTCGCGGATGACAGCGGGAATTATACCTTCTGGCTCGCCGTTCTCTTGGGACGTATCCACATAAGGGTTGTATTTTCTCCAGTTGGTTGTGAGTCTTCTCCTGCATCGACATGTTTCTGTTGAGTAAGGCCGCGTTTTAAATATATTCCGAGTATTCCGTCAAGGAACAGATCTCGAAAAACACCATTACGGAATACTACCAAAAGAAAATACTTAAACACGCCCAGAAATTTAATACATCATGGAACCCACGCATGCGCGTTGCCGATATTAACGTCGCATTACCAGTACAAGTATTTAGTAACATAGGAGAAACAGTGAAAAATAGGCTTACCTCGTATTGTTTCTTTCTCTATGTTTTACCCAGTAAATATTGTGTTGTGTCCAAAAGTCCCACATTGAAGCGTGGTGTACTCTTTATGTCGCAACTATAAGTTGGTAGCTTTTCCGAGTGTCGAAATCGGTTCCAAAGCAATGCAAAAAAAAAAAAAAAAGTAGAGAAGCATCCATACTTGTTCTCTAATTTAATGTCCACGATGAGTAAAACACCTCTTTACACAGGGTCCTAATTTTCCGTCCACAAGTTCGGGCCTCTGGGGCACGTAATGCATTCGATTTCTTTGCTGAAGTAAAGCCTGTATACCTTGTTTAAATCGGTTCCAGAACTCTTTGAAGAAGCCCATGTTAAAGACTAGTTCCCCTTCTTCCTTCAAGCGCCAAATTTAAAGGGCCAAGTCATTCCTGTTAAGCGCAAGTGATCGTCGTGTCAAACAAGCTGCAAAAATCGCTCTCGACCGCCATTTTAGTTCTGTTATTGCGCAGGTAACCTCTCCTTCTCCGTGAATATAAGAATAGGGCTCCCTGTGGTACAGGTTTTGCATAACACTGAAAAGCCCGGGAAAACAAAATGTCAGACGAATTGAACAGGAGCTCTTTCGCAAAGTACAAAAGGTAACTAAACGTCACTGAGCCGGAAATAAGTTATGCGAAAAGATCGCTTGAGCGAAAGCCTGTCTTTGCTGTGGATATTCCTTATCCTCTTCTAAGAGGATGGCATAACATTGTAAGTACATGCGGCATAGAGCCATTAGAGGAACTGGAATCCGAAGAAAACGTCTGAAATATATATGAGCCCGCAACAAATTGATCGCACTGCTGACTGTATCAAATTTCTGGGCATGATTAATGAGTACGTGGCATGGGTAAGATTGCATTCTGTGTTTCCATAGAGATATAACAAACACGAATGAGAGATTATGAGAACGAGAAATGGCTGTGGGAATTTTCTTTATAAAATAACTCAAACACCGAATACAAAACGTAAAAACGCTCATTCACTGATTTGATAATCAAAACGTAATTTTTCCCAGCTAGCTCAAGAACGCGCGAAACGTTCTGTTTCCATAGAGTTTGACAAAACGATTTTTTAACTAAATCAGTTATAACAGCGTAATATATGTTTTATATAAAACATGGAGAACCATCGTTTATTTGCTTTTATTATAATATAAACGCAGTTATATTGCTCAAGCGCGCATTTATAAAGGTCGATTTACACAGTAACACTTTTGCTTACAATTGTCTTAAGGCCTATTTAAACGGTACAACTTTGTCGCATGCAAATAGCTTACGCCACGCTCACGACATGAACGAACGATGGCGTTGGATAATTGCATGCGACGATCGTAAGCGAGAGTTGTACCTTGAAAATCATGCACTCTGAGCTAATTTTACAGCCAATGCAATCGCGCGTTCATAGGATGCTCCCGTATTTTCTTAATTGTCTTCTTTTGGATGTGTTGGAATAAAAAACCTATTATTGTGAGTACTACTTCACCTCCAGAGAAATACTTCTCGGGTCCAATCCCTCTGGCTGTGATTGCTGCCACCATTATGATGTATCCACCGTAGGTCTCCAAATGCGTGAGGTTAATGGATGGCATTGTGACGTGGATCTCTTTGACTGGCTTCCCCTCCACTGGCTCTCCTCCAAGAGTAATTAGCTGATACCGTACTCGATAGCCCAGGACTTTACCTAATGCTGATATCGAAGAGATTGGATCCCAGCTCATGGGAATGGAATCGACTGAGAATCTTGTAGCAGGATTCGAGCGCGAATCTACTGGCCCTATAAAGACAAGAAAAGGGTTCAGGTAAGTCCGCTGCAACATTGCGTTCAACATTACCGGCGACTATAATTTTCAGAGGGGGTTATTAAAACGCCATGCAGAATTCCTTGAAACATTGCGTGCATTTTTTCAGGAGTGTTTAGACGGTTAAACATGTTGCATCGTGTACACCGGAGTAAACGTCGATCATAATTCTTCAGCGTTGCTGGCAATGTCACGCGAAATGTTAAAGTATGTGTCCGCACCTCTTTTCAAAAGAAAATGTAGTGCTTTCTAACTCTGAATTGCTAACGGGACCAGAAACAGCTATAGGGGATGATCAAAGTCAGGACCCGGCTAATCCACAGATCGAATTGGAATTTAGCGTGTTGCTTTTTGTGGAGGGAGGAAAACCGGAGAACCCGGAGAAAAACCCTCGGAGCAAGGGCAAGATACAACAACTCACATGTGGTACCACAAACGGGAATCGGGCCACAGAGGTGAGAGGCAAAGCGCTTAACCACAGCGCCATCCCGGCTCCACTGATTAGGAGCAGACATGCATGAATGAGGTGCCTCCTATGCCATGAGAATCTGTAGGTATGTAATCAATAATGAAACCACGACATCGTTGAACTCACTTTAAAAATCTTTGCCAGTTGAGGTGTTGTGAATATTTCCGGAGAACCCCCTAGAAATCTCACGACCTTTGGCCACTCGAAACTTCCACTCCCCCGAAACCAATAATACTATAGCTGTAGATAAAATCCTGGTAAGGTCAACATAAAAGCTTGACTTACCAGTTTCAACTGTAACATTCGATGATGCACCATAACCGGCAGCTGTTTTTGCCATAACTTTTATCATATATTTTGATAATGGCGACAGCTTGCTGATAGTAGCTGATGTGGCCGTTGGGTCCAGGACTATCCGAGTTGGTGGATCTGAAGATCCTAACAGCTGATATGTCACCTAAAACAAAATCCATATACGAGATGTCTTCCTCTATATGAAAGTATCCCTCCCTCCACGTTAAAGGGGCTCCGTCGTGGAGTTGCGCATGCGTGGAGGTAATATTCGATTGGTGGCTGTTAATTGGCTATAAAGTTACAGTCTCCTGCCTCAATGCTTGATTGAAACGATACGAAATAATTTCATTGAGCACTGCATTTCTAACGGGATCTGAAACAGCCATAGGGGCTGATCAAAACCAGGTCCCGGCTAATCTACAGATCGAATTTGAATTTAGCGTGTTGGTTTTTGTGGAGGGAGGAAAACCGAAGGCCCTGGAGAAAAATACTCGGAGCAAGGGCGAGATACCAACAAACGCAACTCACACATGCGCCGCCACCGGGGATCGAACCCAGGCCACAGTGGTGAGAGGCGAAGCGCTTAACCACTGCGCCACCCCTGCGTCTGCGTCTACACACGGTTTGTTTGCCATTGTTGCGTATTTGCTTTGACTCAACCATCCCAAATGTGCGTGAGGTTCGTCAGTTCATATGAAAATCGCTGAAAATAATAGCGTCCTGCCCGGACTAAGAACAAAAAGTCCTCTCACCGTGACACAGCCCCTTGTGACATGTAGTCATAAATGTAACTTGTTGTTTTATTTAGGCAACAATAGGGTAATTCATTGAATGCATAAAAATATCTACAAAAATTAAAAAAAACTTCTTGACACCTAAGTTTAAAGGTCAAACTCTCCGAAGATACCACTGAGCATGCGCAAAAGACACTTTGTAAGAAAGGACAATGAGGCAATTATTTGAATATTTCACCAGCTAATGTCATATTTTACATCATGTAATGATGTGTTACTTAAAGGGGCTGTGTCACCGTAATAGACTTTACATTCGCGTTCCGGGCCGGAACCAGCTATTTCCACCGATTTTGATATGAACTAACGAACCTCGCGGCCATGTAGGATGCTTAAAATCAAAGCAAATATGCAAAAATGACTAACAGTGTATATAAACATTCTCCAGGGAAAATATTGAAAATCCTTTCAATCAAGCATTGAGGGAGGGAAGTTTAACTGTTTGTATCCAATTAACAGCCACCAACCGAGCGATTACTCGATACATGCGCAGTACCATGACATAGCCCCTTTAATGTGCCACTCTTTTTCAACAATTCCAGTGTAACCTACGCATGCGCAAAGCCTTTTGCTACTGAAGGATTGCAATCTCGTTCCCAGAGCCCGCGTATATTTTGGTCAGCGCTTTCGGGCTGTGGAAATGAGATCGGATTATCTGTACCTTCTTACCATGTATCCAGTTATAACTCCGTTTGCGTGTTCAGGGGGGATAGGGTTAAAGCTGATTAAGACACTAGTTGACGATGCCGACAGTTGTGAAAGATCTGAAGGTCCAACTGTAGGAACTACAAAGAAATGGTAGAAAGTACAAATTAAATAAGAAATGAAGAAAACTGATTCCAATATTGATAATAATTATATTAGTGATGGCGATAATGATAACATCGAAGGTATCACTGGCTTCCGAGAGTGCAAAACAACAAATTTTAAAGTTGAAATTATAACAAATATTTTGAAAGGCAACTTGGCGACTTTTATTATAGTCAAACTACAATGAAGTAAATGCATTTTTAATTCAGGAATTTTGATTAGCAGGGCTTTCAAAACAAGCCGGCGACCACTGGAGCTCCAGTGATAGCTTTGAGGTACATCACCGGGTTATTTTCTCTTTATCAACAGACAATGAAACTTTTACTTTACTTTTAGCCTCTTGTCACAGACACCTACTTTAGTATGTTGACCTCCTACTCAAAAACATCTTGAAAGCCTTGGATTAGCTAGCTGATACTATTTGATCAATCAGTACACTCATAGTCACAAACAAATGACCAGACAGATAGCACAGGACAGGGCTTTATGAAGGATTTCATTAGTGAAAAATAAAAAGAAAGGCACCCTATGTCTCTTACCGTCAGTTTCTGTCTTAGCTGTTAACACTTGACTTGAGATGCCATCAGCAATGGTAAAGCCCACAACATAAATATTATACTCAGTAAATTTATGAAGTCCAGTTACTACTGCCTCCAAGACTCTAGTATGGGTAGTTATGTTGAGTGTAACATTAGGGAACACAGTGCTATTTGGTGTGTAGACAACACGGTATCCCCTTAAAACTCCCCTTAGGACTGAGACGTCGATTGCTTGCCACTTGACGGTGATGGTAGTCGAGGTGATATTGGATATGGAGATGTTGTGTGAAGCAAGAGGAGCTGTAAAGTAAAGAATGGCTGTGAGACGGGTAGATCAATGTATTCGTTGAACGAATACCTCGTGGGAAAGTACACGGATTTTCCGTCTGACCAATTTTGAAGCAGCCTATAGTCCTCAACACCTTGTACATGTCGGTGTCGGGTGTAACTCATAAGGGAGAGAGACCGTGTATCACTCAATTTAGTATCTTATATAGAAACCAAATTAACGAACTCAGGAAGCCCAAACATTTTAAGCAAACGTTATACCGATATGCTACATCTCTTATTAGTAGAAAGCGACAAGTGTTCTAACACTTTGCAATCTGATTCTACTACTAACAGCAAATTATCGCAGAACGGTTGGGAAGATTGTAAAAACCAGGCTTTGCGACAACATTTCCAACTGAACAAAACGTTAAAAACGTTTAAAAAGATCTTAGTGTTTTAGTATGCAGGTAACGTACTATCTGCAAGCTATAGACTGTATGCTATGCAGACTAATGCAATACAAGCTACAGGGTACCTAACGATAGTTTAACGCTTTAAATTGTAATTTTATTGCTCAGTTCTACAGCACTTATAATGCTTAATTATTACATGAATTTTAAACTGCGCTGGGTGTAATCTATTCAAGCAACCTAGGGCCGGGAACTTAGATCGTTTCGAACTTTTTAGAGCGCTTTTATTATCATTCCCGAAATTCTTCGGTATGGCGGAAGCCTTGACGAAAACATAAGATTGTGACATCAGTTTTCAATTGTTATTCGGTGACATAAAATGTCAGGTAACCTTTCCCCAGATCCTAAGTTAACACTTTTTTATTCCGAAACTGCATGCTAAGGGACTGTATAATATCTTGTTTTGTTTCTTAATAATGTCTACTCTCACTGTTATTAAACACTTGATTAAATATCAGTAATAGTAATTGTTACATACGAAAGTTTTAGCCAAGCAGATTCGATTTTTTTGCCCGGCGATGTTCCGCATATTTTAGCAAAATATTTCCGACGTTTTCCGTTCTTACGATTTTTTTGAACATTTTAGCCAAATATTGTAGAAATATCGAAACGTTTAGACAACCTTTCATCCAAACGGATATTCAGTCGAAAATTGCCGATGGGTACCCCTGACGCTCACTTTGCACGAATGAGGCATTATGAATATCAGAAATAAAAGGAGTACTGAGAAGAAAGCAATCGTTATACTAAAATATAATTATTGTCAGGTCACCTGTATCGTATGAGTATTTTCTCAGAGAAGGAGAGATGAATAACAGAGGTTTTCGTTGATGAATTATTAAACCTTAAAAATCTGCTGGCAATACGTACTCTCTTCCAACGTTGTCAGAATGATTTCCTTGCTCCAAGGTCCAGGTCCCTTCATTGTAAAGGCATTGATTCGCACACTGTAGTTAGTCCACGACTGGAGACCACCCACTTCCGTTGTAAGGACTGTAGCATTGGAAATTGTGATGTTAAATATGAGGCCTCCAGTCAAGCTCTGCACTCTTAAAGTGTAGCCCAATATAATGCCATTGCGCTTGCCTTCAATGACAGGTTTCCAGTTCATAGATATTACTGTGGTATTTAGGGGGTGTCCCGCTAGGAGGGTTGGTGGCTTGCCGGGTACTGAAGAAACAAATTTGCATGCAAATATGATATAAACTGTGTTATATTCCTCATTAATACCAAGAGAGCATACGAAAGAGAGGGAATCTCTAATACGCGCGCTTGTGCGATGAGAATGTTTAGTAACCGGAAGCAGTTAAGCTGAAGCAAGTGCGCGAGCGCGCGACAAAAGTTTATGGCGGCAAATTATTTTCGCGCCCTTTCGCATCATGAGATCGCGCACTTTGCTTCAGCTGCTTCCGGTTACTAAAAATAGATCGTATTCAACATTATCATCGCACACCGCATGCTATAAGATTCCCCCTTTTATTTATGCTCTCTTGGTGTTACCCAATCCTGTGCTGTGAATGATACCAGATGATGGCCCTGTATAGTCCATTGTAAAATTCATTAATAATTTATAAGGGTGCTAGCCTATCCAAATGCGCAGTTCAGGTCACGTGCATACCCTGTAAACCATTACAAACTACTAGTGGTTGTATCAGAAGCTAAGAATACAATCACTAGTATAGTAGTTTCTCTAAAGTTTGAACAAAAATGCAATAATATACACCAGCAACAACTGAAACTTAAATCCCATTCCGCAAAGATGTATTCATTCATTCATTTCCAGTTAATATGAATACGGTGTATTGTAAAATGACATCACATTGTTTTGCGTTTGTGCGATGCAAAGCCTCAAAGCATCCCAATGGATTTTAGTTATCTATTCATTTCACAAGTAGTTTACAACATTCGCGTTGGTGTTGTATCAGCCCGCTTTAAGTTCAAACTTCGTGCACAGTACAACATCCAGGCATGTATATAATTGGCTAATGATAGTGCATTATTGGTGAACAAAGCACTCCTGACACCTATAATGCACTCGACCCAGATCCTCTCTTTCCCTTTGGGAGAATTCTCAAGTTGTTGTGTAAACCCGAGGAAGGGAGACATAAAACCTCATTCCAACGACATTCCAACCGCATATTTAATAGCGAGAATGGCAGATAATTGCTAGAAAGGTAACAGCAGGATTGAATTTTGTCTCTCTTGTATGACAGAATATATATTTTGAGACGAACATTTGCATAACGCTCCTTGAAAATGGCTGATTTGCAAGCGTTGCAAGTACAAACAAGTCATGCAGTGAACAAATATCGGCTTTGGAAAGCTTCTAAAAGACTATTGTAGTTTTACTGAAGAAGTGGCTTTTATTTCCGAGACCTTACTCTGTCAGTAAGTTGAAAAAATGAGGCGAGAATTCAGTGGATGTGTCAAACATCCAGGCCGAAATTTTCAATTTTAAAAATTGCATTGGATTCGGAGTGAGCACATGGAGGCCGGATTCAAGATTTAAATTCCTATGCAAACTACTGGAATCAGGTTGGTCATTAATATTTTCGAATGAAAGAAACTATCAAAGAAAGTAGACTGTCTATCAGTTAATCCGGCTAAAGAGTTGATATTTGAATACATGGCTCCAAGAGAAACGTTTTCGAGTCATGTACAATAGTCAATACTGATTCAATTGAAATCGCAAGACGGCTTCTCCCTGACCGAACGCCAATAGTAAATGATTCTTTGCAAAGTTATCTATTCAGCTAGAATGATAAAACAATTCCTGTTCTATTCATTGTCTATTGAAATGACATTTCTTTATGGAGATATATTTTATACGAAAATTATTTTATTCAGCCGGAATCTTTGATTTCTTTTGAATTGGTTGTTGACAACTGATTTTAATTGAAACACACTGCTGTGCGCTCAGTTTGAATATTAAAAGGGTTTGAGACTTTATGTTTGTGTTTTAACGGCACTTGCTGACTGTACGATGAACTCAACATTTATTCATACTGTATTCGGCCTTCGGCCTCATGCAGTATTCATTATTTTTCGTACACGTGCCTGTATTTGCCGATAAAGAACGCACATCAGTCTCTAACCCTTACTTACAATTTCTCTCGCTGCGCGCACTCGAAATTGTAAAGGCTGATACAACACCCCGCTCATGTTGTAAACGACTACATAAAAGTGCACATTAAAGATATAATTGCAACCGATGCGTGTTTTCATTGTAACAAAAACGAGCTGTCTTGATATAAAGTATTAATTGATTTACTTAGAAATGTATGTATACAGCGGTTTTCAATTGAGTGTCGAAAAGTAATAAGGAGATTGCTATCGAATTTAATTGGTTAGTTATCCAAGATTGCATTTACTGTCTTAGTACTTTTCCGGCTCGTGATTGGTTCAAGTACCATATCACGGATTTCTTCAGGTCGTGATTGGTTCACTGTGTTTTTACTTGCTGCTGTGATTGGCTCGTGTTTTACGCCACTCAATAGAAAACCGCTCTAAACAGCAACATGAGCTACTTACAGTCTTCGTCCGTGAAGACATGGAGTATGGTGGATACGTTTCCAGTACCTGGTTCAGTGAAGGCAGCCACTGAGATAAGATACTCTGTAAACTTGCTAAGGTTTCTGAGATGGACATTTAGCGTATTGTGATCAACAATAACAACTAACGGCGTCTCCCCTGATGCACTCGCGTTCTGGTAAAACACGTGATACCCTCTAAGAACTCCATTGACGTCACCTTCGGGTACTGGTTGCCAGACAACGTTTATAGATATAGAACTTGTATTGGACGCGGTTACATCGGATGGTGGAAGACTAGGAACTGAAATAAACAAGGAACTCAGTGTAACGATGATGTTATATTAAGTGCCGAAACAACTGGAAATTGTTAAAGTCGCGAGGAAACAGTTTAGTAAGAAGACTCAAATCATACACAATGATTCCAGATCAATTTTTGTTTTGAGAACGAACAAAGAGCAGCATCAAATGAAATCCATAGATTCATTGACAGAAGAAACAAGGTAATAAAAAATACATGCGTGACGTATTCGTTTGGAGAGTACATTGCGGAGACGGTTTAATTTCACTGTAAATAAATTTAAGGTTTAAGTTTCAGGTTCGAAGCGTGAATTCAGAGCTATTTGTGAAGCTGTTAGGATATCTTCTGATGACCTAAAATAGCGAGATAACCCATGAAGAGGAGACATGATTACACCTGATCTGTGGGTTCAGGGCCAATATCAATTCGTTTGAAACTTTGACATTTTACATTTTTTGTCAGTGATTCTAAACCAAAACTGAGAGCGATGAAAAAATTCAGCTCGATATCAGCGCAGTTATCCCGTTCTCTGTCTTCTACCTCTGTGAAGACTGAACTGTTCAGTGTTATTAGACCGGTATAACGTTTCAAACAGCAGAATGAAAGGATTCATATCTACAGAGCTGACCGGCTGCACAGACTTCACAAGAGCCTGGCTTATAGTTGAAAAACGTATCGACAAAGCAAATTAAATAACACTTTATAGTGTAACGTAAGGAAACCTCTTTGAACATCGAATCGTTTTCTTTAACTGCTGTGTGTAATGTTTATTTTTAGCTGATCCCGATTAGACGAAATTCACAAACTGAGAAAAAAACTGCTGTTGTTTGGAGCTGCAATATATTTACAAAATGAAACTTCGAAAATTAAATATTCAAAAGTTTGTCGCGGCTCATTATCTACGAAAATAGGAAACTAGGATTCACAATAAAGTGATGTTGTTATATGGGACCATAGCTGCTAACGTTTTTGGTTTAATGACGAAGCTAAATAAACAGTTTCGTCACAATTATGAGATTTAAATAGCATACAAAATACATTTTAAGAATGAAAGAAAACTGTGCAACAATAATAAGAGCATTCAGCGATGCGAAACCAAAAATTATCGAACGTACCTTTCATAAAAGCATTTACTAAAAAAATTATACCATAAAAACAGGATCCCTCCGAACCTTGAATAAAACTGGATAAGAGAATTTCAAGAGGAATAACTAAGATTTTGTTATAATTTTTTAGAATCGTTTAATACCATAAAATATGGCAATGATATGATATACGTTAATTTCTATCCGTTTCTTAATCAAAATAATTAAATGTTTTATGAATTTGTTGTCAATAAATTTATGAAATTGTGTAAACCTTTAAGCTATTTTAATCTCTTCAATTTTCCGCGAAACAGTTTCAAAAATAGCGTTGAATTCTTGCTTCGCAGATGAAATTCGGCATGATAGTTCCGTCCGCGTTACGTTCTTCTAACGTAAACATTAATTTATAATATAAAATCAGGAAAAATATTTGTCCAAACAGTAAATAGAGAGTGCATTTACTTTAAACTTTCCTGCCTGTTCCGAGTAAAAGTGTTGTATTCTAGATAAATTCTTGAACTTTAAATCAACTACACAAGTCTTCGCTATGATGATTTGCAAACGCGCGCGGATATTTGGCTGTAGTTGCATTTTAATGAACTTACTCCTACCCATAATGCACCCGATATAGTTATATAGTTGAGGTGCGGGGGGTCAAAGTTTGTGCACTTCGCTGTATATATATAATACGATTTGATAAGGGAACCGAGCCAAGTCAGACTTCTGATGCAGAGGAGTGCTGGTCTTGTCCAGGATGAGTTTTAATTTGCTGCTTTGTTAAAGAATGCGAATCAGGATTAATGCTTTGCGAGCCCGTGTTTACATTTGAACAATAGAAAACTGTTGCAATCGCCATTTTCGAACAGTACGAAAATGGCGATTATAACGGTTTTCTATTGTTCAAGTTCGCAAAGCATTAATCCTGATAGGCATTCTTTAAGCAACATTTGAATGTTCTTCATCAATATCTTGATTTTTTATCGTCCCAAATAATGTCGCCATAATCTAAGACGGGCAAAATCATCATCTTGATATAAAGAAATCACGACTTCATGCAGTCCATCAACAGGTTTATCGCAGTAGTCGTGCAATACTTGTTTAAATAATAAACAAACGCAGGAAAATATGCATATCCTTAAAATAAAATAAACAAAGTCATGGATATATTCAAGAGAAAACATTGACGTAAGTGTTGACTTTATAACAAATTAAAGTATGTGCTAGATCACATGCACTGAAACATTCAACATCGATTCTGAGAAAATCAAGCCACCAGCTTACCGTCTTGTGCCGTTGTGGTGTTCAATACAAAGAACACACCGTCCTCCACAGTAAAGGCAAGAACCCGTATGGTATACATGGTGAACTTGTTAAGTCCCTCAAGAGTAAGACTCTGTTGAGTTCCTCCGGTCGAACGTCGCCCTCTGAATGGTAAATGTATCGTCTTGTTAAAGACTTCGGGGTTTTCGCTTAAGGTCTCAAACCAAAACAACCTATAGCCTCTGAGTATGCCATTGATATGGAAGCTACCCGGTGCCTTAAAGGTGACGAATATGGTTGAAGAACTTGTATTTCGAGATGTGATGTTGCTGGGTGGTTCACTTGGAGCTGGAAGGAAGTACATGTTCTTAGTTAAGTTTCAAGCCATTGGAGTAATAAAATATTTTCAGTACATGGATAAGTTAAAAAGTTTGTTATGATGTCTTGCATCTTTAGAAATATGACATACTCGGAATTTCTAACGAGACCTGAAACAACCATGGGGGCTGATCAAAGCCAGGTCCCGGCTAATCCACAGATCGAATTGGAATTTAGCGTGTCGGTTTTTGCGGAGGGAGGAAAACCGGAGAACCCGGAGAAAAACCCTCGGAGCAAGGGCGAGATACCAACAAACTCAACTCACATATGGCGCCGCGTCCGGGATTCGAACCTGGACCACAGAGGCGAGAGGCGAAGCGCTTAACCATTGCGCCACCCGAGCTCATACGACTTTAATTAGCTGAAACTGGCCTTCTTTATTTGCGGTTAATGCGTACTAACTAACTAAACCACGTATTAAACTACTGTTAAATCATAACCACTGCAAAATGTTGTAGAGTAATTACATGTATTAATGTTAGTAATCTGGGAGTGAGAAGTGGGAGTCAACAGGTTCGGTTGGCAGTATGGGAAATTTGAAGCCGTTGATGATGTTACTTATGAGTCTATAATTAATCACGCTATATATAAAAGGAGCTACCTTAAGGTTAGAAAATGTACCGGAGCGAAAAGGGGATCTAATGATCAGAGATATACTGCTAGCGACCCTACTTTTAGTACCTTCTGACAGAGTGGCTCCCCTTGAAGTTCGAATAAGAATGAAAGTTAATCAGTCCATAGAAGAAAGGTTCTGACCGAGTGAGATAGTGTAAAAACTGTAAAGCACACTAGATTATTAACCATCCTGGCAGAGCGCAAATAAGGACTGCAGATACCCGATTCATATTCTGTGATCAGCCTCTCATAATCAATATGACAAGCCCTGTTGTTTCACTGGGCCTCCTCGCCACTGTTTCCTTCTCTTTTCATTTTTAACTCGTTTTAGAGAGCACCGCGTTCTACGGCAAACGGGAAACGTCAGCCCGCCGTCAAAATACGAAATAGATATATAACAAACGCGGATCTACTAAACTTCACGTAAAAACTGAAAATGTCAAGCACCAAACACGCGAAAATCGTGGTTATGTTTTCATTTCTGCCGTTCGCGGAAAGAAAGAACGCGATGCTTAATAAGATAAGATAAGATAAGATATTTATTTCAACTCGGGGGGTTGAGGCTTGTTAAACCTCTAGCAAGTACATGCTAATTAGCCGAGACTATCTACTTACAGCTAGTACATAAATTGAAATCTTATATACAATTACATATGAGTACATTATATTAACCATAACTAGTATTAATTACAAGTGGACTATGTAAGGGTTAGAGACTGCTTGTGAGTGCTTTATCGACAAATACAGGCACGCGCTGACTGTACGATGAACGAAAAATAATGAATACTGCATGAGGCCGAAGGCCGAATGCAGTATGAAGACATTTTGAGTTCATCGTCCAGTCAGCAAGTGACTGTATTTTGCCGATAAAGCACAAACATAAAGTCTCTAACCCTTTTAATATTCAAACTGAGTGCACTGTCAGCAGTGAAATTTAATTGTAATACCATAGAGGTCAATAAATATTTCATAAAGAAGTCAAATATTTCGCATGAACTAAATCATTTTACGGTAAATATCTCCACAAAGAAATATCATTTCAACAGACAATGAATAAAAACAGGACTTTTAATATCCAACTAAGTAGATAAACTTTGCAAAGAATATTTACTTTGGCGTTCGGTCAGTTTAGTTGACGTCGCCTTGCGAGTATGATTTGTACATTGTACATTTAAAAACGTTTCTCTTGGAGCCATGTATTCAAATATCAAGTCAGTTTAGCCGGCTTAATTCCTAGATAGTCTACTTTCTTTAATAGTTTCTTTCATTCGAAAATAACTAACCTGCAGATTCCAGTGAATTGAAATCTTGAAACCGGCCTCCGTGTTCTCGGCTCTGATGCAAACGTTTTCCAAATAAAAAAATCCTAGGTTTTAGAACCATCCACTGGCACTGAATTGTCGCTTCATTGTCTCCTCTTATTGACAGGATAAGGTCTCGGAAATAAAATCCATTTCTTCAGTAAGACTACTAGAGTGTTGTAGAAGCTTTTGTTTTCTCGGACACATGTTGACTTGTTGTACTTTCAGCGCTGGCAGATCAGCCATTTCTAACGAACGATTATGCAAATGTTTGCCTCAAAATAAAATGTGAGCCAGCGAAAAGTATGATTGTACATTTAACTCGAAAACCTTTCTCTTGGAGCCATGTATTCAAATATCAATTATTTAGCCGGCTTAACTCCTAGATAGTTTACTTTCTTTAATAGTTTCTTTCATTCGTAAATAACTAACCTGCAGATTCGAGTGGGGCAGTGAACTGAAATCTTGACTTGAATTTGAAACCCGCTTCATTCCATGTGCTCGGCTCCGATGCAAACATTTTCCAAATCAAAAATCCTGGGTTTTCGAACCATCCACTGAATTCTCGCTTAACGTTCTCCTCTTATTGACAGAGTAAGGTCTCAGAAATAAAATCCATTTCTTCAGTAAAACTGCTAGAGTGTAGTAGAAACTTTTATTCACTCGGACACATGTTGACTTGTTGAGTTGTACTTCCAGCTAGCACTCGCAAATCAGCCATTTCCAACGAGCGATTATGCAAATGTTCGCCTCAAAATATTTTTTTTCTGCCACACAGGAAACAGCGTCCAATTACCTTTCTAGTAATTGTCTACATTTTCACTGTTAAATAGGCGATTGTAAGCCGTCCAGGCTAAGCGAATGATCCCTTTCCCTAGGTAAGAGAGGGTCTGGGTCGAGTGCTGTGGTCACCAATAATGCACGCTCATTAGCCAATCACATGCTTGGATTTTGTACAATGCACGAAATTTGAACATTAAATAAATATATATATATATATGTATCGGTAAAAGTTAAACCAATATGGAATTGGAAATTTTAAACTAGAAATTGAATTTAACAGAGCTGATTTGTTTTTTGAATGATTTTAAAGTAGGTAATGTGCTCTATTCACTCGCTCGCTCACTCACGCACTCACTAAGGTGTTAGCACGCCAGAGAGTCTTGAAAGGGCCTTGATGATATCAAGCGATATTCAATTTATTCAATATTTTGAATATCGATATTAAAGTTTCTACAGTCGATCTTTCAATTCTCGTGCCTAACAATTTCGCTTCAAAGTTTTCACGCGTTGGATCCCTTAGTCAGTTCTACTTTCCTCTTCGTCAGTGCACGAGTCGGTGTATAAATACAATTATTTCGAGTATTTCTACTGCAACTTCATACTTCGTGTTGCATATGTAAGACCTAGAATGGTGCTTGATTCCATTTGTGAAATTAGTTCGAAAGTAAAGGCTGTTTACATATTACTTTGAATTATTTTAATTCCCATCTCATTTTAAATGCCATTAACGGATGCATAGTTACATCGGATGAAAATATTACGGTATCAGTTGTTTACCAATTTGAAATTTAGCTAGCAGCTATTCATCGTAGAAGACTACTAGCACACTAACTCAAATCGCTTGAGATTATAGAACTTATCTCTATGATTTAAATATCCTGGACAATTTTGGAGAACGTTACCAAATGCATTCCGTGTTTGTCGTGTATCGGAACTAGTAATATAAACTAATTAACAAATTTTAATATGTCGTTTATAAATTGCAAGTCAGTAATTTCCGGTTCCGGTTCAGCTGGATATCATCTGTCTTGCTGGGTTTCCCAAAATATAGTGGGATTTTTTTTTGAGTGGAAAACAGACAGAACATTGATTATCTCTACTGCTAGAGTCAAAGCGCTTTTTTTTTCAAACCTTACCAGAGCACTCGAGTGAAGCATTTCTGCTGTTTATCTCTTGTAACGCTATAAGAGATGTTTTATCAAGAAGTACTTTAGAGACATCCATATTTTATTAGTGTCAAAATGGAAAGAAAAGGTAAGTAATGTACATTTTAAATCGGTGTTTGAGACTATTTAGAAAGATTTTTGAAACCGGCAGCATCGAAATCGCCGAATTTTGATTGGCTTACCTTACTCGACTCGACCAATCAGATCACTAGTACTAACACAAACAAACAGACAGACGTACACATGAACTTTTTAATGATATTGATATATTCTTACCTGCTTCCTCTGTACGGAATACTGCTGCTCTCGAACTGTTACCATTATAATTAGAATTGAATATCTGAATGTTTACTGTGTAGGGTGTAAAAGGGTTGAGTTCATCTAACACCAGGCTACTAGCACTCGGACACGTTACAACAGTAGTGTTTATCTCGCGTAGAGAGTCGTAAACAGTCAACTTGTATCCTTGTATTACACCATTCATTTTACCATCCAAGCCTTTGGTCCACTGAATAACAGAAGAATTTCTGCTCACCAAAGCCGCGCTCACGTTCTCAGCTTTAACTGTTGGGGCTAGGTAAAGGGAAAGATGATGATGAAAATAATAATAATAATAATAGTTGATAAACCTATCTATCCTGGTATTGAAACTCAGTGTTTAAGACTACGTTTACACTAGAGGAAAAAAGTATCCGGATTCATATAGTTGAACGTTCTCATGGAAATAGAGAACAAGATGAATCCACCGTACCGAACAAAATGGCGGCTTGTACTTTTACCCACAATCCTTTGCGCGCGAAGTTCTTTAAATCCGTTATAAAATCGCGGTAGAATCTTTACATCTTTAAAACAAGCCAGTACAAGTGCTGTTACCAACACACTGTCATTTAAGAGAATAGATGATTTCTATGTGTTATTTTGACTGTGCTAGGTTCGCAAGGGATTGTGGTCCAGCCGCCATCTTTTCCCGTACGCTGAATACCTGTGCCCTTAGTGTAAACCTCATACTCTCTTGTGTAAACGTAGCCTATATACTACATTCGAGATCAGTTTCTTCGAAAGCAAACGTAAAGACCTTTACAGTGACGACTCAGTAACAAATGTTAAATGTTAAAAGCAGTGTTAAAGCTCGTGATTTTAGGGAAAATTAGAGTTAATTTACCATGACTACATGCTAAGAAGGAAGGGCCATGTTTTTCGGCATGCCAACGCTCAGACAATCGATGATTACAAAATGAGTTTGCATGCGGTTGTTTATGTGAAGGAAGCTTGTGCCAAAAAAGTGTTAACACTGCATATTTGTTTTAAAAAGAATATTCGTACTAGAAAATAAACAATATATACTACTTATATCATGAAAATGTGTTACACATTACACTTATATAGGACGTCATATTCCCATCCCCTCCCCCCTCAGGTTATATAATGACACAATAAACTCACTTCCTTCAGCTGTCAACGCAACAGTTGCTGCACTGAAGTTTCCCATCCCGACACGGGTGAAGCCAGCCAAGCTAACGTTGTATTTTGTAAACGTCTGAAGTCCTTCAATACTGTAGAATAAGGTAGCGCTGCCGTTAACTGTGATCATTTTAACAGAACTCGAGGGATCTTCGTAGTAAGACTGATAGCGTACAATATAGCCTTCGATCACTCCGCCGGCAAGATGAGTGGGGATTGGGCTCCAAGATACGTTGAGTGTTGATGTGCTAAGGCTGATATACTTGACGTTAGTCGGGAAACCACTTGGAGCTAAGAAGAAATCAGAAAATGGTGGTAAGATTTAGGGACAAAAAAAAATCTATGTTGTTCGGTTGAAAGGCTAAAACAAGCACAAAGCAGTTTTTTACGTGACACCAAAATGTTATTCAGTAGAATTACTTTAAACGATGGAAAATAATGGTATTTGCATGTATGGAATTTACATTTACGAAGACCAGCCATAAATCAGCGATACTATTGGGAAGTAGCAACTTTCTCTATACCCGCATTTATGTCATAGCCATTTTTGTTATTGCTGCACTTCAACTTTCTAGTAAAAAAATTCAACACACACATAATTATATAATATGTTAGTATATATTTTAACATTCTTACACATAAAGATACTTACAGTATAAACGTATAAGTATTTATACAATGAACAGGACGAAATGTGCGCTCTGAATGGTCGATAGCCATGACATATATATATCTATATCTATGCACTGATGACGTCACAAGCGCGCTCTATTGGGGGGGGGGGGGGGGGGGGGAATTCGCCGGTATAAAAGGGTAAGCCCCTCCTCTTTTCACGCGAACTCGAAATTTGAAATTCAAATCAGTCCAGACTGGTGAAAAACATAGGCAAGTGACTTAGCCTCTCCTGTTAAAATACGATTGTTTAAGGTTTAAAATTAAACAAGCCATCGAAAAGTGAACAGAGGGACGATAATTGTTTCTTAAAGGTATTATACGATATTTTCTGACTCTTTACGAACTCTGTAGCCCTTACAATTAATGGGAAGTTGATTTTTTATGCAGTTTGATTTGAATTGGCGCGATAAGCAATCGGTAGGGAGCACTCAAGCGGAGTATCACGCCAATGTTATGAGTGACAATAGGCCCTTTGCAGCTAACAAATCACGTGGTTGTACTGGAGAGCAAAACAATTCTGACTTCATTTATTTAAAGGCCTTGTACAAGATCGGTATTGATATTAGCAAAACCTGTTTGTAAATGCTATTTTCCACCTCCAATCGATTGTCGATCTTTCTAAAACAGCGTTTTTAAAGATAGTTTGCTCTCCAGCATCCATGGCAACGCCTTAATTTCCCATGGGGATCACGAGCTCAATTCATTCGTTAACGAAGTATTATATCAGCACGTGACTGTTAACTGCAAAGGGCCAATTGAAGGTGTCCGTGACCTGGCGATGGCCCTCTTATATCCTGAAACTTCCTCTTTAAAGATGCACAGATCAACCTAAAATTCAAATCGGCAACCAAAAACCAACCTAAAATTCCAATTCGATCCTGGATATATCGGGAGAACCGGAAACGGCTCCCTGTATTTTCGATGCAAAATAAACCATTTGGCATTCTTTGACAGATGATGTGAAAACGTGAAGAGAAAATCAGTCGAAATATTTCGACTCCAACTTTCGTTTTGAGATATATGCATACTCTGCTGTCAACAGTCGAAATAGCAAGGCCAGGACATTTTCTTGGTCCAACGTACCATCTTCTGTAGTATTTCCAGTTCTACTCCCGTTTGGTGGACCAGCATCAATCGTTACTGCTTGTAATGTGATGTTATAACTAGTTAGGAACATAAGGTCAGGTATCGTGAACTTCGAAACTGATCCCGGTGCCGTGACCGTACGGTTGATGCTCGTAGTGTTCGTGATTTCTTTGTAAGTAATGAGGTAAGAACGTAAAATACCGTTCAAAAGATTAATGGCAATTGGCTTCCAAGTTATCTTGATGACAAGTCCCACGCCAATAGCACTTTCGATACGTGGACTCGAAATGGGAACTGAAAAAGACAAAACTTACGATTATCAGTAAGGTATGGACTAAAATTTGAATAATAATAATAACAATAATAATAAAAATAAAAATTAACAATAATAAAAATAATAATAACAGTAACGTGTCTTTATTAAGCAGTGATATTATACATATCAGATGTAACAATATATTTAGCGCATATACACATGGATAAAAGAAAAAAAACTAAGAATTAAGAACTAGATTGTGGTAATCACCCCTGTTTCTAATTTGTATTAACGTAAAATATTTCGCGAAAAAAAGAAAACTACATAAGAGTTAAGCCTAAGACTTTCACAGGTTTAAGTTTTCTTAATTTGTAATTCACTGTGAGTTTACTAAGTTATCAAATTATTTACTAAAAAAGTTTAAGCCTTCGGAACCAGAGCCTTCGTTCTTTCGCCCAGCGGAGCACAACGCTTTGCCGCGATGCACACAGCGGTCAAACGTCTGCGCGTGCGTATTACGGTCAGTCTGGTGGGCGGCCGCGCGAATTTCCACGCAAAATTTACCTTAAAACATATTACAGCAAACCGGCGTTTAAAAAAAAATCGGCTTGTGAACTTCTAACCCAAAAAGTTAAGAAAAATACGTGAAAGTTAAGCTTTTTATTTTCACAGTCGACGGGAAATTGAACGAACTTCAAACTGTGAGTTAATATTTTTTTTTTCATAATTTAACAAAAAAGTTCTCATGGTTTGAAAAGGGGTGTGTGAACAATGATGGCCGCCGGCTCGCTTTGAATTTGTTTTGGAATATGTTGTTGTTGCAAGACTTTTGACGCATACGCAAACGTTTGACCGCTGTGTGGCCGCGATGTGGATCAAATGTATCCCGCACAGGATACAATTCAAATGTAACCCACCACGTGACAGAAAAGGTGTTATGTGTCGTGTGTGCCACTGGCTAGCTAAAGAGAAAACGAATTTAATTATATTTGTTGTAGAGCGGTTTTCAATTACCCTATATCATTATGACGTCACGGCTTGTTTATGAGGGAGACAGAATCGACTTGAACAATAGAGTTTTGAACTAAATCTGCTTTTGATAGCGATTTCCTTTGTGTTGTTGCTGTTTTGTCCCCTTCCCACGACCGTGATCCTTAGCGTTTAAACAATAGATTGTTTTGATTTGACGTCATAATGATATAGGTCAATTGAGTGTCGTTAAAACCAAAACCAACGAGCCAATCAGGAGCAAGTAAAACATCAATGAACCAATCACGAACAAGTAAAAACATCAATGAACCAATCACGAACTGAACGATTGGTGTTACTTCAACCAATCACGAGGCAAAGTAAACGCAATCGTGGGTAACTAACCAATCAAATTCGAAAGCAATTACTTTTCGACACTCAAATGAAAACCGCTCTATTATAACAAATCACTTAATTACTGGTCCCTCGGGAATCAGTGAGTTTTGTTTCAAAAATCAATGTTTCCCTCGGAGCCAACCACTAAGTGATTAATACTCGTCTTAAGTCACTCATAACAAATGTTAGGTTTTGCCATCATTATTTCGGCACAAGCTACCCATGCGCACAACTCCTGTGATATCCCTTGGGGGGGGGGGGGGGGGGGGGGTGTTACACTACAGCACTTACCACCCTCTTTAGTAGTGATGTTGCCGTTCCTCCAAGGACCATTACCCTTCACTGTGAAAGCCGCTATCTTGATTTCATACTCGGTGAATATCCCCAGGTGTTTCAGGGTAATGGTCGTGTTGCAGGTACACGCCGATGTTGATTCACCTTGTTTGCTTCCATTCAGTGCATTGTATAGGATAAAGTAACCTTTGATAGGACCGGAAGTCAACTCCAAAGGTAATGGGTTCCACGTCAGGCGAATCACGGTGGCGTTAATGAAATTATTATTTATATTCTCTGGGGCACCAGTGGGCACTAGATAAAAAAAACAAGATTAAGGGTGAAGTGATGATTCATTTTCTTATAGTGTATAGGCTTTTCAAACACATGGCATTTGTTCTACTCCCAACAACTACATCATGTTAAGTTAGTGAGTGCACACTCAGAAATTAAGGCATCTCCTGGGGTTCGTATTATTAAAAAGCAATGAACGACAGATTGGCTTTAAAAGCTGTTTGATGAACTAACGTACTTCTATTTGAACTATTCTGAGTTTTTCAAGAGCTTGAGAATGGGTTATTATCTTCAGACCACCACAGAGTGCATACGTTGTTCTTGAGCCCTGTGTACGTGGCAAGGACACGGTACGGCTGCCTAACGCTTTGGGCACGGCACTCTTAAATATTTTTGTCGTGTAAATAGAAATGTTCCGTGCTAAAAAATCTAGGGGTGATGAGACCCTGTCAAGAGGTAAGTAAGTAAGTAAGTAAGTGACTTTATTTAAGTGTCAATGTATTTAGCTTTGCAGCTAATTGGGGACACTAGTCCTACGATTTTACGTCCTTATCCGAGAAGACGTGAAGGTCTAACCGTTTACTGTATTATGTAAAGGCAGCAGCACCTTCTACTCAGTTATTTTAAGACCCTGAGTGTTGGTCCGGCCGGGGTTTGAACCCGCGACCTCCCGCTCGAAAGACCGGAGCTTAACCACTGAGCTAACCGGGAGGCGGTTAGTCTCGGCCCACCTGTTTGGACTGCCGTTCCCAAGTTAGGAGTGCCGTGCCCAGAATCGGTGATTTTGTTGATTTCTAGCTATATCTATGGCGCCCCGCCTTCGGCGCGCGCGGGAACCTCATGTGAAAAGAAAACTAAAGACGTAATCAGCTGCCATGCACTCCTGTAGTATTCACATGGTACTGCTCTTTACCTCCAGCTTGCGTACGAGTTTTCAGAATGACTGTTGTATTCCCAATCCCAGCAACCGTACTTCCATGAATGGCTATAGTATACTCCTTGTATGGAAGCAGATGTGTCAGGTACACTTCATTAGTACCAGCATTAACTGTAACATTTAACATGTCACTGCCTCCAAAAATATTGTAAGTAACGAAGTATTGTGTTATGATGCCATTTCTTTTGTCTGGAGGAATGTTTCCCCAGGACGCTCTGATGGCTGTGTCGTTGAGAGCATTAGCTGATGCATTTTCTGGGCCTTCACTTGGCACTGGAAACAAGTTCGAGTCAAAGTGTTAGTGATTGACACTGTACAGACACAGTATAGACTATCACATCTAACTGCATTACGCGTTCAAGTAGATCAAAACTACTACTGTGCTTCAGAAATTGCAACTGGCATGAACAGAACCTTTTATACTGATTCCACCTTCACATCTTCATGATGACGATGTTAAAATCCCATAGAAAGTCTTTACAGCTATGTGATGCGACACCGGTAATTTCAAATAATTGAATATAGACTCGAATGTAGACGGCAGTCTCGGAGTTTCGTTTTTAGATTTCGAATGTGGACCCACAGTAGGCTCGAAAGCCTTGCCACTGTTATTTAAGATTTCAAACGCTGTTAGAGTTTATTTTGATGCAAATAGCTGCATTTGTACTTTCCCGACACATCATGTAGATTTTAAACTGTCAATTCAATCTCCAAATCCATGTGAAGGCTTTGAAAAGCCCGCCGTAATTGTCTGTGTTACTGGTCTCGCCTGACATCACATAGGTGTAAACATTTAAATTCGCTATCGCCAATAAAAGGGAATATACATGTACAAGAACGCATTATTTACCATTTCTTTGTTTACTATGATCCAAAAATATTTATTTATTTCATCGTAAGAGATTTCAGTTTCTATGTGGAATGTTTAATTTATACAAGAAAAAACGGACTTTTAACTAATGAGTGCATCATAAACGACGTCCTTTCTGTCGTTCATATCATAGGCGGATCCAGGAAGTGGGCTTAGGGCGTTGCATGGAGATCATTCCTGGAGATCACTGTAAATAGCATTTCAGAGTCTCTAGATTACAATTTTTTTTTTGCAAATTCCCCTATGGCTCAACCCCCTATGATTCGCTGAAACCTCTATGACTCGCTCAACCCCACATGACTCGCTCAACCCCACATGACTCGCTCAACCCCCCTATGACTCGCTCAACCCCCCTATGACTCGCTCAACCCCCCTATGACTCGCTCAACCCCCCTATGACTCGCTCAACCCCCATATGACTCGCTCAACCCCCATATGACTCGCTCAACCCCCCTTCACAAAATCCTGGATCCGCCCCCGTACATACATCGTCGTCGGAGACCCAGACCGACGAGGAAGCTTGTTCATGTAAATCGAAATATCACTCAACACATACGATGAAACAATGATATGGATCCAAACACCGAGAACAGATGAAAGCACTCGGCCGTTTATTATTTCGAGGTGTTTGGATCCCCTGATTTTGATATTACTTCTCACACGAAAACAATACCTGTATTCATAAATCATTAGGAAGTATTGTTTGCCTGGTATTTTGTTGTATAAAATTATAGACTACAAGGGTTGTGATTGTTATTATTTCACGGTTGTTTCAACAAACGGCCTGATAGTGTAGTGGACAAGACAGAGAAGTAGCAGTTGGGAGCAACCACGAGGACGATGATTCGAGCCACACTCATGACGCCGATTTTTATTTCCATCATTCCCTTCAGTTCTCTTCATGTAAAGTCATACTTATGATGTAACCTTGTATCTTAATTAGGTCCATCACGCATCAATCTTGATGGCCAAGAGTCATCCACCTGACCAAAATGGGATCACCCTATAGACCCTTTGCACGTGACGTCATAGCCGCCATGTTGGTGTACAGTTAACAATAGATTCTTCGTTGGCTTCTTTTGTTCTGTACACCAACATGGCCGCCATGGCCGCCATGGCCGCCATGCCCTTTGTCATTTGAATCTCTGGGGATTGAGTGCAAACCATCTATTGGATGTTGGATGTTGTATAAACTCGAGCTGAAAGCGACGAATTCTGTATCTGAATTATCAAACTTCTAATGTAGAGAGTCGTGTTTTCAGTTATTTTGGCGACATGACTTATTTTGGCCGAGAAAATCGAAGTTCAAGTTTATGTAAATGAGACCGTATCTATATCACATTTATGAACACTCATAAAACATTCATTTCTTTCGTTTTTGCTAGTTTGATAAGTATTGTTTCAAACACGAATTTGTAGTGTTTTATCAGGGGTTCCAAATATTGAGAAAACAAATCGAAATATTTGGATCCCCTGATGAAACACGTTTGGAACTGGTGTTTCATTGGATGTCAAGATGCATCCACCTGACGAAGCTTCGAACAAGGGTTTGACCGAGTTTCAAGACCCATGCATGTGACCAAATACAGTCCCTCCATTGGATGCCTATCTCATGAATTATTAATGAGCTTGAGAATTCTTCTTTCTACAACGGCCAGTTAAACGTGTGCCTCGTCGTATAATACACCAGCTATGTGTCTCTTGAGCTTATTGCGAAGAGAGAATTTCTAAATTACCTGCGTGATAAAACATGATAAAACATAACACAACATGCTGTAATAGTTCATTGTGGTACATACCGTCCTCTAAAGTTGTAACCTCAATGAAGCGGCTACGTGGACCATCAAAACTGGTAAATCCTTGGACACAGACGTTATACGAAGTAACTACACTCAATCCTTCGACTAGAGCGACTGTTTTATTAGGAAGCACTGTCGTGTTCAGTTCCAAAGAACTGCCAACAGTGCGGTACAAGATCCGGTATCCTAACAACTGGCTGGGCAGAAATTGCTGGGAAATCTGGTTCCATGTGACTTTCACTTTGGAAGGTGACACTGCTTCGGCCGTTATATTGTCTGGAGCGCGCTGTGGGGCTGAAAAAGCATGATAAATGAAACAAATGATAAATTAACCACGATTGGCTAAATCATGTTTATACTTAACGGATAGAAAACCATTATGGTTTTCGTTGTTCTATTGGCAAAATAATACATGCTCGAGATATTGAAAAACATTTAGCAGCTTTTTAAGACCTCGAAAGTGAATTATTTTGTTATAGGACATAGGAGAACCATACACCTTCTATCTGTATTATAATATAATATTCGACCTATGCGGACATAAATTATCGAGCGTGTATAATAAGAAATTCAAGCACGCTGAGCGCCAATGCAATCGCGCGTAATTAGGATGTTCCCGTAATTTATATCATAAAAGAAAATATAACATGACATTAGCTCATGCATATTTTTTTTTTCATTTTTATAAAGCATTAGAGCGTTTTTTAACTGAGTGTCGAAAAGTAAATAGAGGATATTACATGGTAACCACCGTGTCATTTTCTTTTTATTATATGGACAATTAAACTGCTCTAAGAACTCTTATATATTCATTTTACTCACTGTCAGTACAAACTTTTTCGTGATCTTTCTAAGCTGTTCTGGGGAGTTTCATCGGGTTTCTTGTCTCTTCGTTGTATTCGAGAAAATCTTTATCGTGTTTGGCTTTTTGTGCTCGGAATATTCATTGTCATGCAGCTGATTTAAGTTGTTTACATCTTCCTCTGTGATTTTCACAAACCTACCGCCATCTTTGTAGTTCAAAAGGCGGCAAGCGTGACGTCATCGATATTTTCACTAGTGAGGATATGGAAAATACGCCACTCACTACCCGGATGTAGTTTCGTATGAGTTCTATGAGTGGTTTATTTCTCAGTAAAACACTATCGTCCATATAATATTAGGCAATATTCGCATTCTCACGGACGAGCTGGAACGAGTCCCCAATTGAGGCTCATGCGAAGGAATTTGCTAAAAGCTATTTAGCATTAGAAAAGAATCCCCCGAATCCGCAGCCTCCATTAATTGATCGTTCCAGCTCGTACGTGTAATGTAGTTATTTTAAGAATCTTCTCAGAGAAGCTAACGAGTAATCTTTGTTTTAAGTCAACCAAGATGGCCACCATGTGTTTGGTTGATCTAACAAGAGAAGCTAACGAGGAATCTGTTGTTAACGCCAACCAAGATGGCGGCCATGTTGGTTGATCTAACAAGAGAAGCTAACAAGGAATATATTGTTAACGTCAACCAAGATGGTGGCCATGTTGGTTGATCTAACAAGAGAAGCTAACGAGGAATATATTGTTAACGTCAACCAAGATGGCGGCCATGTTGTTTGATCTAACAAGAGAAGCTAACGAGGAATATATTGTTAACGTCAACCAAGATGGTGGCCATGTTGGTTGATCTAACAAGAGAAGCTAACGAGGAATCTTTTGTTAACGTCAATCAAGATGGCGGCCATGTTGGTTGAACTAACAAGAGAAGCTAACGAGGAATCTTTTGTTAACGCCAATCAAGATGGCGGCCATGTTGGTTGAACTAACAAGAGAAGCTAACGAGGAATCTTTCGTTAATGCCAATCAAGATGGCGGCCATGTTGGTTGAACTAACAAGAGAAGCTAACGAGGAATCTTTTGTTAACGTCAACCAAGATGGCGGCCATGTTGGTTGAACTAACAAGAGAAGCTAACGAGGAATCTTTTGTTAACGCCAATCAAGATGGCGGCCATGTTGGTTGAACTAACAAGAGAAGCTAACGAGGAATCTTTTGTTAACGCCAATCAAGATGGCGGCCATGTTGGTTGAACTAACAAGAGAAGCTAACGAGGAATCTTTTGTTAACGCCAATCAAGATGGCGGCCATGTTGGTTGAACTAACAAGAGAAGCTAACGAGGAATCTTTTGTTAACGCCAATCAAGATGGCGGCCATGTTGGTTGAACTAACAAGAGAAGCTAACGAGGAATCTTTTGTTAACGCCAATCAAGATCGCGGCCATGTTGGTTCATCTAACAAGAGAAGCTAACGAGGAATCTTTTGTTAATGCCAATCAAGATGGCGGCGATGACGCGATTACTTTCGACACTCAATCGAAAACCGCTCTAATTGATAATAATACAATTGAAAAAAACTTCAACCAATGATCTTAGATCGTTTAGTTCTTAGTTCAGTGTTCTGACGAGGAACGCTTACTAAGACTTACGCATATCTTCAGTAGTAAAAGACACAGGTTCGCTCCATCTTCCTGTCCCTTGGAGCGAGAACGGCGCGACGCTAATGTTATACGACGTAACACCTTTCAGGGTAGTTACATTGGTGAAGGTCTTGCCCGATGCCAGGACAATCGTAGCTTTAGCGAATGTTTTCATGTTTAAAATCTCGAGATTGTAACCTTGAAAGCGGCCAGCAGAGGCCGTATCGACATACTCTGTCCAGTGAAGGATCGCAGTGTTACCGACAACCACGACAGAACAAATGTTACATCGCAGCGTGTAAACTGAGGAAGAAAAAGAGTAAACTATCGTCATTATCTTGCATTACATCATTGTTGTAGCTGGTTTCACAAAATTCCAAGCTTTTGCTGAAAAACAAGCTAAGGAAAAACCATAAATATATTTCACACGTTAGAGATTTCTTGGGACATTATATATTAAGTAAATGCACTATTAATGAACCGCAACATTAGTTAAATGAAAAACACTATGAATAATGTAATTTCTGACGATTAAGTGAAGGAACGAATCAGTCAGAAATTAATATTCTGATGGCACGACACGATTCTGATGACACGACGGGTATATTGTCTAGAGTTTGACTATTAATAATTAATAATTGAGCAGGAAATGTGATTCATTTAACTAATAAAAGATGGTTCTCCTTGTTCTATAATAAAATAATACACTTTCGAGGTCTTGAAAAACTGCGGATGCACGAGCGGAACGCGAGTGCATTTAGCAGCTTTTCAAGACCTCGAAAGTGCATTATTTTGTTATAGAACAAGAAGAACCATCTTTTATTTGTTTTATAATATAAACTTCTATGTAAACGAAGGAAATTAAGCTATCTAAAGGGCCCGTACCCGCGTAAAAATCTAAAAGCAAACTGACGACAGCGAAAACCCCATTTTCATGTATTTGACTTGTTTACAACATTATTCGTCGCGCGCTGATTTGGCCAATTGTGACAGCTTGACATTGACGATCTGAAAGCTCGTTTCTTATTGGATGAACTAGTAACCTGCTAAGAATAGAACATGTCAATCGATAAAAGTGAAAGACAGAGCGGGCAGTAAAATTGTCATCTGGTCAAAACTGTTGCAGGAAACAAAGTGCTTTCTTTTTTCAATTTCTGGTCAGCACATTGTGATAGTGCAAGGCGTTGAAAATGCCTGATGGAAAAGCATTCACAGAGAAAGCGTTAGCGAATTAGCGGCAGTTGAGTTGGACACGTGAGTTGAGGATAGCCGCCGACTGTTTTCTACAAGAACTGCATAGCTGACACTGATTACTGATTCTGTTGTCTGAAGGAACAGTGTTGTAACTGCTGCTCTGATGGCCGTATTGCGTAGCTTTTGAGGCTCTGTTCATTGGAATGGCCGATATACATATGAATGATGATCTACACTTCTGAAATTCTGCCAGTTCTGGGTTCTCTGCAAGTTTTATCGCCCGTTTTTCATTCAGGAACATTCAGGAACCTCTCAAACGAATTTCTACATGAAACCAGAGAAACCCCACTGTATTCTTCGCCATTCACTGTTCAGGTTTCAGCATATAACAGGAGTATTAAAGTTATCGTCGAGTTCTTGGTGAGTCATGGCTTCTTGTTGTGTCGTCACTTTCCACTCGTTTAATATACCAGGCTGTTAGAAAAACCACATTTTTCTGAAATTCTATCAGTTTTTATATCAAACTGTCAAGGAGTAACATTGCATTAGAATGTGGACATTGCTTTTCTCAACTTCAAACGTTTTAGCATCCTATATTGTGGTCGTGTTAGTTCTAGTTTAGAGTACGAAGCCGATGCTAAATTCTCTCGCCGATCATTTTCTTTTAGTTTTGGTAAGCGACTTTAGTTTACTCTTCTTCAACACATCTTAACAACTCAAAGTCGGACATGCTGTCTTCCCAGTCTGTGAAATTATCTCCATTATCTATATAAACTCGCGAAAAACAATCACCGATACGTTTTGTTTTGATTTTTTTCTTGAGCGTTTTATAAGAAAATCAAGCACGCTGAGCATCCAACCAAATCGCACGTTCTTAGGATGATCCCATAATCTTATATCTTATATAATAATACGCTAAGTGTGTGTGTGTAACGCTCTTTCTCATGCTCCCTCGATCGATATCCTAATATGATGGCGCCAAAAAGTGACGGCCAAGTTGCTTTCTGTCTTCCAGGTTGGTCTTGAAAATAAATGAATTTTCACAAGTTCCGTAGAGTCTCACTTAGTTGGGCGAGCAAGCCATCGAGTTTACGGGAATCTGTTTTAGGGAAAACCTGGGCGAGGAAGTCATCGTGTTTACGGGAATCTGTTTTAGGCAAAACCTAGGCGAGCAAGCCATCGAGTTTACGGGAATTGCCTTTTTTATCAAAATACAACTTTGAAAACATCAACACGCTAAAAACCTCCAGTACACAATCTGGCGCCATTGCATTGTGTCAGGAGTCAGTCATCCGGCGAGCCGGACTATGTTACTATATCATATTTGTTGATTTCATGTAAGTTCCGCGGGTCCATGCTAGTTTATATTATAATCTACGTTAGTCAGTCCTAGACTACTAGCATTTTTTTCTTTAGGTTTATTGGTAACCTCGTCCCCGGAAGTTCAGTGCCACTGCATTTTAGTCGTTTCCACATATTTTTGGCCCACATCAAAACACTGTTTTTTCAGTGGTTTTTCGTATGTGGCGTGGCACATTTCATGTAGGTTTAAATTAGGGCGAGTTTAACTGACTGAAATTAGGGTGCAGTTCGACAGATCGAGCAGAAAAACGTGACGCGCGGAGTCTAGGAAGACAGCAGCACATATAAAAATAGGCACCCAATGGCTGCATGTGTCTACTGCATGCTCTTATTAGGAATGTGATGCTGAGTATGAGAAGATCGATGGAATAATGCAAAATTTATTTACATGTACAAAAATTGTTATGTCATAAAGGTTGGACCTTTATTGACTGGGATTACGCAAATTCTCCCAAAAAATATTGAGCACTGTTTTGACAAAAAATAAATAGAGCAAACAACCTAACCCCTAGAACATGGATGTTTTTGCCTCAGTATGTACACTGTTATGCACTACTTCTCAGTTGAGAGCTTGCAGCCTAAGAACGGGATAGAATATTATTTCAGCGGCAGAATAATATTTCAGCTTGCCTGTTTGATGCCCATTTCAGACCAGGTGACAGTTCTCTAGAGAATTGTGTTTTTTTCAATTATATAAAATATTAATTGATACATTTCGTTTTGGGATACATAAAAAGACAAAAATATTTTACTCAAGGGAAAAGTCAAGCTGAGTGGGTCTATTATAATTTTAGAAGCATATTAAAATTATAAGAAAAACTTAAAATGGCTTTCAAGGACACGAGTTAAAAAAAGTATGTAAGCTTAATTATTGGTACTGATCATGAGTAAAACGATTTTGTTTTAAGATTTTAAAAATACCATGAGTCCTGATCTCATGCAGGGCCAGAAGATTGAGCAAGTGAAATTCTAACCTGGGACGAGTCTTTGAAGCCGGCCCTTCGGTTGGCGCCGAGAATATCGACCTAAAGGACCTAAAACTTGAAAACATCTTTCATAACCTTTCATTCCAGTGGTTTGACAAACATTTTGAAAGCTGTATTTGTAAATCGTAAGAATCAAAAGATGGCCGATGGCAAAGACCAGGCAAGTTCGAACGACCTCGTTTCCTAGCAGTCCTGGAAAGCACGATGGGATAGTGTTAATCAACACGACAGCAGTGTCTACTGGCTTCATAGAAGCAGTAGACACAAAAATGGCGGAATTCGGAAATTGTACAATTTTGCGAGTAGCTTGTTCATTTCTGCGAAAAATAAGGTTCAAATACTCAGGCATTTTCCTTCAGAACTAAGTAAAAACATGTTTTGAACAATGTAGTTTACTTAAGTTGTGAACACAGGGGTAAAATGTACTACAAACACGGCATTGACCGCCACAAGGTAGTGTTTTCGGTAAAGTTCCGGCCCATTTACGCGTCAGCACACGCATGCGCACTAGATATTCAGTTCTGTCATGCAGTTGACTGTCACTCCTAAAGAAACTATTTCACTTACGAATGTCTCGTGGTAGTGTAGTCAGAATAAATAACTTACCAGTGTCAAGAGCCATCATAACAACATCATCCACTGATATCTGAGCCAAACGTTTCTCGGTTTCAATGTAGGTAACAAGGCTTTTCACCGTATTGTAGCCGATCGCGTTGTATTGAAGGCGTAAACTTATCTGTGTAGACAGATTGCTCGCTCCACTTACATTAGCGGGCCTGAAAAACAACCATTGTGCACATTAACGCACATTAACTGTAACCCTCTTCGTTGTCTGCTGCCGCAAGTAAAAACTACATCGTACTGACAACTTAAGAAAAAAAGTCAAGCCTGCGCCCTAAGATCAACACTAGCCGATGCATGATCATTAATCGAGTAACCTTTAAATATGAATTAGTAGTTTAATTTTTATTCAGTGAAACTATTTTAACACTTTTTTACTTAGCATATTTTTAACGTTTAGGTCTTACCTATTGGTTCATATATTTGTAACATACGATATGAATTTACCTTGCGATTTAATAAAGACCTATTATTATCATTTAAAACCTCGTAGATAAAGGTTTTTCAGATACATATGAAAATTATATAGGAAGCCGTATTGATAGTTTTGATACTTTTTGTAATTATATCGAGAATTTTACCACATCATAATTAAATAAAAATGACCCAATAGGCGAAGTAGCGTTTCCATGTTCTTGATGTTTCTATTCTAGGATATCAAACTCGATGCATATTAAAGGTATAGATGAAGTCGAAAGCTGCGAACTTCTTGGTTTTTATCTGATCCTTTATAGACAATTTGACTGATAAAAAAATAATGGTTGGCATGCCAATTTTTAACACTTATTAGAAACGAAACATTTTCAAAACTATGGATTCTGTTACTTCAGGAAAAGCTAAAATTGAACGTCGTTTAAAAGACTGAGACAGCTTCCTATCAAATATTACTGTACATAAATGATACATTGTATACACTGAAACCAGGGTGATTGGAGGAGATGGAGAGGAATCTCTATATATTATAACATTTTCAAATTCTAAACTGTTTTTTAGCACAATACGTCTTTTCAAAGTGAAAATAATACTTGGCCGACACACACAACAATGAAACTTGGCAGTTTTGTGACTTTTGGAGCTATCGAAATCGGCGAACGGCCGTACGACATAGCAGCAGAATTTCTCAATGTCCAAAAAGCTTTGAATTGTTTTCTTGTTGACTTGGTTAAGTCTGAATGTTTTTACCAGCCAACATGTTCAAAATTTAGCGGCATCCGACTTATTTTTAAAGCGAAAATAATAACTGGCCGACACACACCAACTCTTATGTTTAACAATTTTCTACCTCTTGTAGAGATCAAAAGAATACGGCCGCGGAACATACAAACACAAACTCACTACGTTTCGCTGTACGTAACATCTCATTCAAGCATGCGCATCCTTAGCCAATCACAACGCAGTATTCACGTTAACGAGACACAGATTCAACTCCATCTCCCTCTTCTTCCCTGCTATAACTTACATCAATTCAAAAGACATTATATATGGTGGTGAGCCTTCGACTGAACCACCGGTACTTGAGTACAACGAATTGACCTAAAGAGAAACAAACACACACATATTAAGATCCTAAATGGTTATGCGCTAGCCAGATGGCATTAAGCCTATCAAGAAAGTACATGATCGTAATAACCACTCGCTCGTCTAGGTTTAATGTACAGATTCCTAGGAATTCACTGAATGGAAGCACGCAAATATTCCTTCAATTAACAAAAAGGCAGTGACTGTCATGATATTGCCGGTTTCTAAGGTTCAACAGAAATGTGTTGCTAGCACTTAGTACTGTTCACTGATATCCCTTGCAACACGGATTTCAACTTGGTCTTTCATGCGCTGGCCACCTACTTCAAGTGTTCCACAACATTGGCCTTCACAAGGACCTTGAGAATGATGTTATTTCAGCTTTCGACTCCGTTTGCCATAAGAGGCTTATGTTGAAGTTGAAGTTTTTCGGAGTCGGTGGTTCGTTTTTACTCAAATGCTTCAAAAGTGATCTGACTGGAAGAAGACAACAGGTAGTTATTAACAGTTCCTTTACCTCGTGGGCCGAAATATATTCAGGCGTATCCCATGTTCAATATTGGATCCTGTTCTTTCAATGGACATTTGAAAGACTGTTCAACTGGTTTGCTTGCAGGTGGGGCTCAATAAAACAAATTAGCATTTCAGAATAACATACATATGTATACCAAAACAACAATGGCTATAACTGGGGATTATAAAACTACAGTTTGATCAAACGGAGTCCTTTGCTGTCTCCTTGGTTTCTGTTTTTTTTTGCTTTGTATTTTGCGTAATGCATATTCATCACCCACACTTCTATAAAATTATGAAACACACTTTCACAAGTTTTCACAATAATAAGTAATAATTAACTATTATATTTGAGTTGATCTGTCTATCAAAGTATGTACATGTATTCCCTCTGGATAACCCTTTCCTGGTTTATCAGATGAAGAGCTTCAGCATAAATATCAATCCACATTTGGGTTGAGGTCTTCACTGGATCTATTCTTTGGAGAACCTCCACTGCCAAGTCACTGCTATTATCTAGGGAAACTGGATGTTGCAGTGTTTTCAAATCATGGTGAGGGAGCTTGAGGATCATCACCATAGGAATCAAAACTATCAGGGTCTTCTCCAATTGACCTTGAGCTAACGGGTTATCTTCATGCAGCATACCATTGAACCACATTTGATGTGGAGACCACTTTCTTGCTGTCTGCACACTGTGGCTAATATTAAAAGCCTCCATGTATTCGTGAAATGTATGGTTGATCCTGGGCAAAAACACTAGGTGGAGAGTACACATGTGAATATAAAATTAAGAATATCCGAGTCTTCCATTCCATAAAACAACATAGTAAAAGAAGTGAAGAACACAACGAAAGACATCCCTCCAGAGACGTTCTATCCTTTGGTTTCTTGTAGATGAAAGTGTTGCAAGGATAGATCCCATCAATACAGCCCTTAGGTGGTGGATAATGGTTAGTCGAAGAGAGTATTGTGTTCCATGGCCCAATTCTCTCTGGCACATGGATGGACATCATTATCTGATAAGGCGGGGTCTTGTTGTCCACAGGTGTATAGATTGTTTTTCAAGAAGGGTGAAGTTTTTTTACTGTAACTCAGATAACCTGGCGGAAACTGTCCTCAGTCATTTTATGAAAGCTATTCTAAGAGATGGTGGATTATGGCCTGCACGAATCAGAGTGGACAGAGGAGTGGAAATGTCCTTGTATGCGATACCATGACAGAGACCAGAGGAGAAAACAGGAGAAGCTTCATTGCTGGACCAATTATACACCTCTGAACTCTTAAACCAAGGGATCGCATGTACCCAGTAATGTATGTTTGTCCTGTCGTTGCAGACATTTATCAGACATTAATGTTCAAATTTCGTGCATTGTACAATCCAAGCATGTGACTGGATAATGAGCGTGCATTATTGGTGAACAAAGCACTCGACCCAGACCCTTACCTACGGGAATGGAGACCTGATACACGCGAGCATGTGAGCCAGCCCTTCGCTTAGTTACGTGTTTGGACGGCTTGAAAAACTTCATTCCAATCGCATATTTAACTGAAAATGTAGACAATTACTAGAAATGTAACGGCAGGATTGAACTGTCTCCTGTGTGACAGAAGATATATATTTTGAGGCGAACATTGTCTTTTTGCATAATCGATCGTTGGAAATGGTTGATTTGCAAGTGCAGCTGAAAGTACAAGTCAACATGTGTCGAATGAACAAAAGCTTCTACAACACTCTAGTATTTCCGAGACCTTACTCTCTCAATAAGAGGAGAAAATGAAGCGGGGATTCAGTAGATGGTTCGAAAACTCAGGATTTTTCATAAATAGTCCATCTTCATACACCTATCATTTTTGCTATTCTCTGACAAGAAAACCACAATCCCAAAATGTCTTATAGCATTTCTGAAGGAATTTCGGATGATGGCCTTCCTGGTGATCCTGTATAGCTAATTAGACTCTGCATGCATGGTTACAACTAGTAGCCGTTGGCCTTTTAGACATGTGCAAAAGGTGCCGTTGTAGGCAAGATAATATATACAAAATGCGCCTGCAAGCAAATTCCAGTCATGTTGGTCAAGTTGATCAAATTTACATAATGCTCTTATCACCTGTATAGTTTGGTCAACTACAGAAATACGTTGTTGAATCCAAAGACATTAACCACGTCATTTTGAACCAAACGTTCTGCTCTGTCTATTACTGAATGTAGGAACTTTGGGAGGTCTTCTTCCACGATAAATTCTTCTTTTTCAGTCTCAGTGCTGGAATTACGTTCAGTTACTATCAAGCGAGCCTACAAACTGAACAGTCAGCAGGACACAATAACAGTGATTTAAATACCATACAAGATGATCGAGATATCGAATGTGTTTTCCTCCCTCCGCAAAAACCAACACGCTAAATTCCAATTCGATCTGTGGATTAGCCGGTACCTGGCTTTGATCAGCCCCCATGGTTGTTTCAGGTCTCGTTAGAAATTCAGAGTTTTTTTTAAAATGTGTACATTTAACAAATTTACCACGTTTTGCGTCATCGCATAGTCAAAATTGTTGTGCAACAAACAAATCTGACCATGCGATGACGCAAAACGTGGTAACCAAGAGGGCATGGTAACTAAGAGGACATGGTAACTAAGAGGACATGGTAACTAAGAGGGCATGGTAACTAAGAAGGCATGGTAACTAAGAGGGCATGGTCACTAAGAGGACATGGTCACTAAGAGGACATGGTCACTAAGAGGACATGGTCACTAAGAGGACATGGTCACTAAGAGGACATGGTCACTAAGAGGACATGGTCACTAAGAGGACATGGTCACTAAGAGGACATGGTCACTAAGAGGACATGGTCACTAAGAGGACATGGTCACTAAGAGGACATGGTCACTAAGAGGACATGGTCACTAAGAGGACATGGTCACTAATAGGACATGGTAACTAAGAGGACATGGTAACTAAGAGGACATGGTCACTAAGAGGACATGGTCACTAAGAGGACATGGTCACTAAGAGGACATGGTCACTAAGAGGACATGGTAACTAAGAGGACATGGTAACTAAGAGGACATGGTAACTAAGAGGACATGGTAACTAAGAGGACATGATAACTAAGAGGACATGGTAACTAAGAGGACATGGTAACTAAGAGGACATGGTAACTAAGAGGACATACCACGGCAAACTATCGTAAATTTGTTTTTTTACCACAACAAACGAGACATAGTCAAGCGGAAGAGGCTTGAAAACGATGGAAATTGCGAGAGAAAAGTTAAGTGATCCTAGCGCGCTATCACGTTATCCGTGGCGCGAACAATGACGCAACCATGGCATGTCCTCCTATTTCCAATGGCAATAAGCCAATCAGAAAACGAGAAACTGAGCAGTTTGTGGTAAAACTTTAACCTACAATCTGATTTTTTTGCCAAGTGGGAGGGGGAAAGGGGAAGCTGTACTGAGTAATTAAAGAATATCCTTCTTTGTCCATGGATCAGTAGGGGTACTGGCTAAGATTATGACTAACTGGCATTGATACTTACACTTGTTTCAATACTTGCTATTTGTGACTTGTAATCGACGTTTTCTTTGTCTTGGAAAGTCACAGGATTCCACTGCAGTGACGTAGTCCAGAATGTCATCTCAAACTGAGTATTCTTACGACCTGTGAAACAGAAATAAGGAAAAGAAAAAATGACAAAGAAAGATTATCATCATCGCAGTGGTTGCATCAATTACAGGACTAATACCCCATCCACATCAAAGCTTAAACATGTTTAAAAGCTACAATGATGAAGACTCATCTGTACAGGTGAATGTCATTATCGGAATGAAATTAAAACTTTTGAGACTCTGTACGAAATGTTTTTGAAAGATTAAACCTTAAGCTTTCACTCTCAACTGAGCTTGAATACAAGTGTGCGAAGGTCACGCTCGCTTGCAGTCACGGGATTTCGGCCCACGTGACTGCAATATGTTGCCCCAAATGCGGGGGAGCTGGTACCGGCCCCCGTCACGGTTCAAATCAGGTTGGTTGATCCGGATGTAAATGGCTTCCATCACCCCGCGCTCAAATGTTTAAAAGTTGTTTAATTAAACACGTTTAAAACAATAATCGTTCACACCGCGCGCTAAACCAATCTCAAATAGGCCATTTTGACGATGTTGTGCACGCAGCTAGAACAATGGTTATCTGTTTTAAATAACAAAAGGATGGTGAACCAGAACGAGTCTTAGTAGCTCGCGTCTATTGTTCTACTGATGCGTGCCGAACATCGTCAAAATGACCTATTGACCGATTTGTTGTCCCAATTCAGGTCAACTGACTTTTCCCTTGAGTAATGTTTTATTGTTTTTCTGTATCCCAAGAGGAAATGTACACATTTCTCTAATTGGAAAACAAAGCACTGATGATCCTTTGGAGAGCTGTCACAAGATCTGAATTGGGACAACAAATGTACAAGCTAAATCGGTCTTTTGACCTTTATTATTAAGTAAACAACTTCTTCCAGGTAGTTTTAACCCTGTGTAACTAAACACATTCAAGATAAGGACTATATAAATCAGCTTAATTAAACAACTTCTTCCAGGTAGTTTTAATCCTGTGTTACTAAACATATTCAAGATAGGGGCTACATAAACTCAGTATAATTAAACAGGTTTAATTGGTATGAATGGGGTATAAGAAAACTAAATACTAACATATGTCATAAATATAATGTCAGAGTTGAACATAGAGATTCAATCGTTCTAATTGGTCGAGCGGTTCTGACTATGTCTCTATATTCACCGCGATACGTGGCGAATATGAGGTCTGCTGCTTTGAGCCAAATTTTCACAATGATATATGAAAGAAAATGTGTGCTTCTAAGAACTTAAGAAGCGAAACACTGTTTGTCGGAATATCCTGTAGTTGTCTCCATCTATGTCAAATAAGTTCACCATCCATTGGCACTGGAATTATATTATGACATGAAAGTTTTTATACTAGATTTCATGGAAAGGTTGGAGCAACTTTTCATAAAAAAGAATTTGAAGCACGGACAACCGTAGGAGCAATATTGATGTGTCGTCGATGCTAGTTTGAGTGGCTTAATTCGTTACTCAGACCGCGTAAGCGGGTCCGAGTCTTAAATTGGATTCTGTGTACTTCTTTGGGCGTCGGAAATGGGAAATTGTATAACACTTCCATTGTCGTGTTAACGATGTGGGATAAATTACTTTCTCAGATCGCACGGCTACCGCGTCGGACTTCGGCACTCTATATATTTTAACGACTTCCCACTAATTACCTTATTATTCTTATAAAGGAATTTTTATTGACCCCAAAAATACATGAATCTTTTCAGAATTCGCTGTAATTCTTGTTTTTAAAGGACACAATGTTATACATTCAAACAGCTAGCTACTATGCCCCGAAAGTACTCTGAAAGCTTTTAGACAAAACACATTATCGGATTAAAACGAGGTTATATCTCTTTGAGGTGATAAGGAGGGGATCAAAACGATTAAATGAAATTTCAGCATTTAGATGTCATGATGAAAACACATTAGCCGGAAATGAAACTTTGTTCAGTTACGAGTACTTTTATGTAGTAATTAATTCATAAAGTAAAGTAAAGTACCGGTAACTTTATTTAACGTCGGTAACTCGTGACAGTCTGGTGAGACTGATAAACTTGAGCCGACGTGGGATCTACGATTTTACGTCCTTATCCGAGAAGAAGTGAACGTCTAACCATTTGCAGTTTGAGAACGAGCTTTTTTCACAAAAATAGCACCTTCTACTCAGTTATTTTAAAACCCGGAGTGTTGGTCCGGCCTGGGTTTGAAGCCGCGACCTCCCGCACGACAGACCGGAGCAATGACCACCGAGCTATTAAATCGGGTCACTCCAGCATGACCCAAATGTTGATCAACTAAAATATGGCTGCGCCGATCACTCTTCATTCATTTCACATCCAATATTGCAGCTAAAATAATATGACCCAATATTGACCCATCTAGGATATTTTTGGGGGATATTTAGAGAAGTCGGAGATATTTATAGCCTGAGAAAACAGCCGCTTCTCATCGCGGTTGATTTCAATCCCTTTAGAGAGACTGATTGAACTTAGCAAATTTCCTCTGGTTTTCCGTGGTGTGGACTCTTATTTACCACGATTTACGTCATCACATGGTAAAAATTTGTTGTGGACTCACAAGGCGCAGCCGAACAACAAATTTTGACCATGTGATGACGTAAATCGTGGTAAATAAGAGTCCACACCACGGAAAACCAGAGGAAATTTGTTTTTTTTACAACAATATTAGAAAACGTACAAGGAAGTTTCGTTAGAAAGCGTGACAGCTTTGAAAGAGCCAGCGTTGTCTATAACTTTCTCGCGTCAGCACCGTTGTCTGTACTCTCATTTACCACCGCACATCGACCAATCAGATCGCGAGATTACCGGTAGTTGTGGTAAAAATAGAGCTTTTCAGTGTGCCTCAGATGACGACAATATGGCGAAATTACATGTACGCACTAACCTTCAGAGAACGTATGTCATTACGCGCCTAATCCAAGATTGGGTCACGTGACCAGTCAGAAACAGGGCTCTTACGACGCCATTTTGGATTAGGCGCATAAAGGCTCTTGGGTACAAGGTTGATGTTGCAAAGTTGCAAACAAACACCTTTTTGACAGTGTTATTAGGATTTCACTGGGGCGGCAATTTACGAAATACTCGAGATATTTTGAGATATTTAGAGAAATGTTGAGATATTTAGAAAACATTTGAGATATTTATAACTTTTTTGGAGCATTTCTGGAAATATTTTTTCGAGATATTTGTAGCTAAGCCTAGACCCATCCCCTATAGTATAAACCTGCAAAACCCAACCCAAAATTAATATGCTCGGTGCTCACGAAAGGTAAAGTGAATATGTTCGGTGGTCACAGCTGTGATAAAATAAAACTGCTCATGCTCGCCGTTAAAACAAGATGTTCGCCTGCTCGCCAGTGCTTGAATTTACCATTCAGTAGCCCTCTGATTGTGCGTGCGTACTAACCGTGATCTGCATGTATTCGTAGTAATTCCGATGTGACGTGCAACAACGGGCCACCATAAAAATCCGACTGATTGAGTATCTGTGCAGCTTTAGTCTGCTGCATCGTGCATCGGCAGCGCCAAAGCTAACCTTCTAGCTATGCGGCCGTTGATAAACAAACTGATTAAAACATTGCATTAATTGATTAATGGTTTGCACACAGGATCACTCCGGATCGGGAAGGTAGTAACGCAATCACCTGTTTATGCAGGCTAACGCGTCGTTTAGCCTACTCGGCTTTGCTTAGCAGTGTCTTCGTTCCTGTACAAGCTATATAACCCACCAAATTTACATTCTTACTGATTTTAATGTGCTTGTGCTATTGCCAGAAAATCGTAAGAAGGTCTGTTGGAACATGTCTTATGTTGTATGTTGGTCCGAGTTATAGCTGCGTGCAGCTTATTTTTCCTTGATGACTTCAAACCTTTCAAAGCTAAATTTGAAACTTAATTATTTACCTTTGTAAAATTCCAGCAACTTCTGAATCTCTGCGTATGTCAGTATCATTGGGAATACGATAAAGTCATCGAAGTCCGACGGTCCAGTTTGTCCTAGCTGAATAAAACTGCTGCTACCCTTATCGGTATATATTTGGCTATAACAACTTTCATTCAGGAATGTAACTTGTGCGCCGTTTTTGTAGATCACCAAAGTGGATGTCGAGCTCAAGGTGAAAGCAATGTGAGTCCATACACCTTCCACACAGTCAAATTTGTAGCGGCAACGGCCACTGTGTTTCGTCACCTGAACAAAAACAAAAAAAAGAGACATTTCGGACCATTTGTAAGAGATAAGACTAGGAAGACAACGTCTTGCCGGATTTGAAAGTAAATACAGTTTGCATAGGGGCACAAGCTGGATGCTAGTGGCTAATACATTGTCAGATAAAAGCAGTAAATCCTGGCCTTTTGTTTATAAGTAATAATTCTGGTTTAACATGGCTTCAAATTCACTTGTATTAACAGCTGTCATTTTGAGTAACAAGTGCCCAGCTCAGAGCGATCCGAGATCGCCATCCGAGGTGGACTGACTACATTCATTTCAGACCAACGTCGCATTACATCAGACTGTTCACACTTAGTATTTAATTTATTTGGCATACATCGATGTCGGATCGATACTCTATCTTACATCTAACTGCCTATTGAGTGAACTGCTTCTAACTTAATTGACATGTTATTTTCTACTTAAAGTATAAGTCCCTAGTACCAATTTTGTAGTACCTGGATAACGAGCTCATCTTGGTTGGGTGTGGTATCGATCTGAACTCCAAAGTCATCTTCGCCACACGAACCACTGCAGAATATGATCGCTGGCTCAGACACATTCCGTTCGTGGTACCTCAACCATAGCATAGTGGTGATCCCGGATGAACAAGTTCCCGGATTTAATAGGCAGGCATGGGCTTCCATCGTGATGGAGCTGTTTTCCTTAGTGGATATTCCTCCCCCGCGAATACCTTTTTTGATACGTTCGGGATTGTTAATTCCTAATCCCCACTTGGGTCGAATCATGTTCTTCAAGTCGAATGGGAAGTCGAAAGGGTACAAGTCGTATGCATCGGCAGTGAAGTTTTGGATGGAAATTCCTGAGTATAGAAACACATAAAGCCACAACGATGTTAATGAACAGTTAACAATAGAAACAGAGCCAAGTCAAAGTTGTAAAAAGCGGCAATCAGTACCGTCACGAAGATTTTAAGTTTAGTTAGGCAGAGGAGGGAGGTCGACTATGATAACAAATCCTCATCCGAAATTACATAGGATAGTGATCTACGCTGAGTGCTAGAGGTTCTTCTCACTCACTTCACGGACCGGCGAATGAGCGCCGGAGGCGGTACCGCTCATATGGCCGTGAACTGAACGAGAAAAACCACCCAGGCTTTTCATTTTAGAGGATCGGTTGAAACTACTCTTAAACTACTAAGCAGTTACAACTGGTTAGAAATTAGTTGGGGGGGGGGGGGGTGAAGTGAGCTATTAAGGGTAATGGCAAGTCACGTGACTTCTTTTGCCCAATGACCCTTTAATGCAATATTGTAGTTAACTTTTCTAAGTAGAAATGGATACAGGGCCGTACCTTTATAGCAAACACCAATTTTCGTCAATGTTTCTGTTAAACTCGCAACCGCATTTTCTTTTACTGATTTTCGTTCACTTAAAGGGGTTAAGAATAACGATGCAGTGTAAGAATTATCGTACGAAATGTGGCAGACTTACATTACTTATTTTGACTGTGCTGAAATAAGGAAAACAGTAGTTTTTAACCGAAATTTGATTCCTGAACCTTAAACATGAGGCAATAGCTCCGATCGGTTGCTGAATTAATTATAAAATATAAATACAGATTATATATTTTTCGTTTCAACAACATTACCTTGATCAGATTTTACCAGATTATTTCATGAGTACATTTATGTAAATATAAAAATTGGCTAAAAGCTCAAAACAGCTTCAATCTGAAAAGTGTAACAAATGGCAACGACTAGTCAGCCATGATCATGAAAAGACAGCATGTTTCAATCTATATCTAGATACATATGAAGCACGTTAACACAAAAAGAGCCTTGGACAAGAAGGCTCCTTTCGTGTTAACATGCTTCATCTTGTGTGCTTGTTCACTTTAAGAGGTAATAACGCGCTTTCCAGTGTTTTATTTAAAGAGCAAATGACAGTCTGACTTTTCTGGCGTTTCCACCCCATAATACCTTTATCTGAGATCTATCCCATAATTTCTTTATTTGAGAGCTAGAGGTTAGGGTTAGGTTAGAAAAAAAACATGTTCGGGTATTTCTAATCAAACTACGTCGAAACTGGCTCGCTAGTCTTAAAACGCTGGAAGAGAACGTTGTTTTGACGTGTAGTACATTGAAATCCATTAAAAGCTCGAGAAATGTCCTCACTTTGAAGTTTAGGTTACACAAGATGAAGCAGTGTTAACACAAAAAGAGGTAGCCTTGGACAAGAAGGCTCCTTTCGTGTTTTAAACATGCTTCATACCTTCTTACCTCCTTGACAATCCTCGGAGAATCTTGACGACGGATCGCATTCACACTGGCCTCGTAGTTCGTTGCAAATCATATTTAGCGGACATGGATGCTTGCAAAATGTTACTAAAGAAACACGACATTTGTTATTCAATATACTTTCATTAAAGTAAAAAGTAAAGTAAAGTTCTATATTTAACGTCGGTAGCCCCTTAAGTCTAACCGATTGCTCTTCCAGGAGGCTGATGGAGTGATGGTGCACAACTGTACTCTCTTCTCTGGCAGAGCTCCCAATTAAGGGAATTTAAAGCTAGGTACAAGCTACTCGGATCAGAGAAGAGTAGATATGGATGTACAGTCTGTCTGCGACAGGAATCGAACCGCATGCTCAATATGGTGTGGGCTAACCCATTGCGCCACACACACGCACATATTAGTCTGCTGTATATTTTTACGTGTTATTTTGGCGAGCAATTAGGCGAGCCAAAATGGCAATGATGAGTACAAATACACACCTGTATTAGCTGGTTACCCGACTAATAAGTTGTTTATTATAATTATAAATCTGAAGAGGAACAGCACTATGGCAACTGGGAAACCATTTTATTCTTAAATTTTCAATACGGTCTCATATTTCTTACGTTCTTGTGCATATTCTTTGCAGATTTATATCAGTAATGATACAAATTCAACGGTCAACACTCAAGATTCAGCTGCTTTTGTATAGAGAACCCGATTCGGCAGTGGGCTCGATTCCGAGTCGAAATATGTTTTACATTAAATTGTGTTTGACATTAAATTCGGTTGTAACTAACCTTTGGGAACAAGAATTTCAAAATCAGTTGGAACAAAAGAGGCCGCATTATTAATGAACGAAGTCGTTCTTATAAAAGTAAACGTTGTTCCCACGGTCGCATCAATGGTTTGGTTCACAAGATTGAACACCAAATCATCACCAAACTTTGGAAAGTAGTTGGTCGATCTGCAGTCAAAGGCGTTCCAGGTTGCATTGTCTCGTATTGGCATCTTCAGAGGGTAATCTCCAACAGAACTATTAAGACTGAATAAGAAAGCTTTGTTGCTTGGAAGAGTTGTCTTATTGGTACACTGGCCAAAACCTTGAATTGCAAAGAAAAGTTAGAGATGGAGTGGATCGTGTGATATTAACGCCGTTAAAGTGAAATACATCAAGACCTGGAAAACACGATGGGAGGTTTAAACAATCTTTTTCAGACTAAGTGGTGCTTTAATTATCTATAAGAAGCCTGACCTAATGATTACCTGCAAATAATTATAAATTAATATAAAACGTGGCGTTGTATTTTTTCTTAGTTGAGGCCGGATTCGTTTAGTGGGTATTCTGAAAAGAGGTATTTAGCACGAACCATTACAGAACTAGTGCTGGATTAGTGGCTTAGAATATGTTGTACAATACATTATTTCTAGTTGATGATTCAATTGAGTGACCATGATCGACTGTTTTTGCACTTTCGTTCAACTTCTGATGCATATTGTTCTTTTCCGTGTGACGTAATCGCCGCCATCGTGGTGGACGTTAAAAAAGATGTCTCGTTAGCTTCTTTTGTTAGTTCCACCAACATGCTCGCCATGTATTTGTCATTTGAATCTCTGGGGATTGATAGCAAACCGGCCAGCAATAGATTATCCTGATCGAAAGGAAAGCGTGCCAATTACCTTTCCAAGACTGGTCGTAGAATCCTCCGAATATGTTACCCAAATAACGGATGATTGTAATTGTTGGACCTTTCTGTGCGCATTTCATGTGAAGCTTTTCAGCACTTGGCCAACCATTGCGAGAGAGACTGTGGCACGGTGTCCAAAAATTGCTAAAACCTGCGTCTGTCATCCAGGTCTGAATCTCATTTGTGTAATTCTTGATGTGACCAACAATGTTTGATTCGAGACCTGTAGTACAAGAAAATATATCGAATCATAAGGGTAAAACATAAAGATGAAAGGCAAGGTAAAGCACAAAAGCTTTGTCAGTGAATTCGAATGAAAAAGTCCCTTTCATTTAAACTATAGCACCAATGGTTGAATACCTTCTATTTTGTTGAATGACTTTCCGGTTCCACCGCTGCAGCTTGGACTTGTGCTTAAGGTTACTTTGTCAATTGCCAAATCACCACGGTAACCGTCACCAACAATCCCCTCAAAGATGACCTAAATTGTTTTAAAACTAGTTATTTTGTATATGAAATTCATTTAAACATTCCAGTCACTGTAATGTTCCCTGCTGCTACAAGAAAGCTGAACGAACAAATGAACATTACCAGAAACGCTATATATTTGTAACGTTTCTAGTGATTGAACGGCGTTGAATGCCCATCTAAATCAAGTGCATGTAAATTTATTTATATCTCTGTAGAGCTAACCTTGCCCTTTCCAAGGATGTTTAAAGGAAGACTGACCAAACGCCACATGTCACCCTGATCGCCAGCAAGTGACCAAAGTAGCTGTTCCTTTCTATCATAACTTTGCATGTAGACATTTAACCTGCCAATGTCTTGTCCGTTAAAGTTATAGTAGAACTGGAGGCAGTTGATTTGCATGGGGATGTACTGAGAGGTCGCCAGGCGAGCTGTGCGTCCTTTGCGCTGAGGGAACGACGCCTCGACGAACAAGTAATCTGCAACAAAGACAAGCGATTTAATGACAAAACAAATGGCAAGAGACTAATTAGCCAATGATTTTGCCTTCTAAAATGATTTGAATTAAATTTTCAGAAATAAATTAATATTTCTCAAATCGTGCACGTTGGACGCGAGAACATGTAGATAACTCGATGCGACCGTATTCATAAAGTTACGTTTGATATCGAACTACATCCAGGGGGTTAACTGAGTATCAGGCCCAAGGGGAATAGGAAACAGAATGAGGGAATTGGGGAGAGGTGGAGGGGAGAAAAGAAAAGCCTGACAAAAGTCATTTTAAGAACCCCTGTCGTAAGACCGGATTCTGGCTGTAGCGCTGATTGGATACCGTACAAAATATGTTGACGTCACACTGATTAGAGGAAATAAAAGAACTCACAAACGTGTTGTTATCATATATATATATATATTACTGTGCTCAGAACAATATTTTAAGCGTTCCATTCTGGAACTCCATGTATTTTCACTGATGTCAAGGACAGATTGTAGGATGCTTTAGAGTTCTTCCTTCAACCCGGACAAGAACTTTAATTTAATTGTCTCCTAGAGTTTGTTTAGCGAAATACACGGCTAAGGAGTGTTGCCGACCACCAGCTCCGGTGAGTGATACAATATGGGATCCCATTTGTCTTTCTCTCTTATTAATTTTCTCGTCGTATCACTCGGTTTGATTCGGTTAGACTGTGTGGAACGCCTTGCCTATATATCGGTAAATAATTTGAGCAACATGTTGTTATGGAGCATTTTTCTCTGAAAAAGGTAAGGCGCGAACTGCCGCCAGCGAGGAGCGAAGCGACGAGGAGTGCTGTCGAACGCCTATCATTTCCCTGAATAACTGTAGAGTAGCAATGACAGAATAACAGGCCTTAATACCGTTACACAGGCCAGGAGCCAGTTAAGTCTTTGTGTGGCGTTACTCTAAGCAAAATAAAGAAGGCTGGCTGTAGTTTCTCGAAGCCTGATTAGCGTTAATCCTAGCATATCAAAAAACGAGTGTCCATTTAGAGGTCTGGGATCTAGTAACCGCCAGTTTGAATGTCCTGGCAGCTCTTCCAAATATGGAATATGGAATTTTCCTAATATGGAAGAGGCCGCGGGAAACTTTTGCTTGCTATTTTATTGATATGGATTAAATGTTAACCGAGGATTTTAGTTCTCTTGGTAAAAGGTGTCTTTCCCTAAACTAGGATTACGAGTAGAAAGGTACTACTCGTTCCTCATCAAAACATTAGTTTTTAATGCCAAATCAGTAATCCACGAGTTAGCAAATCGAACTAAAGATTACCTTTAACCCTGGATTAGCTTAATCGGGCTTTCAGGAACTGGGTCCTAAATATTCACATGACAAATATCGCAAACCTGGCAGGATTTCCCAGTCAAGTTTTAACATTCTGTTTCGGTCCGTTTGCTTTTCGTTCTCTGAACAAAAGGTAAAGTGGTGACACATGACAATCTTGAAAGATCGCCCGGAATATTGTTATTAGATGAATGGTGTGAACGCGCGTCAAGGATCATTGGGGGCGAAAGACTGTTTAATGGCGTTGTGTCAGGATCTCCTTCCCTCTCTTCCTATCTCTCTTCCCTTCTCCTTCTCCCTTTGAGCGTGATGATCAGCAGTTAGGTTTAGGCAGAAGGTTTAGCGATAGATTTTATGATAGTTAGAACGATTATTTCAACTGCAGCTCTTAGTTAGCATTGCAAGACCTGATAGACGTTTCCCTTCCAGCTGAATGTAAACGGGACACATATAACTATGTCATAATAGCATAATCCAGTCACCGTCTATTGGGAAACTCGCCACCTGATTGGCTAGCCAGGCACGGTCTATTATACAAATATAGTGTGTCCGTCGAGGAACTATTATACACATAGACTGTGTCCGTCGAAGAACTATCGGCTGATAGTTGCCCATTGTTCTTAAAACAAATATAAGCCCGAGAACGAAAATATGCTAGTTTTAAGAACATCAAATTTCCAAGGGAAACTATCAGCCGATAGTTCCGAGACAAACACACTCTATTTGTCGTTATTGTTCATCACAAAATTGGCTTCCGCTCTCAACGGGCACTATTATGCACTATTATACAAATAGACTGTGTCCGTAGAGGAACTATTTTACAAATAGACTGTGTCCGTCGAGGAACTATCGGCTGATAGTTGCCCACGGAAATTTGATGTTCTTAAAACAAAATATGGTAGTTTTAAGAACATCAAATTTCCAAGGGAAACTATCAGCCGATAGGTCCGAGACAGACACAATCTATTTGCGTTATTGTTCATCACAAAATTGTCTTTCGTGCTGATAGTTTGCCTCCGCGGACGACAACTATCACGTCACGCGTTCGCTTTTGGTTAATGAGCGCGCCCAAAATGTTGTGGTGAACTATAACGGCTGATAGCTTCCCTTGGAAATTTGATGTTCTTAAAACTAGCATATAAGCCTTCGAATGCAAACTATCAGGAGTTATAGTTCACCACAAAATTTTGGCGCGCGCTCATTGGCTAAAAGCGATCACATGACGTGATAGTTGTCGTCCGCGGATGAAAACTATCAGGCGTTATAGTTCACCACAAAATTGTGGCGCGCTTATTGCCTAAGAGCGATCACGTGACGTGATAGTTGTCGCGTCGTCCGCGGATGAAAACTATTTAACAATTAGACCCGCTGCGCCTCATGGGCTATTTAACTCGTAGCCCATGAGGGCGAGAGGTCTAATTGTTTTAGTATAAACTAACTAGTCGGACAGTAGAAAATAATAGAAAGAAACAAATTGAAGTTGAAAAATGTTATTATTTCGTGAAAATGCGTACGGTTTTTCTCTACCATGGGCTATCACAAATAGACCTATAGTAGGGTAGCCAATCAGAATGCAGGATTTGCAATAGTCCACTAGTTGGCGATAGTGCCCGCTGAGAGCGGAAGACAATTTTGTGATGACCAATAACGACAAATATGAACTATCTTGCGTAGATTGGATATACGAAATTAGCGACCCTTGTCAACAATATGTAACTTTCATAAGAATTCATCAGAAACTTTATGATAAATATTTCCCATTAAAGATTGTTAAAATAAATCCTAAAACCAGGAAAAATGCATGGATCACTCAAGGAATCCTAAAATCAGTCAAACGGAAAAATAAATTATTTCGGTTAAACACTAAATATCCCACACCTAGTAATATTCTTAAATGGAAAATTTACCGTAATAAACTTAATCACTTAATACGGTCCATAAAACACAACTATTATAAAAATTTACTTGAAAAATCTAGTGGCAATATGAGAGCTACATGGAATATAGTAAATCAAATATTAAAAAAGAAAAGGAAATCAAGCACAGTTTTGTTTATAGATTATAATGGTACGAAGTTTAATAACAAATCTGACATTGCAAACATATTTAATACCTATTTTACTAATGTTGAGCCATCCTTATCCAAAAAGCTCCCTGCAAGCTCCAAACATTTTAAATACTGGATGAAAGAATCTTTTCAGTGCAAACTGGCATTAAACTATATTTCACCATTTAAAGTACTTGATTGTCTATATGAATTAGATTCCTTAAAATCTACAGGAAGTGATAACATACCAATTAAATATATAAAACAGTCTGCTGACATTATTTTTAGACCTCTATGTTTTATTATGAATACATCTCTTGATTGTGGTACATTCCCTGACCTTATGAAAATTGCTAAAGTTATCCCTGTGTTTAAGGCTGGTGATCATTCAAATGTGACAAATTATCGACCAATTTCACTGTTACCAACTTTGAGAAGATAATCTGTGAAAAACTAACCCAGTATCTAGAAGATAACAATTTGCTTTATCAGTATCAGTTTGTTTTTCGTAAAAAGCGAGGCACACAACTAGCCATTATAGACTTTGTCGAGAAAATAAGAGATGCAATAGACAATGGTAAATTATCAATCGGCATTTTCTTAGATTTATCGAAAGCATTCGACACAGTGAATCATAAAATACTTTTGGAAAAACTAACCTATTATGGTATTATAGATAAAGAATTATCCTGGTTCAAAAGTTACTTAACCAACCTACAAAAATTCGTCTCCATTGATGATGCAAATTCTGAATATTCCGATATATATGTGGTGTTCCACAGCAATCCATTTTAGGTCCTATTCTGTTTCTTATTTTTATAAACGATGCAAAGGTATTTAATAGACTAGCTCACCTTGTATTATATGCAGATGGTATTAATATTTTGTATTCTCACAGACCTTAAAACAGTAATTTCAATAATTAATTCAAACTTAAAGAATTAGCAGAATAGGTTAACTATTAACCTCTCAAAAACCTGTTGTGTCTTATTCGAATCTCGACAAAGACTTGGAAATACAACCCAAATAATTTTGTTAATCTTACTGGCAAAAAAAATTAAATTAAAATGTTTTCAAATTTTTCAGGAGTGGTAATTGATAAATATTTAAATTGGAGTCATCAAATCGATCTAGTTACAAATAAAATAGCAAAATCAGTTGGTATAATTTATAAGTGTCGCTCATGTTTAAATCACAAGATCTTACTCAACCTGTATTATAATCGTATCTACCATTACATATCCTATTGTACCGTAATCTGGGGTAGTAATTATAAAACAAACTTAAAGCCCCTTTACATTTTGCAAAAACGTGCTGTTCGAGTAAGAACATTCTCAAAATACCAAGATCACAGTCGACCGTTATTCTATCGTCTTAATCTTCTTAACGTTTATGAAATTACCAAACTCCAGCTAGGTGAACTTGTTTATAAACATTCTAATAATCTTTTGCCAACAAGTTTTGACATTCCATTGACTAGTATAGCTGAAGTCCACACTCATAACACTCGGTCAGGAACAAATATGAATTTGTTTTTACCAAGACAAAATACTAATTATGGAAAATTCTCAATAAAATTTGGTGCAGTACAAATTTGGAATGAAATACCCTTAACTATAAAACAATCGACTTCTCTTAGTTTATTTAGAAAACGTTACAAAAAACACCTTCTAGATTCTTCTTTCGAAATCTAATTTAACATACTTAACTTAGTCGCTGACTTACACCATTGTATTTACTTTGTAGATCACTTGTATACATGTATTTAGCTTTAGTATATAATTGATTCATCTCCACCTACATGGGACTATTTAGTGTAATTAATTATTCTAGGTGTATGAGCACGCTTTGTAACCCTCCGGGTTTTAAGCTCATGCTCCTTTCCATTCTTCTTTTCTTCCCTTCTTATTATCTTGTATTCTATAATTTTATGAGATGGATAAATAAATTAATCTTGAATCTTGAATCATAGACTGTGTTTCTGTCTCGGAACTATCGGCTGATAGTTTCCCTTGGAAATTTGATGTTCTTAAAACTAGCATATTTTCGTTCTCGGGCTTATATTTGTTTTAAGAACATCAAATTTCCGCGGGCAAGTATCAGCCGATAGTTCCTCGACGGACGAAGTCTATTTGTATATTAGTATAAACCAACTAGTGGACTATTACAAATCCTGCATTCTGATTGGCTACGCTACTATAGGTCTATTTGTGATAGCCCATGGTAGAGAAAAACCGTACGCATTTTCACGAAATAATAAAAAAAATCAACTTGAATTTGTTTCTTTCTATTATTTCTACTGTCCGACTAGTTAGTTTATACTAAAACAATTAGACCTCTCGCCCTCATGGGCTACGAGTTAAATAGCCCATTCGGCTGCGCCTCATGGGCTATTGACTCGTAGCCCATGAGGGCTGCGGGTCTAATTGTTAAATAGTGCCCGCTGAGAGCGGAAGACAATTTTGTGATGACCAATAACGACAAATAGACTGTGTTTCTGTCTCGGAACTATCGGCTGATAGTTTCCCTCGGAAATTTGATGTTCTCAAACCTAGCATATTGCTTTTTGGAGCTTATATTTGTTTTAAGAACATCACATTTTCGTCCGCAGCTATCAGCCGATAGTTCCTCGATGGACACTCTATTTGTATAATAGAAACTGAGAGCGAGAAATATAATTGTTAAATAGAAACTTTAAGAAACGGAACAGTTTAAAGCAAATCTGTCGTAAGATGCAGCCAATTTTGAACCCTGCTAGCAGAGGTTCTTTTCTCTTACCCTCTCTCCAGCTCCACTAACGAGGGAGAAAAGAACCTCTGCCACGATCCGCACGGTTCTTTAGATCTTGCCGGCTCCAAGTTTTTGGAGGTAAGTCACATGACAAACCGGTCGCACACGCATGACTTGTTGGTACTTTAAAACACTGCCCAGTCTAGAGTTTGCAGTTTCAAGATGGCATCTGTCTTTGGAGTGAGCGTGAGCGAGTTCGAAGTAGCGTTAAAAGCAGCTGTGTCAAACCTCAAGGAAAGCAACATCACCCTCGAAGAAGGAAATTAATTTTATTTTCTCCACTTCGCCTTCTCTTGCCGTTAACAACAGGAAATGGACAATTTGAAATGCACAATGTTTACCGTCTCGTTTTTTTCGGCCAATGGAAATCCAGATACGCGGCGCATGCTCAACAGAAAACCGTTCGGATCGTGGCAGAGGTTCTTTTCTCCCTCGTTAGTGGAGCTGGAGAGAGGGTAAGAGAAAAGAACCTCTGCTAGCAGGGTTCCAATTTTGGTGAACGTTTCTAACGTTAGCCTTTTAGTTTCAACTTTAATGAGTTATTTCCCAGTAGATAATCACATCCCATGTATAAATTCCCCTTTTAAATCCATGCCCATGACCTTCAAGTATAACTCCCAGTTGGACTTCACTGATAAAGAATCCCATTGCTTTAGGGTTAGGGTTTGTATTGTTTTAGGGATAGGCTATTGCTTGGGTAACCAAGAACATTATTTTGAGGTTGCAAACGGTGAAGTCTGCCCCATAATTCCCCCGTAGACTACCCCCGCCCCCTCCCCCACACCGTCATGGATAGTCCTCCTCCAAAACCAGATATAATTGTAACTTGTACGAATAGATCTGCCCTGTTATTTACATGCATGGGCACAGTTATATTTTGTTTTATAGTTCGTTATTTAAAACTAAAAGGCTAACGACCGCTATTAAAATGATATATTATAGCAAACATAATGCGCGTTGTTTTCTTGCCCTGAAAACATAAGTATTTTATCGGCCTTCCGCTCGGGGGTATGGGATTCATTCACCTCGGGTGTTCTAAGAATAACCTGATCTGGGAATGTGCTGACTCACAGACCAAGTATGGGAGATGGACGCTCCTGGCCATGGTGTATAATCCCCCTGTGTATAACGCCCCTAAAGGCCCTTTATGATGGATCGTCGCCGGGCACTATATATACATGGATTCTATGGTATCCTAACATACCTCTTTCACATTGAGTTAGAGCAGATTTTGACCAGCCACCTTGTATGTACTGACCAATGTGGGACCAACGTAATAAATTACCACCAACAAGGGAACAGCCTTTAGCTATAATCTGTATTTCTGAAGAACTTAGCAAGCGATCCCAAAAGTTATATCCACTCAAATCACCCCTGTATGGAGCGAAATTCTGGGTACTTTTTCCAATGAATACTTTAAATGGAATTATAAATGTTAACGGCGCGGAGAGGTGATCTGAGTAAACAACGCGGCTATCCAAGTAAATGGTCAGTAAGGTGTTCTGCCAAGTGACACACATGTGATTCCAGCCGCCGTTTTTCATCGCTATGGACCTGTAAAGAGTGATCATAAGCAAAGCTATTGAAACAAACGTACTACGTTTTCATCGCAATTCAAAGCTGAGTAACTAATCTGAAGTATATATATATATTGCAGAAATAATCCAATTCGTAGTTCTTGAAAGGTAACCAAGCCTTAGCCTCGCATGGAGGATGGAGTTGACCCTGCACTGATACAAACCCTCTTTCTATGAATATGGATAGATTGTGATTATCATGCTAACTAGATACAAGCCATGGAGGATGCAGTTGACCTAGCCTGATTTTCAGACGGTCGAGGTCGTCCGCTCACTTCCTCCCACCTCCCCGTCTGATGGACTTTGACAGAAACCGTGTTCTGGTCATTGTTTCATTTCGACCAATCAGAGCGAAGGTTTCATTTTTAGAGAACTGAGGTATGCATGGAATGTCTAGTGCAGCCTGCATGAAGGTGAAGCCAAATGGCGTACTATACAAACGGACTTGATATGGCTTTGGAGAAAGCGTGCGAAACTTTCGACATTTCTGAATTATTTCCCGAACAGAGAAAGGCATTATTATACTTCGTTTCCCGGAAGGACCTTTGCTACCACAGCTGCATCTACAAGGCGACGACCAGGTCGAGAATCGAGAGAGGAGAAATTATGTAGTCTTCTTCAACTTCTACAGAACGTCAGAATCACGGCTCTTTCATGCACTGCAGAATATGTTCTACAGCTTCAAACTTATAGAAACAGAACGTGGAGAAACATGTTGTCCTCAGACGTGTACCGGGAAAATCTGATAGGAAGCGCTATCGATATCGCGATAGCGGGCTTTGGAAAATCATTAATCTTCCTCGACCGCTTTGTATATATGCCGTATTAAAGTGTAATGTCTCCTAGAATGTAAGACCAAATATTTCATGAAATGTAATGATTTTTTTAAAGCAGTGAACACACATACTGAGTATGTCATGGTAATAGTTTCACGACATTTGGGCAATTATTTATGTTTGCAAAAAAATTTAACACACTGTTATTTTGACAATTTTGCTGTCCTAAAAGCTGAAATATCTTAGCTTTTTCGCCTTAAGAAGACTAAATCTTTCATGGAATGGCATGATTTTTTTACAAGAGTGAACACATATAGTGAATAGAGCGGATTTCAATTGACTGTCGGAAGTGTTTTGGTTTTGCGTTTACTAAGCTCTCCTATTGGCTGAGAAAGTAAACCAACCAATCAGAATCCAAAGTAAAACCAAACGCAAATTGGTTTTGGTTTTGCTTTGGTTTGTCGTTGGCCCACAGGGAAGCCATTTATGAGTAACTTGTGATTACTCGCTCCTATGATTGGCTGGCCGTGGGTAGTTTGCGTTTGGTTTTACTACACACAATTGAAAACCGCTCTATCTCATGGTAAAAGTTGGATTACATTTGCCTAAATATTTATGTTATCAGAATTTTGAACAGTCTTGATTTTGACAAATTGTAAAGTACAACAAATCCGGTAGTTAGATCAGTGTTGTGACCATGCGCTTGAAATACTGTACGAAAAATCCTATTTAAAAAGTTCCTGCTGCCCAAAAAAACCATAGCAGCTCAAACAGGATATGGTTAGGGTTAGTTCTGAGAAATCGACATAAGTTTGAAGCTGTAAAACATAAGAATTCTGCAGTGCAGGAAATAAAAGTGCGTGATTCTGGCGAGCTGTACTAGAAGGCTACATAATTTCTCCTCTCTTGATTCTCTACCTGGTCGTCGCCTATAGATGCAGCTGTGATGGCCAAGGTCTTTCCGGGAAACGAGGGGTAATATTGCCTTTCGCTTTTCGGGAAATAATTCAGAAATGCCGAAAGTTTCGCACGCTTTCTCCAAAGCCATATCAAGTCCGTTTGTATCGTCCGCCATCGTCCGCCTGCACTGATACAAACCCTCTTTCTGTGAATATGGTTAGATTTTGATTATCATGCTAACTAGATACAAGCCATAAAGGATGGAGTTGCATGACCCTGTACTGATACAAACCCTCTTTCTATGAATATGGATAGCGTTTGATTATCATGCTATCTAGATACAAGCCATGGAGGATGGAGTTGACCCTGTACTGATACAAACCCTCTTTCTATGAATATGGATAGCGTTTGATTATCATGCTATCTAGATACAAGCCTCTAAGTAAGCTGTCTATGAGTTATAGAGGTTTCTATTTCCAATATGCTAATTATGTGACGACACGTGAGGCCAACAAAAGGTCACTTCTTTTTCTTTGTGAATGAAACTATTTCTGATTTATACAAAATATTTGGTAAAATCACTGATATAAGGCCCAAACAGTACATGGATGTTTAGAAAAATATGTATATTTCTGCCAGCACGTTTTTGTATAACAAATGAGTCCTCACATGTCGTCACATAATTAGCATATCGGAAATAGAAACTTCTATAACTCATAGACGCAGCACTCAAATTAGGAAATATCTTACATTTCAACTATTTACTTGATGGAGAATCGATTTTAATGATAAAAAAATTGGGCTCGTATGTACTTTAAAAGGTATTATTAATAATATTATAAATAATTATGTCACCGTTTTGATTGTAATGGCTTTCAAATACTTACGTCTCAGATGAATTCCATGACGTTGTTGACACGAATATTGATTTGGAATAGAATAAAACTCCGAGTCTCGCACCATTTCTTCCTAACACCTCGGTCACGGCTTCATAAGATGATGCGCTTGTTCGAGCCCACCAACAAGCCGTGAATTCATACAAATCATTCACTGTATCAAGTGAAGCCTCTGTGTACACATTATACGCCGTAAAGTTGATGTAGAAATCAGTTGGAAGTGTTCTTGGCACTGAAATATGAAAATTGATGAACTGATAATTAATTGATTTATTGTAAAATAACAAACACACAACGTGCGCTCCAGTTGGCTAAACCATGTTTATATTCATGGTCATATGTTACATTTTTGCATATATAAATACGGTTTTCCGAGGTTAAATGAAAAATTAGGTTTCATCTTTTTACATATTATATATATTATATTTCATCTTATTTAATACTATTCGTCATTGAGCATCTTATTAGTTAGCAAATTTAAACTTCGTTAGTTATGTTTTTGTAGATACCTACTACTACTACTACTACTACTACTACTACTACTACTACTACTACTACAACAACAACAACAACAACAACAACAACAACAACAACAACAACTACTACTATTATTATTATTACAAGTGGATACCGCTAACGATAATCATACAATGGTTTCCACCCCTCCACCCTTATTTTTGTAAGCTTCGCAGATCTTACACAAAATTCGCTAACGATATGTTGTATTAGTCTTGTTTAGTACCGAAACTAAAATTTTAAAGCTGCAACTTCAATCAAGACACTTAATGGGGAGGGCACCGTTATTAACAGGAAATGCATATCATTTTCCACCCCTCCCCCCTCAGTTTTGCAGGGTTCGCATATCTTACCCCAAATTTGCAAACACCATGTTGTTTTCGTGGTATTTAGTACTAAAACTATAATTTTAGCGCTGCAACTTTATTTAATCCAGTTACGTTCTGGTAAGGGAAATATAAAATGAAACTGTCCCAGCATGCTTTGAGGCCAAAACGAAAAGGGTGATGGATTTTTACGGGTGGAAGGGAACATCGTAGAGACATGGGATTTTCACCAAAATGTAAACCATACAAAACTACAAGGGGTCTTCTTAATTTGGTAGACATTGAAGTTCGGGGGGGGGGGGGGGGGGGGGAGGGGATGACAGGCAAATCAAAATTTCAAAACGGCTTAACCCCCCTGAACTTCATTTGCGCGAGTTTTACATAAACAATTATCTCACAGGATGAAAGTGCATCAGATAGCTGGTTAGTATTTCCCCTAGTCCCTAGCTATGCGCAACATACCAAACATTAAACCACGAATTACAAATATTCCCTACCCCACCCCCCTGGAAATGGTATACCCATATCTTTTTGCAAAATGTCTCGGGAATGTCATTCATGACAAAACTGATTGGTTTCTAAATTTTCAAGTTCAACACCGAACGACAGAATTAACGTTAAACAGTTCCCCAGGCCCCGCTCGGCCAAGGAAAAAGCAAGAAAAAACACCTTAACCCCCCTAAACTTCAATTTGTTCTAATTGGGCGAAACTATGTAAGATAGGCTGGTTTCTATTTCATTAACTATTCGCTACATACCAATCATTAACTATTTAATTAATTAATTATTTATTTATTTAATGATTGTATTATTTCTATGATTATCGTTAGGAACAAGTCAAAACCGCTAACGATAATCAAACATGCAAAATACATGGCCACTTGATTTTTAAGACATCAACACAAGTTCAAATGCGTTTTGAGATATCTAGTTATAACATAGGATAAAACGAAAATTTATAGCGAAGTCTACAGAAGCAAAATGAGATCCCATCTCTGCTCCCCCTACCCCTCACGGGCGCTGTAGGTTTTGGGAGCAGAATCCCAGCCATACCGGCCCACCCGTATGAGGTTCTCATATGTTATCACCTTCAACGGCACTTTTTATAGCTGAAATTGGAGGCTTCAATCATCTATGTGGAAGACATTAATAGATGGACACGAACGTTTGCTATCAACCCGATATATTCGTGAATGGATATGTAAGAGATGAAGGTTTTAAGGTTAAATAAGTAATAGATAGATGGACACCTAAGAGCCTATTGATTTGTTTACTATCAACCCGATATGATCTCAAGTGGATAACCCATATGATACTGAACATTTTAGATAATTTAATGAAAATAGGGCTAGAAAATATGTCGCTGCACCCCCCTGCATTTCACTTTTCAACAAAATGATATCAAAATTCGAGCTCTACATCAAAAACTACTTTATATAACATCAATTGTGGTTCTTTATCTCCTGTTATTATTCATTTTATTATATCTATAGCGCGTTTTGGATAGTGTCATGCAACTTGCATGGTAGTGATCATAGGTGTGTGGTTATTTTCCACCTACTAAGGCTAAATTGGAATTTTGGAAAACTTCTCGTGGAAATAAGTGGCCTAAACTTCCGCGAAAAAGTTTCTCCTTGAAATGATTGTTATTTTCCATCCAAGTGCATTGAATGTCGTCACAAGCTCGCGAACCGACAGCCTTCCGCAGTTCATGTCACATTGCAGTCGTCGCGTCGAGTACAGAAACCATGGTTTTAATTCTGCCACATTACTTAATCCATTGTTATTTTAAGCTGCAACTTCTTTCTAACAACTTCTAAATGGGGGAGGGCACCGTAAAACAGGAAATGCATAGGATTTCCCACCCCTCCACCCCTCCCCCCTCCCCCCCCCCCCCAACTCAGTTTTGAAGGTTCGCAGATATTATCCAAAATTTACAAACAATATGTTGTTTTCGTGTTCAACACCGAACGACAGAATTGACGTTAAACAGTTGCCCAGGCCCCACTCGGCCAAGCAAAAAGCGACAAAAACCGCCTTAACCCCCCTCCTAAACTTCATTTGCGCGAGTAATACATCAACAATTTGATCTAGTTGGGCGAAACTACATAAGATAGGCTGTTTTGTTATGCCATTAGCTCTACGCTAGATACCGAACATTAATTATTTAATTAATTAATTAATTATTTAATTATCGTATTATTTCTATGATTATCGTTAGGAACAAGTGGATACCGCAGATGTTACACAAAATTTTCAAACAATATATGTTCATTTTTTTATTTAAAGTGCCACTATGATCAAATTTTGGAATATGAATGTTTTCTCATATTCATAAAGTAGAGTTGCTATATTATTACCAGTTGAAACCGTTATTCAATGCGACGATGGGAAGTCTTATTTTTTGGACTCCGAATCTTGAATTTTACGTCCGCCATTACTCGAACGTGTTCCTGTTGGTGAGGAACGCCTAGTCAATTTTGAGCGTAAGTGACTTCAAACTCTCAACACAACAACACGTGGGGCTACTTTTCTCATACAAACCTTCGTGCGAACTAACATATGTAGCAAGAAAGTGTACCATTTTTTTCCGCAAAGAAAAGTTTTGAATAGAAATATGCCTTCCAGGTTGTGCATTGTACAGGACTGTAGCAATTTAACGAACCACAAAGCTGGCATTTCGCTACATTCAAGCCTTCTAGTTGTCAGTACCCGGCGTACGAGCAGCCGTGTGATAATCAGTGAATAAGGTTTGTAATTTTCTTCAAGCCTCAAGGATGGTTTGTGTATGTTTTGCTCGTTTTGAGGACAGAAGCTTCTCCAGAATTGTTTGTGTCACATGCAATAGCCGGTAAGATCGTACCAGAGTCCACTATAACAGTTCGGAAGAAGGCCAAAACAACTGAACCAACTGACAGAATGTCATAATGCACCTATCAATGTCAACCCCCAGGGGGGGAAGGGGGGGGGGGGGAGGGAGGCCGGACAGATGTGGGGCATTTGACCGTTCTTGGTGTCCCCACCCTGAGGAATTTGAACAGGAGCCTGGACGGGGACATTTGACAGGGTGGGGACATTTGACTTTTGGAAGAGAGGGACTGGTACTAAATATCGGTGCCTCATGTTTGTCGGCCATTTTGGATTCGTCTAAAAGGTAGGTATACCGTCCAGTTCACATTAAAAATATAAATTAATTTAATACTTCAACGCTTCATTCCTATTTACTATAGATCATTCCAAATACTTCTTGAATTTGTGTAAATCAATTTCATACAAGGGTGGGGGATTTGATCCGTTTTGACCCAGAATTTAGTCCCCAGGGTGGGGATTTTGACCAAAAATTCTCCCAAAAATGACCCACATCTGCCCGGCCTCCCCCCTGGGGGTTGACATTGATAGGTGCATAAATTAACCGAAAAATAAGCTGAGAACATAGTTTGTCATATTGCTGTTTCCTATAAACAGATAAACCTAGCGATGTTTAGTATGCCTTTCACTTTACTGCTAATTATATGTTCAAGACACTAAACCACAGAAGAAATGACCAATATTATTTCATGCACAGTTGTGTGTGTCTCAAACAGCGACGGGGGCGCGCGAAGTTTGGTTCTGTTATCGCCACGGCACTGGCACTGTAAAGCTCACTCAGCAGATCAGTCAGTTTCAATACCTTTTTTCAGTCTCTAGTAAATTCTTATCACTCACGATTTCATGTTAGACAACAGAGCGATTTAATTTTATAGCAATTACATTGTATTTTAGAATGTAGATTCGCCGGAAAATCTATTGCCGGGACACATAAGTCTCATTCGTGTTTCACTATAAAAAAACTTAGAATTTACATAACTGATTACCTAAGCTTTATAGAGATTTCTCCGCTGAATTCTTCCTGTAGCCCAGATAACAGCACAACCCGAAAGCCAAACCAGGGAAAATACCCTAGAAATGACTAACATCAAATCGTGAGTGATAAGAATTTACTAGAGACTGAAAAAACGTATTGAAACTGACTGATCTGCAGCTTTACAGTGATCTGCAGCTTTATAACAGAACAGAATTTATGCAACTATTTACTTGCATAAATTCCGTTACATGAGATATACTGGCTTATATAACAGAACAGAATTTATGCAACTATTTACTTGCATAAATTCCGTTACATGAGATATACTGGCTCATATAACAGAACAGAATTTATGCAACTAATTACTTGCATAAATTCCGTTATATAACAGAATGATTTATGCAACTAATTACTTGCATAAATTCCGTTATATAACGGGATGATTTATGCAACTACTTACTTGCATATATTCCGTTATATAACGGGATGATTTATGCAACTACTTGCATAAATTCCGTTATATAACGGGTTGATTTATGCAACTACTTACTTGCATAAATTCCGTTATATAACAGAACAGAATTTATGCAACTACTTACTTGCATAAAGTCCGTTACATGAGATATACTGGCTCATATAACAGAACAGAATTTATGCAACTAATTACTTGCATAAATTCCGTTATATAACAGAATGATTTATGCAACTAATTACTTGCATAAATTCCGTTATATAACAGAATGATTTATGCAACTACTTACTTGCATAAATTCCGTTATATAACAGAATAATTTATGCAACTAATTACTTGCATAAATTCCGTTATATAAGATATCCTTAATATAATATAACAGAATTTATGCAACTACTTACTTGCATAAATTCCGTTATATAAGGGGATGATTTATGCAACTACTTACTTGCATAAATTCCGTTATATAATAAGTACTGGCTTATATAACAGAACAGAATTTATGTCACTACTTACTTGCATAAATTCCGTAATATAACGGGATTTTTTATGCAACTACTTACTTGCATAAATTCCGTTATATAACAGAATGATTAATGCAACTAATTACTTGCATAAATTCCGTTACATGAGATATACTGGCTTTTATTGACGATTCCCGTCAGTTCTAAAACCGATGAAAACAGCTGAAGTAGCTAAACTCATGTTCGACAAGTCTGGTTTGCCAAAACTGGCCATTTCGAGTTGGTTTCTTGAGTTGGCCCGCCATCTTGAAATATACAACCACAAGAGGGACTGGGTCCACACAGCGGTCAAACGTCTACGCGTGCCTATTACGGTCAGTCTGGTGGGCGGCCGCGCGAATTTCCCGCGCAAAATTTACCATAAAACATATTACAGTGAACTTCTATCCCCAAAAGTTAAGAAAAATACGTTAAACTTCAAACCGAGTTTACCAATTTTTTTCGTAATTTACCAAAAAAGTTCTCATGGTTTGAAAACGGGTGTGTGAACAGTGACGGCCGTCGGCTCGCTTTGAATTTGTTTTGGAATATGTTGTTATTGCAAGACTTTTGACGCATGCGCAGACATTTAACCACTGTGTGGACTGGGTCTAAGTTTACGTCAGATGACGTTTTAGGACTCGATCATATCTGGTAATTATTTTCATCGTAGTACCACAGGTAGCCCACTAAAACCACAGGTAGTTCACTTTCAACTATATTTCGAAAACAAAAATTTTAGAACTATATACCATTTCAAAATTCCCAGCAATAGCTAAATCCGTCTTAACTATACACAGTTTTACATCTGGTTATATAGGATATCCTCAATATAATATAACAGAATTTATGCAACTACTTACTTGCATAAATTCCGTTATATAACGAAACAGAATTTATGCAACTAATTACTTGCATAAATTCAGTTACATGAGATATATTGGCTTATATAACAGAACAGAATTTATGCAACTATTTACTTGCATAAATTCCGTTACATGAGATATACTGGCTCATATAACAGAACAGAATTTATGCAACTAATTACTTGCATAAATTCCGTTATATAACAGAATGATTTATGCAACTAATTACTTGCATAAATTCCGTTATATAACGGGATGATTTATGCAACTACTTACTTGCATATATTCCGTTATATAACGGGATGATTTATGCAACTACTTGCATAAATTCCGTTATATAACGGGTTGATTTATGCAACTACTTACTTGCATAAATTCCGTTATATAACAGAACAGAATTTATGCAACTACTTACTTGCATAAAGTCCGTTACATGAGATATACTGGCTCATATAACAGAACAGAATTTATGCAACTAATTACTTGCATAAATTCCGTTATATAACAGAATGATTTATGCAACTAATTACTTGCATAAATTCCGTTATATAACAGAATGATTTATGCAACTACTTACTTGCATAAATTCCGTTATATAACAGAATAATTTATGCAACTAATTACTTGCATAAATTCCGTTATATAAGATATCCTTAATATAATATAACAGAATTTATGCAACTACTTACTTGCATAAATTCCGTTATATAAGGGGATGATTTATGCAACTACTTACTTGCATAAATTCCGTTATATAATAAGTACTGGCTTATATAACAGAACAGAATTTATGTCACTACTTACTTGCATAAATTCCGTAATATAACGGGATTTTTTATGCAACTACTTACTTGCATAAATTCCGTTATATAACAGAATGATTAATGCAACTAATTACTTGCATAAATTCCGTTACATGAGATATACTGGCTTTTATTGACGATTCCCGTCAGTTCTAAAACCGATGAAAACAGCTGAAGTAGCTAAACTCATGTTCGACAAGTCTGGTTTGCCAAAACTGGCCATTTCGAGTTGGTTTCTTGAGTTGGCCCGCCATCTTGAAATATACAACCACAAGAGGGACTGGGTCCACACAGCGGTCAAACGTCTACGCGTGCCTATTACGGTCAGTCTGGTGGGCGGCCGCGCGAATTTCCCGCGCAAAATTTACCATAAAACATATTACAGTGAACTTCTATCCCCAAAAGTTAAGAAAAATACGTTAAACTTCAAACCGAGTTTACCAATTTTTTTCGTAATTTACCAAAAAAGTTCTCATGGTTTGAAAACGGGTGTGTGAACAGTGACGGCCGTCGGCTCGCTTTGAATTTGTTTTGGAATATGTTGTTATTGCAAGACTTTTGACGCATGCGCAGACATTTAACCACTGTGTGGACTGGGTCTAAGTTTACGTCAGATGACGTTTTAGGACTCGATCATATCTGGTAATTATTTTCATCGTAGTACCACAGGTAGCCCACTAAAACCACAGGTAGTTCACTTTCAACTATATTTCGAAAACAAAAATTTTAGAACTATATACCATTTCAAAATTCCCAGCAATAGCTAAATCCGTCTTAACTATACACAGTTTTACATCTGGCATATCTTGTATATATCTAGAATACAGTTATATACTGCTCAAAACTTCAGAATATGCGCCCGCTAACCGTACCGCTGAACTGTCCTTGACTCTTGGCCATTCACCAATCATTGGAGGAGGAATCATGTTGCATCAACTTAATACAAAGCTCAAGGGAATTGTGGAGGAGTTTGGGGCTGATGTGGCATGCGACATTGTCTTTCTGGGCGAGGACCGCTCGGAGGTAAGTAGACAGTCCTTCATTTAATTCAATGGCTCATTTTGTTTGGAAGCTTATTGTGTCCTTTCATCTCATTTGCAATAGGAATTTGAAGATCGCCTTAAAAGTGGAAGAGCTGTGCGCTTTGTAAAGTGAAGGTAAGCTGTCTGCTTAGAACTACTTCTGTATGTTTTTGATGTATCGTACACAATAATAATAACGAGCAGGGACCCGCGGACCTTACATGAAATCAACAAGGCTGACCGACTCCTGACACGTGTGTACTGGAGGTTTTTAGCATGTTGATGTTTTCAAAGTTGTATTTTGATTTAAAAAAAGGCAATAATATCTTACGGATCTCAGTTAATTTCTCAAACCGATGAATACAATTATAGCTATACAGTGTGCCAAAACTGACGGTCACAGGCAGCTCGAGTCATGAATTCGTATGACGAAAACAAATATGGTCGCCGAAAGAGCATTGATCGAAGCACGAAAAGGGAATAAAAACTGAGAGGCTTTTTCCCAGTCACCTTGGAAACCAGATACCCAATGCGGCAGAAAAAGAACAAGTGAAGAAACTTTTTCAGTTCCTTTCAGGAGAAATAAATCTCTCAGAAGCGAACGATTTTTTAAGAGATGAGATGCAAGACTTGGTCCACGCTATCGACACTCAAAGCTGGAAAAGGCTCAAGTGTTGGTCGCAATGGTGGTGTAGACCTAATCATCTACAAATGTTTACCAGAGCTCACACTTGGTTAGATGAAGTTCTTCCCCAACGCCATTCAGAAAAATATGCCAGCACATTCCTTAAATTCCAGACTTTGCCAAAAGTGTAAAGTTCGCTCTGATTGGTTGACATTATGACGTCAGGAACACGAAAGTCTATGAAGTCCATCAGACGGGGAGGGGGAGGAAGTGAGCGGACGACCTCGTACCGTCTGGAAATCAGGCTACAGTAACCCAGGCCACAATAAAACCCGATCAAACCCATCCCCAGTTACACCCTTGGATTAAGATAATAAAATAGTAAAGCAAAGACAATAATAAAGCAAAGGAAGGATCTAGCAAGAACAGATAATAAAAGCATTGGCACGGCGACACTTAGGACATATAAGCTTGTAGCTGCGAATGCCGTCTTGGTTGAATGCATGTTTAATCCTATGAAAAAAGAAGTGTCTGAGTTTTCTCTTATAGGTCGCTAGAGTTGGGGATGATTTGATTTCATCCGGGATGACATTCCATAAGTTAACAATGCGCAAAAAATACAAGTCCCTAAAGATGGACGTCCTGGGAGTGACAGATTGCCTAAAGTACAACTGAACCAGAGTAAGCACGGCGGGAACGACCGGAACACGAGCTCACGTATTTACTGATGTCAATACTAATAGCATTAGACTTGCATTTGTAAAAGAAGACTAGATCTAGGTATTCTAACCAGTAATTGATAGGTAAAAGGTTTAAGGACACCAAACGATCCTTATAGCTAGGCCGAGGCAAAGTTTTACAGATAAATATAGTTGCCCTGCGTTGAATAGATTCTATAAGCATTATGTTTATAATAACAGATTGAGGAGCCCATAACTGACTACAGTATCCTAAGTGAGATCTGACCAGAGCTACGTACAGAGTCTTTATGGAGTTGGTAGGTAGGTCCCTTGTACAGTTTCGCTTTAGAAACCCAAGCATTCGATTTACTTTCGCAGTTATTGTGTCAATGTGGTGATTCCATGATAGGTCACTCGTAATCATGACACCAAGATCCCTTTGAGTGGGTTCACAACGTAACTTAACGTCAAAATTAATGAAGTAGGAACGGTCAAAGCTATAGCGTTTACGACTGATACGAAGGTTTTCACATTTTTTCGGTTGAAATTTTAGTTCATTACATGAAGACCACTCACTTAGAGCATCAAGATCTGATTGGAGGGAGGCAGAATCCGACGTAGAAGTGATGACTTTGTAGCACTTCGAGTCGTCAGCGAACATAGAAATGCTGGAGTTCCGCACGACATCTGGCATATCGTTAACATAAAGAAGAAACAATACAGGACCTAGAATTGAGCCTTGAGGACCTAGAATTGAGCCTTGAGGACCTCCCGATTTAACAACCGCCCACGAAGAATAAGAGCCATTTATGACAGCGCGCTGCATCCTTCCAGTCAGGTAATTACCAAACCACTTTAAGCAAAGAACCGCTAACTCCATGTTGTATTTGTCGTGTTTAGTAACAAACTATGATATTGATGCTGCAACTTTATTCAATCCCTTTCTAAAGGGGGAGGGTACCACAATTAACAGGGAACGCATATGCTTTTCCACCCCTCCCCCCTCATTTTCGTAAGGCTCGCATATCTTACGCAAAACTAACAAGCAATATGTTGTATTCATCGCGTTGAGTATCAAAACTATGATTTTGATGCTGCAACTTTATTCAATCTCTTTCTAAAGGGGGAGGGTACCACTATTAACAGAGAACACATATGCTTTTCCACCTCTCCCCCCTCAGTTTTGCAAGATTCTCAGATCTTACCCCAACTTTGCAAACAATATGTTTTCTCCGTACAGTTTAGTATCAAAACTATGATTTTTAAGCTGCAACTTCATTCAACCCACTTCTAAATGGGGAGGTTACCGTTATTAACAGGAAATGCATATGATTTTCCACCCCTCCCCCCTCAGTTTGGCAAGGATCGCAAATCTTACCCCAAATTTGGAATCTATATGTTGTTTGTCGTGTTTAGTACCAAAACTAAGATTTTAACGCTGAAATTTCATTCAAACCAGACGTAGACTGCGAAATAGAAAATGAAACTGTCCCAGCATGCTTTGCGGGCGAAATCAAAAGGGCGATGGATTTTTACGGGTAGAAAGTAACGTCGTAGAGACATGGGGTTTTCACCAAAATGTTACCCATAGAAAACTGCAGGGTTCCTTTTAATTTCGTTGACATTAAAGTTCAGGGGGAGAAATGATAGCGAAAAGAAAATTCAAAACGGCTGAACCTCGCTATTTTGGCCTACGTCACAGTATTCCGTATTCCGATTAGCTCAGTGGTAAAGTGCCGGTCTGTCGTGCGGGAGGTCGCGGGTTCAAACCCCGGCCGGACCAACACTCAGGGTCTTAAAATAACTGAGTAGAAGGTGCTGCCTTTACAGAACAGTGAACGGTTAGACCTTCACGTCTTCTCGGATAACGACGTAAAATCGTAGGACTAGTGTCCCCAATTAGTTACAAAGCTAAATACATTTGACACTTAAATAAAGTTACTTACTTACTTACTTATGTTCTTTTTCAACAGATTACAAAGGGAAGGTCACACGTTTTCGTATAGCGCAGAGAAGAAAATACCATAATATCCGTCCACATGCGTTACGTTGGCGATATAGTTTGTAACTAATTTTGGAGAATTTGCCTCTACGCTCTTTGAACCAGATCGCCTGTAAACAATTCAGCTTTGCTTTAGAGAATTGATGTCCGGATTGAGTGTTTCTTCTTCGGTGGCATTTTTAATTAGAAACGCTTATATATGACAATGATCAGCTAACTCAAGCTACAGATAATAACTGTACGACTCGTTTATTTATTTTTATTTATTAACTTTACAACTAGTATTTAGCACATTATTACAATGACAAACAAACCGCACTACAAAAATATAGACAGAAAAACAATTTACAGTACAAGCTTGCCCAACTAGTTGTCGGATAGAACAACAGGACAAGAGTCCCATATAAAGTTCTTCCTATATCATAATTACAAACACTAAGAAAAAAATACAAGGACGACGAAAACATTAAAACGGGCTTTGAATATGCCGATTATGAGCAGCAACTTGTATTGTAGCTGCGGCATTTTGAACAATACGTTTTCCAAGTCCTTGGACGGTCCACGTCAAAAGTGCTGTCACGTTTAGCGAAGCCGAGTGCTCGTCCGGCAATAAGATATTAGCTGTTATTATCCATTTTACTCACTGTCTGAATTCTGATTGGCTGAGAACACACAGCTAATTCTCGATATGTGGCTATTGCATTGACTGCGCATGCGTACAATATTATCTGTAGGTATTATCTGTAGGTTGTGACGTCACACTGCTACTATCTGCATGTGGATATTATTTGTGGGTAGAGCCACAGGCAGCCCAAGCTCTGTATTTGCACTGTGTGACTATTATTTCACAAAATTCTCAGATAAAGAAAATAAACTTACCTTAAGAGTTTGTTGTTGTCCTGTTGTTTCTCTGGGGTCTAGAAATGGCGGTTATGGGGCATTTCTCTCACTTTGGGTTTTTCTCTCTTCTCTGTCTAAAAGAAAGGAAAGGCTGCACACTCAAATTCAAACCACGAGGCACTTGAGGCCGATTTTTCGCACGAAAACCCATCCGATAGGCGTAATTTCCTCCGTCAGGTGAAAGGTAGATAGTTTTTCTTACCCCAGAAGTTTACAGACTTGAGAAATCATTATCCTAACTCTTCCAAATGAACTAATTTCTTTGAAAAAGCCCTCTCATTGTTCGTCAGAAACTACGTGTTTGCTGCTATTCGGTCATGACCGTGGCAAAATTCCTCTTTCCGGCAGAGGGACAGTCAATAAATTGCCAGATACGTTACTCTCTCCCCACGGGGTCTAACGTGCCGCCTATTGTACTGAGTAGCCAATCGCGTGGTTACAATTTCAAACAAGTTGACAACGCTTGACGACGGCTAGTTCCCAAAGATCACAAACTCAGAACTTATACATTATATACCTTATTTTGAAACTTGTCTACAAGTGAATCGGCTCTATGGTAAAGTGGTTTAAAGCGCGCGCCTCGAATCCAACGATTAGGAGTTCGATTCCACACAAGCCAGTAACATTAAAAAATATATTTTTTTCTCCTTTCTCAGTTTTATTTTATCTTTTCCTCTATTTTAAGGTATTTTTTTTATTAAAATGAAAGCATACAAAGTACGTTAATCTATTAAAACTGTAGTGTTCGATACTTTCACAGGATTTTATATCATTGCATGACCGTGTTGGAGCTTGAGAGCCAATGCAAAACAAAGTTTTAGTGTGGAAGGCGGCTCTAATAGCTTAAAATAGAGCGGGAAAAGATAAAATAATTTGGAAGAGTTAGGATAATGATTTCTCAAGTCTGTAAACTTCTGGGGTAAGAAAAACTATCTACCTTTCACCTGCCGGAGGAAATTACGCCTATCGGATGGGTTTTCGTGCGAAACATCGGCCTCAAGTGCCTCGTGGTTTGAATTTGAGTGTGCAGCCTTTCCTTTCTTTTAGACAGAGAAGAGAGAAAAACCCAAAGTGAGAGAAATGCCCCATAACCGCCATTTCTAGACCCCAGAGAAACAACAGGACAACAACAAACTGTTAAGGTAAGTTTATTTTCTTTATCTGAGAATTTTGTGAAATAATAGTCACACAGTGCAAATACAGAGCTTGGGCTGCCTGTGGTAGCGCTCGATGATAAGCAAGTACGACCAATTTACGCAAGTAAGGAGAAACATTATTTCGCTTTTTTGTGTCATTTTGATATTTTAAACGGACTTTTAGACTGGAATTTTAATTTTTATCTTTTGCCGACATCCATAATTATAGTACTCGCAATAAGAACAATCTACGAAAGCCACATTCCATCCGATTACAAATTCCATAGTTAGTTCTTGCTTTTGGAAGAGAGTAAGATAGTTTGGCAGCAAGTCTTGTGTTATAGCTAAGTATAGACCTAAAGACAAAGCTAGCGATCTCAAAATCTTTTGAATGTGGTTCTAAGCCATACATCGATTTGACAGATGGAGACAACAAGTGAGGGGGTCTGAGCCTTCAGATGAATTCCCTGGGGGGGGAGGGGTGGGGGGAGGTAAAAAGGTAAAAGGGGTAGGTGTGACCGTTGGAAAACCTCGAAAAATACCCTAAAAAAATTCCAAACCGCGAAAAATTTTCCACCCTAAAATATGCCTCATGGTTTAAAAATCACCCTAAAAATAGATTTCGCTTGACCAACCCCTAAAAAATACCGGATCGCCGATTTCAAACCCTAAAAATACGACGATCACCCCTACCAGCCGAATATAGGAAGAACCCCCACCGGATGAATTCCCAAGAAGAAAATATGTCCTGAATCTTCAGTGGCAAGTACCATGCAGTAATGCCGCTAATGTATGTCGTTCCACAATTGCATTTTTTTTTTAAATGCATAATTAGAACGAGATGAAGACTAGACTAACAACACATTCATAACATTGATTGGATTTTTTTGCTTCAAATTTATTTATAGCTGCATAATGCACGTGTAACTAAGTTGGATATTGTTAATTTGATGTCATGTAATTAGCTTCCCTGCTAGCAGGTCTCTCTCTGTCTTGGTAAAATGGAAGTAATTAGCATTTTAGAGATTAAAACCTTTATAACTCATCGGCACAGCTTTTAAACCCAGAAATATTGTACCATTCAATTATTTACTATGTGTAGAATCGATATTATTAATATCGTTTTTGGTCGTATAGGCACTTTAAGCCGTGTTGTGTAGTGATAAGGAGGGTAGTGATTTAGTAATTTTCATGATTTTTGGTAGGAATTCGGTTGAATTTACGAATGTTGTATGGGGAGGAATTTGACATTTAGGGGAATACTGGGTTAATGACTGGAATACTGGGTTAATGACTGGAATTGAGTGAAAGGCTCGTATGCGCGGGCTTTATATCGATAACATTATAATGTGTAGTTCAATTCTATCAATCAACCCTGCTTTTCCCTTGTCCCTCCCCGGCTTTTAGTTACTTGTCTATACAATTGTATGATTATGCGCGCTCTGATTGGTCAATAGCGTTGTGTTATTAGAGGACACACACATGGTGGCGTCATGAGCGCGCGCAACCAATTTCTCAACTCGTTTTGATGGGATATTTTCATAGTTTTTTAGTTTGCGATTATTATATAAAACAAATCCATTCTGCCGTGCGTCTGCCCTCTTATAGACGCACAGACGACGTCACAACGTGAACATCAGTTACGCACTTCGTTGTTCTCTCCACGTTGTGACGTCATCTGTGTATGTATAAGAGGACAGACGCACGGCAGAATGGAATCTATCTGTTAAATAAAAACCTATGAATAACAACTGAAAGAAAACAAACCGTGTCAAATGTGAACGGCTAATAAATCCCTGTCGACAAATGGTCGCGCGACGAATATAAATCCAGGGCTAAAGCCACGCGATTTAAATGGCTTCGAAATATTTTCTACCAACTTACAATATACGAATGATGTCGGTCCCGTTGCTGATGTTGGTGTTCTGAGGGCAACACGACTCCAATTGAAATCATCCTTGACCTCATCAGTAATTGGTGAGCAGACTGACAAAGAAAACAAACAGTTTTATGGAAAACATATCAAAGAACACACGCAACATGCACAATTCAAGAACGCACGAAATACGAAACCGTATTGAGGTAGTAACGTTATCAGACCGTATTGGGGTAGTAACGTTATCAGACCGTATTGGGGTAGTTACGTTATCAGACCGTATTGGGGTAGTAACGCCATCACACCGTATTGGTGTATATAGTAACGTTAAACTGGCTTCCCAGTTGCCATAGTGAAGTTTATTTGCCTAAAGGCTTGCCAAAATACATAGGATTCGTAAAGATATACAGCCGACTATTAACCTCTATTAAACATGGCGTTATATGCTGACGGGTGTAACCGCTCTCCCAACCCTACCCTCCCAGCCCCCCCTCCCCACCCCCACCATCCTCATCCGATCGACTAGGCTTAAAAGGGAAGACAGTCAGCTTTACGTTAAATGAGACACTTGACCTTCACTGCACCATAACATATGTGACAACACAGAAAAATATTTTGTTTTTCCAGGAGCCCATTACTTAAAATCAGCAAGACATTATATTACATGATAATTCTACACACACACACACACACACACACACTGTATATACATACAGTGGAACCCCGATATAACGAACCCCTATTTAACGAAGTCCCCAGTATAACGAACGATATTCTTCAGCACGGCCAAAGTTACAGTAAAATGTATGAAACAGAATTCCGATATAACGAATCCCGGTATAACAAAATTCCCGTTATAACGAACACAATCCAGAAGCCCAAACTGAAAATCTATCCCGATATAACGAACAAATGTCATCACGCGACTGAAGATGGCAATGTGAAACAGATCAATACGACATTTAGCTAGTATAATAGTATCTAGCCGCATGTAGACATAAATCACGAATGTTATTTAATGGTTCAAATCCAGATAGTAAATGCAAGATAAAACCAAATGCTGGATGGTGCAACGTAACACTGATTAATTTTAAGGCAAAATAATTATTAACCACACCCCGATATAACAAGATTTAGGTCGTTTTCCCACAAATTCGTTATAACGGGGTTTCATTTATAACGAATCTCCGATATAACGAACACATTTTCCCAGTCCCTTGGCACTTTGTCATATCGGGGTTCCACTGTAATTTATATATATATATATATATATATATATATTATTGCCATCACTCGTTTTGTGTAGTATTTTCTGTGTTACCTGAATTCATAAATGCTTTGATTTCTTCGTCAGTGATGACAGCCCGCCATATGGTGAGACCATACATCTGTAGACTCTGCCCAGACGCACTTCTGGTAGAGTTGCCAATCAGCAAGCGAGTAGCACTGTCTGAATAAATTTCAATCGTATCCTATAAAAGAAATGCGTGGCATAAAGCTATAGTTTACACGATTTGATAGGCAGTTTTACGCCAACACAAGAAACACTAAGAAAAGCATGAAGCAAAGTTCATTTAAAATGACTAGGGTATGAAAATGTTGGGGACGAAGGGAGAAGGGGCTGAACCCTGGATCTTTAAAAACAATCGGAGAGCCTGTGTAGAGCAGTGGTAAGCACTTCACCTCTCACCTCTCACCCCGGGTTTGAAAAATTATCGAGACTCAGTGTCTACGGATGGCACTAAAAGGTGGACGCGGTTTCGCGCGGTTATGAAAAGGCTTTCCAGTGTTGATCTGATGTGCTTGGATGTAACAGTGAACGTTGTAATGTCATCATGCATTGATCTCATCACTGGTTTGACCAATTTAAGCACGGACAATGCCAGTGACATATCTTGTCTAATAGCAGCCATTGCAAAATAACGCGTGCCAATGTGACTTACAACGATGGAAGGTAGCTCAATGAGTGTCCCATTCTCATAGTACTGAATACCAGCCGTACTATTCCACGTATATGTCACGTGATACCAGTCTTCAGGTATACTGTCCAGTTGTAGTATCCATCGTTTCGTAGATGCCTCGACTTGAATGACATAGCTGAGATTGTTTGAAGAGGAGTTGTAGTTGCTGTACATTGCAAATCCTGCGTATGCTATTTCCTCAGGACCGGATGTGATTATGTAGTTCCTTGCTGTTGTCAAAACTGTGAAAATGGAAATATATTGTGTTGTCGAAGAATTCCCTTCCTGAACTACATTACAAACGCTTATTACAGTAGGTAGGTACTACTATTGTAAAGTGTGGTGCGTAAACATGGGATTAACCTGCAGGAGTACTTATCGTGTGGTGCGTAAACATAGAGTTAACCTGCAGAAGTACTTATCATATAAGCTTATTACAGTAGGTGGAAGAATGATGAATTCTGGACATTTTCATTGATAACCTCTGTTAATAACTGTTGTGGGGCTGAGCTGAGGACCCTACGCCACTGCTCTTTACGTACAGAGAAGTAAAACTTGTAAAACCATTCATGTGCTGCAGCGGTGAAAACCACTTTGCGAACCACTGATATGGCCATATTTGAACTCCAAAATGCCAAATTCTCGATAAAATCTCACACAAGTCGTTTTACAAAATTAGGACCCACCTTGATTATAAAACACTTCTACTTCGTCAGGAAGGAAGTAATGACTTCCAGATAGAAGGTTTTTTGCCACAGTAGAACCAGCAGCAATACCAGAAGGCAGCCCAAACACAGTTCCTGGGTTCGTGCTAGACAGGGTATTGATATTTGCATCGACGTCAGTCAGTACCAGATCTCCAGCTGTCCCACCAAAGGAAGGCATCGAGGTCGGTGTACTGTAGGCAGCTTTGGCCATCTCATTGTCATAAAGCGGCAGTTTAAATGGAGAGCGACCCTCAGGATTACTTAGGCTGAAAAGGAAAGCTCCTTGACTCGAGAGACTCCCATTTGCCGTGCCTGAAGGTAAAAATAATAGTCAAAGCAATTATATGCTATTACTCACTCCCACCGCACGCGCCTACCGGTTATATCAATAAAATAACAAGCGAAAGTGTCGTTTTGAACTTCCCGCGGCCTCTTCCATATTAGGAAAATTCCATATTCCGTATTTGGAAGAGCTGCCACGACATTAAAAATGGTGGTTTCTAGGTCCCAGACCTCTATATCGACACTCGTTGTTTGATATTACGAAAGTGCATAAATACATTGAAAGAATGATTTAAAAATATTTCTCCTCAATAAATACACAAGTTAAAATGCGTATTCAGTTATTTTATACATAAACGTTTACATCAAGATACACCTCTGGCCTCACTTTCATGCAACCGGAAGTAGGAAGTTTTAATCCTTTATTAAAGGAGAACTGAAGCTTAGAATCAACTTTAATTCAATGAGTAGATTTAACATGAAAAGACTTATACCAATTTTTTTTTACTATGTTTTGCGTCAAAGGAAAGAAAATCTGCAAATCTTCCTTCCAACCGCCGCTAAGAACAGACGGCTCAATTCCTGTAATCTGTGACCGGTTTGATGCGGGGAATTAATTAGTTTTGTAATGTTGTTCTCGGCTTTGAATAGATGGACTAACGACTCAAAATTACGCACTATTATGCTTTCTTTGTGCTGAAGGTGTGCTTGCTTTTTCTTGGTATGCACGACGTACGATACGGGGGAAAAAGCACTGAATTGAGCCGCCACACAAACTAGCTTTATCAGCGGATAATCGGCTATTTTTCGACTTTCAAAACGTATTTCCTCTTTTTAGACGTGCACCACAAAGAAATAAAATAGCAGAACTTATTTCTCTTGAATACAAGCTTGTATAGTAGTCGGAATGATTTAGGGTTCCTACATCCGATTGCTTGAAAGCGAGGCTAGAGATGTAACCGGAAGTAGGAATCCAGGAATTATGCAACGGGCTGGGTCTGTTGTCTTGATTAATAGTCCAGTCATTTTACTGATAGACCTACCACTAATTGCAACAGAAGGTTTTTCTGCATAATATAATCCGTCTAGAACAACATACTAAAAGTCTACATGAATCTATTTGGGGGAACACCTCAAAATCGACTTTATTTGAAGTCCAGCGTTGGATTGACATGAAAACGAGCCTCTGAACCGGAAGTTGTATTATTATGCCTTTGAATGCCTTGTAATTGCCTGAAATCTTCTAACGATCTAGAAACATGAAACGGGGAGCCAGGGGGTGGGGGTGTGCAGACAATAAAAGAGGAGGATGAAGGGGAGGGGATGGTAGTGCTGGACAAAGTGCGACCCGTGTCATCTACCATACTTGATTAAACGTGATTTGACGTAAATTACATACCATGCCTATCACGCTTATCTTGATACGGTTTAATAGTCGTTAATATTATTAATCATGACTTTGATTATTTATTTGTTAAACTGAATATTGCTCTAAACGATCAGTATTAGTCGAGCCTCTCAGCCACGGTTTTAACACATTTCTATATAGCATCTATCGTCGCCTGTCCCCACATCTGCACTTGTATCGTGTTACGATCGATCGATTGGCAGCCACTATCTCAACTCTCTGGCTAATTCATGTTCAGCCACATTATTTTTGGATACACAACATAGACCGGGTATGTAGGGTCAACTCGTGGCGCCTTTGAGTTTGAAACATATGGTTGTTCAGTACCTAAATTCAACTTCTGCCTAATTTCGGCCTTCATTTCATTTTAACATTGTCAATTTTTTCCTGTTTCGGCCACTAAACAACCGTTTAACGTTTGACCTCTGATGAGAAGAGTTAAACAGCCAGTCTTACTTTACGTGTTCTCCAATCGTTATACAATTCCAAATGAGCTCATTTGATTACGCCACCTTATAGTCATACTACACCTTTATGCTTTTATGGAATCTAACATAATATAAAGCGCTTGCGCATGCCTGGTTTCAATCTTACTTCTTCCTCGCGTGCCATAAGTTGTTGAGTCCCACGGTTCTGTTTTGGGGCTGCTTCTTTACCTGATGTATATTGCTCTACTTGGAAATATCATCCGCAAGCATGGCTTATCATTTCATTTGTATGCGGATGATATACAAGTGTATACCATCTTCACCTCCAATAATAATCACGAACTGGCCACTGCCAAACATCGCATTGAGGATTGCCTGGCTGATATCAATAAGTGCATGGATGACTATTAATAAACTTATGTTGAATAAACTATAGATCAAACTGAGCTTCTTTTGCTGCATTCTAAATTCCGCTCATACATTCCACTACGTTCCCTTACCTTGGGAGATGACACTATATATCCGTCAGACCATGCCAGGAACATCGGAGTTATATTTGACAGTACTATGATTATGTCTAAACAACTAAATGCTATAGTAAAATCAGCATGTTACCACTTTACCACTATCATACGATACTAGTAAGGTAACCTTATTCGTGCTTTTGTTAGCTCAAAACTTGATCATTGTAATTCGCTCTTGGTCTTCCGCAGCATATGATTTCAAAGCTTCAATACGTACAAAACGCAATACGTACAAAACGGGTTATTGTATGTTTAGGCAAACATGACCATATTAGTCCTTCACTCAGAAAGCTCCATTGGTTACCAATTCAATATAGGATAATTTTTAAGGTTAATTTACTTACTTTCAAGACCCTACATAATTTAGCTCCGTTCTACCTACAAGAGTTGTTGGAATTGCACAAACCTAGAAGACTACTGCGTTCATCTCAGTCTGTTTTGCGCCTAAGTTGCATATCTTATAAATTAAAGAACTATGGACACCGAGCTTTTTCTGCGCGCACTCCCAAGTTATGGAACGATCTTCCACTAAACATCAGATCTTCTGAGAATGTTAATACTTTTAAATCCAGGCTTAAAACATTATTGCTTATGATTTGTAATTAGTATTTTTTTTAACTCGTTATATCAATTTTAGCTATGATTATTATTTTTGTTATCAGTATTAAAAGCTATATTATTCTATTGCAATGTATACTAGGTTAAGCATTCGTAATTGTTTAGATTGTAAAGCGCTTAGAACATTAATGTATAAGCGCTATAGAAATTATATTATTATTATTATTATAATTATTATTAACATAATCGCCCTGTACCGGTTGATTCTCAAGGTAGATGTTTCATTCATGGTTATTATGATAAATTCTAAGTGGCCTATATTCGTGTTTGTTACACGCTGTTTCATGTTTTACGGCATGTTAGGAATTTTACAAAAAGTCATTGTCTAGCTTAGGCGTAAGTCAAAAGTATTAACTCTCAATCAAAACTAAACACACTGTGGTTTTAAAATTTTAAATTGTAACCGGGCTTGGTTCATAACCTATTGACTTTGTAGATGGCCGTATATTTGTCATTTTTAGATACATGTCATGTTATACGCCATACCCTACCATACTGGCTAAGTTGAGCCTGTAGATGCAACTTGCCAGCGGTACAAATTTTGAAAAGGTGTCAAAATGTTAGAATCAGTCTAAATACTTTCCCCATTCTAGAAAACACAGCTTTCATATCAAAAGCACAAAATATTTTTTTTAGTCTCGTTTTCATGATGTTGAAAAGTGTCCACATACATATTTAGTGTTGATTTTAAGCACTTTGCCTTCATTGGATTTCTGTAGACTTTTTATATGTTATAGAGGGTATGATTAGGGTTATAAAATCATGCAATTGAAATCAGAAAATATAGATTACAAATCTTACCAGTGGGTCGCACTTTGTCCGGCACTACCATCCCATCACCTCTTTTAATGTCTGCACCCCTCACCCCACCCCCGGCTCCCCGTTTCGTGTTTCTAGATCGTTATACTCTCTCATTACCACAATTCTGGAAGATTTCAGGCAATTACAAGGCATTCAAAGGCATAATAATACAACTTCCGGTTCAGAGCCTAGTTTTCATGTCAATCCAACACTGGACTTCAAATAAAGTCGATTTTGAGGATGTTCCCCTAAATAGATTCATGTAGACTTTTAGTATGTTGTTCTAGACGGTATTCCAGATCATATTATGCAGAAAAACCTTCTGTTGCAATTGCCCTATATCATTATGACGTCAAATCAAAACAATCTATTGTTTAAACGCTAAGGATTACGGTCGTGGGAAGAGGACAAAACAGCAACAACACAAAGGAAATCGCTATCAAATGCATTTTGTAGAACGTAGAATAGCGGTAACAGCCACCAAATACGGTAAATATTGTGGGATAAACATTGATACAGCTGATATCTGGAAACCAGACAATTCGAAGTTAAATTTTCCTCAGCAGAGCAGATTTAGTTCAAAATTCTATTGTTCATGTCGATTCTGTCCCCCTCATAAACAAGCCATGACGTCATAATGATATAGGTCAATTAGTGGTAGGTTGACCTACTTTTTTTTTTACAATGACTGGACTATAAGGCCGGTTTCCATATGATCGTCTCAATCGCTTTGATCGCAGGATTCTTTTGTTCTGCATATTAATTCACGCCTTGATTAACACAGAACAAAAGATTCAAGAGATCGGGACGATCATATAGAAACCAGGCGTTAGAGGCGCCAGTAAATAAGCCTTTCATGTTGCCCTTTTTCTCAGACCACTGTTATGAAACCAAAACAAAGACGAAACTAAAAATGGATTGACGAGACATCTCCGATGGGTCGCCAACAGTCGCAAACAACTTCCACATCAAGATTGATCCATATTTTAGGTATTGTCAGGAGTAATGGGCTCCTGGTATTGTGTGCGACTGCTATCAACTTGGCGGAGATGTACCGTAGAACGTATGTTCCATTACCTCGGTCATGTCGCAAGCAGTTTTCAAGTTATTACGTTTATATATGGAAAACAATCTTTAACATACGAAACGCAGTAGACTTGAATGAATTTCTGAACCACTGTAAATCGTTGGACAACATTCTTGCCAATATCACTTTCAAGAGATTATGTCTTGTCGATTATCCTACAAATATCATATATCAGCCAGTCAGAGCTCAGCTTTACTATGAAATACAGGGCGGTATTTCATTTTTTTCCTATGAAATACAGAGCGGTAGGTCATGGCTATAGATCAGACCAATAAAAATGCAGGGAATTTCGCGCCATTTCTTTATCAGCCAATAAGAATTCAAGCATTTTGAATACATAATTAGTCTGCAGACGCGTCCACCACTCGAATCGTTTGTTTTCCAACAGATTTCGCAGTCTATCGTCCGGTAAGTTACCAATCTTCCCGTAAATTTGTTATTTATAGGATAATATGGTTATTTCGTGGTTTCTATGGAATACTGGCGAAAACTTCACTTGAATATATTCCCGGTATTCCATAGAAAACCATGAAATAACGAGCAAATATAGCCTTTGCATGGCTTTCTAAAGTGGATGAGTTGAGTTGAGTGGGTGGTGGTTGGGAAAAGAAAGGGTAAAAACTACCTCAAAGGAAATAGCTATAGAAATTCTCAAAACAAAGACAAGGTTACGGAGATTACAATGTTTTTTTACCCACCATCCCAGGATGCTGAAAGAAATCCTCCAAACACAAAGTCTCGAACTTTGATGATGGTAACGGTGGGTCCCTTATTATCACAATTTGCATGAAACTCGGTCCCATTCCACTTGCTTGTGCTGGCGCGAAAACATGGTACCCATCGGGAATTCTTGGGAACTTCAGCTGACAGCCAGTTGTTAACGGCAGAATGGTAATCACGGTGGAAACTGAGAATGATCGAGATGATTCCTGAGGAAGAGTGTACGTAGATGGGGTTAACTGACAAATAGCCGAATTATAATTAACTAAGATATGTGAATTTACTGGTAGCTAGTGAAATTGGAGATCCCGTCAGCTTTGAAATTCAACACAATAATGCTAATTCTCGAAGATTACTGACAACTGACGATTAATAGCCGAAATTCTAACTGACAACTGGCGTTTGTATATCTACACCTGACTCTCCTGAAGCCTGTAAGATTCAAGATGGATCTCAAAATATATTAGCCAATCATAGAACGAGACTGGTCGGGTATTTTAAAATATTTATGATGAGAAAATATACAGGAGGCCTTCACCTCTTAAGACCTTGCATGTTATTGGACCCCATTTGGATTAGGGTTAGGGTTTGTATTGTTTCAGGGTTAGACATTATTTGGATAGCCAGAGTACTATTCCAGGTTCCGAGGAGGTGAAGGCCGCCCCAATTTCCATGAAGTACAAAATTTAATTCTGGAACATCAAACTGCAACTAAAACACCAAATTTCATGCAGACTATCAATAGTCATTTTACAAAGTCACGTGAAGTTTGGTCACTGCGGGCCAAATATAGTGAAGGATGGTATTGGAAGGACAACGATTTCAATTTGGTGGAGCCACTTTCAGTCGCAAGTACGAATAAGCAGCTGCAGTTGTAATGAAAAGGCATGATGACATTCTGCAGTACTTTGTCGCGGAGAACGCAGCCATATGGAAAAGTTTGTCCAGTTCCAGTACGAGGCATGGCATGTGATTTGAAAAAGGCCTATTGCGAAACGTCGCGTGCATGTGCACATGTGAAACATCAAATCTTGCAACTTCAAATCCTGATACCTAGTCCGTCACCGGCCAGAGCAACTAAGATCTGGAGTTGATCCTTTGCGTCTCGCACAAGGCGACAGGTCTGCAAAATGTGCGCATGTCCAGTCAGCGGTAGAAATCACGGGAGCAGTTCTAAATGGTTCAGTTCAGTTCAGAAAATCTTCAGAAACTCGACACATCGCAGAAAAGACCTGGGGTTAAGGAGAAAATCGCAAGAGTTACGAATTTTGTTAGTTTAGACATCAAGCCAATTAAATTGCTTCATGGTAAAGTGCTTAAAATTGGAGGATGATGTAAAACTGCTTTGAAGTGATGTACGCGAGCGTCATTTCCCGGGTGAAATTCACGCATGCGCAAGTGTTTTGCAGACCTGTCACACAAGGCTAATAACTTGATCACTAACGTAGTCGTAAACTCCAACAGAACGGACTTGGGAATTGTACAGCCAGTCACAACGTTACACAACACTATCTAGATTATCTGAACGATCATCATTGTTCTCAAGCTGCCTTGCCAGACTTGACAACATCTGGCGAATAAAGTCAGCCGATTGCGAGGGCTGCTATTTTGGTTGTTTACCTCTGTAACCAGGTCCTACTCCTGAGAACTGGCCGGTGAGGGACTGGGTATCAGGATTTGAAGTTGCAAGATTTGATGTTTCACATGTGCATACGCAACGTTTCACAATTGATAGTCTGCATGAAATTTGGTGATTCAGTCGCAATTTGACGTTCCAGAATGAAATTTTGTGCTTCACGGAAATGAGGCCTGAACGACGTTTAGTGTTCCCGAATTTGACTTACCATATACAGAATATAATTTGATGCACCAATTTTTAGAGAAAAGAAGTTCTAGTGCTTCACGGAATTTAAGCCTGAACGCAATTTATAGTTCCCGAATTTGACTTATATAATGCACAATTTGCCTCTGTACGTATTTGGCGAGTCAAAATTTGCTTTCAATATACAATTTGATGTGCGGTGGTCCGTGTCACTTTTTTGCTTTTTTCAGTCTACTTTTGCGACTGTTTTGCTTTCGCTACATTTCTAACTACTTTTGGCTACCTTTCTGGCCACATTTTTTGCCATGTGTCTGCCACGCTCGCCGGCCTTTGCCTTTCTAAAATACAGCCGATTCCCAAGGCAGTCTTCATTATTTACATATAATCAGTTGTATACACGACTTTCATAATGGCCGCCTCCTAATTTGCATAATTTGGAAGATAAATCTGTAGAGGGAAACCAATGTTACCATATGAAAGATCACATTAAAACTAGTAATAGTTTTGATTTTTAGGGCAATGTGGAGAATTGCTGTTGAGCTACGAGCATTTCTAATGCAGAAAAACATGAAAGCGAGGCTAGAAAGGCGTCCGTTGTTTTTCTCATACAAATCTCTCTAATTTCAACTGGCTGTAACTTCATTGCTTTTTAAGCTACAGCACTCAACTTTCACAAGTTCACTAATGTCGACATGCTATTTCACATGGCAATGTTCATGTTTTCTATAAATGTGGATAAACAACCGAAACGGAAAATGACATATACAAATTAGGAGGCGGCCATTATGAAAGTCGTGTATGTTGTGTGACTACGCGTTGATGCATGTGTATGGAGATGTTATAATAATATCAGAATAATACACATCATATAACTTTGAAATACTGTAGTTCAAATAGTACAATTTCTTTTTGTTGCGTTTGCTAAAATCCCTTCTCCTAGTTGCTGAAAACAAGCAAAAAGTAATGTGTGACTGTGTTGGCTTAAAGTGAATTCAAAAGCAAAACAATTGAATCAGCTAGTGCAAGAACGGCTAGTATATTGGAACACACACACTGTAAGTTATTACTGTGTAATATATTTAGCAACCATTTCTAGCGAATTAAATAGGCCAATGTTCTGCTATCCTGCTGCAGCAGACGTATTTTTCACTCTCTTCAAATTTATTTGAGTGAAACTCCATTCATCGCGCGATAACTACCTTAACCAGAACTTTTTACTAACCACAAATATTGTTTTAAATATTCCAGTAGGAGAGACATAAATGGTGGACGTATTATTGGTGTAAAGTTCTCGACAATGTTACTAGCATGATGCTTGTTCTTTCCCCAGCGTAACATGTCACGTGACATAAAAGTAGTAAAAAAAGTAGCAAAAAAGATATGGATATACTGTGTGGAATGATACCTCTATGCCTTAACCAGAAGCTGACTGTGAGGCCATTCAAGCACTTTGCTGGGTCGCTGACACAGTCCCCACTGTAATTACCGACATCAACATAGCCTTCGTCAACGATAGAGAGTACACCAAGTTCATCAGTGACTCCTGCGCCAATTACTGTCGCGTTCGCGTTGAAGGCAGCATCGACAAACTGTCCATTCTCAATGCGAGTCAAAGGCCAGTGGTGGTCCCCTGGAGCAATAAAACATTGTGAGGATACGCATCAGTCTTCTTTAGCGTTATATTTAACTGGGCTTTTCGAAATGAAAAATATACAATTTCGGCTAATTTAAAAGTCGTAAATGATAGAGAGTGTTCAATGTCTGCAGTTCCAACAGTGCCGATACATTGGGTTTTGCTAAAAATGAACTTATCTTTAATGACTCATGCATAATTATGAACATTTTGCCCAATCAGATTAAGTAATGCTCCGGCTATGAACGATAGCACTGAACGGCAAGGAATGTAAAAATGTGTTAATTTTCTTCTTTCTCGTAAATTCATGACTCCGGCTATACATCTAGACGTTTGGTAAGCCAGATTCGTGTCCATGCCTTATGCTCATTTTTAAGCTGTTTACATCTTCCTCTGTGATTTTCACAAACCTACCGCCATCTTTGTAGTTCAAAAGGTGGCAAAGTGACGTCATCGATATTTTCACGAGTGAAGATATGGAAAATACGCTACTCAGTACCCGGATGTAGTTTCGTATAAGTTCTATGAGTGGTTTATTTCTCAGTAAAACACTATCGTCCATATAATAAATAGAGGATATTACAAGGCCGCGCGGAGATATGGATTTTATTTTCGAGTGTTGATGTAATATCTTACGAGTGAGCGCAGATATTCCATCAACACGAGAAGATAAAATTCGTATCTCGAAGCGGCCATGTAATGTTCTGCTTAATATATAATTATCGATGAAATACCTGTTTCAATCTCTTCCCAAAAAGGCTAGAAATATTTGAAAGCCATTTATATTTTGAAAAGTGATATCTTCACGTGTGTATAGGACAACAGAACGGCCAAATAATTATACTTCATACAGTAAGGGGCGTTCCCGCCGTGGTTAAACCGGACTTCAGTACGCAAGAACCTCTCCTTTTCTTGAATCTTTTTTCAATAGAATAGCTAACTTCTGTGACGCTGTCTCCTCTACTAACTATGCTGGCATTCAAGGCGTCTCTAGGTGTTCACCTTGGCTTTGTCCCTCGAGGTCTTTTTGTGGTAGTATCGTCGTGTACCGTTGAGATCCGTGGGGAATCACACCTCGCGCGCTCGGAGGGTTGTCGTACCGCTATTATAGTATATATTATACTATAATAGAATATTTTATGAACATGCCAATGAAGTTGATATAAATCAGTCTCGTAAAAAAAAAACGACTGCAATCAGCGAATTCTCTCGTGGTCTAATGGTTAGGGTTAGTGTTTCGTGGTGGGTAAGCCATTGCATTGATTCTTAACCGGCCCGAGTTCGAATCCCGGTTCAGGCGGTATATATTTTTTATACTGAGGATAACGTATAATCGTTCTAAAATTTCTAAGTGTCGATTCGAATGTTCGTATAGAATTTCTGAGTCTCAAATTATTCATAGCGAACGTGGGTAACAAAGGGAATTTTATGACGCAGTTGGTTAAACGGTACACGACGTTACTACCCTTTTTGTCTTTCCCATTTTTCAAGTCACACAAGAGAACTAGAACAACCGGCTATATTAACATTTTCTCGATGCGGCGCGTAGCTTTGATCGGAAATCAACATTGGCGGGAAATCTTGACAGATAAATAGAGTTTTAAAAAAGCTCCCACTCAAGACGAATTTATTCGATTTGTGTGAAATTTTCACAAAATGTCAATTGATATCGCAACTGCAAAAGGGTGTCGGAGAATTGGGAAATTCTAAAAAGAGAGCTCTTGACGGCGTTTCTCGCATATCTACTCGGATTATGTTTTCGCCTTTTCACGAAGAGCATGATAACTTTTGAACTAAATCGAATTTTGAAATTCCCCGACACTTTTGTAATACGATTCCTCTGAAATGCGACAAAGCAAACAGATTTTAAAACTTTAAAATATTTTCGGAGTCGGAGCTTCTGAAAGCCATCTCACTAGATCGGAGAAACGGGATCGCGGAAAATTCGAGATTTTCAAAGAACTCAAAACTTTTTACGTATTCTTGTAGCCAATTTTATAAGCTTTAAAATGATACATGGATGATTTATCTACGATGTTTTCTCGAGGCGCTACATAATTTAGACTGGAAACGCACCCTGAAGGTATCCGGTAACCTTAATTAATGAACCATTGAACCTTTGTATTCACAACGCCTTCCAAAATATTCGAGTAAACACCGCCTGCGATTACGAACATCTCAAGGGAATGACATGAAGAAATTACCATACTATGTGGTTTGAAGCACGTTTCGCAATGCAAGAAAAACCTGCACTTGAAGGATTTGGTGTCGTGGTTGACATCGATAAAGTTCAAGACTTGGAAAGCGATGTGACTGACATGACGGCAGACTCTAAATTTTTGACTCCGGCACAAAATATGTAAGTTTACTGCACGTTTTTATTATTTTACGACTTTGAGTTCGGTTTAATAATTGGAACTAAACAGTGGCTCGGTAAACAAGTAATGGTAGTTGGATAACGTCATTTAAAAAAAATTATATGTGTATCTCGGTAGTCTGCTGATATTAGTAAATTTAGTGCAAAATTTATTATCTAGGTATCTTATGTTCCGTGTACTTTTTGCTATCTTTGGGTCTTTATCAGTGACTTCTTATTAGGATGAAACTTTATATAAAATTTCATGTTCATTAGGATTCTTTATATAAAACGTTCATCCTCAAAGCTGAAACATCAATAGAAATTCCAAGAGTTGCAAGGTGCTTATCCATTGTCTCAATCATTAACCCCGTTTCCCCCTGGGACAGAATTCAAATCCCTCCGCGGGCTTTTTAGAATGATGAGATTTTATCAGGTATAAAGGAGCATGCACGTGACTGATTTGCTTCATCTGATTGGACAAAATGATCATTAATTATTCATGAGTTTTGAAGTGACATATAACTGCTCACGTCATATTTTTGTATTACCCAGACAACAGACTTCCTTAGCAATAATGCAATGTTTTTCCCATTTTAAGTATTTGGGGAATAGGCCTTTTGCAGGAAACAGTCGCGTACTGATATATCCAATTGAGCTCGTGGCCCCATGGCAAAGGCTTTACAGGAAACAGTTACGTGCTGACATATCACTTCAATACCCAATGAATTGAGCTCGTGGCCCCATGGCAAAGGCTTTACAGGAAACAGTTACGTGCTGACATATCACTTCAATACCCAATGAATTGAGCTCGTGGCCCCATGGGAAAGGCTTTACAGGAAACAGTTACGTGCTGACATATCACTTCAATACCCAATGAATTGAGCTCGTGATCCCATGGGAAAGGCTTTACTGGAAACAGTCACGTGCTGACATATCACTTCAATACCCAATGAATTGAGCTCGTGACCTCATGGGAAAGGCTTTACTGGAAACAGTCACGTGCTGATATATCACTTCAGTAACCAATGAATTGAGCTCGTGATCCCATGGGAAAGGCTTTACTGGAAACAGTCACGTGCTGATATATCACTTCGATAACCAATGAATTGAGCTCGTGACCTCATGGGAAAGGCTTTACTGGAAACAGTCACGTGCTGATATATCACTTCAGTAACCAATGAATTGAGCTCGTGATCCCATGGGAAAGGCTTTACTGGAAACAGTCACGTGCTGATATATCACTTCAATAACCAATGAATTGCGCTTGTGATCCCATGGGAAAGGTGTTATTTACTGGCTGGTAAAAGGCAATCTTCAGAAACGCAGTTTTAGAAAGATCGACAATCGATTGGAGATTGAAAATAGCTTTACAAACAGGTTTTACTAATAACACTACCGATCTCGTACAAGTGCAAGTAAGATATGTTTTGCCACCAGTACAACCACGTGATCGTATCCTGCACAAGGCCCATTGATTCTTCAAGGGATCCTCGGCTGACAACAATGTTTGCTCTCAAATAATTGTTATGCATGCTTAAGTCTGTTTCTGTGTTTGGCTCCAGTAAATTGTACACTAGATGTCATTTATGCACCGATTTTCCCGTCGATAAAACTCCTTTGAATTTTCTGCGCGCCGCCATCTTGGATTTTATGACGTCACAGTGTTGCCCTATTGTCAGAAAACACATGAGCCCATAACTAGGAGCGGCCATATGTCCTATATAGTTGTCACAGCATTTTTACAAGTTGGGCTATTTTTAGATTATTTTCCCCGCCAATTGGTAGATTGCACCGTGGCGGAACAAAAGATGCCTCATTAGCTACTTTTGTTATATTAAACAACATGCTGCTACGCTTTTGTGATTTGATTCCCTTAGGAATAATTGCAACTCAACAATAGCGGGAAACCATTCTAAAAATAACCTAACTTGTAAAAACGCTGTGACATTCGCCTATAATGTGGGATGCACGCTCCTAGTTATGGGCTCCTGGAAAACAATAGCTCGATGAAGAACTGAACAACTAGATTCCATAAAGACTTGAAACGATTTCAACGACTTAAAATGGACTGCATGTTGCGTCATATAACCAAATATATATATATATATATATATATATATACAGCCGTTTGCAAAAATTCTGACCCCCTTACCATATATAAATATATATCAAACATATATCTAACATTATGGGATGTCATTGCTGATATTTTTTTCAAGTTGCCTATCATCAAGGGCTTCAGAAAAAAATATAGGAAGAGGTATCCCATAATGTTTGATACATTTTTTATATATATTTATATATGGTGAGGGGGGTCAGAATTTTATATACAGCCGTTTGCAAAAATTCTGACCCCCCTCACCATATATAAATATATATAAAAAATGTATCAAACATTATGGGATACCTCTTCCTATATTTTTTTCTGAAGCCCTTGATGATAGGCAACTTGAAAAAAATATCAGCAATGACATCCCATAATGTTAGACATATCTTTGATATATATTTATATATGGTAAGGGGGTCAGAATTTTTGCAAACGGCTGTATATGATGACGTGTTATACCGACGTAATAATAATAATAATAATAATAAATTATTTCTATAGCGCCATAATCCACTAATTGCCCTATGGCACTTTACAATGAATACTGGAAAAGAAAAATGTAAGAATACATATAAAGTTAAAATATAATTGATATTAAGCCATCTAGTATGTATACTACTAAAACTACTGGAACAACTAAAAACTACTATAAAGATCATTAATTATAAGCACAATTAAAAAGATATGTCTTTAACGTAGATTTAAAACTGCTAATACACGGGCTCATTCTAATCTTAGCTGGTAATGAGTTCCATAACTTAGGTGCAGCAACTGAAAAGGCTCGGTCACCATAGCTCTTCAAATTAGACATAGGAACAGTTAATAAATATTGCGAAGACGATCTCAAAGTTCGTGTAGGCGTGAAGCATATCACTAATGTACGGTGGAGCTAATTTATTTAGAGCCTTATATGTAAGTAAAAGTATTTTAAAAACAATACGCTGCTCTATAGGTAGCCAGTGGAGTTGCTTGAGGACAGGAGTAGTACGATCATGTTTTGATTTAACGGTAATTAAACGCGCAGCGCAGTTCTGGACATACTGTAGTCTATCAATTTGATACTTGGGTAAGCCATACAATAAAGCATTACAACTATCTAATCTACAGGATATAAATGTATGAACCAGTATCTTAGTAATGTCTTCTGAAAGATATTGCCTTATCTTAGCTATCCTCATTAAGTGAAAAGATGCAGACTTACAAATAGTGGTCATATTTCTCGAGGATCATGCTGTTATCGAAAACTACTCCGATATTCCTGCCAGAAAGCGAAGATTGTACGTGATCATTGCCAACTGTAATATTATTTAAGTACGGTCGGGGACGATGATGTGCACTAATAATAAGAGGTTCAGTCTTGTCCGTATTTAATTTAAGTTTGTTCTGCAACATCCACTTATCAATATCATTGACACAGGCTTCAATTTTTACTATGGATGACTCGCGATCTTCCCCAGATGTAGACTCGAAGGAGAGGTACAATTCGGTGTCATCCGCGTAGAAATGGAAGCCCATGCCATGATTCCTAACAATATCTCCTAAAGGAGAAGTGTAAGTGTAAAGTAGGTAGAGGAGTGGCCCTAAAACTGAACCAAAGGTACACCACAGTGCATGTTACTACTAGAAGACTTTTCTCTCCAAACGTATCGTAAGGCAACGTATCGTAAAAGTGGTCACGTTGTGTTGTGCTATATAATTGATGACGGACGTGTGTTACCTGGACAGTTATTGATATCCGACAGACGTATTATAGAAGAGACCCGATGTATGAACAAGAATCCCACAAGGATGGCGACAGGTGTCTGTTGAATGACAAGCGAATACAAGAAAACAAATTAGTAGATGTTGAAAAAGATTCTATTATTTGCTGATGACACTACATTTCTGCTGCATAATTTTAAATCTTACGAACATGTGCTACCTCTCTTAGAGGAATTTAGATAATTTTCTTCTCTAAGAATTAATCTGGAAAAATCAGAGGTAGGCTGGGTAGGTCAAATAAATGCCACCGAGTCAGACAGTAATTCGTAAGTTAAATTTATTGACTTTAATAAGGAAGAAATTAAAATCTTAGGTATTTATTTTTCGTTAGACAAAGATCTAAAGAAGCAAACCAATTTTGATCGGGTTTTCGAGAAATTTAAAAGCAACTCTTTCAATTTGGAGAATGCTCTTCGCCTCAGACTAGCTGTTTGGGAAAATCCATATTGTTAGATCCTTGGCACTCTCGCAACTTCTTTACGTTTGTTCTAAATTATGTTCCTTTCCATCAGAAAGGTGGAAAAAGAAGTTGTCAAATTTATATGGAGTGGGAAGAAAACAAAAATAAAATATAAAGCTCTTTTAAATACTTATGAAGATGGCGGGTTGAAATTACCTGATTTGGAAACTTGCATCAAGCTCATTATGCATACTTGGTTATTGAATTTAAAAAGTATTCGGGTTTTAGAAAAAAACTGGCATCTTTTTCCATCCAAATATTTAAAGAAAATGGGACAAATTCAGTGCATATAAATGGGAAATGTATTACAATTAGGAATATCCTAAGAGGGTGTGCTGAAATAAAATTATGACCCAATTGAGAATGATCCAGTCAATATATTAAGACAATCACTTTGGAACAACAAAATTATTTCTTTGGACATTCGAACTTTTAAGAAGGTTATTTAAAAAAAAAAAGTTAAGGATTCTCTGGTTTCACAGTTGATAATTTCCTAGGTTGGCTTGGAATTATTTATGCCATACCTCAGAAATGGAAGTCAATAACGAAGCCCGTTCTGATATAATCACAGGCAGCCCAAGCTCATAGACATAGTTTGAAATCAATGGTTTGGCGTTAGGAGAGAATTACAAGGCTTTGTATGGACATGGAATCCAAAAACTCGGGATTTTTCCGTATTTTAGCTCCTCATCTCCTATAAGTACACATAATAAGAGAATAAACTTTACTTTTGGGTATTCCGTTGTCCTTTTGTCTTCGGAGCTCTAGGAACGGTGTTTAGAGAGGTTTGAGTTCTCGGAGGGTGAAGAGTCGAGAACTCAAACCTCCCTAAAACACCGTCCCTAGATAATCAACATTGTGCGTGCCAACTAGAAGATATGACGTGACGGTATTTCCATAAACCTATATTGATAGTTTAGCAAGGTATTTGAAAACTAATCACAGATAAAATACAACCAGCGTGAAAGCGAACATTGAAATTTGCAACCGTGTGCAAAGTTTTGAATTACTGAACAAATATAAATATCATGCAACAGTGAAATAAAATTCGAACTTCACTAATAACCGGTTGAGAAAATATATCGTACCTGTCCGACAGGTCAGTGTAGTTCAGGGCCGGGTTGTTCGAAGCAAGGATAACTTTAACCCTAGGTTAGCGCTAAATCTGTAATTGTAATCTGTACAATTTAACCCTGGGTTAGCGATTTAACCCCGGGTTAACGCTTAACCCTGCTTCGAACAACCGGCCCCAGTTTGACAAGTTCAAGTCATAACGGCTTTGGGAGGTAACGATGTACTTCTTTAGTTAATTACTTTTTTATCGTAATGTGTATTTGTTTATGTTATGTAGTCTTTCAGCCATATCACAGGTTCTGCCAGCTAACCCAATTAACCTTCATCAAACCTTCGTGAATCTCTCAATATTAAAGTCCACATAGCCCGCTGTGGGTTATAGGCAGGTTGAAATTGTTATTTAATTTCCAGAAGTTTCTTAAAAAATACATTTTCGGCTAGGAGGAGAGCTATCGCTGGTGTTTCGCCAGAACATTTCCTTAACCACTAGAACTCAGTTTAACTGAAAATGTTCAGATTCATAAGGATTCGAGGATAATTTTCTCACAGACTTCTAATATTTATACAATGTTGACTTTGTTGGTGTTTTGCATAAGACAGACTGCGACATCTGGTTTTAGTATAGATATAACTTTGAAAAAGCTCAAAGCACCTCCAGCCCTAAGAAACTGAAAGCAAATATTCCAGTTTTGTCGGTTGAAAATTATATACATTTTTTGAAAGGTTTTAACATATAACTGATTTGAAAGCCAAAATTGAGAAAATCCCGAAAACGTTTTTCAAGTGTGTTTGTTTGTTCAAATAGACCAGTTCACGGTTAATTCCGACATTTTGAAAGGGGAGCAAACATGGTGCGAAATACAGTGTTCGTATGGGAATCCGATGCCAAATAAAATCCGTAAAATCGAATTTCTGAAATATTCTTCAAATACAAACTTAACATACCAGGTAAAAGATTAGCTGATCGAAATTTGAGGGATGTATAGCTGTGCTGGGAAGCGTGCAATTGTGTTTCCCATACATTGTCTGTAAATTTTCCCGCGGACTTTTTGACTCGTTTTTACAGACAAATGTATGGAAAACTGAAAACACGATTGCACGCTTCCCAGCACCGTTACATCGCCTCACTGGTTAGCTCAGTTGGTAGAGCACGGTCTAGAGTGCGGGAAGTCAGGGGTTTGAATACCGACCGCCGCGTCCTTGGGCATGGACGTATAAGCCGTTGGCCTTGTCTCCTTCCTCTTCTAATCTATAATATGAGGGAGACGTGAAGAACCTGTTGTGTTATTTCGAGAAAGAGTAGGGGATTGTCTCCCAACACAACAGCGAGGTATTGTCAGATACTAACAATCACTCATGATTGTAAACTGCACGGCAGCACATTGCGCCACAATAGCAGTCCGTATCACAAAAATAACCTTGTGAAGCGCATTTGAATATATCCATATAGAATTCGCGCTATATAAATGAATACCTTTACCTTTCAAATTTCGATCAGCTAAATCTTTTACCTGGTATGTTAAGTTTGTATCTGAAGAATATTTCAGAAATTCGATTGTACGGATTTTATTTGGCATCGATACAAACACTGTATTTCGCGCCATGCATGTTTGCACCCCTTTCAAAATATCGGAATTAACCGTGAACTGGTCTATTTTGTTAGGTCTAAATTGTGGTTTGGTGTTTTTTTAATGACTGATGTTACATATTCATTGAAGAGTTCAAAAGTATTTCTCTTTTCAAAGAGAATAGGAAACTTGTATCCACCAATTTTAAACATTTAAAATAGGAAATCGGAAACACTGCCGGAATTAATGAATATTTAACAAGTAGATTATTCTGTAACTTTGAAATTTTTCTCTAACTTGAAGGAGATATTCCCCAAGTTTGTATAACAAAAAGAGTACGAAATATGATTACAAGTCGCCAGTTCCAACTATCCTCTATGAAATTATTTAAATATCGAGTAAAAACGGGCTGTCAAAATATGGTATTTTTAAATGCATCTTGATGAAGTTCAAAAGAAAGAAAACGACTTTTGTAGTAGAAAATAAACGATAGCAAAAAGTACGGATTTCTAAAACTCTGCTCAAACGGTTTCTGAGCATACATCGATACATCATTTGTTGAAACCTATCTTGAAACTGTTTAAATGGTCTTTAAACGAAGTCAAACTCTTTCCAACATGCTTTAATATCTTTCGACACCCGCTTTCATCAATGTTTTCAGGCAATTTCGAATGGTTTGCAGATCGGCTTCAACAAATGTTGAAACCGTTTGACCGGCGCTTAAAGCTTGTCTGTAAAATAGAAAAAACGTCCGGATGTTGTAGAAGGGAAAACTAACCAAAGTTATTGAGCTGAAGCAACTTTGCGATAAAATGAAGAGGGTGCGTGTGACATCGAAAAACTAAACTTTTTCATTATTTTTCATGTTCACTTTCAAAAGACCAAAACATTTGAAACTTGAGTTTAGATAACTTCTATGAATAATTTAGCCAGCTTATATATCTTTTCGGAAGATTTAAGATATTGCCACATACCTTAAAATCCGCTCTGACACACCCGCAAAGCAGCATATTTTGCACTCCTTATCCAAAACAAACCTGTCGACCAAAGATCATAGCAAAATAGTGAATAAACCCTAACGCATCAGGTTTAACTTGAGAATTGTATGCATAACGCAGGTGTCTATTAAGTTAGACTCTCATTGACGCGAAGTTAACATAAACACTCTTTGGTCCCCGCAGTCTATCCAAATAGGCATTGCTCTGAGTGGATATCATGACTAATTAGTTTGTGTTTTACGATTACTTATTAAAGAATGAACTTAGTTCTACGTAGATAACATAGCTCATCTCGGGGGTGGATGTTTGGTATTAAAATAAGGATTTTAAAAAGAAACGATATTTTGAGGTAAGCCGGAATTAGAAAATTCTAGTTGTCTCTATCTGTTGATATGGGACAGTCAATTGAATGGAACGTTTTAGTTTCTCTAAAACAAAATTACACAAAAACCCTGGAAAAGAACAGAAATTCATTGTGAAGAACCAAAAACTGTTTTGTTATATAAAGGATGGCAAAAATTGAACTGGTTATCGGTCCACCGTGGACCAAAATCAGGTTACTCTAGATTCCTCTTTCTAAAGCAGTATTTTTCATCCATTTGAATCTTTGCCATCCAACTCTTTCAACTGAGATTGAAGGTTGTGTCCAATAAAACATGAAAACATAATTTGCTAATCCAAGTAGTTATTTCCCTCTTTGGTCATGAGAAAGTTTTAATGGCGTTTTGTTTGACAGTGCCCTTAAGCAACAGTCAACATCATCTTCGCTTTCTTGCACAATACGCTGTTATGGATTCTAAAACTGACAAGAATAACACACGCACGTATTTCATGAGGTAGTTTTAATTGAACATTATCTCTAGAGAGACATGTAGCACATACAGTGGATTTCGTATGAGAATATACGGCAGTGACATGCATACAGCACGGGTACCGTGCGGCATTCCGCGACATTGAACCGGTTTCCCCATCCTTTTAGTCCAATCATGACAAGGCGACAGCAGGTAACGTCTTAGTCTCTTAAATCTCCGGGCATTGGTTGCAAACCAAGAATTTCCTCAAACTTTCTCTAATAGACCCTTTCAGCTTGACTTTTCCCTTGAGCAATGTTATTTTCTGTATCCCAAGAGGAAATGTACCAATTTCTATAATTGGAAAACAAAGCACTGAATCCTCTGGAGAGCTGTCACGTGGTCTGAAATGGGCCAACAAAAAGGCAAGCTGAAAGGGTCTATTGTTTGAGGGCAAAGTATTTTAATTGTTGTTGCTCCATGCTTACGAGTACGTTAAAATTCCAGCACTCGAATAATGGGTTTTGCCGTGTCACAGATAAGCCGTTGCACTCAGTGTTGTGTCAAATACAATTCCAACACGCTAGGCCAGTTCTCTCGAAACTGTCTCAGTATGTTCGGCTTTCATGTTAAGCCGACACCACTTTCCATTTCATGGTGTTTCTTTGGAAATAACTCCTCGAAACAAAACTCCCGTTCATCATGGCCGTCAGATTTTCGTATTTCCAAGCGTGCGGTCATGTTAGGGATTGATTCTTTAATGACAACGGAAATCATGCATTGCGCGCTTTCCGAGATCACCTGGGCCCGGTTGTTCGAAGCCCGATTAAGCTAATGCAGGATTAAGGGCACACTTTAGTTCGATTTGCTAACTTGTGAACGACATCTTCGAAGTTAAAAACGTATTCCTAGAGGAGAAACAACAAGTACGTTTCTATTTGTTTTGCTAGTTCTGCAAACAAATACCTTCTACCAAGAGAACCAAAACAATGAGTTAATCCAGGTTTAGCGCTAATCGGGCTTCGATCAACTGGGCCCTGGATATTAGGTAATCATACTGTTTCGAGTGCAATTTGTTATTATCACAGTTCGGCCATCTTGGATAAAACAATGGTTTTGGCCCCGGTAGCCTCGCACTGGTGTGTTTCAGAACGAGTTTACCAGACGAAAACAAAGGTTTTTATTCTCCTGGGACTCAGCATGGCCACCGCGTGATAAAAGCCCATAGACCATTTATTGTGTCATTTCAGAGCACGTGACTTTTCCCTTGAGTTTTTGGTTTTTCTATACCCCAAGAGGAAATTTCGATAATCGGACAACAAAGCACTGAATCCTCTGGAGAACTATCACGTGGTCTGAAATGGGGCAACAGACAGGCAAGTTGAAAGGGTCTATTTAACAATTAGACCCGCAGCCCGAATGGGCTACGAGTCAATAGCCCATGAGGCGCAGCCGAATGGGCTATTTAACTCGTAGCCCATGAGGGCGAGAGGTCTAATTGTTTTAGTATAAACTAACTAGTCGGACAGTAGAAAATAATAGAAAGCAATAAATTGAAGTTGAAAAATGTTATTATTTCGTGAAAATGTGTGCGGTTTTTCTCTACCATGGGCTATCACAAATAGACCTATAGTAGGGTAGCCAATCAGAATGCAGGATTTGTAATAGTCCACTGGTTGGTTTATACTAATTGGGATTAGTATAAACCAGCTAGTGGACTATTACAAATCCTGCATTCTGATTGGCTACCCTAGTATAGGTCTATTTGTGATAGCCCATGGTAGAGAAAAACCGCACACATTTTCACGAAATAATAACATTTTTCAACTTCAATTTGTTTCTTTCTATTATTTTGTACTGTCCGACTAGTTAGTTTATACTAAAACAATTAGACCCCTCGCCCTCATGGGTAGACTTGCTCCAAGTCGAACTCGCTGAGTCACTTGGTAAGCGATTACTGGGTCAAAAAGCGAGTGCGTTTGAGAAAGTCTACCTCATGGGCTACGAGTTAAATAGCCCATTCGGCAGCGCCTCATGGGCTATTGACTCGTAGCCCATTCGGGCTGCGGGTCTAATTGTTAATTATTTCAACGTCTGTCGAGTGTTTTTTCCTAAGTTGCACGAGAAAACCGTATGATTACTTGTCAATCATATACTCAACAAAGTTTTTCTTTTCGATTTAGAGATAGTCGAATTCTTAATTTTTGGTGAAATTACAACCAAACAGTACTAGTACAATTACGCTTTAGCTGCACTGCTCTCAGCCAATCAGAATCGAGAAATATTGTTCAGTATTATCCAATAAGGGCCCGTACGAACTAGGCGAATTTTTATGAACTTTGCAAAATTATTCGTCGTAAAATCCATTTTACAAGTGCGTATGATGGTTTTGTCAAACACTACCAAACTTCAAACGCGCCGTCGTCTTGCCTCAGGCAGGACGATCTTTTTGTCAATCGTCGTCAAAACTGACATCTTTGTCAATTTTCGCCTATTCATTTCGGTAGCAAATGTCAATCAAATAAATTTCATAATTAATTCAGGAAAAAGCCCGCCAAATTGTGCTTATTTACGCGGCAACCATGGAGCGTGGTCGACCAGAATACAACGATAATAAAAGCAATAATGCACCGAGACAAATTTTCCTTTGTAAACAGATGCTTCCCCGCGAAAATACCAATAATTATGTTCCAGTTCACTGCGAATATTCATTGTGATTGACGTTTGTGGTTTTGCCAATATTTTGTTTGTTATTAGTGCGGACACGTTCACCAAAATAAGAATTTTGTAGAGACAAAAATTGTCATGGTTTTTGGTAGTGACAAACAAACTTAGTCTGCCTAGTGCGAACGGCCCTAATAGAACTGTACAAATTGTTTTCAATGCACGCAAACACACCTTTGTGATCAAAAACCTTTAAATCATACATGTGACAGTCGTCCTCATACGTTCTTTTTAAGTTTATCAAAATACCTTTCAAACGTGAAAGCATTAAGTGCATGTTTGTTCAAGTACACAAACAAAATATTTTGTGTGAAAGTGGAAAAATATCCTGCATTCTCATTGGATTGATTTAACACTGCACTCAAATACTCTCACTAGATGGAAGACAAAACTCAAATACTCTCACTGGACGGAAGACAAAACTCAAAATAATACTCTCACTGGACGGAAGACAACACTTGTTTTGGCAATCCCTTTATGTAGGACGACACGAATTTTTACCAAAAATACAATAGAATACAACACAATACAATTCAATACAACAATAGAACGCAACACAATACAATACAATACAATAGAATACAATTTGGTAGCAATTCGTGTCGTCCTAAACATGAAGGGATGGCCCTTGTTTTGTACTTTATTCTGCTGAACTGTTCACATTTTGAAACCTTGTTAATTTCTGTCAGGCGCGTGCCACGGGCCGCGCGGAGACTATGTAATAAGTCGATTTTCCGCCAGGCGTTCCTCGCGGACAGAACGGGGTCAGAACGTGAGTCGGAAGAGTTGTGTTGCTGAAGACAATTGTCAAAGAGTTTTAAGAATTTTACGCCGAAGTAAAAGACGACACAGAACAAGTTGGTCCTTCGAGCTGAATAGAAAGAATCTAGACATGCCAGAGGTGAGTGAAGCGGAGAAATGCCGGTCAAAGCGTAGCGAAGTCAAACGCCACGAAGAAGGCTAATCGTGTTCGTGAGCTGATCGCGGACGAAGGCAGCGTTTCGAAGATTAGACAACTCGCCAAAGGAATCGAAGATGCAAGAGAAAAAGCCCGGTTTCTAACTAGAGAATTAGAAGACCTAGATCCGACCTCTATTGAGACGGACGGCGCTTGGCTGGAAGAGGTCGAAGCAGACGCTATAGAAGCTATAGGTGAGATCGGTGATTATTTACATGAGGTCGAAGCGAGCAAAACTCTGTCCATCACTACTCCACCCCCCACAGCAGACGCTGTCGCCAGTCCCTCAGTCACGTCAGGGGAATACAAGGGGGGGGGGGGGGTTGAAAGGGGTAGAGGTCTCGACTTTTGTTGGGAATCCAGACAAGTGGCCATATTTCTGGGGTATATTTGGTTCCCTGGTCGACAAAAACAAAAGCCTGCCAAACCCAATAAAGCTTGCACATCTGAACAATGCCCTAACTGACAAGGTACGAGAGGTGATTGCATGCCTGACAGGAGACTCTGGGGACTATGAGAAAGCAGTTAAGCTGTTGAAAGACCGGTACGGGGATCCACGGGAAGTTGTTGAGACACATTTGCGTAGAATTACTAACTGGGGGATTATTAAAGAGAAAGACCGTGAGGGGTTTGAACGCTTTGCAGATGCCCTACAGGCTGCAGTATTTGCATTAGATCAACCTGAATATGCACATGAGTTAAAGAGTATCCCTTTGTGTACACAATTGGTGCGTAAACTGCCTGCAAGTGAGAAAGACGAGTGGGTTAGACAAGTCGAGCGCGGGGAATTCACTGAGGATGTTCGTGGGCTAGTTGATTGGGCACAGGCGCGAGCAAGAACATTACGTAAGCGCGAGCGTTACAACGAACAACCATCAAGTTATTCGCAAAGTCATAATAAGGGCAGTCATGACAAGTTTAAAGGGTCAAGGCAGAATTATACGACAATGAAAGTAGCTTCAACCCCGGACTCAAAACAACCAGATTCAAAGCAGTTTGATTCGCCTAGAAAATGCGCGCTCTGTGATGAGGAACATATTGAAGCAAAATGTCCGAGCTTCTTGACTGCAGATATTAGTAAACGGTGCATGGGATACAGTGATGTCGAGAAAAGAGTGTTTTGGCTGCTTAAGGCGTGGCCACCAGCGCCGGCAATGCTCTAAGTCAGGAAAATGCGGTATCGACAACTGCGAAAGAGGCCATCATCAGCTGCTGCACTCTGTACCGCCCGCCACAGAGGCTCCCACTGAGAATAAAGGAGTTCATTGTGGTAAAGCGCAAGCGGTCAATGTGTTGAATGCAAGTAAAGTCGCTCTGAAAACTGTGTGTGTTCCATTTATCAGTGACTCTGGGCAGACAATATGGGGCTCAGTACTGTTAGATTCTGGAAGCGAAACGACACTCGTCAGAACTGGGTTTGCTAATCAATTGGTTCTACAGGGTCCTAAGCAGAACCTGACCGTTGATGCTGTTGGAGGGATCCGTACAACAGTCAAGTCTCAGTGTGTACGCCTACCTTTCGCGCCATCGGTAACAAAGGAAACCGTCTCAGCATGGACTATCAAGAACATTTGCGCCCCGGTACAACCTATCAATTGGTCTGAGATCAAAGAGCGCTATGAGCACTTGCGTGACATACCGCTAGATCCTGTAAACGAGACAATGGTAGACGTCTTGCTCGGTCTAGACGCCGCAGCGCTAATGGCACCCCTAGAAGTAAGGCGGGGAGGCATGTCGGAACCCTTCGCTGAGCTGACGCCACTAGGTTGGGTAGTCGCCGGTCCAGTGGTCCAGTGAAACGTGTCCTGCGTGCGCGGTTATCGGCAGCCGATGAGGACGCGAATTACCAGTTACGCAAGTTCTGGGAAGTCGACAGCTTTGGTGTTCGAGTCGACTGTGTTCCAACCTGCACCAACCGGGAGCAGGCCGCAATAGACATACTCAAGCAGACATGTTGTGAGGTCGACACAGGCTATGAAGTCGGTCTTCTGTGGAAACCAGACAGGCCACCACTACCAGACAACTATGACACCGCCATGAAACGCCTTGAGTCCGTAGAACGTCGACTGCAGCGAGAGCCAAAGCTTGCAGATGGCTACTGTAAGGCAATTAATGCATACGTGGAGAAAGGATTTGCGCGTAAACTGTCAATGGAGGAGCGTGCGATGGACGGAGAAGAGTGGTTACTGCCGCACCACCCAGTTATTTATTCTCATAAGCCGTTGCCGAGGGTTGTGTTTGACTCAGCCGCACAACACAACGGAGTCTGCCTTAACGACTGCCTTGAGGCGGGTCCTAGTCTGCATAATGATCTACCAGGCATACTACTGCGCTTTCGCGAGAGATCGGTTGCACTCGTGGGAGATGTCGCAGATATGTTCTGCCATGTACGTCTGAGACCGGAATACTGTAGGTACCATCGGTACTTATGGCGTGACCTGAAGACGACGCAACCACCAGACGTGTATGAGATGAACTGTCTAGTGTTTGGGGACAAGTCATCGCCATGTGAAGCGAACTTCGCAGTGATTCGCACCACTGAAGACAACGAGGAGCAGTGGCCAGAAGCAGCTGCAGTTGTGAGACGTGACATCTTCGTCGATGACCTTTACACTTCCTGTGTAAGTGAAGCAGAAGCAGTGACCCTGCGTAAGGATGTCACAGCCCTTATGGCTAAAGGAGGGTTTCCCATGCGCAAGTGGCTATCCTCGTCGCACGAAGTGTTGCTAACGGTACCTGAAGCAGAACGAGCTGTTCCTACCGAGAGCCTTGAGCTAGGAGAGTTGCCGTCGGGACGAGCCCTAGGTATCAGGTGGGACGCGCAGTCAGATACGCTCGGATTTGCGCTGGCACATCTTGACCGTCCACCAGCTCCAATCACAAAACGTGGAATTCTCAGTCGACTATCTGGCTTGTATGATCCACTTGGGTGGGCGAGTCCGTTCATCGTGCGAGCTAAAGTCATGCCACAGCGTACATGGGCACGGGGTCTAGATTGGGACGCTCCTTTACCCCCTGATATGGCAGCTGAGTGAGCACAGTGGGAGGAGGAAGTAGCCGCTCTGAAGTCCTTTGCTGTTCCGCGCTACGTTTACCGGATGCCTTCAAAGATATGGGTCAAGGAACTGGTGCTGTTCTGTGATGCCTCGGAAGAAGCATGTGCCGCAGTCGCCTATATACGCGCAACATCGACTGACGGTGAGATCCTGTGTCATCTGCTCATGTCCAAGACACGTTTGATGCCTTTGAAGTCTATTTCAATTCCGCGAGGAGAGTTGATGGGTTGTCAACTAGCAGTACGTCAGGCAAAGACTGTTTGCAAGCAGTTAGATTTGGACATGCACGCTGTCACATATTTGTCAGATTCGACTACTGCGCTCTGGTGGATTCATGGAGAGCCGCGTAACCTCCGTCCATTCGTCGCCAACAGGGTCGCTGAAGTGATATCGGAAAGTGATCCTACACAGTGGCATCATGTGAGAACGAAGCTGAACGTCGCAGACATTGCAACTAGAGTAGCTCCAGCTGCCGACCTGCAGGCTGACTCATGGTAGATTCGAGGACCAGAGTTCTTATGGACTGAGGTGTCAGAATGGCCAATTGATGATGTACCATCGTCCAGTTGTCCGACGGCGGAGATGGAGCTGAAGAAGAAGGTGCTTAGAGCTCAGACACCAGCAAGTCCACTTCTCGATCCTGCAGACTACTCGAGCTGGACAAGACTCCTTCGCGTTACAGCTTGGATACTGCGATTTCGTCATAACTTGCAGAGTCAACAGGAACGTAAGTCCGGTGCTCTAACTGTGGACGAGCTGAAGGAAGCAGAGTTGTATTGGATTAGGTGGGCGCAACAAGACCGCTTTCAAGCCGAGATATCAGCCCTGTCGAAAGGATATCCCGCCCCGCGTGGAAGCCGCATCGCAGGTCTCGACCCACAGCTAGTAGAGGGAGTTCTACGCGTCGGTGGGCGGATCGATAAGGCAGATATTCCATGGTCAGCGAGACACCCGATCATCTTAGATCATGGACATGACGTCACACGTCTGATTGTGATTGATTATCACAAAAAATTGGTTCACGCCGGAGTGGAGCATGTGTTTAACCTCATCCGAGAGAAGTTTTGGATCCTGCATGGGCGTGCCGAAGTGAAGAATTGCACCCTCAAGTGTCCGCTTTCTCATCGACGTCGAGTTCAACCGATGACTCAGAAAATGAGTGACTTGCCGGCTTCACGTCTCCGAGACGTTAGCACACCTTTCCAGCAAGTCGGGCTAGATTATGCAGGACCGTTCTCAGTCCGGGCTGGTCGCAACAGAGTAGAGAAGCGCGGATATATTTGTCTGTTTACGTGTTTGCATATGCGCGCAGTGCACCTCGAAGTCTGCCACGCTTTGGACACAGACTCGTGTATAATGGCACTTCGCCGTTTCCAAGCTCGCCGAGGTAACCCAGTTCGTCTCCTGAGTGACAACGGTACCAATTTTGTGGGAGCCGAACGAGAACTGCGTGAAGCATTAGCCGAACTTGAGCAGGACCGGATCGTCGATGGGCTTGCTGTGCGCGGAGTCCAATGGAGTTCCAACCCGCCCGCCGCGCCGTGGTTTGGTGGAGCATGGGAGGCCCTGGTAAAGTCCACCAAACGTGCCATGAAGGTGATGCTCGGGAATGTTCTGACTGTCGATGAAGTCTTTCTTACAGTGATTGCCGAGATTGAATCACTCCTAAATTCCCGGCCACTCGTCTATGGTGGTAGCAGCAGTTCGCCTACAGATGTCAGTGCTCTCACGCCCAACCACTTCCTTCACGGACGCGCAAGTGCCAACCTCACACCGGGTGAGTTCGTCCAGCGGGATATGTCCCTACGTCGCAGATGGCGTCACAGCCAGTTCCTAGCTGTTCAGTTCTGGCGTCGTTGGAGGCAGGAGTACGTACCACATTTGGTCGCACGTAGCAAGTGGCGCACGATTCAGCGCAACCTTCGCCGAGGAGACCTCGTCATGATCGTTGACGAGAATGCGCCGAGAGGTCAGTGGCGCCTTGGGAGAGTGAGCGCGCCGATTGCTAGTGCCGATGGTCTTATCAGATCTGCTGAAGTCGTCACCAGGTCGGGAACATTGGTCCGTCCCGTAGGGAAGCTGGCTCTGCTAGAAGCGCACAATGAAGAGGAGTGACGTTCCCCCCGAGTCACGTCACGGGCGGGGGTGTTTTGTACTTTATTCTGCTGAACTGTTTACATTTTGAAACCTTGTTAATTTCTGTCAGGCGCGTGCCACGGGCCGCGCGGAGACTGTGTAATAAGTCGATTTTCCACCAGGCGTTCCTGGCGGACAGAACGGGGTCAGAACGTGAGTCGGAAGAGTTTTGTTGCTGAAGACAATTGTCAAAGAGTTTTAAGAGTTTTAACGCCGAAATAAAATACGACACAGAACAACACTAAAATGCTCTCACTGGACGAAAGAAAACACTAAAATACTCTCACTGGATAGTAGACTTTCTCAAAGTCCCTTAAAACGAGATTTTCATTTCCCACCTTCGCTTCTCTTAAAACGAGATTTTCACTTCTCTGGTTGATTTTCACTTCTTCGTCGCTCGCGTCATCTCGCGACTTCGTCGTTCGCTTCCGCTCGCGATTCGCGCTCGTTCTTAGAGGAAAAGAGGTCGACTTGTAGCAAGTCTGACTGGATGAAAGACAACACTAAAATACTCAAACTGGACGGAAAACTCAAATACTCTCACTAGAAGGACGATAAAATAATACTAATACTCTCACTGGAACAACACTAAAATACTCTTCTCTTCTCTTCTCTTTCATCCGGTTGCACTGAGGTGAGATTCCTTCCATACAACCAGATGCAGCTGTACGATACACTTATACAGTGTCTGCTTTAACGCGTTATTGCTTAGTAAATAACGTCTGATTATTGAGGTTTAAATAGTGTCATCGAGGAAATGCGAATCTCCATTTTTCTTTCTTCTTCTTTAAGGATAAGTAACTGATGGATGTATTTCTGTCGCAGTTTATTCGAGGTGTCCCTTATCTTGCTCACAAATCCCTGGATGTCCTCTTTAAGGTCGTAAACACCGCAAGTGCGGACACTTTTCTTGACTGTGTAAAATAAAATTGGGTAAAAAGCTTTTAACGACTTTGACTTGCCAATGTTTTGCACGCTATGAAAGGATTACTAAATCATGCGATCAAAGAAACATTATCCTTCTTAAATGGTCAAGAAACGCACATTGCTTTATGACGGTCCATGCTCGATGGAAAAACAACCAACAGGGAGCTCGAATAGGTTTATTGAATTCTATCTTCAGCAATGTGTGTACAGTAGTTTCAAAACAAGCTCAGGGGAGTGTCAGGTAACATTATATAGTCATTAGTTTACCGCCGCATTAGATTAGTTTGAAGCAGCCTTCGTTTCAACACCCAGCCCTAATCTAAAATTGGGAAAGGGGCCGTGTATGATAAACTTAAGAAAGCATGTGATGTATCATCGTAAATTCGGCTAAACTTACCTTGTTCGGTCTTTGCTTTTTGATTTGCCCGCCGACTCCAGAGGCCTCCGGAGAACGATAGTTAGAACACCCAGTAAGGAAAGGAGGGTGTACCTAAACAGGCTCGTGTCGGCACTGAATAACCCAGTAGAGTAGTGAACAGTCAGTGGCAAATCATTTTCCTGCGATAAAACATCAGATCAGATTCAATTTTTTTCTTTTTTTTTCTTGTGCTGTGTTGAAACGAGGAATTTGGTCAGTCAGTAAATATAGCAAACATGGTTGTAGAAAGGATACAAAGGAATAACAAAATCGTTACTATTACTAAATCGTGCTTTTCAAAATATATATTATGTAAATGATAACCTACTTGTAGCGAGAACGTATGCTCTGATATTTGTCCGCCGATATAAATCTGCACCGGGAGGCAAACAGTCTCGACAACAACACTATCAGGTTTAGTAGAAACCAAGTACTCGTGTTCTAACATGATGCATGCACTCTGATTGCCTATGAGCTCGAAGTTTCTATTATACAAATAGACTGTGTCCGTCGAGGAACTATCGGCTGATAGCTGCCCGCGGAAATTTGATGCTCTTAAAACAAAATATGGTAGTTTTAAGAACATCAACTGATTTCCAAGGGAAACTATCAGCCGATAGGTCCGAGACAGACACATTCTATTTGCGTTATTGTTCAACACAAAATTGTCTTTCGTGCTCAGCGGGCACTATTATACAAATACACTATTATACAAACAGACACAATCTATTTGCGTTATTGTTCAACACAAAATTGTCTTTCGTGCTCAGCGGGCACTATCACCTGATAGTTTTCATCCGCGGACGACAACTATCACGTCACGTGATCGGTTTTAGCCAATGAGCTCGCGCCAAAATTTTGTGGTTAACTATAACGCCTGATAGTTTGCCTCCGAGGACGACAACTATCATGTCGCGTGATCGCTTTTAGCCAATGAGCGCGCGCCAAAATTTTGTGGTGAACTAATGACTCGTAGCCCATTCGGGCTGCGGGTCTAATTACTCGGGCCAGGCCTTTGGCCGGCACGAGTTATAAATCGCAAGTGTTTATTTTCCATGTTGCGAGTTGACTCAACACGTGACAGGATGAACCAATCAGATTCGATATCGCTCGGGATACTGCGGGACGCTGCGGGTCGTCATTTGTTTTTCACTGTGTTAATTAAGTGGTCTGTCGCGGAGGAAATTTCTCTCAAATTTGGAGTCCCTTCTCTCAAATGTAAGCAGCTTAATGTTCTATTTAACTTCATTTGTGGAAAAACCTTCCAACAGGCTCAGGATATTTCAACTGGCGAACTTGTTGGAGCCGAAGGACGTTTTTTCCCCAGAGATTTTAATATTCGACACGACGAAGACACACGACGCGAATACAGTGGCCACAAACACATAGGGAAGTTTTGCTGAAATCGAAAGTTTGTTCGATGGAAATGGCAAGGTGTTAAGTTTTTCTAGGAGGACTTTGGATGGGAATTTCTCACATTTTACGAAAGGATTAGGAACTAACTGGCGCTCCTAAACGCACGTGGCATGACGTGGTGAAATGACATGTGTAAGTAAAACACACATAAAACTTACCAGGTTGCGTTGTTACTCGGGCTGCCTGTGGCAGCACCGAGTCTTAAAATGCAAGTCGTTTTTTTTTTATTTAATTTTTTTATTTCATGTCAGACGGATTCTGCGCATGCGTTAAAGGTCAAATTCAAACCAATCAGATTGCACTGTGCTGGTCACGCAACAATCGCCAGGTTAATGTATTTACATAAGTGAATACAGTAAATCAAAATGGTCGACCCGCGAGGGCGAAAGCCTTCCAACAGGCTCAGGATATTTCAACTGGCGCTCTTGTTGACCATAAAAATACATGAACAACCAGGAGCCGTAATACATTCGATCAGCGCTGTTTGGACAGATCCAATGTACATTTAGAAACGTAAGCGAAATACAATATCCAAACACGTTTGGATATCAACGGGTATCGAATTATAATCAAAGGTTAGATCTCGTCAGGCGCGCTCAGATAAGAAAGTTCAAAGCTCTCAGACTAGGCGAGACAAGGAGATACCACTTTCGTGGGCGGTCTTGTACAGCTAAGGCATGTTTTACGACAGAATAACCAGAGTCTTTCTACTGGATTGAGAGCTCGAGACATTATACATGTCGGCTAATATGGGGAAAACTGAAACAAAAAATGAACTTTGACGGCAGAAACCCTCAATTGAGCCAAGCGGAATATTTACATGATCCGCTAAGATTGTTACAAATCTTAGTTAAGCAGATGTTTTCAGTGTGTGCCAACTGAAATGCGGCAACTACACGAACAAGAAGCATGAACTGCCAGCAACGAGAGAGGAAAAAGTATTTGAAATGCACAGCGCTAGCTGAAATAGGGCATATATATAATATCTGAGACTTTAAATTAGGTTACTGTGAAGAGGATCAAAATTCAAGTTTTGTAGCTTGAGACTGTCTTCTGCCGTGACTCGTGAGAGAAATTGGAAAAGATCTAGCTGTTTCATTCAGACACTGGCAAATTTATTGAAAGCTACGGGCTTACTTTATGAGATTATTTTTCATTGTGGAATGAAAGGAAACAGGTTAGCTGAAAGTTAAGTTCGAGGTAGGCTTCGACTTTCATTCCGATTCAGTGCATATGTGCACGAAGGTGGGTGCTGTCAACAACACTACCAAAAGATCCAAAACGAAAGTTCAGTTACGTAAGTACTGTAAGTAAACTCTTTTTGATTTGAATAAATTTCCTCTCAGTTTGTCTGTTAATGTACTTTTCCTTCTAATTATCGCTTTATTTAACATCTGTGATTTAGAGTATGCGTACCTCAGAATAAATTATTTGAAAGGTCAACTGAATTCTTGTGTCGATAAGCGCAAATTGTTTTGTGAAACAGTCTGTGTATATGAGAAGCGGCTTAATAGAAGAGCTTTCACATTTATAGGAATTACAATTTTTTTTCTTGCTATGAAATTTATGTTTCATTTCACATTTATTCATACAGTTTTAGCCGGACATTTCCCCGAGTTTTTGATCTATTTTCAATCAAATTCAAAGTCTGAATATGTCATTGTATTGCATTTATACACTTGAATTGCCAGTATTCTGTTTTTCGAATCCTGCGTTATCATAGTCATGCCATAAAAGCGATTAATAGACCAGTCTGTTTTTTTTGACGTTCTCACTGGCGAATTAAAGCACGACTTGATACTAAGAGGATTTCAAATGAAAGTGTATTTCATCTTCAATCTCATGTGGCCCGAGTGAAAGCCCAGATGGGCTCTTTCTATGCCGTGGTTGACACGTCTATGAACACTGTTGAGTTATAGAAGCTACATGCTCAGTTACGTAAAGGTATTGTCGATGCAACTCGACTATACCTTTACGTAACTGAGCATGTAGCTTCTATAACTCAACAGTGTTCATAGACATTTCAACCACTCATAGAAAGTTGATTGACTTTTGGCAGTAACGGCTTGCCATACCCAGTGATCGAAAAAAAAACGAGTGGAAATCACGTTTCGTTACTGATAAATTTCAGCCTCCTTCAAGATGTAGAAAATGAACTCTAGCACTAATATTTGGAAAATCACCACTCTACTCGAAAATAAAACTGCATGCAGATCTAGATAGATGACTTTATTTCACATTTAGAACGACAACCCTAAATATTCACAAGGGATATAATATTCAATTTTAAATAAGCTATTAGCGAACTATCATACAATAGCACCTGTGCTCTGACAGTGCCGGAAGTTGGAAATAATATTATCAGTCCATGAATCCTACTGAAAAGCATTGATTTCTAAAAAAGGTCAAATGTATGGGTTGGTAAATCCTACTAAAAATAATTGTTTTCTAGAATACAAAAAAACACATCTCAATTAATATTGTAATATTTTTGAGCAAGTTAAGTTATGCGAAAGTTGGTTTATTATAATTACGGAGGCATAAACAAAACCTCGTGATTATAAACTGCAATAATCAAGTTGTATGTATTTCACAAGGACCTCCGCCTTTGAAAACTAAAATTTAAACAACATAAATGAATTTCTAGTCAGGAAAGTATTTGCCCTTATCATATATTAAACAAAATGTCTCGATTCTGTTGGCTGATAGTAGTACTATTTTACTAGGCCCCATATTGTATCTCTAAATCGAAAACAAACAAAATAAAATCGTACTGACGCGGTAAACTTGTTCACAGTCATGATTTGGTAAAGGAAGTGTTGTTTCCAAAAATTTCAGAATGTTTCTGCGCTGTGGTTTCGGCAAAAACACGAATAACAATATTTCATGGTGCTTTGATTTTCTCGGTATCCGAAGATTCAAGTAGATTAAAGGCCCGTTCAAACGGATCCAACATGTTGGGCCAACATCATCCCCCGTTTGAACATCCTGTTGGACAATCTCGGATGATGTTTGAAACTAGTTAAACTTTTCATTCAACATGGTCCAACATTCTTTTGTTATCGTGATTGATGAAGCATGTTCCAACATGTTGGATCCGTTTGAACGGCTATCCCAACAATGTTGGACTTGCGCACGCACACTTTATTGGTCATTCGCACTGTATCCATGGAGATTTGATATTGTTTACTAACAGACGATTTTGGCGATCATTTGCACCATGATGGCAGAGAGTCAAGTACTTTCAGAAGATTTTGAGCAGGAAAACAGGAGTAGAACTCCTACAAATGGAAAAAGGAAGGATGTAAACACAGGGAAAGAAAAGTGCAAGACCAGAAAGTGGTCAGACGCCGAAGTCGACGAACTGCTAGATCTGCTAGAAGAGAGTTTGCCTCTCATATGGGTAAATAACGATCCCGGAATCCTTTGCGATACATGTTTTGCAGGATACAGTCACGTGCTGATATAATACTTCGCTAACGAATGAAGTTCGTGATCCCCATGGGAAAGGCGTTGCCATGGATGCTGTATGGCAAGCTATCTTTAAAAACGCTGTTTTAGAAAGATCGACAATTGATTGGAGATGGAAAGTAGCATTTACAAACAGGTTTTACTAATAATACTACTCAGGCCGGCAACTCTCTCGGCTCGGTCATTATTTCTTACACTATTTTTTGTTTCATTTAAATCACGTTTGTTCAACTATTAATTAACAATGTTCATATTGATAATGCCTGCCTGGTGTTTGTCTTTATTGTTTTAAGTGTGTCCTGTAATGTTTTTCACAAGGTAAGCGGAGGTTGACACGAAAGCCAACAGGCTATTTCAGCTTCTGCGCACTTCCATCCATTGTATTTTATATTAGTATTGTCTCTCGTTTCTTCTTACTTTTTCTCTTTCCACCTAATTGTAATATTCATAAGAAAAGTGCAAATGAAAATAAAGGTATACAAAAAGTATTCAATGGTATGATGTCGCAAGCATTGGTGCATTTCCGTATGATAATATGCACTAACGTAAAATTCCGAATATAAGCGGTCCAGCTAAAACAATTCATAAGGTGTCTTGATTCCCGTTTATATTCGATGCCCGCTTAACATCGAGCCTGAGTCGCTAATGTTCGGCTCAGGATTTTCGTTAGTAATCAGGATAAACCTGGGTTTTAAGGCTAAAAGATGTGGCCGGACAGAGGAATTAAAATACATTAAAATCTGAATAGTGCTGCTAGTCACTATAATCATACTGATACGCAAATTATATAACAAAAATATTTACCGCCAAAAAGTAGAACAGTAACACCAGTTAACATAGAAATATAGGCAGTGACATATGTGGCCTGCGTTGCAGGCGTTTTGGGGTATTTTTTCGCCAACTATCGCGGCCATCGAAAACCGCCGCCATCTTGCCGTAACGAGGTCCCAGCTCTCCCTCTAGGCCAAGATGGCGGCGGTTTTCGATGGCCGCGATAGTTGGCGAAAAATCCCCAAAAACGTCTGCTACGCAGGCTATGACATATGATACTCATTTCGATTGCTTTAGTCTTTGAGTATAAATATCTGAAAACCACTTAAACACAAAAATCGAAATGTTGCAATGGCACATGGCCGCATATATTCGGTACCGGCTTTACCCAATCAGCAAATATTTTCTCTCCCGCGTGATTGGTTGAATGCATCACATGACCCGATATTTTCTCTCGGCGAGCTGGAAATATCAGCGAATACACCCCCTGTGAGCGTATAAACGCGCGTCAAAGAAAATATTTGAAGGATGATAACAACAATAACCTACGATACATTGTGGCGTCGAAATGTGCCCTGATATTTGTCCTTGGACATTATCTGATCCTCGAAGCTCGAGCTTCTCGGGAACTGTTCTCTTCTCGGATCAGATAATGTCCGCGGACCATAAATAGGTTATGGTATTTATATTCGGTACTGGCTTATATTCGGTACCGACTTATATTCGGTACTGGCCTATATTCAGAATTTTACGGTAATATCAAAATATTACGCAATCTCGGGCATTATGTTTCATTTAATATGCACTTTCATTAAATACATTAACGTTATTACCACTAGCTACTACAGTAAAGGTACGGATGACACACGCTGCAACTTTGCCGGCAAAGACGAAACTGCAACGTGAAATGGTTGCGAGCCATTTTCAGTAGCCAACTCGAAAGCTATATGCTACTTTGGCTTCTGTGCACAATTGATTTTCCTCAAATATATACTTTTATTATATATTATTATGTTATACTTCTACCTTCTATATATTCTCCCATCTTACTGTAAATAATGAGAACGTGCTAAAATTAATTTGAACTTGAACTTGAATTCATGCAACGTTGCAGAAATGTTGCAGCGTCTGTCAATCCCTTTCCAAAACAACTGCCAGTAATGTTGCACGCAATGTTTCAGCGTGAGTCCGTACCTTAATAGTCGATTGAGATTCTTTATATATGTTTTGTGTTGCATTTTGGTGCTTTACCTGAATTCATAAATGCTTTGATTTCTTCGTCAGTGATGACAGCCCGCCATAATGTGAGGCCATACATCTGTAGACTCTGCCCAGACGCATTTTTGGTAGAGTTGCCAATCAGCAATCGCGTGTAGCACTCTCTGGAGATACCGCCTCAACCGTTATTCTATAAAAAAAACAATAAGGAATAAAGTACCCTACTAGACAGAGCTTCCCCTCTCTCCAGAGGAAAGGAAGACCCTCTGCATGCAACCGTCCCCGACCGTGGACAAATAAATTACAAAGGAAACTGTCTAATTGGTTTAAGATTTACGCATGACATATATAGTTCAAACGCTGGTTGTTTACGAGTCTGTCAATCAGAATATCAGCGAATACACTCGAGGCTTGTTTACGAGTCAGCCGATCATATCCACTGGATCGTTGTGCGTCCACGCTTGGGGCACTCGTGAGCCATCCAAAGAACTTCATGTCAGTTCCTATTTTTTCCGCGTCCGTTCTCACATTTTTATTGGGAATTTATTGTTTATATTCTTACGATCGCCCCGATCATGGAATGCTCATGACAATTCATATCAGAAAGAATCTTCGAAATGAGGACGAAAACCCAAAGAAGTAAATCCTGATGACAACTGCAGATTCTGTTGCTGCATCTTGATTGATACAGCGCTGGGGAGTATCAGTAAATCTTCATTAGAGAAGAAAGTCCAGAACTGATTTTGGAAGAGGCTTGAGAGTCTACGTGACCGGACTCGCGCAACGGGTGGGAATAGAGCCTAGAACTCAGGAGCTGTTTACCATAATGGGCGTAGAACTTTTATTATAAGTTTACAAATGAATCCGTGTTTTGGAGAAATACACTAGAAAACATCGAAATTGTCGAACCGGAATATGACCGGAGTTAGCGCCAGTTACTCCAGAAGTTTCACACAGGCGAGCCTTCATTAGAAAAATACACTGCTATACCCTCAAGACAACGCTGACAAAGCAAAATACGTGTCATTCAGAAAGCGCACGTTTCTCTATTAATCTCTGATTGGTTGTCTGTTGAAAGTTGTTTAAGTGGGCGGAACTCCAAACCTTTCCCTCCACCTCTCCTTTTGTGCTGTTACGCAGGTTAAAGTTATTCAGTTAACTCTAATAGTTTTCTAAAATTGCGGCCTAGTGAACTGAACCAAGCGAGTTTAAGTAAGAGAGGGAATATTGTAGCGTACGGTGTGCGATGATAATGTCGAATAAAATCAATTTTTAGTAACCGGAAGTAGCTGAAGCAAAGTGCGCGATCTAATAGCGCGAAAGGGCACGAAAATATTTTGCCGCCATGAGATTGTTGTCGCGCACTCGCGCACTTGCTTTAGCTCAACTGCTTCCGGTTACTAAAAGTAGATTATATTCGACATTATCGTCGCACAAGCACGCGTATTAGAGATTCTCTCTCTTACTTGTGCTCTCTTAACTGAACATTAAGGTTTGGACATGGCACTAGTTATCAGCCACGAGGCTACCATATCAAAATGTTAGTGTCAAGCCTTGGACATGTGACTTACAACGCTGGAAGGTGATTGTCCAGTGAGTGTCCCATTCTCATAGTACTTAATGCCAGCCGTACTAGTCCACGTGAATGTCACGTGATACCAGTCTTCAGGTATACTGCCCAGCTGTAGTATCCATTTCCTCGTAAGTGCATTGACTTGAATGACATAGCTGAGACTGTTTGAAATTGATTGGAAGTGGCTGTACATAGTGAATTATTTTCCTTCATGACCAGACTTGATTATGTAGCTCCTTTCTGTTGTCAATTCTGCAATATAGAAAGATGGCCTTTTTTAGCTTTTGAGTTTGAGGAAGTATAAATCAAGCAAACGAGGTCATATCATTTGCTTGGTCTACACCTTTAATGCGCGTTATGATTGGTTTGTGAAACTGTAGACCATAGAAATGACGTCATGTCCATGTGTCTATGAGAACTGAAAATAGAAATGGAGGAAATGCCAAATTTGAATTGGACTTTCGCAGTATTTGTTCAGATAAATTTGACAGAACTAAAGGATGCCACAATGCAGTATTGGGGAGAACTAAAAAAGACTGACTAGCTTCCCTCAGCGGCAAGGAGCTTGTGTTAAGGTTATGCATTTCGCTCAATACTCATGAAGCAAGTGCTTCCACTCACTACTTTTCAAGGCCTCGAGCCTGCATCATTTTTTCTTACAGAACATGGAGAACCATGGCATCTTCTAATTGTTAAATACAAGGTGATAAACGAAGTAGCGACTGGTAGGATGACTATCCTGCGTCGGTAAGGGAGAGCACTGGGTTTCTTAGTTAATAAAATTGTTCACCGTTGTGAAAAGAGTTTCGTGTCCGATATAGAAGGCGAAAAGGGTATTGTTGTTAGAAATGCTGTGAGATATTCATCAACAGAAGATGGAGTTACGGTTAGCTGTAGTACTATTTACAGGACAAGTATGGTGGGCACGGCACTCCTAAATGTCAGGTACGGCCGTGCACCCCTTAGTTTTGAGTGTAAATGGAATTGTCCCAGGTATGCGTGCTTGGGGTGCTGAGATGCTGTGAAAAGGAGTCCCTGTCCACCTGTTTCTAGCGCCATGCTCAAGTTAGCAGTGCCATGCCCACAATGCTTGTCATGTAAACCGGACTTGTGCGGCTCCACACCGTGGCAAAACGGTATGCTCCGCTGGTCAAAAGAACGAAGGCTCTGCTATCAAATACAAATTACAGAGGGTTTCAACTTTTTTAGTAAATAAAACGCATAAAGAAGGCTGTATACTTAAGCCAAAACGTCGGGAATTTACGGTTAATTAAAGCCCCAATATTAACATTTTATATTGTCATAATCTAGAAGACGGGCTAAGCAATTAACCTTTTCGATATATAGCGCCTCTGCTATAAAATTCGATCTACATGGAAATACATGTATAGTAATGCTCGAGCATGCTTTCATTTGTAAGAAAATCATGTACGCTGAACTCGTCTTTTAGACAATGAAATTGTGTGTTCTTTGGATGCTCCCGTAATTTATATTATAATAGGGTTAATAAAATAACACCGAAAATGGGTGCCCGGATTGGGAGAAAGCTGTGTTTCTATACATGTAACTCTCTTAAATATACTCACTTTGAAATCACTCGGTCCACTGTCAGTGGTGTTTCCTGCAAATTGATTGGTTAAAAGCAGCAGTGATTTCAGGCCAAATCGCATCATTTCGTGTCTGTACAATAATCATGTAGCTATATATAGCTATAACTATTAAATATCAGTAGCTTCATGATTTAATTCATCAACTCAAATTAAATGGGTTAGGGTTTCTCCAAGCACATGCCCAGCCTGAACAATCATTGTAAATTGATCATTGGAAAACCAATTGATCAATCAAAAGGCAGCCTGTGCAGCAAGTGCAGGGGGAATGGGGAAGAGGGGGGAGAGGAGGAGGGGAGGGGGGAGAGGAGAGGGGGAAGAAGGGGGAGAGGAGGGGCCTCCTCTCCTCTTCCCCTCTCCTTGTTCCCTCTCCTCTCTTTCCCCCTCTTCCTCATTCCCCCTGCGCTTGCTATGCAGGCTAATCAAAAGGTTATGATGAATGTGCATTTCATAATGACTGTTGCCCATAAAGAAGATAGGTCAATGCAGGAATGCATTCAAGGTGGTGAGCGATTGTGGGCAGTTAACTAATCGATTGTTATTGATAATCGATAAAAATCGATAATTACAAAAACCTTCATCATCGATTGTTCATCGATTATCAATAGAGTGGTTATCAGTTGAGTGTAGTGAAACCAAACGCAAATTACCCACAGCCAGCCAATCATAGGAGCGAGTAATCACAAGTAACTCATAAATGGCTTCCCTGTGAGCCAATCATGACAGACCAAAGCAAAACCAAAACCAATTTGCGTTTGGTTTTACTTTGGATTTTGATTGGTTGGTTTATTTTCTCAGCCAATAGGAGAGCTTAGTAAACGCAAAACCAAAACACTTCCAACACTCAATTGAAATCCGCTCTATCAATTGATTAATTGTTATTGACAGTTGTTATCGATTTATATTGATCATCGATTTCATCGACTGTTCAAGCCATTTACATATGGAAACCAAGGGGCTTGCATTTGAGAACACAAAATGATTTCAACGGGGGAAGTGATATATCCTCTGAAAAAGAGATATATCCCCTGAAAAAAGGATATTTCCCTTTTGGGGGAAGTTTCAGGGGATATATCCTTTTCAAAAGGGGTTATTTCACTTCACGAAAAAGGGATATGTCCCTTTTAAAGGATATATCCCCAGGGATATATCCCCAATTAGCGTTGAAATCTTTTTGCACGGTACTGTACAGTACAATGCCATGTCATAATAGTAACTGTATAATAATTAAACAATCTAAAATGTATCCAAGCCCCTCCCCCAAAAAACTATGGGTACTTTCCCTTAACTTTACTTTAGTAATAAATCATGATTTTGGAGGAACATGGCAGCAGTTTCCATACCTTTATACTTGCACTTTCTACAAGTCGACCAGTTCAAGTTCAAGTATAACTGAGACGAGTGAGGGGCTTGTAAGTTGTATTCACACGAATGCTCAGCTGAGCTCCTTCCAGCTCCAGATCTTCTTTCTTTTCACAGGCTAGCAATTTGTTCGCCCTGCTAATAGAGGTTTTTCATCTTTCTCGGCCTTTCCCCAAGGCTTTTCCTGTTTGGATTACAGCACAGCTCGATCACAGCGGAGAATTACGGCCGAGAAACATACGAAAAATTAATAAAACCCTGTGACAACTTTCAATCTCGCGCGCGGTGTATCTCGCGCCTGCTGACCACAGGTAACGCACGATCAAGGTTTGAACAAATAATTAATTAAAACAGTCTCACATGCATACTCACATTTGGTATCATGCTTTTAATATGAAAATGTTCTTCCTTTTTTCATCTTTAAATTTCATTACTTTGTCTTTTTATTTAGTTTTTATTTGTCACGGCTCCAGTTTGTTTTCTTCTATGGGCTCCCTGTGTTACATCAAACCGAGTTGATGTTACCCAACATGCTAAGCGGCCCTCGTTGTTGTCGGTCGAATGCAAATATGGCGGTCCTAGCTCATCTCAGCGAAAGTTTCTCGGGAATTTTTCTGATTCTCGCTCACTTCGATTCTTGATTTTATTCTAAAATTCATTTAGATGTTTATGGATTGCAACTTCCTAATTGTAAGTACAAATCAATATATAATGTATACTTGATTTAAGACGCTAATTTCTGCATCAGTCTTGTTCTACAAACCAGTGCCAGTGGTCTGTTTTTGTGGGTTCGATTTCATGTAGTCTTTGGGAACGCGGCAGTTAATGTAAGAATCTAGAAAAGAGGGAAAGAAAAAGAAACCCATAGGAAAAGAACAAGCTTTTATTAGTATTGCTGCTCGATGATTGTTTACATTGGGTAAGTTATTAACATTCCAAGAATTTCCTCAACCAGGCGTCAAATAAGAGCCCATCTGGGCTTTCACTCGGGCCACATGAGATTGAAGATGAAATACACTTTCATTTGAAATCCTCTTAGTAATAACCAAAGGGAAGAATTATTAGCTGAATATTAGCAGTCTTTAGGAGTGGCCGGTAGCGCGGTGACTTTCATTCTCTGCTCCCCTAGTATATAAATTATATACATGTACATGTATATGTAATTTAATAATTATTATTTTTCTCGTATGTAAATTAAAGTAGTTGACCTTTTACTGTAAACACTACTTATTCATGTACATGTAACACACTCTGCTGTTCTGTTATACTGCAGGTTCCGAGTACTAATAGATGATTGTCTCAAATGTATGTTTATATTTGTCCCAAATTATAAGTTGTATCCTGTCCATCCTGTGATGGAGCTATCACTATATTTCTCGGAGTAACTGCAGAATACCCTGCCACATTGAAATCGTTACTGGAAAAAGGCTGGCTACGCGGTACACAGTTACGCGGTAGGCAGTGACTAAATTTATTCCAAGTCTTTTTCTTAGCTGTATTATGAAGTGGCTACGCGGTACGCAGTGACTAAATCGCAAGTCTCTGTCTGTATTATGCGGTACGCGGTACGCAGTGACTAAATTTATTCCAAGTCTCTTAGCTGTATTATGAAGTGGCTACGCGGTACGCGGTATGCAGTGAGTAAAATTATTTCAAGTCTCAAAGGTGGCAAAATATTTTATTTGCAAAAGCGGAAAACATCTGTTCTGTTGCATGGAAATTTAAAGAACGAGATATAACTCAACGAATACAAAAACGAAGAAACAACTAAATTTGGCACCGAATGATGTATATGATTCCTTGACGTTCTTTGCGATGTCCGTGAGAAAAACATGATTACAAAAGCGGAAAACACTGATCTGTTCAGTTGGAAATTTAAAGAACAAGATATAACCGAATGAGTTTTTTTTTAAAAGGTTGCCCGACGTTTCTTTGTGCATGAATTTGAACTTTTGTTCTTTCTACCCTGTGGCTCTTTATCAAGTTCGCTGATCGCCGCCTTGCAGCTCTTTCTCCGCGGCGTCTTTTCTCTCTATAAAACCTCTGGAAGTCATGTTAATTGTATTCGTGGTCATTTGTGGGCCTCTTTGTAACTTTAGCTGCTGTTCTTGACGAGTCCATTACGCCGTCCATATGACAGCATCTTGATTTCGGTCTTGTATATATTATCTTGCTGCACTAATTTGTCTTCCAAATGACTGAGTTTTGTTTCTTGATTCGTGTTTTGACGTGACGAGAGTAAGAATTCATTACGCATATCAGTTAGGTCTGAGCCTCCATGTTACAAATCAAGGTCTTTAAATCAGTGAGAGAGTTCTTATTGCAGGCTAACAACCCTCGTGAAGAATCTAAAGAATTCCATCTCTTCCGGTTTGAATTTGACTCATGTGTATATGTGTATATACGTGTTGCTTTTGGAGTTTCAAGGATATGTTGATCCAAAACTACAGGATCTTGGGGTTTTTCATTGACTTGTGAACTTGCAGGCTCTGTAACTTGTTTTGTTTTCTTAGTATAACATAAAGTGTTGAACATGTTCTCAAGCATGTCGCGCGTGACCTCTGTTTCTTCATCCAACGACTCCGAAGTATCTTTAAGACTCATTAAGTTCTCTACTTTCATCTGTAATCTGGGAAACTCAATCTTTGCCCATGCCTCGTATGCGGTGCCTTAATTGGCACATACCTATCTACTCCTGTTGTTAAGTAGACGTGGATGGTTATAAGTAACATGATGAGTCCAGTACGAGTCCATATAATTATTTGTATTTGTTGGATTAAAGATTATTAACTGAAATGCCTGTTGATTATCTCTAATTAAAAGCATTACCCTCATTCACAAAACTTGAGTCATAATATTACAGAACTATAAAGGGAACTGTTGGATGGCCTTTCTTGAACCAAAACCTCACCCGTGAGAGGATTCTAGTTTAACAACTCGAACGAAAGTACCAATACTCTGATAGGGAGTTGTGCTGTCACCGAAGCCCTAGCTCTGTACGTACCATTAAAGTAAACATCTTGTGTTAATTATATCCGCAGTCTGTGCAGCTTCCGGTTGTCCTTTCACGATTACCATCATCGACATTACATTATGCAGCACCAGGCGGCTCCGTGTTCAAGTATGTGCACTTGAACAGTGTGAGCTGATTGGCTAACGGGACCGGAAGTTGACAATTTTGCTGCACTGAACAAAAAAAACGGCCTGCAGATTTAGACTTGTGCCTGCCACAGGCAGCCCGAGTAAAAGTGCGGAAAATACAAAATGTAGTTCTAAGCTAAGAAAAAACAGGCACGCAGAGTGTGCAAAAGCTACATTTATTTTGCAGTTGTTTTTATGGTATATACATGTATAGCCTATAAGAATTGAAAATAATGTACAGAGCACATGGTTGGCTATGCCATCCCCCTGCATGGCTATACAAAACACTAGAAAATTCTAAACTTTCAATTTGTAAAGCTCTCCTAAGTTGACAGTAATATTGATATTTAAAAATGTTTACACTGATATTTACTAATTTCATTATCATAATACATGTAGCAGTCAGCCAGCCCTGATAAAGAAAATAGTGTAAACAATTTCCTCAGAAGAAGTTGATTCTGTTTTTCACTTGCATGATGTGCTGCTGGAGTAAACATGTACATGTATTAAATGCATAACTTTACTAAATTAAGCCAGGCTAACGTCTTGACAAGATAATGGTAGAATAACAAAACCTCCTGAGGGGAATGCCATATGTGGATTGGTCATGATTAAACTTAACATTAATGGTATTCACAACCCCCATCTGGCATTAATGTCAAGTGTCCCACTTTTCCCGGGAAAGTGGCACGCTTCACATTAATGTCAGATGTTGGAGCTGCAAGATTGAGTGCAGGCTGGAAAACCAAAACCAATGAAGGAGAAAACGAAGGGTAACAGACACTCTGTTGAGACTACAAGCATGTATATATTCCTAGATTGGACAAGTTTTCTTTTTATTCTAACTAAGAATGGATTTGGGGACAAGTTTTGTTTGTAACTAAAATATGTTATACATGTACATGTATATAGAGGTCCATTCAGCACACCAACATTGCTAGACTGTTTTTTACCCCATGTTGGATGATGTTAGGCCAACATTTTTCATTAGGCGAAATGTTTGATTGAAAACAAACTTTCATCCATTGGCTAAAACATGTTTGTCCAGCATCATCCAAAATGGGGTGCTAAACAGTCTAACATTGTTGGAACCAACATTATGTTGGTCCATGTTAATGTTGTACAATGATAATTTATCATTGTTGGAATGTTTATATACAGTATATAGCCCCAGCTATAACAGTCAAAACAGGACAAGCATTCCTCTGTAGACTCACTAGAGCAAACAATGAAGTTCATTATTCAAAATTTAATTTAATTATTGGTTTCAAACTTCCATTGTTGTTAGTGTTGTCGTGCAAATGCTAGCTCCAAGAATTGCTGTGATCAAGGAGACTGATTTGAATTTTAAGGCTCAATAAATGTGCCAAGGATGCAGCCAGGATTCGAATCCCCAACCTCCCACACTCTAGACCATGCTCTACCAACTGAGCTAACCAGTGAGGCTGGTGCTCAAACCATTTCCTCCAGAAACTGAGAAACAACATATGTTTAATGGACAGCGTAGTTTATGTTTTGGATATTAATCTCTGGTCTTTCGAGTGGGAGGTTGCAGGTTCAAACCCTGGCCGGACCAACACTCAGGGTCTTAAAATAACTGAGTAGAAGGTGCTGCCTTTACATAATACAGTAAACGGTTAGACCTTCATGTCTTCTCGGATAAGGACGTAAAATCGTAGGACTAGTAGTGTTCCCAATTAGCTGCAAAGCTAAAAACATTGACACTTAAATAAAGTCACTTATTTTATAATTACTTACACTGGAAAAAAATTGCCTTCAAACACTAGAGGTTGACTGCCAGAAGATAGTATTTTGGGTCAAATTCCTGCCGATTTATGCATCATCTGGTGCATGCGCCCTAGTTATCCAACTCTGTCGGCCTATTACACATTAAACAGGATACACTCTGATTGGCTAGCCTGCTTCCAGGCACTTCCATAGGAGGAGAGGGGAGTCTGGGAAGAGAGGAAAAGGAGAGCTCTACTTTTAATTATCTCCCCTCCCCTCTTCTCTCTCCAACCACAGGAACCCACACCATTGAAGAGTCTGCAAGTAGGCAGAGCACATTATTGCTCTGTTTTGTTGGGAAAGTGTGCTAATTATTTACAAAACATAGATTTCATCTCACATTGTGTTGAAGTCAAAATGTGAAGAGAAGATCATGCAGTAATATGCCACTACATCTTCATGCCATACTTCTTTGTTCTCTTCACATTGTGAGTCATCTGTGTATCAATAAGAGAACAGGCACACAGCAAAATGACATACACTGTATTTGTTAAATACATTTTGTATAAAACTGAATACATTTACATACACACATTTCTAATTTGTTTGTTTTTTGTTTTTACTGTCCCTTTAGGTTCTTGGTAATGGGGTATGACAATGGGAGATTTCAGGGAGCTGTAGATGAAGAATTAGTGTGCACAATATGTGGTGGTGTTTTAGAGGATCCTCTGCAAGCACCTGCATGCGAGCATGCCTTTTGTGCATCTTGCATCCATGAATGGCTCAATCATCAACAAAACTGTCCAATAGATCGGCGAAATCTTACACCATTGCAACTTAAACAAGTTCCTAGAATACTGAAAAATCTACTGTCCAAGTTGATGATCGCATGTGATAACATTTCATTTGGTTGTGAAGCAGTGGTTCGACTCGATAGCTTGCAGTCACATATGTCCCAGTGTCAACACAATCCCAAAAGACCAGTGCAGTGTGAAAAAGGATGTGGACTGGTAGTTCCTTTTGATGAATTGCAGCAGCATAACTGTGTGCGTGAACTGAACACCATCATACAGAATCAGAACCTTAAGCTTGCTGAGCTCCAAGCTCAGATTGATGACCAACGACAGCAACTTAATGAACAGAAACGAGAAATTCAGGTTTTGAAGGATATGATGAGAACTATGAGAGTTGTCAATGTCCCACAACCCCTACCTACAGTGCCAAGCAGTCGTGCCTTGCAGCCATCAATGGCTCATAACACTGATGAATTGCAAGAATGGGTGTTGGGACTGCAACCAGCAAGGGTAACTCGGTGGGGAGGAATGATTTCAACACCAGATGCTGTCCTACAAGCTGTAATAAGAAGAGCACTTGCAGACAGTGGGTGCCCATCTTCTGTTTTAAATGAACTGATGGAAAATGCACATGAGCGAAGATGGCCACCTGGTCTCAGTACACTTGAGACTCGGCAGCTAAACCGAAGACGCTATGAACAGTATGTTTGTCATCGCATTGCAGGAAAGCAAGCAGTAGTAATAATGTCTTGTGAGAATGAGCACATGGGAGAATCAATGACCCTAGAACCTGGACTTGTTATGATTTTTGCCCATGGCATAGAGTAATTGAGTAATAGACGACTTCATGCTTGAAGGGGCAATTACTGGGTAACCAGGACAAATGTCTGGAAAAAAAGTGTTTGCTTGAGAATCTGATGCCAAATATTTTGCCCAAAATTCTTTTTTTACAACATGACCGCCCATGAACCTGAGCTCAAGATATATGGCAAAAGATACTGTTGGTAAGATTTCAAGACTAAACATGCTACGAATGATTCAGTTTGGAGTTGTTCATTTATTTTTTATTAAAAGCTCACAAGATCAAATTTTAATCAGCAAAATCTTTCACACCACATCTTTAGTTTTAGGATGCTAAATGTTTCAGGCATAGAAATTTTAGGCAAAATATTTGGCACCAGATTCTCATACAACACTGTATTTCCATGTCATGATTATCCCGATTACCCAGCATATCCCTTCAAGCATGAAGTGGTCTATATGAGTTGTGTTCGAGTTGAATTGAGCTAATTTACATAAAATATTAGAGTACAAACATGAGTTATGACCCAATTCAGTTTCATTTTGGGTAAAGTGTTTACATGTAGCTAGCCTGTGTAGTGACAGTCAAGGAAAGGGGAGGGGAAAAAGTGGGGAACAAGACAGGGTTGCCACAGATCAGGGAAAAGTCGGGGGAAAATATTTTTTTCAAGGTCAGGGAAAAGTCAGGGAATTTTGCATCTGGTCAGGGAAATTCTAAATTTCTTGTCAAAGTCAGGGAAAAGTTAGGGAATTTTATTTTCCGGTTGCCACGAGGGCTCCTCATGCCTCAAAACGTCTGTGAATGGAGGCTACAGGTTTTGATAATGACTTTTGTTTTGGACGAGGGAATGTCAAACAGTCTTATTATGGTCAGTGAAAATTGTTTTCTGGTCAGGAAAAAGTCAGGGAATTTTTTTTTGCCTGATGGGTGGCAACCATGCAAGAGAGGGGAGGGAGTTCAGTGCAGACCATGTGTTACCCTTCACATGTATGTTGGATCATTAAGTGCTCTGTCTGTTGGGTTGAGGTTTGGTTGCGTTGCATTGAGTTCAAGTTGAGCTACAGTATAAGTGGGAGCCACAGAAGAACAAACAATAATTTATGCAGATTCCTTAATAATTTCACAGGAATAATCAGAACTCCTTACCGTAATTACCAGGATACATGTAGCTTTTAATTTATTTAATTTATTACAATAATATTGGTACAAAATGAGTTATTTTAACATAATATTTTATGTTTTGTCCTATCAAAAAATATATTTTAAAAATGTTTCTTTTAAGCTACATACCTCCTAGATATTAAGTTACTCAAGTCAGGTGCACATGCAGTCATAAGCTCGGTTCACTGAAGACAAGATACAATCCAGTTTGAAATAAATAAATTGGTCATAAACTTGGGTAGTTCACTATTAACATTTCATTAGTCTTCAGTAAAAGTGGGGCAAGAAAATACCCACATGACCTTACAAGACAACGAAATGGCAGTAGAGAAAGTACCAAGAGGCTGCCAGGAGGTGGTGGGAAAATTAAAGTACTCAATGCTTTTTGTCCCATCAAAAATATATATAAAAAGTTTCTTTTTTCTTCAGATTCTCCACACCTTGCACAATGCACAGCCAAACCACAGGTAGCCCAAGCTTATCATTACAAGAGAAAGTATGAAAATAGTCGCTCTTAATTAAATCTAATAAAATGTTTGAAAAACCTTCGCTTTCCCATGTAGTAATTAGCTTTAATGTCTATGGTTATTACTAGGCAGTTTAGGGCAATCCCTTTATGTAGGACGACACATTTTTTTACCAAAAATACAATAGAATACAACACAATACAATTCAATACAACAATAGAACGCAACACAATACAATAGAATACAATTTGGTAGCAATTCGTGTCGTCCTACATGAAGGGATGGCCCAGTTTAGCCTAGATTAAGGGTATTTTTGCCTTCATGTAGGCAACACATGAATAAAATAGTGCTATCACAATACAATACAATTAACACACTACAAAACAATAGAATGAAATACACAAGAAATGATACAATAGAACAATACATAATTTGGTAGTAATTCATGTCTGCCTTCATGAAGGGAGAACCTTAAAGCAAGGTAATCACTTGAAGGGAAAGCGAAGGTTTTTGAAACAATGGGATAATAGTGAAAACTTCATACATTCTCTTGTAATCGCTTATACAGATCGCAATCTTGGGCTGCTCGTCACCAAATGAACAATAGGAAATTAGGCAGTGCAAATTTAAGTTATTTGATAACACATCGCTTGTTTAAATTGGCCTTTTTCAGGAAACAGTCACGTGTTGATAGAATTGAGCTCGTGATCCCGATGGGAAAGGCGTTGCCATGGATCGCTGCTGGACGACAAGCCATCTTCAAAAACTCAGTTTTTGAAATTTGAGGTGGGAAATAGCATTTACAAACAGGTTTTGCTAATAACACTACCGATCTCGTACAAGGCTTTTAAATGAATGAAGTCAGATATTTTTGCCGTCCAGTACAACCACGTGATTGCATTCCTGCAAAAAAGGTCTATTACTATGCGTAACGGTTATTTCCGGCGATATTTGAAGTTACAGTAAATGTATGGAGTTTTAGTTCGAATGCCCGTCTGCTCTAAAATAAAATTCAATAAATCGTAAAAATATTCTTACCTGTCTCTTGTGTATTTCTTTCAGTTTCTGTGAAGTTTCAAGCCATTCTGTTCAATATTGAGGGAGTTACAGTATTTCCTTCTCTAAGTATAAAAAGAATACCTAGAATGATCACTACAAATCACGTTTACTGGGATTTTTTAGCCACTGGAATAATAAATGCATCGTGAATATCATATATCAGCAAGCGTTTGTATCTTATATACAGTGAAAAATATGCCCGAACCAGTGATTTCCAGAGACTATTCCATCTATATCTATTCCTATTCCGGAATACGGTCAATCGAACGCACCCTTAGGGAAGGAACATTACTGTAACTCCCTCAATAGGCCCTTTGCAGCTAACAGTCACGTGCTGACATAATACTTCATTAACGAATGAATTGAGCTCGTGATCCCCATGGGAAAGCGGGCGTTGCCATGGATGCTGGAGAGCAAGCTATCTTTAAAAAACGCAGTTTTAGAAAGATCGACAATAGATTGGAGGTCGGAAAATAGCATTTACAAACAGGATTTGTTAATAACTCTACCGATCTCGTACAAGGCCTTTGAATGAATGAAGTTAGATCTAGATATTTTTTTGCTCTCCAGTACAACCACGTGATGTGTTAGCTGCAAAGGGCCTATATTGAACGGAATGGCTTGAAACTACACAGAAACTGAAAGAAATACACAAGAGACAGGTAAGAATATTTTGACGATTTATTGAATTTTATTTTAGAGCAAACGGGCATTCGAACTAAAACTCCATACATTTACTGTAATAGTGGGAATCGGCTAACTCTGTTGCCACCCAATTCAGATCATGTGATATAAACACACATTACTCAATTAATTTTATTCAGATAGGCATGACTGCATTATGATTAGAATGAAAAAGGAATAATTCCCCAGAGTAGCATCTGTTTACATCACATGATCTGAATTGGGTGGCAACAGCGTTAGCCGATTACCTCTATTTCAAATATCGCCGGAAATAGCCGTTACGCATAATGAGCCTGGGGTACCTGTGGGCTAATTAAAATAAAATTCAATATAGCGATTTCACTGCACGTCATCCATTGCCATTAATGTGCCAACCAGAGATTCAATGGTTCCTGACACAAAGCGGCCTTTTGAAATCATGGTTGGCAAATTAGCATATCAATCGTAATGTTTTTAAAACACGAGATATCGCTATCCTACCTAGTTAATAAACAATCGAGACTGAAGATTACCAGATAACGTGATGGTATTTTTTTCTAAGGAACGAAGCCGATATTATAATTATAATAATAATAATAATAATAATAATAATAAAGGTTTATTAGACAGCATTTCCATGAATGGCTCTTCATCCGTCTAGAGTTAAATATATTACAATTTATTTGAGAGCTAATTAAAAATATTTACAATATATATTTGTTAAGAGTTAAAATAATATACAATACTTGTGTGATTATGTTATAAAGAAATGCTGATATAATTTAAAATTTACATTAATATAGGTTGTTTATGGAACTAAACTAGTTATATAAATATACATGTATCTACAAATTTAAGTATATATACATATACAGTCAATGCCAAAAAGGTTGTCCAGCAGAACATAATATAATACTATAATATCCATTGTTTTGGGCTATTGTCTAGACCAAGACAATAGGCCAAAACAATGGATATTAAAGTATTATATTATGTTCTGCTGGACAACCTTTTTGGCATTGACTGTATATCATTAATAAAATAATAATTAATAAATTTACAGACTACCATATCATGAATTATAATAGTCTTTCTTTAGCCTGTATCAGCAACTGTGATCTAACCTCCTTAAGGAAAGGCCTATATGGCTTAATGGATCGTGCTTCAGGACTTAGTGAGTTAGAGTTTTGCAGCCGAATCCTGAAATGTGCCATGTTCTAGAGGGACAAGTAACCTAGGTGCATAGTTAGATCTTAAGATTCTAGTATGGGTATGTTTCTCTAATCTAATATAGCTTGGCCAATTTGAACAATTCATTGCCTTGTGCGTTAGTTGAAGTACATTATAAATTGACTGTTCGTGCATGGGAAGCCAGCCTAATTTCAAGGCATCTGCTTCTGTCGAGTACTTGTTTGTGATATTAGGGTTGATGAAACCTGTTTTGGTAGAAAAAGTAGTAAACAACATTGAAACGTCTTCCTTTTTATTCATTAATAAAGGGAAAGGGATTTTTGATTGATTTCTAGAGTCGGACAATTTAATTTATAAGAACATGCAGTTTCTTGGAATCGATTGTCATATTTGAGCATTCTCCACGTTTCGGCCAATTATAAAATGACATAGAAATGTAATCAAATGCCTGATATATATTTTGTACTGAGGCAAATGACTAAGTGTTCGTTGACCAAGCTGCTAGCACTAACAGTCGCGTTTCTTTCCCAGGTGGGTGCGAATTAATATTAGTGCGTCTGCACCACCAATATACCTGTCCTTCTGTTTCGCCGTTTATTTTGATGAGAAATATGAGAGGAAGGCCAGGGGCAAAGGAAGGGCTAGTAAAGTAACAGTCTGAGCGTTGAAGAATCGAAGAACCGTCACCGGAACGATTCGACGGAAATGCCTTGGGCGCAGCCCGGGGCACTGTTTGGAATATGCCTAATCAGGCCTGTTTGTTGCCCCATTTCAGAACACGTGATATATAGTTCTCCAGAGGATTCAGTGCTTTGTTTCCATTGGGATACAGAAAAACAAAAAAACATCACTCAAGGGAAAAGTCAGGTGGTCTGAAATGGTACAACAAACAGACAAGCTGACTTGGTCTATTCTCACGAATATTTTGAAACACCCGTCGAATCCGGTGACGAGTATATGAAACATCTACTACACTAATAGACGCAATTACAGTATATAGAAACAAATTTAACGGTACAAACTAGTGTAGTCGTATATACACGTACTGTATACATATGCTTTAGTTAATCCGACTGCAAATCACAACATATATACCTCAGTGTTTCAAAACAGGTTCTCGCGGACAAGCGACTGAAACGACAAGCGACGAGCGACACACCCAGACTGAAATGGATTATGGTTGTTGCTAAAAGTCTGGTGAATTCGTTTGTTTTTGGAGAAGAATATTAATGGTCCTTCGAATGGTTTTTCGAATTGCAAGCGGCAGCTATGCGGAATGGAATACAGTATAATGACAATCCTTTGTCGCTTGTCGCTCGTCCGTGACCACCTTATTACGAGAAGATTATGGGCCATCCCTTCATGTAGGACGACACGAATTGCTACCAAATTGTATTCTATTGTATTGTATTGTGTTGCGTTCTATTGTTGTATTGAATTGTATTGTGTTGTATTCTATTGTATTTTTGGTAAAAATTCGTGTCGTCCTACATAAAGGGATTGCCAGATTATGCGGCACTGGAGAACATGTATAGATTGCCTTGTTATTTGTTTGGTCTGTACTGTAGAGAACTCGATCTGCAAATCCTATTTTTTGAAATCTGGTTGAAGAGCAGGAACTGCGGTGAAGAGGGGTCAAAATCTGATACAAAACAGTTTGTTTTCCCCAAAACAAATCTGATAAAAAAACAAAGCAAGTTTTCCTCAAAAATAGGATCTTCGCTTAATTGGCTCATTTTCTTGATTGTTGTTATGACGTGTGGCTTCTTTCTGCTGTACATTGCAGTTTGGAACTCCTGTGTGAGTGACTGGTTCAAGTGAAACAAGGAGTACCGTAACCATGGAGACCAAATCAAGAACGTTAAAAGAAACCGGTATGTGATTGCAATTTTGGAAAAGACGGAGACCGAGATATCTCAAATGGATAACGTAGAACCGATCCGAAAAGGTTGCGACACACGATATGATATCCCTCCCACAACGTTTCTCTACTATAACGTTCACTCGAAGGCTCTCAATCTCCCGGGTCAATCTCCTCTTTTTGCATCCGGATAAACTGCCAATTACGAGCCGTTATTTCGTCATATACATTGTCCGGGTACTTCTTAGGTCAAGTTATGTACAACCTACCAAGAAGCTAGACGGCCTAATGCGACCATATAATGTGGTCATTCGGCAACGATCTCAGAATACAACAGTATCCAAGCCACGGTTACTGACGAGTGAGAGCTCGTCAAGCTTTATTTTTACCTGTTTTTGATTGAAAGACTTGAAGGCGAGGAAGAGAAAGATTGTGCTATCGGTGATCGTCGGGCGAGGGAGACGAGACACTATTACAAAAACCTACTCATTGGACTATTAAACACTGTACTGGCGACAAGGTCTGTGCAAATACGAACATGTCTTCACTATGAAGTAATTTTAACCATTTCGCCTTTCCGATCATGCTGGGAATGGGGAGGGAAAAATTAATATTTCGTTTGCCCCTCTCCATGCACCCTCTCCCCTTCCATGCACCCCCTCCCCTCCATATATTTAAACCCAGTTTTACAATCAATCCAAAGTTTATTATTGTTTTACTAGCGTTCTCCCTTGATCATGCATGGGAACGCCTTATTCCCCTCATCCTATTGAACGCGGCTCACTGATGAGATAAGGTACTGAAAGCGCACATTTTCTACTCACAAACGCTTTACTGATAGACAGTTTGTTTTGGCTATTAAAACTGACGATCTACTAGAAACTCAAGAGGCTTAAACTAGACTTGCAGATTTCGTTTTGATTTCTTCACAGGTGAGCCTCCGTGAGAATCAAGAACACAAAGACATGGTATTCCAGTCGCTCAGGGGAGGCAGAGAACTCGGTTGTCGATACGATTCTTCAATTCTACAAATTAGCTGGGCCATGGTGAATCCTACTGCGGGTTGACGATGACTATTTCGGTTGCCTAAAGAGATTGCTGCATGAGCTCCTTGTAAGACCAAAACGAAATCTCGTGTGGGGGTATTTTTTCTGCAAGAATTATGACCCGGGAAGAAGACCGCTGTGAATCGAATGGCGTTTTCTTATGTCAGGATAACCGCACGATCGATGCTGTGCTATCCGCACGCGTACGCCGATCAACAAATCTCACTCTGGTTAAATGATCGACAGTCCTCCTTTTGTTTCCTACCCTCCTTCCGATTGATCCACGCGCGTCTCAGAGAGGGAAGATTTAGATGATACGATGATATGATTAATATCTGTGATTACTATACGGGCGTACTGACGGATTATACGAGGACAAAATTGCACTAAGTTGGTCGTACGAGTGTCAGCAATGGTGGCCAAAAGAGGGTTCCCGTTAGTAAGGAAGTTTGAGAGGAATCGGTGTCCATATAAGGAATTTAACTGGAGGAACTGATGGGAGGCCATTATCATTTCCAGCCAAGGCGAAACCCCCACCCCTTGGTCACGGGACATGCTTGGATATAATGCACTGGTGAGTAGGTCAAGCGACAAGCGACATTCCCAGACCGAAATGGATTGCGCTTGTATCTGGTGAATTCGTTAGTTTTAAAATTTAATATGCTCTGCTGCGAGTCGATTTTCGAATTACACCGTAGTTTACTGGAGAGATGGACACAATCCAGTTCGGTCTGCATGAATGTCGCTTGTCCGGGACAACTTTTTTTTAAATAGGTGTATATAGTAAGTATATATGTCAACCTAGGTCATTTTTAAGGTACTTATTAATCATTCTAAAATGCGATTTTTCAATTTTTTGGGATTCATGAAAAAGGCCCTTTTTTCCCCATAGGGGAATTTAAAAAGAAAAAATTCCAATCATCTCTCCCTTCCCTGCAAAATATTTTGACCACTCTCCCCTCCCTATCACCGTTCCCCCTCCCGAACCCCTTTTTCCTTCTCTAGGGTTAAAAAAAATGACCTAGGACTAGGTTGAAAAAATGACCTAGGTTAAAAAAACATGACTCTAGGTTAAAATAAATTTGACCTAAAAATAAATTTGACCGTGTAACATATACACCACTTTCATAATGGCTGTCTCCTAATTTGCATAATTTGGAAGATAAATCTGTAGAGAGGGAAACTAATGCTTCCCCATGGAAGATCACATTAATTAAAACTAGGAATTGTTTTCAGTTTTAGAGCAATGTGGAGTTGAGTTCTAGGCAGTTCTAATACTGGAAAAAACATGAAAGCGAGGCTAGGAAGGCCTCGGTTATTTTTCTCATACAAATCTCTCAAATTTCACAAGATTACTAATGTCGACATGCTCTTTCACATGATATTGATCATATTTTCTGTAGATGTGGATAAACTATTGCAACGGGAATATGCATTTATGAAAGTGGTTTATAGCTTGCTCAGTCACTTAGTAGCGGAGCTCCTGCGAGAAGGCCTACGCGAGCTGCGGAGCACCATACATATATGAGAGCAAAAATTGGATGACTTCCGGTTCCTCTGAAAATGTGTCGTATCTGTGCGCGTACTGCAAAAACTAGGCGGCTGGGATTGAAAAAAAAGGCGGATTGGAAGGCCTTCCCAAACTGTTACTGCATGGCCAAATCATTCTGATTCTGCGTTAGCCTGATTTTGCGTTGAATGTCTTCGAGATCGGACATCGGCAGCAGAAACATTTTCAAAAATTATCTCAAAACCAAAGTTTTTCCAGGGATTTTTACGTAAATTTACGCTAGCTTCGACCTCCCTGTATTTCTGGCTAATATTTTATAATGAAAGCCTTAGAAGAATGAGAAAATTATCTGTGATTTGAGTGAAAAGTTTTCAGTTAGTTGGCGCACGCTGTTGACGCAATCTGGACAACAATCGAACAACGAGCGCGCGCAGGCAGTTTCAATGTTTTATTTTTATTTTTACGTTAACTTCTTTTTCTTCTAACAGGCCCAGTTATTTTTGTGTTTTATCTTTGTTTTCTTCATAATATAAATATTTAGGCAAGCCTAAAAGCGGAGTTGCCAGTTATCTGAACTGAAGTAAGACGGCCCGAAAATAACGATAAATTATATAAAGAAAACAAAAATAAAAACAGAAAACTGGTGCAATAATGGAAAATCAGCGCAAAAAGTTCAAAAGAAGAGATAGGATAACGGAAAAATCTGAAAAACACATTGAAAATTAACATTTTCAGGCGCGTTTTCAGGCGCGTTTTCAGGCGAGCGGGTGACCTCGTACCGTCTGAAAATCAGGTTAGAGGGAATCCGGAAGTCGTCCAATTTTTGCTCTCATCCTATATGTATGGTGCTCTGCTCGCGTTCGGCCCGCGCGGGAACTCCGCTATAATTTATCGTTATTTTCGGGTCATTCACTTCAGTTGAGATAATTGGAAGCTCCGCTTTTTGGCTTGCCGAGAAGTTCTCTTTTAGCGTTATAACGAATATGCCATAATAAATAGACTTTTTCCGCTTGGCTCAGGCTCAATGTTGTCCCATTTCAAATCTTTCGTGAATAATATTCTTTGTCCGAAGTATTTCCATATTTCCAGATCAGAAATAAAAGAAACAATACAGAAAATAAAAGGATGGTCACGTGATCTGAAATGGAACAACATTGTGCCAAGCGGAAAAGGCCTATTATCTTGGAAAAACTTTGATTTTGAAATACTTTGTGAAGAGTGCACTAGTGTTACAGATTTCTGCAATGGTAGCTTTTGAATGACGAACCTAAGAATCTTGACTACAAAACACCGTATGAAGAACGGCTTCGAAGGAGACTAGGCCTAGGGAATACACGGGAATATATGATAATACAGGGGAGACAGGGGAAACACGGAAATACATGGTATATATGGAAATACATAGAAATGCACGAATTAAAATAAGGGTTACATAAAGTATCCACCGAAAATGGCGAACAATACGACATGGAACGATCGACTAGAAGAATTTCTAAAATATGCAGCCACCAACACTAGTGAATTCCTGTTTTATGGTAAGATCGCAATCTTAAAGCAAGAGAGTTATTTGTTTATATTTTTTGTGTTTATGAATTATGTAACAAACTCAAATTATGTCGTAAAACTCAGCGCCGTTTACTTTAGCTTAAATCACTTTGCAATTGAGAATTGAGAAGATAAATCTTTATTTATTAATTTCTTTTAGTAGATATAATATTAAGTCATTTCTCATTCTTAAAATATTGGATCCGCAGTATTCAGATATTAAATTATACCGGTTTTCACCGTGCAATCGATCGACAATAATCAATAACAATTTAACATGCATAATTAAATAATTTAAATATTAAAACTTGTGTTCTGGCCACCAGGTAAGCAGGTAGCATGATTACTCTATCTGTGACTGGTGTTCACAAGCTTCTACTAGGGTTTTCTGGCATACATGCAGTCATCCATCCGTGTTATCACACAAATTATACAACATTATAATAACAAATTGTATGTATACTGCTCGTGTGACATGGAAAATGAAGACGAATTGAATTGTTTGTCGGCAGAAAATACCACCAATATGTTCATGTATTTTCCAGCTGTTCAATTGGTTCGAAACATGGGGCTTTCTCGATATATCAACGTCCTGAAATTCAGGACAATGAACAACTCTATTGTTTTCGTTCGTTCTTTGTATTTCAGGGTATTGTTTTGCTGTAGTTCAAATTGTATTCTGGGGTTAGGGTTCTTTGTATTTCAGGGTATTGTTTTGCTGTAGTTCATTGTTGTTGGACCAGTTGGTATAGCATCTGAACCAGTTCAGACCAGCTAGTATATGGACCTGAGCCTGAATGCCGCCAAGGGGTCAAACAAATCAGTTACAAATATTCATATGATCGCACAGATGTGTGACAAATATTTGATCTTTAGTTTTAGTTGATATTTAGTTAAAGGTGTTTTAACTCCTGAGAGTGGGATATTGCCATTTTGCACTATCACTGGTTACTTGCTTTGAGGGTTTCAGTCTAAAACTAAGTAAGAGCAAGGCCCTGAGATTGCCACTCAGCAGAATAGGATCATGTGTACTCCATGCAATGTTGCGGGTTGGTCAAGGGTTGGCCGACATGTTGGTTGATATATCGGCCGACTGTTGGGAATGGGTTGGTCTGAGGGTTGGCCGACATGTTGGTCAACAGTCAGGCTGTGTGTCAGTTGACTGTCGGTCAATTTTTCCCACCTGTTTTTATCTGTTGGCAGCTACAATGTATATCTAGAGAGTGTCAGTGACATATAATATACCTGTAAAACTTTGCCTTGTCCTCATGCAGCTACAGGGATCGTTTGGTGTATGTCCTTAAACCTAATTTTGCCTATCAATTACTGGTTAGATTACATGTACATGTAATACCTAGATATAGTCTTCTTTTACAAAATAATGCAAGTATAATCATATTAGTATTGATATCACTAAATACGTGAACTCGTGCTCCAGTCATTCCCACCGTACTTCCTCTGGTTTGTACTTCAGGCAATCTGCCATTCCCAAGATGTCCAGCTTTAGGAACTTGTACTTGTTGCACATTGTTAACATATGGAATGTCACACTTGAAGATATCACTTTTAAAAATGTGACTGGTTTTTAAACATTTCTAGCCTTTTTAGTAAGACATGAAAACTAGTATATCATTGAAAATTATTTATTAAACAGAACATTACAGGGCCGCTTGGAAATACAAATTTTATGTTCTCGTGTTGGTGAAATATCTTACTCATTCGCTGCACTCACTCGTAAGATATTTCATCAACACTCAAAGATAAAATATGTATCTCCATGTGGCCATGTAATATCCTCTGTATATTACTCTAACAGTCTCATTTTGATTGGCTAGCACACTTACAAAACCGTTTAAGTGTTGAATAAACCTGTGCAAACCTGTTTGTGACCCATGTAATATGCTCGCATATTTGCATTTGTTTTATCCTGTATTTGCACTTGAAAAGGTCGAAAACGGCAAGTATATATTAATTTATCTAATGGGTTGTATCAACGTTTTCCCCTGTCATAATGTGCCACACGCACATTGCTTGGCACAGATTCCAGTTTTTCCCTGCAAAAATATTGTAACGTAATGTACTGTGCCAGGTGTATTTTTTCATGTATAGCTTCCTCACTTCTCAGCTCAGTATATGGATGAATAAATGTGTTATATATGGGCATGGGATAAAAGTCTTATAATGCAATGTTTTCTGGTGGTAAATTACTACCATGAATATCCCATACATGGCTTGACTTTTCTTCGTATATATACACATGCATAAATTAGGCTCGTGTATATTAATATACTGAAAATCATGAAGTCAATTCATGGTATATACCACTCGAAAATATTGCATAACTAGTATTGTATCACACTGAAAAACATACATATATATCACTTTTCAGTGTTTCTCATTTTGACACCTCTGATGATCATTTGTGGCTTTTTGTCACTGAAGCTGGCTTACCATATAGAAAAGAAGGAAAAGGATAAGAAGAAAAAAGGCAGGTGTTTTAGCAAAATAACATGCATAATTTATGTCAGCAAAATCGTAGTGACAAATTGCCATAAGATTGTAGTCCTTTAAAGGGGCTATGTCACGGTGTTGCACATGCAGGGCTTTAAATAAATAAAATAAATATTTTATATGTTTTAGCAGGCTGAGTATTACAGTTACAGCTGGTGGGGGCCTGCTTTTACTCCTCACACACTCCCCTAAAATTGTTTATTAGAACTATTACATACAAGATACAATCTAGACAGGTTTTTGATTTCAAATCTTTTTGGCTAAAGATCTACCCCCCCCCCCCCCCCCCCCTCCCCCAAATAAACAAAAATAAAGAATCCCCTCTTATATCCTATGAAGCATAAAACTTTAGCAATGTTACATGTACACCTCAGAATTTTAACCCCTCCACCCCTCCCTTTAAAGACAAACTCCATTGAATCCTCTGTCATGTGGCATGGTAAGCAAAATTAATAATACCTTAATTCTTTATAGTGATTAGGAACTGAACTGATTTCCGTGTTTTTGTTTGTTTAAACAGCGACACGTCAGTCAAACTTAGCAAAAACAAAACGACGAGCAAAAGCTGACTAGCAGATCTCATGAGAAGGCAGGTAACCTACAGGCCCCTACAGTGATAAAACAAGAATGGTGTCTGCACTCCCTCAGCATTCAGTTGAAGGAGATTCAGGAAAGAAAATACTATTTTATATTTGCTGTGGAAGTCTAATTTATGCATGAATATGATTATATTGTAAGTCAGCCTCCTGCATGAATTGCTCTATTTCGAACTTGCCGATGGCTTCTTGGGAATAGACCTTTCCCGCATTCGATCGAAAAATGGCACCAAGTCGAGATTGGGGTAGGCAGAAATACAGCAAATGTATGAAAATGTCTACTCCAATCTCAACTTCGTGCCATTGTTTGCCGTGGACATGGGAGCAGAATGCGGGAAATGTCTATTGAGGAGAAGATTGAGTTTAATGCTGGGGACGGGACTAGAGCCAAGCCTAATCTGGCTTTATTCCTCCTGGATTATTAGGTTATTAATAACATACATGAAATAGGTTCTCGATGCTGATTGGCTAAGAGCAGTGCAGTTTGAGTTTAGCAAATTACACTTTTCACAAAGTATTGCAAAACATTTTGTGTGTGGAGAGTCTTTAAGGAAATTTACCCTAGTATTGAATACCTTGTATTTCTGTCAAATATTTGACTAAAAACGGGGGAAATCTGCATAAAATTGCTTGTGACTTGAGTGAAAAAGCTAAGATCCCGAACTCAATACTGACAAATATATCGCTGTTTACTTGATTTTTTAATTTGTCATGTATGTTATTAAAATGTAATCATGAAGTTTTCTCGTGCGATTTGGGATTAATTCAAACAAGTGTGTTCTTCAAAGAGCTGAAATTGTGTTCGCACTACGGCCTAGCGAAATTATGTTGCCCTTTGGAAACCACATTCGTTTAAATTAATTCCACTGAATAGCACTCGGCTAGTGCAAGATTTGGCTAAAGTGAATAAGTTGCACCGTAAATACGTGGTCGATAAGTGATCGGTAAGTGGTCGGTACATGGTCGGCGGACACGTACCGACAACATATTTGCGGTGCAATTTGTTCACTTTAGTCGCAAGATTTAGACCAGCCTGTCAGCGTGGAGTTAAACCATTTTAATAGCAGCCTCATAATGCTGTTGCATGCCAGTTGTACATGCATGACTTTTTATACATTCAAAAAATGAAATGAAATAAAAAGATTAGTATACAGTATACATACATCAGAGACACGTTATAGGCAAATCCAGTGATTTTACTTTTAGTCTCACCAGAATAAAACTAAGCTACTAACGGTTCCGTAAAAAAATATTCAAAATTCATTAAAAATGTGGCAGCATTGCTTCTTCAGCTAGGCCATACTCACGAATAGTGGACTCTTGTTCATTAGTATTAAGTTCGTGTTTGAAGAATTATATCAATTACGAGAATGAGTAAATGTTTAGTTTAACGTACTCCGGGATCTCTTAAATAAACTGCCCCTTGATCAGTTAGTTCAAACTGAACCAGCTTGTAGACCATGCTCTATCAAATTAAACCTCATACATTAGTTTTATTCGCATGTTGACTTGGCTCTCGTTGACCGCGAGGGAATTACAGGCGTTTGTGGAGGAACCTTTCTATTCATAACGGATTTCGAACGACCCCGTGATTTATTTGCTTTGGGCCACACCCGGGACTTGTCGATGTGTGCAAATGGCGTATAAGCATTGAAGGCCAATCGGAAATAGTTCCTTAGAACGTCGGAGTGAATGTAAGAGGGACCCAGAGCATTCCAATGCTCCTCGCACTCTTTCCGTTTCCGGTCGTGAACATGTTCAAAGTACAGTTGTTTGGCTTGTGCAACCTTCGAGAAGATAACACAACAAGTTAGTAAGGGCGTGTTCGTTTGGGGTCTATTCGGGAATAACAGTAGTCAGAATAATACTGTAAGCGTTCGTTTGAGATCTATTGTTATTCTGGAAGACTTGAAATGCATTCTGTGTATTCTGCTCCTGGAGGCAGAATAACCAGAATAATCCCAAACGAACGCGCCCCAATATGCATTTTGCAGGAAAGAGTTACGTGCTGATATAATGGTAGCCTGGGTGGTGCAGTGCTTCGTCTCTCGCCTCTGGGGCCCAGGTTCCATCCCCGGACGCGCCCTTGCTCTGAAGGTTTTTCTCCGGTTCTTCCGGTTTTCCTTCCTCCACAAAAACACTGAACGTGTTAAATTCTAATTCGATCTGTGGATTAGCCGAGTCCTGGCTTTGATCAGCCCCTATGGTTGTTTCAGGTCCGTAAGAAATTCAGAGCTTCGTTAACGAATAAATTGAGCTCGTGATCCCCATGGGAAATGCGTTGCCATCCATGCTGGATAACAAGTATTCGTAACGCCGTTTTAGAAAGATCGACAATCGATTGGAGGTAGAAAATAGTATTTACCAACAGGTTTTGCCAATAGCATTACCGATAGGCTTTAGCACATTCTGCCGGCAGAATTTCGAGCATAATAGGACCTCAGGAGCAGAATCCGGGCAGAATATTTGGGGGCCTGGGAACGAGGAAAAGTGGGGAGAGAGGGAGCTGGGTACGAGCAAAACGAGAATTGTTTCGGATTCTTGGTTTAGTCGGATAATGGATATCTCTGCTTCCATTTCCATGTTATTGTTACCCAAGTTAGTTTTAAGGATTAAATAACAAATGTGCATACGTTGGTTGGGTGAAATCATGGCTCATTTTCATGTTTGACTATTATTGAATTTTTCAGAAGCATAAATTCGAGCATAATAGTACTTTTGGAGCATAATTTCGAGCAGAATAGTCTTATTTTCGGGCAATTCTTTCAAGCAGAATAGCCTTTTTTTCGAGCAGAATGTGCTAAAGCCTAATTACCGATCTTTTCCCATCCAGTACAACCACGTGATTGCATTCCTGCAAAAGGCCCATTTGGTGCAGATTACTGTGTTTATTTCCTGGAATATCTAATGGCAGGAATGCAATCATCTGGTCGTACTGCATGGGACAAAAGTTATGACTGACAGACAGACAGACAGCGATTGTTTATTGGCACTTTGTAAAAAGACTTTTACATGAGTGGGAGTTCAATAATAATAATAGACTGGATAAAAAACGGAAAGCTAGCTATCTAAGGCAGTGCCTTTTTTCTCTTTTGGAAGCAATCATAAATATATTTCGAAATAGTTTTCATTAATTTTCTTGGTGGATTTATAAGTAACCTAAATTGTTTGTCAGCAGTTAGGTGTTGAAATTGGAGGTTGTTCTGTTCTCTCAGATCTTTTGTCAATTGCCTTTTTAGGTCAGTGTAAAATCCACAATTGGTGAGAAAATGTTTTTCATCTTCTTTTTCAATGGTGCAAAAAGGGCACCACCTCTCTTCGGGGGGCGAACATGTCTCCCCTTTTCGATCATTAAATTATGATTGCTTATTCTTAACTTAGTTAGTGAGATTCGGTGTTTTATGTTCTTTATTTGTAAGAGAGAATCCTCAAGCGTACCCTGGTTCCAGAGGTTTTCTCTATGTTTTTTCTGCGAGTGACGTTTGTGCGCGAGCAGCACGCTGGCGCCGCTTCGCGGCTTAAACGTCACTCGCAGAAAAAACAGAGAGAAAACCTCTGGAACCAGGGTACCTCTAGCGCGACCTCTGTTTTGAAGGTACGGAAGGTTCTTAATTTGTTTTGCTGATTAGATTTATTTCTATTGTCGTTAAACAAGCTAGAGAGGCATTCTTGTCTTTCCATATCTCTGGCTCTGTTGAGAAATACCTTTGGAAATACCTTGAGTTCAGGATTTGAGTTGCCGATCAACCAAATTTCACCAAAACCGTACGTACTTATATAAAATATTACATATTTTTTGTGTCCAGGTATCATTATCATTTGTACTTTTCATTTCCTTATAAGCTTTTGAGAGCAGCGAGTTATTGTCAAGAGCGAGAAGCCTTACCCAGAATTTTATGCTATTAGTTTGGCAATCGGATTTTAAGCTAAACTTCCCGAGCTCGCATCTACATGCTAAGTTTGAGGCGCTCCTACTAACTCCTAACAGCTGTTTACAAAACTTACCAGTTTGCACTAGTTCTATCGGGTTACGACTGTCTGGTAGAATTTTATCAATTCCCCAGACGTCGCTTCCGTAAAGAAGAATGGGTTTTATTAGTGAGTCAAATAGTTTTAGGGAGATTTTAACGTTAAATCTAAAATTTGCCCCCATTTCTTTTCTTATCTTGTATAGAGCTTTCATAGCAGTTTTTTTCAGATCTTGTTTGCCCCCCCCCCGGGCACTTGTGCAATATCGGTAGTGTTATTAGCTAAACCTGTTTGTAAAGATTGTTTGCCATCCAGTAAAGCTAAGCTGTCCCATGGGATCACGATTCCGATTGGTTATTGAAGTGATATAGCAGCACGTGACTGGCTTATTCCAAAGGCAGAGCTGGCAAATCTTGCAACATATTCCCCTTGCACTTTTCATGTACGGTAGGTACGGATAAGTAAAGGGGAAGATTGAAAGAAGGCATGTGTCACGAGCCGGAACTTGTTTTCCTTTGTCTTATCCGTTGCACTACAAGCTACATTTGTTGAAAGGACCAACTACGAATAATTACCTTTTCTCTGATGGTGGGTAGATCATCAAATGTCAAAAGATGTGGCGATAGTTTCCCAGTGCCTCTCGATTTGGCAGGCATCGGTAACTCAACTGCAAACGGCTTGATCCTTTGAGCCAGCCAACCATTGCGCTTGTACTTCTTGGCTTGTGTTTCCATTCGACGGCGAGGAAGAACTGCATCTAGTGTATTCTTTGATTGCTTGTAGTAAAAAAAAAGATTGTTCACGTATTCGTTTACCTACTGTAGAATCCCATGTGTAATACCCCCTGCAGATAGTCCCTCCCCCTTTCTCGTTTATAGCCCCCCCCCCCCCCCCCCCCTCCTCGAAAAACAGAATGTGTCTTTGTCAGTGAAACATGAAATTCCTGTATAAATGGGCCATGGCCAGACGCAGTAATGCATTGATCATTAGCAGTGCTGGTTATCTTATACTAGTGACACAAGCAACATACGCAGACGCAGTAATGCATTGATCATTAGCAGTGCTGGTTATCTTATACTAGTGACACAAGTAACATACGCAGACGCAGTAATATATTGATCATTAGCAGTGCTGGTTATCTTATACTAGTGACACAAGCAACGTACGCAGACGCAGTAATATATTGATTAGTAGCGGCACTTGTTGTTATCTCACACTTGCGTATTGCCTGAGAAATTAACAGCTGCCTCGATCTCGTCGCGACTTCATTTCAATCACTTCCCTCTTGGGGGAGGGGGAAGCAGGGCATGTTGCTTCTGCTTGTGATGTCGCTAGTAAAAACACAGGCTTTATTAAACTAGCCTTAGTTTTTGCTAGTCTCATTAGTTGACTTAGAGCAACAGAGTACTCATGCTTTGTTTTAGATCATCCCAATAAAATGTTTCGTTTACCATAGCCCGACCGACCCTTTTTTATGGAAAAGTAAAATCTACATATTACAGCCCATTTCAGTGTTACGTCGGCATGGGCGGTGTTTCAAGTTTTTTAGCAAATTATTCGACATACTCATTCCACATACTCATTCCACATAATCATTCCACGCAAATTTCTGACACTTCTGGTCGGCAACGCATGATGGCGAAGTTTGTCGAGTAATCGAATGTGAAAAAGCACTTAAATTATTCGATTTAGTACTTCAAAACTGCCCTCCTCCGCAGGCAATGATTTCCTGCTAAATTCCCTGTGTCTCCTAATTTGCGACATTTCTTTAGATTCCCGGGATAAAATCCTGAAACAGTCCTTCTTAGACTTAGTTGTTACCCTCTTTGTCTTATGGCTGTTGCTAGTGGATCAGGCCAGTCAAAATAGGCATTGCATGATGACGTCAGATATTACAACTACCAGCACATGCACTCTTTGCGCGAATCATTTGTTCCTCTAATTTGGATTATAATAAATAAATAAATGGTATTTAATTTACAGTTAAAAATACATATCTTGTGTTACAACATTAATAAAAAGATAAAAGTAAAGATAGCTGTCAAGTTACATGTTAAATATACTAATAGTAATGATGATAAAAAGCTAACTACAAATATATACATTATCATTAATTAGGGGCTCTTTGCATAAGTATGGTATTTATAGCTTCATCTGTTAATAAACAAATTTTTGAAACGCAGAGTATACTGTTAACCGGGCAAGAACATGTCGTTAAAATTTCACTCTCCTGCTATATGTATGGTGCTCCGACGCCATATGTAATGAAAATGTGGTATATACTTCATGGTAGTGTTTCGTTCCATATAGTCCCCTGCATAATAATGATTATGATGATAATGATGCAGGGGCATAATCATTTTCTCTACTGTTTTACAGTATTATGCAGGGAGACTATATGGAACGAAACACTACCACGAAGTATATACCGAAAATGTCCTTCACTATTAGTGTGACAATTTCCTGTTTGCACTATTACGTTAGTTGAATACCACTACCAGAATCCTTTTCGAATTCCTTTTCATATTCAGATTATTTAGCTCCTATGAGAATACCAAGAACAGGAAAATCATCGCAAAGGATTCTGGTAGTTGTATTTAACTGACGTAATAGTGCAAACCGCCTATTAGCGCAGTTGTTAGTGGTATCTTATATCAAGCCCTGCCTATTATATAAATGCACCTACCTTTCTTGGACTAGGCTCTTTGTGTGCCTCGGGAATCGGTGGCGCAGATCGGGATAATAGTCCAGTGGAAGTGAACTTTAGTTTTATTTTACCACGAATCATAGGAAAGTCTTCCTTTTCTTGTGCTGGTTTTTTATTTTTACGTTTTTTCTTGACAATGGTACCAAAGACAATATGAAGAGGTTCCGCGTAGGGGGATTTCTCGTCGCCTGCCGCGTGCTTCGCCTTCAGAGTCTCCATGAGTTTGCGAAGTTGTTGTTCCGTCAGGCCAATCAGACGGGCGCCGGCCGCGTAATGGCCCACAACGTGAGGAGCCCGTTTGTATTTGGTATGGTAAAATCTGTTTTGAATCAACAGACCAATAATCGTTATGTCAAAATGTCGGCTTTTCGATGTTTCTGATCAGGAAAATAGAACAACTGGATTCTCTGTGTGAAGTTACAAAAACCTGACTATGTTTAGGAATTAGCATTGGAATCGAGTTTTGATATATTGAACTAGTCGTCTGAACACATTGGCGTGCACCCAACTCAGTCGACGATTTTTCGTGCAAAACACCTTGAGAGGAGTAAACAACCTCCCCTTTAATTCAACATTTGAAGTTCATAAGTGAGTGAGAGTCAAAAAGAGATTATCCGGTCGGGCGGAACCGTATCCCAGGAAATTTGCAACGTAAATTTGGACTCCCCCTGGTGCAAATTTCCTAGACTTATTCCTAGGAAATTTGCACCCCCTTAGAAAATTTGCACTCCCAGTGTCTTGCGTTTTTTTAGGCTGAATTGAATTGATAGCCAATAGACTCTTCCGCGTTTTTTTTTAACTTTTGATATATACTATAACAGCAAAACCGTCGATACTGCCGAAAGAGCACCTCGAAGTTAGTCAAAATCCCAAATTTGAGAGTTACGTTATATATTCATGATCAATACGAGCAAAGTTATAGGCCCGCAAACTCTGAAAAGTTTACAGACGTTTGTATGGCAATTTCGACTGGGGCCCCGAATCGAAATTTCCATACAAACGTCTGTAAAATTTTACGAAATTTTACGAGTTTGCGGGCCTGTATCTTTGCTCCTATTGAATATATAACTCTCAAATTTGGGATTTAGACTAACTTCGAGGTGCTCTTTCGGCAGTATCGACGGTTTTGCGGTTATACGTATATATCAAAAGTTCAAAAAACGGTGGAAGGGTCTATTATTTAGCATTTAGTATAATTTCATCAGTGAATATAGAGATTCCCGTGCTCTGATTGGTCGAGAATTACGTCATATGTCGCTATATTCACCTCCAGAGCGCCTGGAGGTGAATATAACATACAAGGCATTTACCAAAATGGCCGCTCGCATATTTACTGATGTTTCTCACGAATAAATAAATAATATGAAAGAAAAAGCTTTTCCAAAACCCACTAAAGAAGCAACTAAATAAGTATGACTAAACTTGAAGCTTATTTTCATCCATAAGCCGTTACAAACAAAGTTTACTTACGAGTTTTGGCCGGGGTTGAGTTTATTCGGTCCTCGTGAATCACAACTGAAATAACGTCTACTTAGAGCAATAAATAACACAACGAGACTTTGGAACTGTTCGACTTAAAAAGAGTGTACTTACTTGAGTTATTTTCCCCGTGGTTCTTGATAGAAAAACAACAAGTTCTAGTTTTCATTCAGGAAGCCGGTTGCTGTTATTATGCTCTTTTCTCGCCGCTCTCGCCTCTCGGTGTGTTTTCAAGTTTTATCTCATACCGAAATCATTTGTCTCTTGATTTACCATTGTCTTTGATTCTGTGATGGCTATAATCCACAAAACTACAAACTGTAGTTTGTAGTTTCCAGCAAATTTGTCCTTTGAAGTGAACTCATGAAAGTTCCTTTCGATAAATTTGCACTCGCCGTGGCAGATTTTCAGTCAGCCGAGTTTGCCCACTTCCACTCATTTTCGCTGCATTTCCTCTCTTTGTAACACGGTTCTAGGGCTCAAAAGTGAGGACTGCTGCTTCAACTTGAATTCTAGTGTGCATTTGGACTGCTTTTCGGTATTTCTCTGTCTTTAGCAAATCCATTCTTGTAGTCCCTGCAAGTCTCCTGTCGAGTCGGTTTGTGCAGTGAACCGTAGCGGCACGTGATTATGCAAATGTTGTCACAAAACTATCCTGTCACGCGCGCTTGTAAAACTTATAAAAGGGTCGGAAGTCAGACTAATAATTTCTAGTTTTAATTTCTCTGATATTCACTGATGAAATTATACTAAAACAATTATTCACTTCAGTCTCAGTGACTATTGGTGAATATTTACCTCGACTTCGTCTCGGTAAATATTCACCAATAGTCACTTCGGCTTCAGTGAATAATTGTTAAATATAACATGTACGGTTATCGAACTTTGGTTTGCAATTGAAAGCGATAAATTATTATCCACAAACTTTTCAACAAAAAAACAAGGTTCAAGCCGTAGATAAGATTCTAATGTCAGTGCTGCTATGACCAGGGACCGCGGAGCGAATTTTGGATTGGGGGGGGGGGGGGGGGACTTTAATAAGTAAAATTCAAAATGGCGGCAAAATGATTGGGGGGCTACCGACCCCCAGCACCCCCTCCCCCCTCCGCGGTCCCTGATGAATGATGCCTGGGTAAGCTAAGAAACGTCTGAACAATCACTACAATCCGTTTTTTTGTTGTTGCAAAATTCTTAGGAAATTTGCACCCCCATACAGGAAATTTGCACCGGGGAGTGCACATTTCCTGGGGGTGCAAATTTCCTATGACACCGGGACCGACGTTTTATAATTCCTTATTTACCCAAATCCGATCTTTGTTCTAATGATCGCTCGAGTGTCTAAAGTATATATACGACCGTATATTCGTGTCATTGTATAGACATGTCTATGCCCTTGTCCATGTATAGATGCAACCCTGGACGCTGTTAGTCCTGTTAGCAGAAAGTTAAAATAAGTGTTCTAGCTCAGTTTCAAAAGCGTAATTTATTCCTTACCCCACGATCTCGTTTATCGAATGCAGTGCAGATCTTTTCATAAACTGCGTCAGAGCCTCAAAGAGCATCGTCTCTCTTCTCCGTCTGTTATTGGAAGACTGTGTTGAATCTGATCAGAAAGACAAAAGTTAAGCCTGCATGGATTTCTATATATAGCGATATAACAGGGGCGAATGCAGATTTTGGGAAAGGGGATTTGGGCGGCAAGCCACGAAAAACTAAAGGGTATGCCCCACACCTCTCAGAAAATTTTGAAATCTAGACACTCTGAAATGCTATTTCCATGCAGTGATCTCCAATACCCATAAGGGGGGTTGCAACCCCCTGAACTATCATCCTGGATTCGCCCCTGTATACTGAAGCAAACATATAGGAACAAGCGACATACGCAGACACAGTAATGCACTGATCATTAGCGGCGCTTGTTCTTAGTCACAAACCTGTAAATAGAACAAGTATTTCAACTTGAACTTGATTCAATGAAACCGGTGTTTATTCCCTAACTTTGAGTCCCACACTTTCCGTGCTCTAATTCTTACAATGCAGTCCCAATCTCCCTGCTCTAGTGCGCATGACTGTAACACAATATAGTGTCACGCAAGAACACTACATCCCTCCCTTCCTCTAACAAAGAAACAGCATATGTTAAAACACAAAACTTAAACAGAATGTCATTGTTATTTCAGAATTATCACTGTAGATAACGTTCATGTCGCATAATCATCCAAATAGTTCGGGGTTCTTCTCGCTCTTTCTGATCTGCGAAGTTTTGGTTGTGAGGCGTGCCCATCTTCAACCTCTTCGTCCATTTGGTACTGTCCTTCACCTGTCTCGATGTTGGGTAGAAACTCTTCTTCTTCTTCCCTTGGAATGAGATGTACACCAGATGGTAACTTCTTAAAAATGACGCGTTTCTGTTGATAATGTGGCCTGCATTCTGGGCTGTGACCATGCTTCCTTTCTTCTTACGTATCTCGTATGGTTCAGGTTTGAATGGTGTAGACATCTTGTCTCGTTTTGGCTGTTTGATGAACACTCTGTCCCCAACATTCAGGTCAGATTGTTAAGCATGATTGTGCTTGTCTGCATATTCTTTCATCTCCTCTTTCTTCTTGAAATCCCTTTCTCTGAATTCTGGAGGTGCCAGGTCCCACTGTACTTGGGGCAGAGTGGACTTGAGTTTTCTTCCATTCAACAACTCGGAAGGTGATTTTCCTGTTGTGCTGTGTGGAGTTGCTCTATACTGTCGAAGAAAGGTGAATAATTGTTGCCTCCAATTCTTGCCTTCTACAATGGCTGTCCTGGTTGCTTTCTCTAGTGTTCGCATCAGTCTCTCTGCTTCGCCATTTGCCTCAGGCCATACTGGAGTTATTCTGCGGTGTCAGAACCCTAGTTGAGTAGCAAATATCTGAAAGTTTCGTCTGTTGAACATTGGGCCGTTATCCGTTCTAATCATCTCTGGGATCCCTTGTCTGGCAAATATGCTATCTAGATGGGGTATCACTGCCTTCGCTGACGTTGATCTCAGGAATTCAACCTCTGGGTATCTGCTGAAATCATCGATCACGACTAATAGGTAATCCCCATTTCCATGGATAGCTCTTGCCAAGGGCTTGAGGTAGAGAGGACATTTGCAGCGGCTCGTGTGTTGGCTTAGGACCATGGTTTGCTGCTTGACATGGTAGGCACTCTTTAACCATTTCTTCAACCATTTTGTATATGCCTGGGAACCAGATTGATTCTCGCAGTAAACGTTTCGTCTTGATGGTGTCCACTATGGGCCAGTGTAATCGCTCTCAGCTGTAGTTTCTCTGGAGTTATGAGGCGGTTACCTATCAAAATTACACCATTTGCTACTGATAGTTCCTGTCTGATCTGCTTGTATTGCCTGACGTCCATTTCGACTTCGTGCCATTTCTGAGTCGTTATCACCTTTGCAAGCTTCTGTAGGGTTTTGTCATCTGCCGTTGCATCCTTGACATCATGAAGGGTAATTGCAGTGCATGGGTAGAGCATTTGTGGTCACAAAGTTGACATATAGGCATCAACTCGTGATAAATGATAGTGAGGCTTGGACTGTTTGAGGTCTGGATGACGGCTCATGTAATCGGCTGGATTATATGCTCCTGACCTGTAGACAAGTTTTGTCTTGTATGGTTGTAGACGTAGTTGTAGTTGTAGTCTCTCAAGTCTTGCAGTTGCCTTACAGGTCGGTTGAAGATTGTCTCCAACGGCTTGTGGTCAGTGATTACTTTGAAAGAAGATCCATAGAGGTATAGGTGGAAGTGTTCGATTCCCCAAACTACTGCAAGAGCCTCTCTCTCTGTTTGGCTATAGCGACTCTCACGATCAGTGAGGGAACGACTTGCATATGCTAAGAAATTGTTCCTCCATCAGCTGTTATTTGTGTGAGTATTGCCCCTAGCCCAGTAGGGCTGGCATCTACAATGAGTTCTGTTTCGAATGACTGGTTGAAGTATTGCATGACTTCCTGATTTGCCATGCTGGTCTTGAGATATTCAAATGCATGTTGCTGTTCTGGACGCCATGTCCATTTGGCATCCTTGTGTGTGAGTTGACGAATTGGAGTAGTAATAGACGCAAAGTCTTTGATGAAGCGTGCCAGGTATTGGGCCATAAGAATGCAACTGAAGCTTGCAGTTTTCTTGGTGGGTGGGCTGGTATTGATGAGAGATGACACTTTCTTGTCATCTGCGCTGATGCCTTCTGTGGAAAAGTGATGACCAAAGAATGGATGGCTTGTTGAAGAAGCACTTGTCAAGGTTTGCAGTTATATTGTTCACTCTCATTCTCTGGAGAACAGCTCTTAGGGCATCGTCATGATCAGCTTCCAAAACTTCCAAAAGTAGGGCTGCATGGCATCTACAATGAGTTCTGTTTCGAATGACTGGTTGAAGCTTTTTAGTATTGCATGACTTCCTGATTTGCCATGCTGGTCTTGAGATATTCAAATACATATCCATTTGGCATCCTTGTGTGTGAGTTGACGAATTGGAGTAGTAATAGACGCAAAGTCTTTGATGAAGCGTGCCAGGTATTGGGCCATAAGAATGCAACTGAAGCACGTGATGACCAAAGAAGTCAATGGATGGCTTGTTGAACAAGCACTTGTCAAGGTTTGTTGTTTACTCTCATTCTCTGGATAACAGCTCTTAGGGCATCGTCATGATCAGCTTCCAAAACTTCCAAAACTTAACCGCTTGTATCAAAACAAACCAACGGGAGTTGACATCTTGCTCAAGTTGATGGTATCCTTGGTTCAGGTCAATTTACTGAAGACAGCATGGATCCATTTAAATCAGCAATCAGATCTTCTATTGTTAGCATTGGGTGGCGTTCACGCTCTATGGCCTCATTCGCAGCTCTCATGTCGACACATATGCGTATCCCTTTCTTCTTAGGAGCTATCGCTATAGGCGAGACCATTTGGCCCTCTCTATTATGTCGATCGAGGTCTTCTAGGTTCTTAAGCTCAGCTTCAACTTGGTCTCTAATGTGGAATGGTAGTCTGCGATACTTCTGGACTATTGGTCTCACATTGTCATCAATATGTAATCTTGCCGTCTTATCCTTCATCTTAATCCCATCCCTTCAAAGCGATCTTTGTATTCTTATAGAATGCTGTCTACCTTGGGTGTTGATACACTGTTTAGCAGTTCAAGGTCAGTGGCTGTTTCATAGCCTATCAGGGTTCCATCTGATCCATCTACAACACAGAACTGAGTGAACTTTGATACACTGGTTACGGCTGACTTGATGTTGGTGGCCTTGAACTCCCCAATGACTGGTAAAGGCTTGGTGGATTTGTAAGCATATATCTTCTTTGAGGTAGCTAGGTGATATGTGGATATCTTCAAGCTTCTTGTAGGTGCATGAGTCAATGACATTCACACCAGCTCCTGAGTCGATTAAACACTTGACTGTCTGTCCTCCAATTGTGACTTCGGTTATAGGTTTCACTTTGTTGTTTACAGAGTGTTGAAGGTGATATACGGTAGGTACATGTATATTCCTCATCAGAGGACTCATCCTCTCCTTCTCTTTTTTCTGCTACGTTAACTTTCTTGGTCTTCCATTTGCCTCGATCTACACACCTTAGCAAAATGTCCTTCCTTCTGACAACTAGTATTTCTGCATGCAGGTTTCATTCAATGCTGGACAGGGCTGGCCTCTGTGAGGGTAAATTACCTTCCACATCTGTAGCATTTCTTGTCTTCTTTCCTTTCTTCTGTTCGGTGTGGTTTTGTCCAACTTTTCTTTACTGCTTTTACTTCTGTCACTTTGGCTAATCGTTCGTGTTCCTCGATGCCTTTGGCTTAATTGTCTTTCTGACATTTCGAGTCCACGGCCATAGTCGAGGAGGGCTCGAAGTTCCATATTTTCTCGTAGAGCTCTACGCCTTAGTCTTGTCGATGAACAAGATAGAATTATGTGTGACTTGATTTCTTCCTGATCTTCACTTGCAAATTCGCAGGTTTGAGCCAGGGCGCCTGAGCCGTGTTTGGTATGAATCTAGCACTTCAACTGGATTCTGAGTTGCGTTTCTAAACAATCATGTAGATTAATTTCGTATGTCTTGTTTACTTTGGGTTGAAAATAGGTATTCAAAGCATCGACTGCTTTCGTGTATTCTTTCGCTTCACCTTGATCCGGTAGCGTTTCGAATCATGAGCAGCGAGGTACACTTCGAAACGTTTCCGCCATTCTGCCTCTAAATCTGTATGATACCTTGATGAATCGGTTTTATCTTAATAATGGATGTTTTCTTCCTCCAGAGATGTATAGAACTCTGACTCCAAGGTTTGTTATCGTCTCAAACGTATAGCAAACGTTTTCCAATATGGCGGCCGTGACACGTGGTGCTAAGTATAAGTCCTTATTTTACCCGATGAAGTTGTTTCGAAATGATCTCAGTTTGGCTTGTAGTTGTAGTTGAGTTCAATTTTTAGCCTCGTCGCCAGTTATAAGATCCTTACTTCAATGAAACCGGTGTTTATTCCCTAACTTTGAGTCCCACACTTTCCGTGCTCTAATGTGTGATTGAACAAGAGCATTATAAATTGTTAGAAGTGTGTCTTGGGGTACGAATGGCCTTATCCTTTTGATTGCACCTAGTCCAGAGACAATTTTTTTGAGATATAATGTTAGTCCCATCGACTAGGAGTTACACTGTTTTGCTGTGGGTGACTCTTCTTATTATTTGATCTCCATTTTTTTTTAAAGGCTTGTATTTCAAATTGGTTAACCGTTGCCTCCAGCCAATAAACATGAATTCCGTTTTGAGCCAGTTGTTTGCATTTGTTTAAGCTAATTTACGGTTTGCTCTAGTTTCAACAGCAGTTTTGTTTGAGCCACATATCGTAATATTGGTATCGTCGGCAAACAGACATGAATTCGAAGTATCAAGGCAATTTGGTCAATCATTTATGTAAACGAGAAATAACAGGGGACCGAGAATAGAATTTCTGGTACCCCACAAATTATTATAATTTCTTATTTGATTTAATATTCCGAATTGCACATGACTGTATTCTGTTCGATAGATAAGACTGCATTAAACTGAGTGATCTGCTTTTGTATTTCGTGATTCACGGTATCGAAGGCTTTTCTTAGGTCAAGAAAAATAACAATGTTAAATAGGCCACGTTCCATATTTACAAGCCACGAATTTGTGGATATCAATAAATCTGAAGCCAAATTGCTTATTCGTTAATAGGTTATGTGTTAAAAGATAATTGTACAGCTGGTCATACAGTATTCTCTCCAACACTTTACTTATTATAGGGAGAACTGATATGGGCCTATAACTATTAGTACCACTAATGATCAATGATTTACTATATCTGTACATGTATATGTTGCTTGCGCTTATGGCTATGTCACTACAGAAAATCAGGCTTTAAGTAAGAACATATAGCATTTACTTGCACGCTTCTTCTCCCGTTTGAGATCTGTATATACGTCTGTATTGCACAAAAGGTTATTAGCAACGTGAAAAAGAATGTGACTATATAACTTATCATGCACGTAGCCTTAGGCCTACGACAAACGTCGAGATCCTATTAAAAATAGATTCGGTAGAAGATCGGTGCCGACGTGGCAGCAAACATCGAACCTACGTCGATCTCACTCGCGCCTAATTAAATCACGGAAACTAAAACGTTTCCTGGCGCATTTCACTTTTCGCCCGTGGCTAGTGATATGGTTAAATATAGCGCTCGGTTGAATCTAAGAAGGGCCTTTCTGTGGAAAATGATTGTCCAAAACAGAAACAGAAGAATGCCGTTCTACACAGCACTCAGTGCCGTGTATAGGAGACGATGGTTGTTACCTTTTGTGCAATACAGACGAATACAGATCGGGGATGCAGGTTCTCAGGGGCATTAAGGCATGGATCTCCAATATGGCCGCCGCAAATCAAGAGGGGGTGGTCCATCTCTTTGTGCTTGTGAGATATAGTCTTAACAATTTGACAGATTTGATAAAGTCACAACCTTAACACATTTTTGTGACAGTTTCCATGGAAACGTGTAATTTGACCATTGAAGTTTAATTTTAAGGAAAATTGGGAAAAGCCTCCTGGAGGCCGTCGGTAAAAGTTGTTGATATAGTAGATATTTTCATGCAAATGAATCGAGGTTAGGGCACTCTTCGGTGCTCCAATTGGAAAAGTTGGTTATTATTGGAATGTTAATAGTACTGCATTTATTACAAATGTGCATTTCGCATTTAAGGCATATGCATTTTGTGACATTAATAAAGCACGAACTACACATTTCCGGCTAAGCGTCATGTGGCAATAGACCTTTCCCACGCGGCGGCCATCTTGGAATAAACCTATTGTTAATGCTTACCCAGCCTCTGTTAAACACGTTTGAGACCGAGGCTGGGTAAGCATTAACAATAGGTTTATTCCAAGATGGCCACCGCGTGGGAAAGGTCTATGACTTCCGATATGCCGCCATATTTCGCCCTCGAAATTGCCTTTTTACAGCGCATGCTCACCAGGGGGAAATCAGTGTTAGACGTTATCACAATCCATACGATTTGCATGTTTCATTTTTTTTTTAATATAATTTATGAATTTAGTTCGGCGCGGGTTAATAGCGACGTTTGCCACAAAGTCGCACCAGAGTCGTAATTCCCGACTTGGCTAGTCGAACCTAATGCCCGCCTCGTATCTATTGAATAGGGTCGATCTCAATTGCGGCAAACGTCGTACTATGTAAGAGCCTATTTCAAAATTAATAGGTTCGACTGAATTAAGTTCATGGCTAGTTCGACGCTCGCCGTAGGCCTTAGACTGTTCCGATTTAAAAAACCTCTTCCGTAATCATGCATATTTTTTCACGATTTATCAGCGGAGAATCGAATCTGAAAACTAATTTTCTCTTCATAGACACGCAATACAGAAAAATAAAATAGCGTTTTCGAATACATATTTGTATAGATGTTGTGTTGAGTTTAAGGTCCAGTTTTTGTAACTCAATTAATAGGCCTTTTGCAGCTAACAGTCACGTACTATTACTTCAGATCAATGATCTCGCGATCCTATGGGAAAGGCTTTACTGGATGGCAAACAAACTTCGTTCAAAACGCAGTTTTAGAACGAGCGACAATCGATTTGGAGGTAAATAATGGCACTTAACAAATAGGTTTTGCTAAGAACTCTACCGATCTCATGTAAGTGCCTTTGCTGAAATAAATGAAGTAAGATTTTTTACCATCCAGTACAACCAGTGATTGCCTAACTTCAGAAGTCCAGTAGCTCAGCGTAACCTACCAAACCCTTCCACGAATCGTTCAGTATTGGTCATGAGATGCAAGAACTCGCCAAAGTCGATTTCTCCGTTACCTACAGGAAATAAGTACATGCAAGTAGTCATGTTCTCTTTCTATAAGTCAAACTATTGTTTTTATTTAAGGTTTCGATAGATCCATCATTCAAATCTACATCTATACATATTTGGAGGTTCTGCAACGGATACACCCATCTCGGCAAAACATTGGGGACAAATAGATAGATAGATAGATAGATAGATAGATAGATAGATAGATAGAAAGATAGATAGATAGATAGATAGATAGATAGATAGATAAGTAGATAGATAGATAGATAGATAGATAGATAGATAGATAGATAGATAGATAGATAGATAGATAGATAGATAGATAGATAGATAGATAGATAGATAGATAGATAGATAGATAGATAGATAGATAAATAAATAAATAAATACTACACTAATTAAAAAGTAGGTGCCCTACTTGGGGAATGAATAATAAAAGCCTATTATAAAACTTATAATATTATTAGGATATCAGTAGAAAGTCTAATAGAAATATATATATATAAAAGAAGTAGATCGACCTATACTACAAAAATGTACTAAGAAAACTATCTACTAATATATATAACTACTCACTCGGAACTATGTGGACCATTTAGGGCCGTTTTAAAAACACTTTATTTACTACTCTTGATTATGTAACTAGGCACACTGTTCTATTCAATCTCTTAGTTCTACAATAACAACTGTTCCCGCATGCGCTAATAATAATAATAATCTTTATTATATTTTACAAAATACATATCAAATTTACAATAATTATAACTAATATCTAAAATGCATGCTGTTAAAAAAATACATAAACACAAGTAGTAAAACACAAATAACGCAAGCGTCTTGGTTGCGAAAGAAAGTAAACTCACCATCCTTATCCATTTCCATTAGGACATCAATAACCTCATCCTGCGTTAAATGTATGTCTACAGATTTCAAGGCGAGCTCGAGCTCCTCTGCGTCTATGGTTCCACCGCCATTACTGTCGAACAAGTCGAATACCTCTTTGAATGCTGCAAGAAAATTGAAGAAACCCGTCGATATATTTAATCAAAATCAGGACAGGCAGAGATATCAGCAACATTTTCTCTCTCGCTTAATTGGTGGAATCGCGTCACTTGACCTGATAACCGCTCTCATGTGAGCGAAGCGCGCACAAAGGATTTCGGTTACAAAACATACGATGCAAGCTGTCAACTTGCGTTTCGTTTGGCCACCCACTTGCACGGACATGCGCCGACATAATAATAATATAATAATAATATCTGATTTATATAGCGCTTATTCGTGAAACTGCCCTAAGCGCTTTACAATACATTGTCCAATAACAGTGATATAGTTAAATATTGATAAAATAGAAATATATGAATATACAAATACAAATTGATAATTATGCAATGTAAAAAAATAAAAATGTAAAAAATCTATTGTACGACGTTTTTAACTTAGTCATGTGCTAACTTGCGCTCAAATTCGCACGCAAGTAGGCGAAAGTTTTTTAAATATTATTATTTAAACTAATTTTTTCTCGACATTTTCTCCAAGAGCGAAGCTCATCAAGGCAGATTATGTCTGTATTATTTACATAAGTAGTGGAGAGTGCATTATAGTAATATTAATATTTAACTAAATTAACAGTGATTATAATGACAAATATAAACAAATATATTAACAAAGTGTATTAACAAAGTGCGTAAACAAAAGACACTAAATCATAAGTCAATGGTCTGATCTGCTACTATTTTCATCAGTTAATTGTCTGATCAGTTGTTAAATCGTTTGGTTTTCAATATGAATGACTGAACATTATACATTAGAGCATAGTTTTCTTCATTGCCAATCTGTTCTTAGCCGTGTAAAAATATATGATTTTTTGGTGAATCTGATAAACTTAACCATCTGGAATGGAGTAACTGTGCAGAGAAGGAAACTAATTGCTGACGCTGGGCGGCATATCGGGGGCAATATAGAAAATAATGTTGGACAGTTTCAATCGTTTCCCATGTACAATCGTAGAAAGGAGAGGGTTTACAATTAATTCCATATAGGTGCGCATTGAGAGCGCAATGATTTAAACGCAATCTGGTATGTAAAATCGAGCCATATCGACTCAAGGAAACGTTATAAATTTTGTTATATTTATTCCCACAGAAAGTATTACGTAATCTAGTTTTGAATAAAGACAGAGGTTAGACATAACGTGTACCAATATCCAAATTATTCCATGATACTATTGTTGATGGGAAAAACGATTTCTTAAAGCGCTCGGTACGCGTAGAAATTAGCGTAAATTTTCATTTGACCGTAATGTATATCTTGATCTTTGACTTACTTTTACAGGTAAAAGCTCACGAATGTACATGTAGAACGGTGTATACGAGTTAACTATTTTATAAAATAAAGTTAATTTATGTAGAAATCTTCTAGTTTAATTTAATCTTCATTTAACAGTCGCTTTCTATTAGTTCCCTTCATAGCTCCAGTAGCGATCCTAGCTGATTCACACTGAACACATTCTAGAAGATTAGCTTCTCCTTCATTACACCCATCCCATATAACATCTGCATACTCCATTAATGGTCTAATAAGGCTTTTGTACAGGGAAATAAGAGTGGATCTGTTGAGCTTGTATTTTACCCCTTTTAAAACATTCATACAATCATTTACTAGCTTTCTGATGTACGCCGAGAATATGGTTACTCCAAGAGAAATTAGCCGACAGAGTTAGTCCCAAATGAGTATGAGAGGCCACTTAGCAAGTTTTTCACTGTTGGGCCAAACAATGCAAGTTGACTGCAAGTCGAAAGTGGTAAAGAAATGCATTTAACGTTGTGAAATTTATAGCAAATTTATAAGAATTATAAATCAAAGTTAATGAGATAACCATGATCTAGATAGACAAGGGACCATTTTCCATGGTCATTGCGTCCAAAGGTCATTTCCTGATCCCATGTATCCTGCATGTTCTTACAGCTAAACCAATCACATTAAAGCTTTCACGTGCCATATGGCCTGTCTCAAGATCTCTCGGTCTGCGCTGTGCTCAGCACCGTTTCATTCCTTCGCCGTGCTAGCACAGGCTTGACTCGCACGGAAATTCCCTCCCTCCCTCCCTACACTGGTTCATGTCTTGTTGACGTACATATTAAGGTCTTTTCTTAATTATGTTAAAATGTTAGACAATTTTCTAATGAACTGTGCAGTGTATCTGCCTATTCAAAGACTATCCATGACTATAGTACTATCCTCACTGTTTTCCTCAGGGTTTTTTGGAATATTATAGTTGCGCTTATGATACGTACAGTGTAAGATAAATATTATTTTAAGTATAATAAATTTGGGTGGGGATGAAGTGCTCCCATACAGGTCATCCTTTGCCCCATAGACTCACATTACTTGCTATGCCAGGGATAGAGGATCAGAACCTCTCTGGCATGGCAGGGATAGCCGGAGGATCGGGAACCTCTATGATATGGCAGGGATAGAGGATCGGGAACCTCTCTGGCATGGCAGGAATAGAGGATCGGGAACCTCTGTGACATGGCAGGGATAGAGGATCGGGAACCTCTATGACATGGCAGGGATAGAGGATCGGGAACCTCTCTGGCATGGCAGGGATAGAGGATCGGGAACCTCTATGACATGGCAGGGATAGAGGATCAGGACCTCTCTGACATGGCAGGGATAGAGGATCGGGACCTCTGGGGGGGATTCGGACCCCTTAACAGGAATGTGACCTCTTTGTAGCCTGTGGGATTCGGACCTCCTGAATGGCATTAATATAGACCTGTATGTTTCCCCACAAACAATAGTATTGTTGTCTGCGTTTTAAACAGTATGGAATGACTTTTTACGGCTAAACTTGTGTTAACTTGCGACCTAACTTGCGAGTCGGTTTGGCCACCTGTCCGCAAGTCTGAGCGCAAGTTTTGATCTCGAAATTTCCGTTGATTTGTGTTGACTTGTGAGTCCGTCGGGCCAGGCAAGGCTTAAAACTCACTTTCGCTTCTTGGAACAGATACTATCTGCGGACTAATTAATATCAGTGCGTACAAATTTCCACCCCACAAGTAGGTTGTTGATTTTATTTTTGTGCTAATATATAACGTCCAGTTTTCTCACTAGTTAAATTACGATCAATATATACTAACGCAAAAATGGCAATGAATTTCGAGCATTGTTGCGCGCATCAAATTACTTGATCCAGAACAGTTCTAAATGTCAAATACACTCTGCTTTTTCATTCAGTTGGAAGTTATATTTTGTATTCCGAAATTATTTACAAAGGCAATCCTAGACTGTGAAGAGACTATCTATGAATGACTGCAACAATAGACCTTTTTTCGGAAACAGCCACGTGCTGAAATATCACTTGAATAACCTATTAATTGCACTCGTGATCCCATGGAAACGGCTTTACTGGATGGCAAGCGATATTCGACGCTGTTTTATAAAGATCGACAATCGACTGGAGGTGAGAATAGCATTTATAAACAGGTTTTGCTAATAACACTACCGATCTCGTACAAGTGCCTTTAAATATATGAAGTCAGACATTTTTGCCGTACAGTACAACCACGTGATAGAAAAGTTCTTATTTTCCAACAATTTTCACAGGTTTTTCCCTATATAAATCGAGAGATAAGTTATACTTAAACAATTAGACTTTTTCGCTCTTGGTTTCTTCGTCCCTCGCCAACTATCAGCTGATAGAAGCCTCATAGAAACACTTGTGGAAGATTGGAAGAACTCGAAATAGCAGTGGTAACACTCGCCCTTCCGGCTCGTCAATTAATCAACTTTATTTAAACACGGAGAAATTCTAACAGATTTCATCTGATTTCCATAGAAGCCGTGTAAGGAGTAAAAAGTAATTACAAGTACAAACAAATACTAATTACTAAATCGCGATATGGCTAGGCTACTAAGCTAGTTTATTAATTATGCTAAGCTAATATATATCAATTATTCTTATTTACAATTATTATAGAATCATAAAAATATAAGTTATAAAGTTAAATGTACTAATAAAATAAAATACTGCTATATTAAATACGTAACATAGCTAATATAACTACATTAAACAAACAAACTACTAGATGAATAAGTAATTCACTACGGAGCGTGGTGGTCGCAATTTGTTTCTTAAAAGAAACAAGAGATCTCGTTTCGCGTAGTTTGGCTGGAAGCTCATTCCATATTTTTGCACCATTGTATGACAAACTTTTTTCATTAATTCAATTATTGGTTGAGGGAGGCAAAGTTTTATATCAGACCCTCTTAGATTATAATGGATTGAGTTTTCAACTGTTGTAAACAACTCAGTAAGGCCAGCTGGCGCGTACTTTATTTCGGATTTTGTGCATAATGACAGCTTTGCGTTTAGCTCTTCGTTCATCTAGCTTTTCATATACGTGTTACCTCAATACTGTATAAATTGTTATCTTAGTGTGATTTTCTCCATTCTGTTATTTTTCTTTTCGCGCCACTCCCACTTTGTTTTATATACACATATATTGTAAAGAGGCAGCCCAATGCTTCATAAGCCTTCTGGTTTCTTTTTGGGCTTCCTCGCCATTTTGTTAATTACTTTTGTAATCATTTATTATTATTTTTTGTTGGCAAATAAAACTGTTAATACTATTAATACTGTTAATACTGTTTTCGTGTTCCCATTGCTATTTCTCGTTCTCCCAAACTCCCACTCGTGTTTCTATAGCAACACGGAAAATGTTTTCTATTTCTTAATAGACCAGTTTACGGTTTATGCGCAGTTGTTTCAAGTCTTTTGTTTCAACTGGCGGCCAGCATTGTTTAACATCTGCATACCCGCCATATAAACAAATGATTTGTATAACTGCGCATGATATTCCGAAATACCAGTTGTGACGACTCGTGAAAGTCACAACAATGTTGACCATGCGATGCCGCAAAACGTGGTAAATAAGACGCCATACCACGGGAAACTATCGTCAATTTGTTAATTGGCAAACCAGTCATCTGATTGGCTAGCTAGGCGCCGTCTATTTAGCAAATTTCCTCTGGTTTTCCGTGGTGTGGACTCTTATTTACCACGATTTACGTCATCACATGGTCAAATTTTGACCACGGAAAACCAGAGGAAATTAGTTTTTACAACAATATTAGAAAACGTACAAGGAGGTTTCGTTACAAAGCGTGACAGCTTTGAAAGAGCCAGCATTGTCTATAACTTTCTCGCGTCAGCACCGTTGTCTGGACTCTCATTTACCACCGCACATCGACCAATCAGATCGCGAGATTACCGACAATTGTGGTAAAACAATCGATGGTCGACCGTGCGCGCGCAGCAGACACAAATTGCTTTTTAGAAGAAAAAAAATGTTGCTAGTTTTTTCACAGTTTTCTCGATCGCTAAGTTGATAGAACGGTGGATTGGTTATGTTAATTCTATTAGACGTCTCACCCTTGGTTTCTATCGACTTTGATAACTGACTCGGGGTTGCGCCCCTCGCCAACTATCTTGCAATAGAAACCTCGAGTTCGCAGTCTAATTGTTATTAGAAACACGACTTTCAGCCATCGAATCTATTATACAAGTATAATAGTATTACGTAATACTACGAAATCACTACCTATACTACTACTACTACTATTTTCTATATATTGTCACTAAAATTCCATTTGTTGCAATTGCGTTCTATCGCAATAATCCTAAGAAGCCTCATTCTCGAACAGCAGATTGAACTCGGATACATTCACTTAGTATACGATGCTTTGAAGATACATTCTCGAGAAATTTGAAATACTTATAGTGAGTTTTGTTCCTGTGATCAAATAATAGAATACTTTCCTATGCCCTATATAAACTACTGACTCTGCTAGTGTTTCATTTCGCTTGCATCTCAAATCTCAGCGTGCGCTATTTTCCTCAGATTAATTATATCCATTCGGATATCACCAGAGTTTCCTACAATCTGAACTGGTTTAAACTAGTGCGATCGCATCATTTATCTTAACCAATAATCAAAATATATACAGGAACCTCACAAATCAGCCAATGAAATCAAAGGATTTGAGAAGCAATTCCAAAGCCACATAAAATATATCTGGTAGCATTTCCTTTGCTGCAAACCTTTACTCTGGACTTTGAATACAAAATACATGGATGAGTTTAGATTTAAAAATGCATATCATTAAAATTGGATAGAGAACTTCGTGTCGTGCAATTTTGCTCTGAAATCATAGTTTTACTCTTAGCTACCCTGTATTCCAGAGGCTCTCCTAAGGCGTTTCTTATTGCTTCGCTTCACGCCTAAACTTTCGCCTAAACCTCTGGCAGCCAGGGTATAATATAACTCTTATCGGCTTGAAAACAAATTCCATTCCCGCTACGCAGTGATGCAATTTTGTAATCACTCGTATGATTTCAGACCAAATTTCACTGCACTCGGTTCTTTAATTGTATTAATAGAGTGCAAACAAATCCAACAAATTCGTGCATTTTGATTGGTTCAGCAACGTAATGCGATTACAAACACAAAAGTTCCCGGTTGCGATTACCGACACAAAAAGAGGCGATTTTGTCTCAGTAATCGCACTATTTTAAACCAATCAGATTGCACGAAACCTCAGTGATTTCAAAATGAATATAATTAGCATGAAAAACCTTATTTGGTTGATAGAATAAGCTCCTCACCCATGACCTGTTGATTCGTCAAATGTAACCCAGTGTTCTTGACTTCAGAAGTTTGCACTGTGCTTAATCCCATTGGCTGAAGAGAGTTTTCTAACTTGGAAATGGATTGACTTGAAATTTTGTCTTCCTGTTCATCGTACAAAGACATATCGTCAATGTCCTCCGTTCCTGAGTGATCTTGTTGAACTTGCTGATCTTGTTGATATTCCTCTTCACCATCAAGTACGAAGGCATTCCTCCTAACTTTCTTTCTATCTGTTGTTGTCTCACCCGCAGTTTGTGCCTCCATTGAACTTTAAAAATGCTCGCGCACGGCTGTTACAGAACAAAACTAGGCAAGCGGACGACAATATCAATTATGACATAATTTATGGTACGAAAGCAACCTCGTTCCCAGGGGTCTTTATGCGCCTAATCAAAGATGGCGTCGAAAGTACCCCTGGTACAAGCTGGTCATATGACCCAAAAATATGCCCAATATGTGGGCATATTTTGAGGAGCATCCGCCATCTTGGATTCATCATCGCTGAAGAACGGTTAGCGGCTGAAGTGTGATTCCAATGAATTCCAACCGTACATTATTCTACTTGTACCCAGTTTGCGAAGTGAGTATTAAAAAAGGCAAAAACGCTAAAGGTCCTGTTACACGAGGCAATTTTTCTTGCAACTTGCAATGCAATGTTGACGATCGAAAATCATTGCAAGTTGCTGTGGGGTGTTAGACGTACGCAACGTTCTTTGCAACTTGCAATGCGATACGCTTAAGCCCGACGCCAGATATTTACAATTTTCAGCGGAAATCCTCGATAAAATAAAAACACATAAATTAAAACATATGGCAACATGGTCGCGGATCGCCGTATAAGCGATGTGTATTTTAATGTTTTAGAGTTGGAGCATGAAGAAGAAAACGATAAAAAGAGACGCAGAACAACGTGGTTAAAACATGGACGATTGTTCAACTCACTCAACAGCTCAACCTTCTCTGCATCCGTCAACTTCCTATTTACATTTTCCTATTTACATGTTTTCTGTGTCTACGAATTGGGGCAAGCAACAGTCTTGTTACTTTTTATCAATGAATGGAACAATCTTAATTATAATAATAGTGATAATCTTACTCATGAGAATTTTAAAGCTTTTTATTCATTTGGAATACATAATTTTAATATTTTTTTAGTAGGGACCATGGCCCGTTGTCTAGTATTCTTAATTTTATTTTTTAATATGGTTACTTACATTAATTTAGATCACTCGAGGACTTCCATCTGAAAAACACCTTCGGGTGACTGGATTATCCTCTTTAAATATCTATCTATTTTGTATCCATAACATTGTTCGCCAATTCTATACTGCCATGCAGCAGGTTTCTAGCATTCCCGGCTTCTCTGATCAATGCCTTCGTGCAACTATAGCGAAATGCAATCCCTGTTTAGGAGATTATGCATGCTATAGCTCTAGTCAGTGAAACCCTTTTATTTAACAGTTTAGTCCTGCTATAGACTAGTTTTAATGCAGAGCTGCGGAGGTTTAGGGGGATTGTAAAGCGTACATTCTTGATCATGAACGTAACTAATTAGTTTTTTACAGTATTTGTCGAAATCGTGCAATATATAAATACTGGCCACGCCTTTTTCATTTTGAATTTCCTTAGAAACTGAAAAAGATGGCGCTTACTTTTACCCACAATCCTTTGCGCGAAAAACTTTAAATCCATTATAAAATCGCGGTAGAGAGGTTTTAAATCTAAAAAACAAGCCAGTACAAATGGCTGTTGCCAATCTACTGTTATTGAAGAGAATAGATGATTTCTACGTGTTATTTTGACCGTGTTAGGTTCGCAAGGGATTGTGGTCAAAAGTACAACCGCCATCTTTTTCTGTACGTTGGATTGTACGCTCACTCGGCACCTGATATATTAGAGTCCCCGCGCACGGGTTCAACTTCTTTTTCGGGGAACGTAGTAGCCTGCGAATACAGCCGCCTCACATCGGGTGGAAATAAGCCCCCCTCTCTCGGCTTATTTCCACCCGATGTGAGGCGGCTGTATTCGCAGGCTAGGAACGTAGGTGCTAGTCAATTTTGTAGCTTCAAACTCGCTCCTGTGCCCCGTTATACACACTGAACATATTACAAACCTGAAGAACCCCATATATTAGGGGTATAGAATGGTCAAATCCGAGACTCGCCGAGACCCTTGTTTCAAAATCCGAGACTCTTTTCTGAAACGCCGATATTTCGAGACTTGCTTGAATTTTGCCGATATTCACGATTTTTTTGAGGGACCATTCTATACCCTTATATTCTTTTTCATGGTATATATACTAGTCCTGGCCTGACCTCTCTTTCGATCTCTCCGTATATATACATATCCTGTAATTGTGCAACGTCTTGCCGATTTCATCGGTTGTTATATAGGCAATTCATGCGAGAGGTTGCAATAAGTCACAATAAGTAACATAGAATTTATGGAATATTCACTAAAAACCTTAATATACTGTATATTGTTCAATAACAATAAAATGTTAAAATCTAATTAAATTAATAATAATAATAACTACAAGTAATCTTGTAGTATTAATGCTGTGATATGTATTAGAGTTTGATTCAAATTTGCACTCAGTAGAACTGAAGTTTATTCCAGGGAACTGCCCCTATTTTGTGGTAGCTGTGTTGAGCAGCTTCAGGTCTTGCTATAAAAAGGTTCGAGGAGTTTCTGAGGGAGTGAACATCATGATGTACACTATAGATGTTTTGGTGAAGATAGTTTTTACGTAAGGAGGAAGGGAACCTTGCATCACCTTATGCATATAGAAAAAGCCAGCTGGCGATCCCTTCTACTCTCAAGATTAGGGCAACTCCGTTGATCTTTTGTCATAGCTGGAAAAGGTGATTACTCTACAGGCTTGATTTTGATTTTGGAGCCTTTGGAGTCTGTGCGTAGGGTCTTGCCAAGACTTCCTGATACAGTGCCACAATAATTGAAATTGGGTAGTTATGATTATGTATTCGTTTCAGTACTATTCAAACTAAGTTTATTATTGGCTACAAGCCATGCCATCCCTGAACTTCATTAATGTCGTGGTTCATGACATTTGCTGTACAAGATCAATAAGGTCATCCGATGCCATAGAAAGGCTAGTATCATCAGCGTACAATCTAGGTAGAGACTGCATGCAGATAGCTGTTGGTAGAGCGCCAGATATGTAACCTGGAGGTCGTTGGGTTCGAGTCCCACTGGGGGCAGAGATTTGTTCTCTTTCCCTCGTAGGGCGTGCGCACTTAGCACTACAGCTTACCGCTTTACATCATATTCTTTACACTTACTAGTGCTACGCGGCAAACATGATTTTATATCATAACTACATATGTTATATATAGAAGAGCACTTACTTAGAGTTGAATGTAAAGGTGATGTTACGCCCGACGAATTTTAACGACGATTTTTCGCGCAACAAAAATGTCAACATAGTATACCATGGCGCGCTGGACGATTTTTAACGCAATCATCGTTGTGGCAACATGTTGCAAGTTTTTGAATTACCTTCAAAAATCTGCAACATTGTTGCAGTGTTGCTTCGTTTAACACCCTCGCCGTTGATTTTTCTCGCAACGTCGTCCCAGAAACCTGTTCGCAACGCCCACGGAAACGAGGCTACGTCAACAAAGACTCCACTCGTCCGCCATGTTTTCGGAGTAGGAGCCTAGGTGCTAGCCAGATGTTGCGCTAAAAACCATCCCGTGTAACATACCCGTTGCCGCATCAATGTTGCGCTAAAAGTTGTCTCGTGTCAGGAGCCCATTACCAGGAGCGTCCATCTTCAGTAGATGTGGCTATATTTAGAATTGCATTTAGCGCGAAATAAACAAAGGCCATGTTGTCTTAGCCAATCAGATAGCTATACGTCACTTCTCATTATTATTCATTATCATTCTTCTCACTTTCAACGCGGGAATTCGAATTCTAAATAATCGTTCCTATGTCATGGGCTGGGCCTCCAGCACAGGAGTAGATGTGGCTATAATCGTCGTTAAAAGTCGTCTCATGTAACATCACCTTAAAGGCCTAAAACCTGACCGAGATCCATCCAGTAGGTTATTATCCGCCAGTCAAGTTGCTGACAACGGAAAGAACAGAGATAGGCCTATAGTTATTCGCGTCTCTGCCAGTCGCTTGGAATAAACTTACATGCAATTTTTTGGACTTTGATCTCTGTCAGTGGTGTGTCCAAAGCATAAGAGACATAAGACAGAATCATTTAATATGCATTTTACGCGGAGCCCAGTTGCTATGGAGCTTACAAACTCTTCCACTTCCAATATTGCTTTTTGCCATTCTTTTGTCTACGCCTGCTCTTCTCATATTTATTAACCCTTTCAGTCATGAAAAGACTATACAGGATGATCGACTGCAGCCCTGTCTCTCGGCTGAATTTCGCGGAAAGTATCGCAGCACTTGGAAGTCTAAAATATGCATGAATATTGATTATATTGTAAGTTGATTGTGAATTATGTTTAAGCTAGACCATAATTATATATTAAATAGCCTTCTCTGCATGAATCTCTCTGTTTCAAACTTGCATGGCTTCAGTATTCTTGAGAATTGGGGAAAAGATTGAGTTTAATGCTGGGGAGGGGACTAGAGCCAAGCCTAGTCTGGCTTAGTCCTCCTGGATTATTAGGTTATTAATAACATACATGAAATAAGTTGCTAAGAGCAGTTTATGTTTGACAAATTACACTTTTAACAAAGTATTGCGAAACGTTTTGTGTGCGCCGATTCTTATGGAATTTCTGTTAAATATTTTGTTAATGAAAGCCTAAAAACGGGGTAAATCTGCAGAAAATTGCCTGTGAGCTGAGAGCCCGCACTCAAGACTGCTGACAAATGTATCGCTTTACTTGATTTTTTAATTTGTCATGTATGTTATTAAAATGTAATCATGCAGTTTTCTCGTGTGATTTGGGATTAATTCAAACAAGTGTGTTCTTCAAAGAGCTGAAATTGCGTTAGCCCTATGGCCTTGGTAGCGCAATTATGTCAGCCTTTGGAAACCACATTCGTTTAAATTAATTCCATTGAATAGCACTCGGCTAGTGCAAGATTTGGCTAAAGTGAATAAGTTGCACCGTAAATACGTGGTCGATAACTGAGTGATCGGTAAGTGGTCGGTAAATGGTCGGCGGACACTTACGGACAACATATTTGCGGTGCAATTTGTTCAATTTAGCCTCATGCTATTGTCAGTTGTTCATGCATGACTTTTTATACATTCACAAATTTCCAAATGAAATAAAAACATTAGCATGCATGTATACATACAATCATCAGAGACAGGTTATGGGTAAATCCAGTGGTTTTATTTACTTTTAGTCTCTCCAGAATAAAACTAAGCTAATAGCGGTTCCGTAAAAATGATTCAAAATTCATTTAAAATGTGGCAGCTTTGCTTCTTTAGCTAGGCCATACTCACGAATAATGAACTCTTAGAGTTCATGAGTATTAGTTCGTGTTTGAAGAATATCTCACATATATTTTAGTTGAATGTACATCTATCACGAGAATGAGTAAATGTTTAGTTTAACGTACTCCGGGATCTCTCAAATCAACTGCCCCTTGATCAGTTAGTTCAAACCGAATCAGCTTGTAAACCATGTTCTATCAAAACCTCGTACATTAGTTTTATTCGCATGTTGACTTAGCTCTCGTTGACCGCGAGGGAATTACAGGCGTTTGTGGGGAAACCTTTCTCTTCATAACGGATTTCGAACGACCCCGTGATTTATTTGCTTTGGGCCGCACCCGGGACTTGTCGATGTGTGCAAATGGTGTGTAAGCATTGAAGGCCAACCGGAAATAGTTCCTTAGAACGTCGGAGTGAATGTAAGAGGGACCCAGAGCATTCCAATGCTCCTCGCACTCTTTCCGTTTCCGGCCGTGAACATGTTCAAAGTACAGTTGTTTGGCTTGTGCAACCTTCGAGAAGATAACACAACAAGTTAGTAAGGGCGTGTTCGTTTGGGGTCTATTCGGGAATAACAGTAGTCATAATAATACATGTAAGCGTTCGTTTGGGATCTATTCTTATTCTGGAATACTTAGAATGCATTCTGTGTGCTGGTGGAGGCAGAATAACCAGAATATTCTTATTCCGAAATATAAATATTCTGCAATAATATATACATGTAAGCGTTCGTTTGGGATCTATTCTTATTCTGGAATACTTGGAATGCATTCTGTGTGCTGGTGGAGGCAGAATAACCAGAATATTCTTATTCCGAAATATAAATATTCTGCAATATCTCTCTTAGCACCTGCCTAATATGTCTTTTGCAGGAATGCAATCACATTTCTGACTTCATCTTTTATTTAAAGGCACTTGTACGAGATGGGTAGTATTATTAGCTAAACCTGTTTGTGAAGGCTATTTTCCACCTCCAATCGATTGTCGATCTTTCTAAAACTGCGTTTTTGAAGATTAATTGTTTACCAACCAGTAAAGCTTTCCCATGGGATCAAGATTCCGATTGGTTATTGAAGTGATATACTGAGCAGCACGTGACTGGCCTATTCCAAAGGCAGAGCCGGCGAATCTTGCAACATATTCCCCTCGCACTTTCCATGTACGGTAGGTACGGAGAAATAAAGGGGAAGATTGAAAGAAGGCATGTGTCACGAGCCGGAACCTGTTTTCCTTTGTCTTATCCGTTGCACTACAAGCTACATTTGTTGAAAGGACCGAGATAAAAAAGCAATGAAAAGGAGGAGTTAACTACGAATAATTACCTTTTCTCTGATGGTGGGTAGATCATCAAATGTCAAAAGATGTGGCGATAGTTTCCCAGTGCCTCTCGATTTGGCAGGCATCGGTAACTCGACTGCAAACGGCTTGATCCTTTGAGCCAGCCAACCATTGCGCTTGTACTTCTTGGCTTGTGTTTCCATTCGACGGCGAGGAAGAACTGCATCTAGTGTATTCTTTGATTGTTTGAAGTAAAAAAACACAATTGTTCACGTATTCGTTTACCTACTGTAGGATCCCATGTGTAATACCCCCTGTAGATAGTCCCCCCTCGAAAACCAGAATGTGTCAATGAAACATTAAATTTCTGTATAGAAGGGCCATGGCCAGGTCACTGATCAATATTAAACTTTAGAGTAAGGGCTAAAGAGTACTTAAAAAGTCATAAAATACCGCCTACATTGTTTAATAAACAACTTGTCTATCTTCCTTTTGTTCACTTTATGATAGTTTGTTTGGTTTTAAACCCTCCACATTTCGCATCTTAACAGGAGGCTGATTCACTCGCCCACGTTCTTCACTGCTCAGTAATTTGAATTTGAATTTTCGCGTTCGTCATGAAAAGAGGAGGGGCTTACCCTGTTATACAGGAACTTCCTGTTTAAACCTGTTTTCACTGGCGAGTAAGCACAAGCAACATACACAGACGCAGTAATGCATTGATCATTAGCAGGGCTTGTTATCTTACACTAGTAACATAAGCACAAGCAACATACGCATACGCAGTAATGCAGTGATCATTAGCAGGGCTTGTTATCTTACACTAGTAACATAAGCACAAGCAACATACGCATACGTAGTAATGCATTGATCATTATAAGTATTTGTTATCTTACACTAGTAACATAAGCACAACCAACATACGCATACGTAGTAATGCATTGATCATTAGCAGTACTTGTTATCTTACACTAGTAACATAAGCACAAGCAACATACGCATACGTAGTAATGCATTGATCATTAGCAGTACTTGTTATCTTACACTAGTAACATAAGCACAACCAACATACGCATACGTAGTAATGCATTGATCATTAGCAGTACTTGTTATCTTACACTAGTAACATAAGCACAACCAACATACGCATACGTAGTAATGCATTGATCATTAGCAGTACTTGTTATCTTACACTAGTAACATAAGCACAAGCAACATACGCATGCGTATAGTAATGCATTGATCATTAGCAGTACTTGTTATCTTACCGACTAGTAACATAAGCACAAGCAACATACGCATACGTAGTAATGCATTGATTATTAGCAGTACTTGTTATCTTACACTAGTAACATAAGCACAAGCAACATACGCATACGCAGTAATGCAGTGATCATTAGCAGGGCTTGTTATCTTACACTAGTAACATAAGCACAAGCAACATACACAGACTCAGTAATGCACTGATCATTAGCAGTACTTATTATCTTACACTAGTAACATAAGCACAAGCAACACACGCAGACGTAGTAATGCATTGGTCATTAGCAGGATTGTGGTAATTTGAGGAAGATGACGCCATATGTAATGTCTTTCACTAATATTTTAAAATGTGACAGTTCCCGGTTTCCACTATTACGTCAGTTGAATAAAACTACTAAGACCTTTTCGAATTCTTTTTCTTATTCAGATTTTAATACCAAGACAATTAATGGTCCAAATTAGAAGAACCGAAGAATGAGCACAAAGGATTCTGGTAGTTGTATTCTACTGACGTAATACTGCAAACCGCGTATTAGCGCAGTTGTTAGCGTTATTTTATATCAAGCCCTGCCTACAAATGCACCTACCTTTCTCGGACTAGGCTCTTTGTGTGCCTCGGGGATCGGCGGCGCAGATCGGGATAATAGGGCAGCGGCAGTGAACTTTAGTCTTATTTTACCACGAATCATAGGAAAGTCTTCCTTTTCTTGTGCTGGTTTTTTATTTTTACGTTTTTTCTTCACAATGGTACCAAAGACAATATGAAGAGGTTCCGCGTAGGGGGATTTCTCGTCGCCTGCCGCGTGTTTCGCCTTCAGAGTCTCCATGTGTTTGCGAAGTTGTTGTTCCGTCAGGCCAATCAGACGGGCGCCGGCCGCGTAATGGCCCACAACGTGAGGAGCCTGGATCCGTTTGTATTTGGTATGGTAAAATCTGTTTTGAATCAACAGACCAATAATCGTTATGTCAAAATGTCGGCTTTTTTATGTTTCTGTTCAGGAAAATAAAACAACTGGATTCTCTGTGTGAAGTTACAAAAACCTGACTTGTTTAGAAGCTAGCCTTGGAATCGAGTTTGATATATCACTTGAACTTGTCGTCTGAACGCCTAGTAATTATTAACAGGATCGGACACATTGGGTGTGGACCCAGCCCAGTCAACGATTTCGTACGAAATACCCCGAGAGTAGTAAAAGAAGACAAATATTTATAGAACTCTCTACCCTTTAATGTGAAAAATAGATTATCCGGCAGAACCGGTATCCGGTTTTTAAATTCCTTATGTTTCCAAAGCCGATTGTTGTTCTTAAAGTATATATACGACCGTATATTTGTGTCATTGTATAGACATGTGTATGCCCTTGTCCATGTCTAAATGCAACGCTGGACGCTGTACGGGCGGAAAGGAAACTGATTTCCTGTAGCTAACAAACAGTTAAAATTAAAGGACTAGTTTAGTTTCAAAAGCGTAATTTATTCCTTACCCCACGATCTCGTTTATCGAATGCAGTGCAGATCTTTTCATAAACTGCGTCAGGGCCTCAAAGAGCATCGTCTCTCTTCTTCGTTTACTACTGGGGGTAAGTGTTGAATCTGATCAGAAAGACAAAGGTTAAGCCTGAATTTTACTAGCAAGATAACAGGGACGGATGCAGGATTTTCTTGGAAGGGGGTTTAGCGGCAAAGCCACGAAAAACTATAGGGTATATATATATATGCGCCCCCTCCCCCAAGACTAGACTTAGCTACAAATTAAATATCCGGATATTTTTGTACAAATAGCTTCTATGGTTCATCGGTTCATCTGGCTGACTATATCGTTCGGCATTTGTGGTCAAAATATTACTTACAGGGGGTAGAGTGGTTTGGCCAAGTGATAACAATACAGTAAGTAGCTGCATCAATGCTTTTGTTTTAAGCTAAAAAGATAAAAGCGCTATCAGTTGTTAGCTTCTGTCAAAAGTAAAGCTTTTAAAGAAGATATTTCAAACGTTTCGATTGGTGATTAGGGTTAGTTGGTATTGTCGTACCGTGGAGTACCCGGCAGGAGGAGCATTGTATCATCGATTGAAATGGAGAAAGGATTGGTCTCCCTATAACTCGCCATTCTCTTTGCTGATGTTTCAGATGTGTGTTTGCCTTGATACATTACTGTAACTATAGCGGGTCTGAATTGGGGGAGGGGGGGGGGGGGGGAGGGGTCAGTTGGCCATTTGTCAGTTAGCCCTAATTAATGATTACTAGAGAGAATTTACAATGTTTGAACCCCAGTAGGATCGCTTGAAAAAAACTTTTCTCTTCTTCACGTTCTCCCCTTGTTTACCTGCGAACCCTAGCTCCAGGTGAGTGAGAACCCGTCGTTTACCCGTGAACTCGTCCGATGGTTAGGGTTAATTTTGTAGTTCGGGGGTTAGGATGTCAGTAGAATTTCGATTATCGTAATTTCAGCTGACAATAACTATTTACGATAATCGTAATTCTAGACCTTGCTGCAGCTGAGCCATTTCCAATACCCATAAGGGGTTGCAACCCCCTGAATGCTCATCTGCCCCTGTATAAGCGCATACGCAGTGCTCAATGCACTGATTATTGGCGGCGCGACAGAGCTGAATAACTAGGGCGTATGCGCGAGTTGATGCATATCTGGTTCCCAGAGCCCGCGCGTTTTTCGGCCAGCGGTGACCAAACGCCCCAGGCCAAAAGATCGCGGGCTCTGGGAACGAGATTGATGTTTTACCGAAAAGACTATCTATTAGCGGTGAATCTTTCGTGTTTGAAGGAAATTTTATCCCAGTGGCCTAAACTTAAACTACATTGTCCTAAACATATGTTGTTTTTCAGTTTCTGGAGGAAATGGTCCGAGTATATGAAACTTATCGGACTCGTTTGGCGTACCATAATTTTAGTATTCTCCTTTACCTATTGTAATCAGCTTATATGTGCTGGTACACATACACGTTGTTGTTGTACTCGCTAATTTTTTAAATTTCCGCCATTATTGCATACGCTGCAATCGTCCCTAGTCCACGCGCGTTACGTTATTCAGTAAATGGGGTCTGGGTACAAGATTGTTATTCAGCGTTGTCGAGCGGTGCTTGTTCTTTGTCGCACACCGGTGAATAGAACAATAACGACTAATGATCAATGATTTAATTCTTCTGCGTATGTTGCAATTGCTTGCGTTTATGGTTATGTCGCTACTGAAAATCAGGCTTTAAGTAACAAAGATAGTCTCCTGTTCGAGATCTGTATACACCTATTTTGCATAAAAGGTTTTCCGATCATATTAGCAGCAGGCAAAGTTACAACGAATATTTAATATGACCGCTTTAAAAATTATCTATGTAGCCTTAGATGATATATCCGATTTATAACACCTTGATCTTCCGTAATCATACAGATTATTATTTTCACAAACAACTTAAAGGTTTTTGTAACTCAATAGGCCAGTCACGTGCTGATATATCACTTCAATAACCAATGAATTGATCTCGTAATTCCATGGGAAAGGTTTTACAGGATGGCAAACAAACTTCAAAACGCAGTTTTCGAAACATCAATAATCGATTTGAGCACTTATAAATATGTTTTGCTAATAACTCTACCGATCTCATATAACTGTGTCAGTTTACTGCAATAAATGAAGTAATATCTTTTTGCAATCCAATACAACCAGTGATCAGTTCCTAACTACAAAAGGCTCAGCGTTACCTACCAAGCCCTTCCAAAAATCGTTCAGTATTGGTCATGAGGTGCAAGAACTCGCCAAAGTCGATTTCTCCGTTACCTACAGGAAAAGAAGTACATGCAAGTAGTCATGTGCCCTTATAAGTCAAATTATCGGTTTTATGTAAGAAATACAAGGGATACGTTTTCGGTGAGTTTCGGTGAGTCGATCCATCATTCCAATCTACATCTACATATTTCGTAGTTCTGTAAAGATAGATATACATTGGGGACAAATAGAGAAACAAATAATACGCTAATTAAATAGTAAGTGCCCTACTAGCTTGGTGAATGAATAATAAAAGATGAATTAAAAAAATTATAATATTCTTATGATGTTATTAAAACGTCTAATAGAAATATATATATATATAAAATGATCTTAGTACATTTTTGTTGTATAGGTCTACTTTCCACTAATACTTATAACTACTCACTCAATTTAGGGCTGTTTTAAAAACAATTAATTTACTACTCTTAATCATGTAACTAGGCAGACTGTTCTATTCAGTCTCTTATATAGTTCTACAATAAAAACTGTTCCTGTATTTCTCTGTATTTGGGCTTAGTTAAATGAATGTGTCTTGGCAGTGGTTTCTTGGTTGGCGCATGCGCTTCTGGGTATTCCAAGCGTCCATCCATCCAGTTATGTCATCTTCCCAAATTAATATTGATGTCACAAAAATTCACAACTATAATCCTGGTTTGTATACATGTTCATTGGGTGCAAGAAAAAAAAATCCAAATTAACCCCCCACCCCTCCGTCGACCACAGGAGAACCAAATAACGCTAGCGTCTTGGTTGTAAAATTAAGAAAGTAAACTCACCATCTTTATCCATTGCCATTAGGACATCAATAATCTCCTCCTGCGATAAATGTATGTCTACAGAGTTCAAGGCGATCTCGAGCTCCTCTGCGTCTATGGTTCCACCGCCATTGCTGTCGAACAAGTCGAATACCTCTTTGAAAGCTGCAAGAAAATTTAAGAAACCCGTCGAAACTTAATCAAAATCAGGACATACAGCAACCTCGTTCCCGGCCCAGGAGTCTTTACGCGCCTAATCCAAGATGGCGTCGAAAGAATCCCGGGTACAGGCTGGTCATGTGACTAAAAATATGTCCAATATGGATTCATCATCGCTGAAGAACGGTTTTCCAACCGTACATTGTTCTAGTTTTATCCAGTTTAGAGGAGAGTATTGTATTAAAAAGAAAAAAATGCTAAGTTCTGATTAATTTGTAGTTGTTTTCAACGAGTTTGAATGCAATGCGAAAGACGACATCTACAGTTTATTGTTTAAATCAAAAATGCACGCGCTATTCTAATGGCTGGTATCGCAGTTCGGCCATCTTGGATAAAACAATAGTTTTGGCCCCGGTAGCCTCGCACTGGTGGGTTTCAGAACGAGTTTACTGGACGAAAACAAAGGTTTTTATTCTCCTGGGACTCAACATGGCCGCCGTGCGATAAAAGCCCATTTCTCCAATCAGTGCACGCGAAACGTCTAGCCAACCAGCGGCGACGCCATCTTGGATTAGGCCCAAACTATAGTTCAACACACATTGGACAAAAGCGAATCTTACGTGACGTGTTAGTTGTCGTCACGGAGGCAAACTATTATACAAATCGTGTGTCCGTCGAGGAACTATTATACAAATAGACTGTGTCCGTCGAGGAACTATCGGCTGATAGTTGCCCGCGGAAATTTGATGTTCTTAAAACAAATATAATCCCGAGAACGCAGTTCTTTTAGCCAATGAGCGCGCGCCAAACTTTTTGTGGTCAACTATAACGGCTGATAGTTGCCCGCGGAAATTTGATGTTCTTAAAACAAAATATAGGTCCGAGAACGAAAATCGAGGGCTTACATGCTAGTTTTAAGACCAGGGGGGGTACTCCTTTTTGTGACGTATTATGTATGTGCCGCGGGGGTGGGTCAGGGTTTTGAGCTCAGTTTGGGCAGGTAAGGTCGACCTGATTTGAGCAGATCAGGGTCAGGATTTGAGTTTAATTTGGGTGCAGCCAGGGTCGGGGTTCAGTATTTTATAGGCAGTTTTTAATTCCTTTTCAGGCGAACAATTTATTTCACAGGGCCTATTTGTTTTTATTTAAAGAGGGGCAATCAGCTAGGGTGTTTCCCCCAAAAAAGGGGGCAATCAGGGTTTTGGAGCTAGGATTTTGGGTCAAACAGGGTCAGGGTTTGAGCCTCTTGGCCTCACTTACATACCCATGTTTCATGTATGTACCAAGTCAGTTTTAAGAACATCAAATTTCCAAGGGAAACTATCAGCCGTTATTGTTCATCCAATAAATTGGCGCGCGCTCATAGGCCAAAAGCGATCACGTGACGTGATAGTTGTCGTCAGGCGCCCGGATATGCCCGCTGAGAGCGGAAGACAATTTTGTGATGAACAATAACGACAAATAGAGTGTGTTTGTCTCGGTACTATCGCTGATAGTTTCCCTTGGAAATTTGATGATTTTAGCCCTCGAACTTAGTTCACCGGACGCCTTATATTTGTTTTAAAAACATCAAATTTCCGCGGGCAACTATCAGCCGATAGTTCCTCGACGGACACACTCTATTTGTATAATAGTGCCCGCTGAGAGCGGAAGACAATTTTGTGATGAACAATAACGACAAATAGTGTGTTTGTCTCCGGCGGAACTATCGGCTGATAGTTTCCCTTGGAAATTTGATGTTCTTAAATAAAACTAGCATATATAAAGCCATCGAACTGCGTTCTCGGGATTATATTTGTTTTAAGAACAACGTACACGTTTCCGCGGGAAACTATCAGCCGATAGTTCCTCGACGGACACACTCTATTTGTATAATAGAAACCCCGAGTTTTATTTGCAGATGATGCTACGTTTTTTTCTTAAAAATTTAAAAATATAGAATATAAAATTGAATTAAAAATCGCCAAAAAAAGAAATAAACTCCTTTCACATTATAAGAAATGGAACACAATTCTAATGGCAATAAATAAGTAATTAGAAAAACGTAGCATAAATTTGAGTGTTTTTTTGTTATTTTTAGTTATTTTGTGTATAGTTTAGTGTTAGTAGATGTGTAATTTTGTAAAATTTATTAAAGAAAATAAAAAGAGGTTGTTAAAGACAAAAAAAAAAGAAACCCCGAGCTCGCAGTCTAATTGTTATATAGAAACATGGCTTTGAACTTGCCTGAATGAGCAGACGGCTGAAATTCAGGCTAGCTAGGCTTTCAACCAATTCGCGCGTACCATCGAATTTATTTTACAGATGACTATAGGAAAGTAATATACTATTTGATCATAGGATCAAAAAACAATGTGTTTCAACTTGTGGAATCTATCCGAGTTATTCTGCTGTTCAAGAATGAGGCCGGTTTCTCCTCAGGATTATTGCGATAGAACGCAATTGCAACAAATGGAATTGTATAGTGACTATACATAGAAAATAGTAGTAGTATACAAACTACTGTCTCTGTTAGCGTTTAATTTCGCGTGCATGTCAAAACTACAATCCGAACTGGTTTAAACTAGTGCGATCACATGTTTGCAATCACACCATAGTTCTTAACCAATCAAAATAAATACAGAAATCTCACAAATCAGCCAATTTAATCAAAGGATTTGAGAAATGAAACAAATTAAAATAAAATATATTTGGTAGCATTTCCTTTGCTGTAAACTTTTTTTTATAAAATACATGGATGAGTTTAGATTTCGAATCGGATATACATGTAATTAATTGGAAAAAGTAACTTAATTCCTGTCGTGCAATTTTGCTCTAAATCCGCATACTCTTAGCTACGCTGGATTCCAATGGCTTTCCTAAGGCGTTCTTATTTTTTTTAAACCTCTGAATTTCTAACAACCATACGGGGCTGACCAAAGTCAGGACCCGGCTAATCCTCAGATCATGGAATTTAGCGTGTTGGCTTCGCTCGTCGTTGGCGGCGCTTGGCGCCTTAACTTTCGTGGAGAGAAGAAATATACTCAGGGTATAACTCTTATCGGCTTGAAAACAAATTGCATTCCCGCTACGCAGTGATGCAATTTTGTAATCACTCGTATGATTTCAGACCAAATTTCACTGCACTCGGTTCTTTAATTGTAATAGATTGCAAACCAATCCAATAAATTCAGCAACGTAATGCGATCACAAACATAAAAGTCCCCGGATGTGATTACCGACACAAAAAGAGGCGATTTTGTCTGTAATCGTACTATTTTAAACCATGTGGTAGAGGAGGGAGGTCGTGAGTTCGAATCCGGCTACGACCACGTCCTTGGGCAAGGACGTAAAAGCCGTTGGCCTTGTCTCCCAACACTTTCTCTTCATAAATGGGGGACGTTAAAGAACCTGTTGTGCTACTCGTGAAGAGAAGGGGATTGTTATTCGGTACAACAGCCTGCCCTCCTTTCAAGTACCAACCTCGGTTATATATGCCTCAAGCTTTACCGAGTATCAAACAGAAAAAGAAACCAATCCGATTTCAGGAACCTTAGTGACTTCAAAATGAATATATTTAACATGAAAAAACCTTATTTGGGTGATAGAATAAGCTCCTCACCCATGACCTGTTGATTCGTCAAATGTAACCCAGTGTTCTTGACTTCAGAAGTTTGCACTGTGCTTAATCCCATTGGCTGAAGAGAGTTTTCTAACTTGGAAATGGATTGACTTGAAATTTTGTCTTCCTGTTCATCGTACAAAGACACATCGTCAATGTCCTCTGTTCCTGAGTGATCTTGTTGAACTTGTTGATATTCCTCTTCGCCATCAAGTACGAAGGCATTCCTCCTAACTTTCTTTCTATTTGTTGTTGTCTCACCCGCATTTTGTGCCTCCATTGAACTTTAAAATGATCGGCCGCTCAAGCTCGCGCACGGCTGTTACAGAACGAAACCAGGCAAGCGGACGTCAATATCAATTATGACATAATTTATGTTACGAAAGAACGCCTAGCTGACAAATAACAACGAAATGACGTCATCAGTAAAAAGTAAGTACGCGCAAAGAATTCTGGTATATCTGAAAAGCAGATCAAGCTGAGAAGGGTTCAATTATGATTTATTTTTTATATGTCCAGGTTTAATTAGTCAGTAAAAAGTCATGAAGCTGTGATCTCAATTAACGTGCGTGCTCTCACTATGCATAATTTTTATGGTTTCCGATTACCAGCTTAACTTACCTTCCTGCTGGCACCGTGATCACTCAATTATCAGCCTCACTCGAATCTAAGGGGAGATTTTGTCGAATTGAAATCGCATAGGCATTAAGACAAAAAATTAGATACCATACCGCAAAATGGATTAACCTGCCCCAATTCGTTTTACAAGCAGGAACCAGTGTTGTTACTTTGTATCAATGAATGCAACAATCTTATTTGTAATAATAGTGATAATCTTGCTCATGAGAATGTTAAAGCATTTTATTGGAATACTTTGTAATATAATTTTAATATTTTTAAAATAAGGAGCATGGCCCGTTGTCCAGTATTCTTCTTTTTATTTTTTAATTGTTTATAATTTACTTACATAAAGGCGCTATTTTGCATTCATAAAATTGTTCCCCAATTCTATACTGCCAATCAGCAAGTTTCTGGCATTCCCGATGTCGCTTGTCAATACCTTCGTGCAACTTGTAGCGAAATACAATCCCTGTTTTGGTGACTATGCATGCTATGCCTATAGCTTTGGTCAGTGAAACCCTTTTATGTAGCCGCCTTTAGTCCTGTTGTAGATTCTATTTTTAATGCAGAGCTGCGGCTTTAGGGGGATTGTAAATCGTACATGTGATCATGAGCGCAACTGATTTTCTTAGTATTTGTCTAAATCGTGCAATATATCAATACTGGTGGCCACACCTTTTGCATTTTGAAGGCCGGCTATCCGTCGAAATTGAACTGTACAATCCATCGGCGCGCGGGTTCAAATTTTGTTTCGGGGAACGGATGTACTAGTCAATTTTGTAGCTTAAAACTCGCTCCTGTACCCCGCTATACACACTGAACATATCACAGAACTGAAGAACCCCACATATATGTTCTGATCCTTACCCGGCCTCTCTTTCGACCGCCTCGATCGTATATACATATCCTATAATTGCGCAACGACTTGCCGATTTCATCGGTTAGGCAATTCATGCCAAAGCTAGAGGTTTTATTTACAATAAGTCACAATACGGAACACTGCCGAGAATTTAATATGGAATATTCACTAAAACATTAATATACTTACTGTATATTATTCAATAACTGTAAAATGCTAAAATATCATTAAATTAATGATAATAATAACTACAAGCAACATTATTATATAGACCAGTTCGTGGTTAATTCCGACATTTTGAAAGGGGTGTAAACACGGCGCGAAATACAGTGTTTGTACGGGAATCCGTTGCCAAATATTTTTTGTAATATCGAAATTCTGAAATATTTATAGTCTGCAAACTTAAGATACCAGGTAAAAGATTAACTGATTAAAATTTGAGGGATGTAGCTGTGCTGGAAAGTGTGCCCCGGCAATCGTCTTTTCAGTTTTCCATAAAAAAAATTGTAATTTTCCTGCGGACTTTGACTCGTTGTTTAATAATGATACAAATTGTATTTCGGGCCATGTTTACACCCCTTTAAAAATGTCGGAATTAACCGCGAACTGGTCTAGTAAGTAATGGCTCGCGTAAGAACTGCCCGCAATTAGCATATCCGCACATGATTTTGCTAGAATATGCCTGTCTGAGATATGTCCACAGTCAATGTTACAAGTGAAAATTGTAGGAAACTCAGTATGCTTACTGTGAAAACGTAAAGAAAATACGATCTAGCCAATGGGAAAGGGAGAAAACAAAATATCTTTGAATCACACTTTGGCCTAACATTCCCCACATACGAATTTCTCCAAAACGAACCTTACAAAATTCAAATTGAGCCCCAATCGAATGTTGATTGTTTTTAAGTGCAGAATGATTGCATGTACATCTTCACTATCGCAACCCCACCGTCGCAGTGCTCTGGGTTGGATATCTCAGTTAGCAACCTCGTCCCCAGGGTCTTCTCGGTCAGATCCAAGATGGCGGCTACTCAGAGAGAAGACCCTGGTAAACGCTGAACTGTCACGTATTCTGATTGGCTCTTCGATTATGACGCAAGGGTTGTTCTAACAATGCTTTTTATTGGCCAAACGGACTGAGTCCAGAGAGATGAACTTGTATATAGTTTAGATTGCTCAAATTTTATCAATAAAACGATTTTAAATAACCTTAAAACACGTTGTGTAGGTAGAGCAATAGATGAAGTGCATTACTGGGTAGTTTTCTGGTAAGTTTCATCAGCGAGAAAGCCAGGAGAAGCCATTAAATCTGAACATGTGCTATCGATCTCTTCGCTTCAACGCTAACAGAAAATGAACGGCTTTTTAGGATTCTCTTCTAGCTTAGATACATCCTGGTAGCTTTGTGATACTCTTCCACTATTTCTTTATCCAAGTAAACTCCATTTCGAACTGTTTAGTAGACCTGTTTTCACTTCCGTTCGCCGCGTGGAAATACCGTTAATCGCATCTCGCTCACTCCGGATTGGGATACCTATGGTGTGTAGGCACGTGTTAAACATTTCCATATTTAGCTTGGCCGCCATATTGGATGCCCACATCACGTGATTAAAATCTCCAGGATTTCTGGAGATTTTTGGTCACGTGATTCAGCGTTTACCAGGGTCTTCTCTCGGAGTAGTCGCCATCTTGGATCTGACCGAGAAGACCCTGGGGACGAGGTTGACAAACGCCAGCCCCTAGAGCTGTGATGTGAAGGAGATTTTAAAATATGAATTTAGGCTTATTTTGAATTTTGCAAGTTTCCTTTCAACATTGGAAATTTGAAACGAAGAATATAATAAAATTTCGAATATTTGAACTTCATTTCTGGCCGTCTAGCCGGGGAGGAACGCCCACCCTGTTTCGACTGTAAAACTCCTATACCCGAGCCGGGGCCCGAGTAACCTCCTTCGCAGACGTTCTTTTGGCTCGTCTAGTTGGGAGGAATGCGTGACGAGACAAACGAACGTCTGCGAAGGAGGCTAGGATCCGAGCTGATATTAATTTTCTTAGTGGTGTTCCCAGGAGAGAGTAGTTCGGTCAAGTTCCAGGCCTAAGTATTTATAGGTTTCCTCCCTTACTCTCTCGGTTGTTAACTTCGATTTTAAATTGGTGTTGGAGGTGCGTTAGTTTGTGGTGACTACTTATGGTCATGTCAGGAGCCCATTACCAGGAGCGTCCATATATAATATACTATACGATTTGGGAACAGTATAAAGTAGCTCGAAATGACGTCAACAACTTCATTAAGCAAGAAAAACGCAAATATTTCACTAACAATCTTGAAGCCAATAAAAATGACCCAAGAAAAACTTGGAAATTAATTAATGACCTGCAAAGTCGACAAAGCAAATCAACCAATGTCTCTGAAATCAAAATAGGAGACCAAACTCTCAGTTCCTCTGCTGACATTGCCGAGGTTTTTAACCGGCATTTCACCCACATTGGCGAGGACCTAGCGCGCGAGATCCCTGGAATAGACGTTGACCCTCTTACCTATCTAACAAATCCAACAAATCGAAATTCACAAAGTCCGCAAACTATTAAACAAAATAAACGGTAGGAAAGCAGCGGGTCTGGATAAAATTCCATGTAAACTTCTAAAAATCGCCGTTGACATTGTCGCACCGTCTTTGACGTGTATTTTTAATGAATCGATAGTATCTGGAATCTTTCCTACTGACTGGAAGCTGGCGAGGGTATCACCCGTTTTTAAGAAAGGTACTAAATCAGATCTTAACAACTACCGACCGATATCCGTGATACCAATTGTTGCTAAAATTTTCGAAAAATATTATCTACGAACAATTATACAAATACCTTAACAACAACCTACTAACGAATTGCCAGTCAGGCTTCCGGTCACTCCACATCACTCTCACTGCTCTGCTTGAATCCACTAATAACTGGTGTGTAAATATTGACAAAGGTTTCCTTAATGGTGTAAGTATTTATCGATTTAAAAAAGGCCTTTGAAACTATTAATCACCAAATTATAATGCAAAAACTAGCGAAATATGGAATTGACCGAATTGCCCTGGCATGGTTTGACTCTTATCTATCAAATAGAAGTCAAAAATGTAATGTGAACGACCACATGTCTAGTGAAAGCCAGATAACTTGTGGAGTCCCGCAACTTCCATAATTGGACCATTACTCTTTTTGATTTATATTAATGACCTGCCAAACTGCCTAAACGAGGGATTACCAAGAATGTACGCCGATGATACTAATATTAGTTTTGCCGCCTCAAGCCAGAGAGATTTTGAAACAAAAATCAATGCGGAACTAGAAAATGTAAATATCTGGCTCAAAGCAAATAAGCTAAGTCTCAATATCGCTAAGACTGAGTTTATGGTTATTAGGTCTCGCCAAAAACTACAAACTCAAAGCGACTGTACCATCGACATTCGTATAGAGGGTAAAGAAATAAAAAAAAGTGAACTACACCAAATCTCTGGGGGTTTATATAGATGATACATTGTCCTGGCGGAAGCATATAGACGAAATATCAAAAAGATCTCCTCTGGCATTGGCGCACTTAAGCGCGCAAGGCCTTTCATATGCAGAGATACATTACTACAGTAAAAATATATAAAGCCCTGATTGAGCCGCATTTTGTTTACTGTGGCTCAGTTTGCATGGGATGGCTTAAGTCAGCAGTTAAATGATAAACTGCAAAACCGGGCAGCCCGATTAATTACTCAATCAAGCTATGACACGAGTTCAAGTCTACTGATTGATATACTTGGCTGGGACAACGTATCTACACATCGAAAAAAACAAAAAGCAATGGCGATGTACAAAACCATGCATATAAGCTCACCCCAGGTTACCTTCAGGATCTCTTTACAACTCGTAATACTAACTATGATCTAAGAGATTCTGAAAGTAAATTATTTATACCTAAACCGAGGACAAACTACCTAAAACGTAGCTTCAGCTAGTGGGGCATTCTTATGGAATAATCTCCCACATGACCTAAGAGTGTCTAACAATATAAATCACTTCAAAAGGGAAATTGATACCCTGTATGCTAAATCGGACTCCTACACGGCAAACATGTAAAACAGTTTTAATGTATTATTACATTTTTAATGTACATATTTTACTATTGCAATGGTACACCTTTCGTGTACAACTGGATAAATAAAGATTGTCTGTCTGTCTGACCCGTGAGTCAGCGTATGACCGATTTGAGCTATTTTTAGAACATGTTTCCCTGGTAACTGCCTTCTGACTCTGCTGCGATCGTGCATATGCTTGCCGTAATTATCGAGATTAAGAATGATCTATTGTTCTTTGAGGTGATTTTACTAACGCTGCATTGTCTTGACTATGGTTTGATTGGATTCCCAAAGTGTGGGCACGTGAACTCCAGTGAGATCTGTTCTAAATATAGCTCAATCCGGTCAAACGCTGACTCACAGACCTGGTATGGGAGATGGACGCTCCTGATAATGGGCTCCTGTCATGTATTTCGTTTCAGTACGATATTAAAACTAAGTTTATTTGTAAATTAAACGAGACTTACCTGTAAGGTGAAGTTTGATTGAGATTCTGAGTCATCAGCCGGGAGTGTAGGGGGTGGTACGAGAGAGTGGCGCGAAGCGTCGAATCAGGCTTTAGAGTGCCCAATAATGACCTCAATGACAAGAGATAACATACATAGGCACTATGTAGGGTGGGGTATAAACGGGTGGGCGTAACACCCCCTACACTCCCGGCTGATGACTCATAGAATCTCAATCAAACTTCACCTTACAGGTAAGTCTCGTTTAATTTACAACTCTATTTCGTCATCAGCCAAGGTCGTGAGGGACTGGTACGAGATTTGAGAGCCATTGAGGCATTATTGAGAATGTAATAAGAAAACATTCATCTGGTCAAAAGGTAGCAATCCTGTATATTTGACCATATAATTCTGATGTCAATACAGATTCACATTGTAGCAAACTAAAACATAATTCAAAACACTGGACAGAACTGAATTACACAGTGCTGTGGCATGACCAAGAATGTAATTATAACGTATACTAATAAGTATAAGTACTCATTCTGTTGAAGCAGAGTCCAGAATAGCTCTACCGAAATTGAATTCAGCTGGCTGGTGATAGAAGCGCTGAAAGGTCTTCTCACTGGACCAACCAGCTGACAACATTATGTCCTTGACATTAATGTTCTTATCTGCAAGGTGTGAAGACGATGCAGACCGTGTGCTATGTGCTTCAAATCTGGTGGTATCGATGCCAGCCAATGCCATGAACAGACCTGCACCACCGTGATATAGTGTTCTTTGTAGCCGGACCATAGGGTTTAACATGGCATAGGAGTAGCTGCTTAGAGTCATTCCTGTATGGACTTGTTCTCTGAATATATTCCTTAATATGTGTAATAATGCATAATTTGTCGTCCTCTGGATATGGCAAAACCTCAAGTGGGCGTATGTGGGTTCCACTGACTACGTGTCTGCTTCACTTTGTTGGTAATGACAAAGGTGCACTTGTCATCTGATAGTTCCATATTATCGATATTCAGATATTGAACTGTTTGACATCTCTGTCCACTAAGCAGACTCAATAGAAAGGTCAGTTTCAGCGTAAGCATCTTTAAAGACAATTCTGCTACAGTGCCACCTTGCCGGAAGTATTTAAGCACAGCAGCTCAAAAATTCCCTTCATAAAACGTTTAACTATAGGTAACTGTCCAAACGGGACTGAAGAGGAGACATTCAACTGTAAAATGGATGACAGCAGGCTTCTAGCTGTGTTTACTGCACTATATGATAATCCAGACTCGTGTAGCATGGACAGGAAATCAAGAGCCATAATAGGGGGTGATATGATGTCACAGCTGTTCTTTCTGCAGTAAGCAATCCATTTATTGATATAAACCTGGTATTGTGTGGTATTCCCCTCCTGCCAGGATGCCATAATGACTTTCATTGAGCGCTCAGTGAGGCCAAGGTCTTTTAGCTGATTCCTGACAGTAAACAGATAACCAGACTCAGTTTCTTGTGTAGCGGATGAACCATTTATGGGAATGCTGGAAGGTGAAGCAGGTCCTTGGATGGAGGCAGTACTACTGGAGGGCAGATCTGAAGAGATTGCAGGCCTGGATACCATGGTTGTGTTGGCCACTGAGGGGCAACCACTACTCCTGTTGCCCTGTCCTGTCTGATTTTCTGTAGCACTTAATGTAACACACAATTAAATGGTGGGAAACAATAAAATCGTTTATCAATCCATTGAATAGAAAAAGCATTTATGAAGGATGCCTCTGGGTCAGCTCTATATGAGCAGTACATAGACATTTACTTGTTTAGTCTGGAAGCTAATAAATCTATAGTTGGCTTAAAGTTAAGACAATCCAAAGCATATTTCAGTGAGGTTGTATTTATCATCCATTCAGTCATGACTCTGAAAATTCTTGGATTCTCTGTCAGCTAAGACATTATCTGAGCCAGGGATATGTGCGGCAGATAGCCAATTTACATTTTGTTCCAAACAAAATTCCCAGATACATGCATGTATGCAATGCAATAAGATTGCATATTACACTGTGGCATGTGCCCATGTTATTAATGACACTTACTGCAGTTGTGTTATCAATCATTAATCTTACATGCTTCCCTGAAAGAAAACTCTTAAAGCATTTAAGGGCAAAAAAAATGCTGCCAGTAATTCTAGGTAGTTAATGTGATTGACTCTCAGAAGGGGACCACCGCCCCCCTGTAGTTGTGTTATTCATGACAGCACCCCACCCTTGACAGGAGGCATTAGAATACAGGGTTATATCCACTGCTGGATGCTCAATATTATTGAAACTTTTGTCTAAATTATTGAGCCACGGCCATCTGATTTCCTTAAACACCCTTCTGAGAAATAGACATAGTAGCCTCAAAATTGCCTTTAGCAAACTGATGAAGTGCCTGGGATTTGTCCATTCTATTAAAGAAATGACGTCACTCGCAAGCCGTGGTAGCTTTGCAAAGTGCTTTCACGGCGAGGTTTATGAATTCAAATGGCTGTTAACTTCGCTTCCAAAAACAAGAAAGTGAGGATTTCACAAGCATTTTATTAATAGGAGAAGTCAATCGGTGAGTCAAACTTCTTTTTAGTGTGCCATTTGGCAAAATGAGAGTTTTCTCTTGAGTGGAGAAAGTTTCGGCGAATTTGTACTTGTAGTCAGACTTTGTGACTAGTTCTCTCAGAGCTCAGAAGTTTTGAATTATATAACAATAACTTTTCTGATCCAGAAAAGAAAAACTGAAAGGATTTCACATGCATTCCGTCAATTACAGAAGTTAATCGGTGAACCAATTTGCCATTTGTCTAAGAAAGCTTTCTCTCGGCAACGGTAATTAGAAGTGTTTATATTTTGACTTTCAATGGCCTTTTTCGACTCGAAAGCAGTTTATTACGCACTCAAGTGCTTCGTCGTTGTAAAAAACAAATCGCACACATTTTGCCATTGTCTGTACTCGTATTGATCAAAGAAATGACGCCATAAAATGTCCCAAACTTTGCAGTGAAACAACTCGCTACGCTCGTTGTTCCACTTGAGTTTTGAACATTTTATGGCGTCATTTCTTTGATCAATACGAGTACAGACAATGGCAAAATGTGTGCGATTTGTTAACTTTCTAGCATTCTGATAGTGTCAATAACATTGTGAACACAATCCTGGTATGTGCTACCCTGTAGATATAGGTCATCAATATATCCTGTTATGACATGATTCTTGAGCCTGAGATGGGCCAAGGGGGGTTTCATCAGTTTGGTAAACTTTCTGGGACAGAAAGAAAGGCCAATTTGGGGAATACAGTATACTTATAAAGAGTACCATTATACGAGAACTAGAGGTACTTCTGGAAGTCAGGGCGTATCCGATCCTCACACTGTACTAAGCATCTTTTAGATCTAATGATGCCATCCAACAGTTAGGTGTAACAAGCCCCAATAGTGTGAATTTATTCCATTTTGAAATGGAAATTTTCAATGTACATGTTCAATTTCTTAAGGTTAAGAATAAGTCTTATATTGCCATCCTTCTTAGGAACTGTGAAAATAGGAGATGAATTCTCCAGGCTCATGGTTGCATGGTTCAATAACCCCTTTTTCTTGAAGATTGCAGAGCTCTTTCATAACTAACTCGACCAGTATGGTCTTTACATACTGAGTTAGAGGGGTAGGACCTTTGCACAGGTGGATCAGATGTAAAATGTATATGCTCACCAGCAACAGTCTGACTGAGTATATAGTCTTATCTGATGTCAACTTTTCCCATTCTGGTACGAAATAGGATAGTTGGCCCCCTTCAAATGATGCAATTATGGCCCTTAAATGGGGAATAAGACTGTGCTGAACTACCCTGGGTTCCAGAGGTTAATTTTGCCTTTTGTTGGTAAAGCCGCGAGGATCGTCGAGTGCGCGGACGGCAAAATTTAACCTCTGGGCCAGGTCTGTCTGACCTTAATTTATTCATCCAAAATATGGAGACCGATAGCCATTGGCTAACGCTCACAACAACCTGTAATTGGATACTACCCATCACGTGTCCAAAACCGCTCACGTTGAGCGCGCACTCGATGTTCGAAATGGCGTGCAGTGATGATTGCGTCAGCAGCGCGCGCGAACTAAAATTGAAAACTTTTCACCCGAAACTTACAATACTTAACAAATAAAGAAGCCTTAGCCATGTTTTATACTATCATAAAACACGATGGGCATTTGAGAACATGAGAGAAATGTTAAAGCACAAGCCGAAGGCGCGTGCTTTCAACATTTCTCGAGTGTTCTCAAATGACCAGAGTGCTTTATGATAGTATAAAACATGGATTTAAGGCTTCTTTATCTGTTTTATAATATAGATTTACGCGCGCGATGAAAGGAAACCGCCAGTTGAAAACTATATAACACGGCTAACCATGTTATATACTCTGATAAAACATGGCTTCTTAGCCAATCAGAGCGCGCGTACTATCGTATCTATATTATAAAATACAATACAATAACTTTTATTTAAACACGATAAAAGATCAAGGCGTTGCCGCTTGTGGGGTCGTGTATAATACTAAAATATACTAGTTAACTATATTCGAATTTTACATTAAGTTATTAATCATCTATTTTAAAACTAATAATTCAGTAATATTTATAATAATCGTTCTTGTGAGGGGCAGTTTGCGGTGATTCAGCTCCAAAATCTAAATTATGCAGGGCCTGTGATTTACTAGCCATACTGGTAAAGTTCTTTACATTAGAGGTCTCCGGTAAGTCTGGAGTGAGCAGGTTCCACACAATTGCCGCTCTATGTGCTATCGAATTCTTCATGTAATAGCTATTGAAGCGTGGCACTATAACCCTGTTTCTGTTACGTAAATTTTGCGTTGTGTCATTCTTAACTAGAATATGGTCCATAGAAGCGGGAGTGCACTCATAGAAAATTTTATATGCTAGTGTAGCTAACCTTACTTTGTACATTGAGCATAAAGGGTCCCATTTTGCTGCGTTTTAACAAATTTAACTTATTGGCAAATCCTTTCTTGACCTCCAGTATATGACGGGTCCATGTAAGTTTGTTATCGATGGTGACACCTAGCAGCCTTGAGTGGGTCACCCATTTTATATTGTGGTTCCCACGAGACACGGCGTTAATCGGGCCAATGAAGCTGCCTCGATGTAAGATCATAGCCTCGCACTTTTTGGGATTAGGTATGAGGTAATTTTTCGAACTCCAATCCACGAGTTCCTTTAGCGCCTTGTTGAGCATATTAGTGACGGAGTCTACCGACTCGCCTACACAATAGATTGTCGTATCGTCTGCATACATATAAAGAGATCCAGAGACCACTGCCTTAGGTAAGTCACTTGTGTAGAGAGTGAAGAGTGTCGGCCCCAGCACAGACCCTTGAGGAATTCCATACGTTACGTTGGCGTACTCGGACGATTCTCCGTTAATAACCGTGAACTGTTTTCTCTCACTAAGATAACCTCTTAGCCAATCAAGTAGATTCCCCTTAATGCCAAAATTATGCTCAAGCTTTTGAATTAGGACTTTGTGAGAGATGCTGTCAAAGGCTTTTTGAAAGTCAATAAAGGCCACACCCACGACAAGTTTGGAGTCGATAGCTCGTCTCCACGTCTCCGTAAGGTGCACCAATAGTAAGTCGGTAGAGTGTCCCTTGCGATAAGCCCACTGATAGTCGGTTACAAGATGGTTTTGCGTGAAAGTATGATCTACGATTGTATCGGTGATGCATGACTCTAGAATTTTACTCGGTACACTTAGCATAGACAGAGGGCGGTAGTTCCCCCTGTCCGATTCATCGCCTTTCTTGAATACGGGATTTAATCTGGCTACCTTCCAGTCGCTGTAAACTCTGGCATCTCTTAGGCTACGTAAATATAAGTTAGTCAATGGAGCGGCAAGAGACAACCCAGCCGCTTTTAGTAGCCTGGGCGAAATACCATCAGGGCCCGTCGCTTTATTTGATTTCAGTTCAATAAGTTTCTTCTCGACCTCCCTATATGATAATCGCGCATCGTATATGCAAGGGATTGCATTGGCTTTTCTTTTACATGTCTGGGTACCTGTTGTGGCTCGATGGTGTCTGCCAATTTCTCTCCAATAGTAGAAAAGAAACTGTTCATTAGGTTAGCCTTCTCTTTATCTTCAACTGCAAGGCTTTCATTATCGCGTTTTAGTGGTCCGATTTCTTTTCGGACTTTGGGATTTGTGGCTCTGGACAGTAGATTCCAATAGGCAGCTGTGGTCTTTACTTCATCAAGTTTCTCCTTGAAATAAGCTGCTTTAGCGTTCCTGATGTCTGATATGATTTCATTTCTCAGTTTTTTGTAATCTGCCCACTTCTCAGCATCCTTTGTTTCGATGGCTTTCTTGAACGTTTTGTATCTTCGATTCCCCTTTCTCTGCAGTTTTCTTTATCAACTACGTGCTAGAAATACGTATGTACAAAGCTAGGTTACATTTAACGTCAGAATCTTTGGTTTCGAGACTATGAAAAGGTAGTGTAATTTGAATTGGTGTTTCGACTTTTTTCACTGGTCTTTCAATTTTCAAATATAGATTGCGCTGCTCTAAGCCAATCAAAATCTAGACCTTTTTTGCTGACGCATTATTCTGCATGAAAACGAGATTCAAACAGACCTGGCCCAGAGGTTGAATTTGTTTTGCCTTCCGCGCGGCTCGCCGAATTTACCAACAAAAGGCAAAACATTTAACCTCTGGAACCCAGGGTAGTGCTGAACATAACATGTAAAGTTGCTTACCTTTCAAATCACTCATTTCCTTGTGAACTTTCTCTTCTGAAAGTTCTGGCGCTGTTGGGGATTGGTTCTGGGAGGTTGCGCATTCCTCCCTCTGTTCCCAAAAAAAGGCTTCCTCTGGTAGCCCTGGTAGCTACTATTGCCTCCATTATAGTTACCCTTAGGTTTGTACCTGAAGGTGTTGTTGTTGGAAGTTGCATAGACTTTCTCCAAGTCCGTTTATGAGATACATTTTTTTTATTTCAGAGGCCGGGAAAACGTGCGTTTATCGCGAAGTAAATTCGCTAGCAATTCATTGTTCCAATCAATACTCGCTTTCAATTTCATTGACTTTAATACAGCCATGAACTCTCGGGAGGGCTTCAGGGGCTCCTCCTCTATGCTAATACTAGCTGTTCGTGTGATTTCCTCGCCTTCAGAGCCAGTGCCAGTGGCGGCCATATGCATGTTGTTTTCTGAAAGAGAAATGGCGGGAAAAACGTCAAGTGCCCAAAAACAATGTAGGACGTAAAATACTCGAACTTAGCTGTTGACCAGCTGTTCCTCAGGGCTTTTCCTGTACCTGGATGGTATTTATGAACTAAGAAAATCGAGAACGAAGCGGTAAACGAAGGTAAACGTTTCCGATCTTCCTCAACACAAGGCTCAGTCGACGTTTCGCGCCACTCTCCCGTACCAGTCCCTCACGACCTTGGCTGATGACGAAATAGAATCAGTGGCCACAAAGCCATGCCTCAACTTCTGTCATTACTGATGTTGTGCCGGTTCATCCTATGAGCAGCACTATAAAAAGGCTAGTATCATCAGCGCCTGTAATCTAGGTAGAGACAGCATGCAGAGAGATCATTTAGATAGATCAAAAATAGGAGTGGGCCTAAGATCGATAATGAGGAACACCGCAATGAACCATGGATGGGTCAGATCGGTTACCATTAACAAAATTAACGAATGTGGATTGTCTACGCTCAGTGATATACAAACAAAACCATTTTAGCGACGATTAGTATGTTCCAAAGAATGTATTTTGAGCAGAATTTGGTGATCAATAGTGTCAAAGACCTTCAGTTGAGATCTAGAAGGATTAACTCCATTTGCAAAACCTTTGTCAATATTAATGAAAGTACCAATCGTGTGTTATATAGAGTAGAAGAGCACTTAGAGGAGGGTCTGAATGGGGTTAACTGACTACTGACAAACGGCCTTAAAAATAACTGACAAATGACGATATTTTTACTGACAACTGACAACCTAAAACTATTAGCTGACAACTGACAAATTTGTTTTTTTGGGTCAAACATTGTAAATTTTCTCTAGTAATTATTAACTTGGGCTAACTGACAACTGACAAATGGCCAAAATTTTAGCTGACAACTGACATGTAGACCCCCCCATTCAGACCCTCTTAGAGTTGAATGTAAAGTCTGTAAAGGCCTAAAACGTGACTGAGATCCATCTAGTAGATTATGATATTCGCGTCTTTGCCAGTCGCTTGGAAAAATGTCTATCTTTAACCGTCGTCATAGCAAAATTATAATACGCATGCAGTTTTTTTGGACTTTAATCTCTGAAGTAGGATAATTTATGCATTTTACGCGGAGCCCAGTTACTATGGTTACAAACTCTTCCATTCCCAATATCTTTTGGCCTCGCCTGCTCTTCTCATATTTTCAGTCATGAAAAGACTGTACAGGGTCGGCGCTTATCGGAAAGTCCGATCGGCGCCTGCTCGATCGAGTATGCCGATCCCGCCGAGACTGCACCGCGTCACATACGCAATGTCTGGCATGGGATCGAGGTTGCTGAACTAGCAAAGCAGCACAGTGTCGGCGGAGGGGACGTAGAAAACACCTCAAATTTGGCGAGATGAGTCTCCGTCGAGCCTTTCTTTGCCTCATCTATGTTTGCTGTACGTCTCTACGAACATGTGAAGGTAATTCTGTTAGGTTTTCATTCATGTTTGTTGCCATGCGCTTCGCAAATTCAAGGACGACTGGTCGTAGGTTTCATTATCAGTCAGACATAATTTTTGACCAAAACCACTGTTTGTCGATAGGATTTGGAGGCGAAGTAAAGAATTATTTTACTTTTAAGCATTCCCACTATTTTCAGTCGACTCTGTAGGTAAACTGCAATATGAAAGAACGCTTGTAGGTCCTTTTGAAGTAGTTGTGGGTTAGACGTTATGACTTGTCGTGTTTATGCTTTCGTATTTTTTTAAAGGAGCCATTCGTCTAGATCCTTGTGGCTTGTGTGACCTCGACGATTTTCTACATTTTTGCGCATTTGAACTGCTTTTGAAAAATCAAGAGTTAATCCCTTCTAATGCCAGCTATGTGTCATCTGTATTCTCTGGGGGTAGTTTCGATGTTCTTTATTCGGGACTAGGATTTGAAGCTTGTGTTCGTGATTACTCGCACGGCCGACCCGCACGGCCTGCTTTCTCTTGCAAATCCAAATACGTGCTGCCCTTGAGGTATTTCCCAAGTTTAGCTATTCCATTTGATCTGTTGGTATAACTATTACGGTAAAATACACTCTGCCTAAAACTATGTAAAGCTGTATTCATACCAGATCTTCCATAACTTAAACTATAACGTTTCTTAATTCGTGCATCAACACTGTTTCTATTCGAATAATAATTTACCGACTTTGTTTTGATTTTTTTGTTCCCTTGCACTACAGCTTTCAGGGTCAAAGAAGGTCTTTCGTTCGTCCTTTATTTCTTTGAAACTTTCTTCTTCCAGTAATAAACAACAATAGAACTAGTACTCGAAATCGGCCATTCGTTTCTTTATCTGTGCTTGGATTTCTTCCAGCTCAACAGTGTTCGAAGTTCAGACTTCCATGTGCTGAAAAGCGCCTGATGTTTTGGTTTGTGGTTTGTTTAATTTTGTGAATTCATCCCATCGTAGACTTTTTAATTAGCTCCCAAGAACACCTAGAGTGATCATCTTGAATGGGGACCCTTTTTAACAGATTTCAAAAGAATATAGACTAGCATTTGATTTCAGACAGATAAAGAAAATATTCCACTGAAAACTGCAGGTCATAATACCTTACAGTAGTCGTTGAAATATGGAATTAGAATCACAGAATGGTGTCCGTTTCGGGTTAGATTGTTTTGTCTTCTATAGAGTTCCAACTGTGCTAAAGATGGTGTTTATTTTCACTTTGAAAAAAAAACCTCATTTTTCCCCAATGTGGGAGACCTCAATGTTTTTGTTCAAAGTATGATATAGTCTTACACCCACACAATATGTCTAGACAAAGCCAGGAAGTCCAATGTAACTTATACTAGGTATTATTCAATCTACCAGTTCTAATGGTTTGATAGTCATTAATAAATCTTCTTTAGAAGCATTTGGCACAAGTATTGTAGGTCACATGACACAATTAGCAGTTTCAATGCTCACCCATGGAGAAACACTACCAATTAAATTAAGAATGTGTTTCCATCAAATGGTGCTTTTTGTAGAAGTGTCATTTTATCAGAATGGATGGAGCGTTCCACCGGAGTCTTGCGGATAACTTGTAGCGACTTGTTTTCTTTGTATAATTTTCACACACTCAGAATTAGATTAGATTTTCATCGATATGGCAGAACAATTTCGTACAGTAGAACAAAAAAATGATGAAGACGATATTGTGAGAGAAGTTCAGAAGACTGGGAGGACGGAGAAAAGCATGTGGAAGGCGAGAATATAAGACAAACAACTAAAGGCGACTACCAAGCTAGTGCTATACTTGTGTAATTGTGCTATGATGTCAAGATTCGTTGTGTATCCCAACAAATGTGTGTCCCAACAAATCATGTCTGTAATTGTAGTCACTAAACAACAGACAAATATAATGCTTCTTGAATGGTCCTGTGAACTAATCCAAATCCTAATCCTAAATTTAAAAACACCCTAACCATCAATAATGGGTGCTCACTAGTTTAGGGTGTTTAGAGCTACATGTACATGTAGTCACTAATTTAGCCGGGTGTTTAGGGCTAGTATTTACTATCTTAAAAAACAGTTTCAATAATTGTAAAATTTTGAGAATCTTGAAAATCTGCACTAGTGCAAATGCAAAAAGATATTGCACCAGAATTAAAATTGAAGCACAACATAATATTTATATCCGATACGATCCAGTCGCTCATATTGTAAACAGTACATTCTTATTTTTACCATTTCAATTCTTGTTCGTATAAATCAGTTTTCTAAAAGAGTCTTGGATGTATGCCATATCTAAACCAGAAAAAATGGAAAATTATGGAAAATTTAGAAGCAATTTTTTTTGGTTACTATCTGTTGTACTCCACAGATAGTAGGTTGTTTTTCATTGTAGGTTCTTTTTCAAACAACCTACAGTAGGTCATTTTTATCTCGTGGATATTGCGTTAGCAATCCATGAGCTATTGGTATGGGGAAAATATGTCACTTGCTCTTAGCAACAGCAAATACAATGATGGATATGGATGGTCCCCAGCAGGGCTATTGGGATTCTACAATAATCTATCCACGAGTTCACCATTGGTGACTATGTTTTTATTTTAATCTAATGTTTTTTTAATTCTTTGCTTGCAGGAGTGCAAAGTTCCAATACCACTATGTCTCCAGTATTTCAGTGTGTTTGCTCTGACTGCAGTCTACGTAATACAGGTGCTACAACATGTACAACAGGCGTGGGTTGTTTCTCCTCCCTTGTCAAGGAGTCCAATAAAGCACCATTCATCAAAAAGGGATGTCTGCGGACTATGGACCAATTCAACTTGATGTGCAGAGCCACAACAGACAGATCCAACAAGCACAACACAGCCTGCTGCACAAAGGATATGTGCAATGAAAATATCAACCCAACAGAAGCGCCAAGTACGTTTTTTAAATAAATGTATGCAGTGATGAGTAGCACAATCACCATGCACTTTTTGGGGTGGTTGTCAAATTCTTTAATATGTTTTGGTACCAGATGCAGAATGAAAGCTATTTATTTTATTATTGTAAAAGTGATGCTTGAAGAATGCTATGCCAGCCTTTGGAAGTAAAAAGACTTATTTTCTTTAGAGAAAATTGAGTAAAAACCCAATTTAGCTTGTAACACGTACATTTGTAACACCTGGCCAGACCGTAAAAATGTAAAAACCTAGTTTTTCCCTCTAAATGAAGCATGTTCGAGAAAAACAATTCCACACACTGATAACTGATATTAAACACTTTATTTCTGCAAAGTTTGAACATTTTCCCTTTATTGAACAGTTCAGAGCATTGGAAAACGTTTCTACAATCAATCACATTTCTTCTTGTAACGCTGACTCTGAAACACTGGTAGTTCGTGCAGTTATTCGACTCGGCAGAGTTTAGTTTGAAACCTACAAATAATAAAAACACATCTGCTAAATGCTCATTGTACAAATGTATGAGCTTTAATCTAGAGTACAAATCATTTAAATTAGTGGAAAAAAGCAGAAGATAATAAAGTTTAACTTAGTCGCTACGCTGAAATGTGATTAAATTACAAAGTAGAAATTTTGCGTTACATTGTAGCTTACTTGTTGTTAGTCATCTTGAAGTGAACAGCTTTTAGTTCGATTTTGGCAACTAGCCCATTGGAATGCTCACATGTTTATGTGTGTTTCCCTTCAATTTCGTCCCCAAATCTTCCTGCAAACCAGAAATATTTAAGGAAGAACGCGTCTCTACGATTTACGCCATGTTTGTCTTTGTTTACAATGTAATTTTGGGCCAAGTAGATCGCTAAAACGATGTAAAAACTAGCGCGTTACTTCCACAAATTGGACATGCTTTCTTATTCACGTGAAACAAGCTTAGTAACCTCTCCTTAAGCTAGTAATAGGGGAGTTCTGCTTGGTTTACAAGGGCTTGCAAGATAATCACGGAAATTAACGGGAAATTTGCGAGAAAATTAATATTTTGCTTTCTGGTTAAATTTTTTGAACATTAAGTGATGAATGAACAAAATCGAGAGAAGTTATCAAGGATTGAGGCGTGGAGATGGAAAAAGAAAGAAAAAAACAGGCTCGAAACAAACATTTTATGTCTTTTGAACTATATTTAATCCCTGGGCTAGTGATTGACAAAGCCTGTACAATGTACACTTCTTATTTTTAGTAGCCCACACTGCTGTGAAAGAAAACTCTGATCTCATTGTAAAAAAATAATTGATACAAAAGCAAAATCTACTAGCCAGTGTGTCTCAACATTGACTAGTCCAACTTGAATAGCGCCGAGCACTGTTATTTTTGTTTTATGATAATAATAAAATTTCATTTTTTTGGATAACAAAACACAGTGGGAAAAAAACCAATGAGAACAATCAATCAATCAAGCTTTTATTTATACTCGTACATTTACAAAGAATAATTATTACAAAACTAACAAAATGTAGGAAAAGAAAATAATCTATTGCTAATGGTACTTAAGACTTAGATAGAGTAAACGCTGCTTAGATTAACCATGAGGGCTATTCGAGCTAAGTAGCGTTATTCGAGCTAAGTAGCGAGTGTCTGCTCTTTTGAGAAATTATAACCTTGACCCCAGATTTGACATGATCAAGCACCAAGGAGGTCCTGTCATCCAAGTTTTATGCTATTAATGTGGTGGTCAGACTTCAATGTGCGCATTTGCATCTCATTTGTATATTAATGGTTAAGTTCTAGTCATTTTGGCACTGTTTTTGATAACTACATGTATTTAATATAATACTTTCTGTTTTAACCCTTTTTGCCCTGTCCTTGTTGGTTTAAAGACCCTGTGTCCGAGTCCATGGTGCTTTGCGCGCGCAAATCATTTTCGAAGGCTACGAAAATCAGAAAGATCGTTGTTGTTGTTATGTGACTCCCGAATCTTTCGAAATCCATCCCTAGTTTGGGCCATTGTGTAATTATTGATAGGTATATATGCTTAACTAACTTTCTTTTATCTTAACTTTTGTATATATACTTTTTAAAATGAAACTTTAGTTCGAATATTTCTTCGAATCCCGGTCTAGAGTGGCGAGTAGAGGAATGCCGGAGAAAGGACCGAGACAGCGAGGCGAAGTCACTCGACAAATAATCCTTCAGCAGTCCACATTTTACTTTCTCTAGGTCTACAAGAGAACACTTGTGGTTCAAAAGGACTACTATGACTGTGAGTTTCCCGGGGATTTGCTGCACTAAGGGCCGGCGGGCTTCGTTGGAAATACACTGAGCACAAAGCAACCACTTCTGGCATCAAGAACATTCTTAATTATAATTTCGCACGGCTAAGCCCCACTGAGGTGTTACGACTTATCTGTATCTGTATATGTTTTGCATTTTTATTAGCAGAGAAAGCAATGTCCTTAACATTTTTTTTTTCATCCTCCAGTACGTCCAGAAAGTCTTGCTACCAAAACTACGATCGCGGGTCAAACTCCAATCTGTCGAGTTCAGCTGTTAGTTTGACTCGAGTGCGAGTACGACATTTCATTTTGTACTAAAAATATATCATTCGCAAGGAAAGTAGAGATCTTCAAATACAGCTTAGCAATACTGGAGACATAAAAACAAGGTAACAAGAGTATGTGTTTGCTTGTAGAGTTGTGAAAAGTCGCACTCGTAAATCGAATTAGAATCTAAAGACAGAACAACTGGCTTCCTGCCGACTACTGTTAAAATCATATTCTAAGCATCCGGGGAAAATTTGTGGGCTCGATTGGGTTTTTAATGCGGTAGAAATTATGAAATTCGTTATCCAAAGTGTATGTGTACTTCTTTTATGAAACTTATAAACAATCGAGAGCATTTTAGTTCGCCTAAAAGCTGGCCTTTAATTTATGCGGCCGTTGATAAACAAACTAATCATAACATTGGCGCAAAGCACCATGGGCTCGGACACAGGGTCTTTAAGGTTACCGGATACCTTCAAAACGAAAAAGTTGGATTTTTTTTTGCACAGAAATGGATTTTTAGTAGTGTAGTTTATCATATACCAGAAACTCAGTTCAAAAATAATTAATATTGACGGAGTAATACCAAAAGGAAGTAAAATGTTCTGTTTGATTGACAACAGATCAATAAACACATGACAAGTGCTCCCTCGCCCGTAACGACGTTGTGGGGTTGGGAAAGCTAGCGCATATTAAATTCAGGTTTACGTTTATTGAGAAACGTTTTTCCACACATGATTCCATAATTCCATCGGTTGTTGGCCTTGTCTTCCAAAAAGCAGGTAGGTGCCCTTAGCTTTGAAAACAAAGAAAAAAGTAAAGCAAAACAAGGCCAAACAATGCGTACGACTACGAGCCAAATAGAAGTCCTCGCAAAACCCGACAAGGATTCGTATTTTCACTTTTTGACAGAGTGCCGAGTGGTCCACATCTGAACATAATAAAAGAAGAATTGATAGGAACCAGCTGAGAGAATATTTGTTTCCAAGAAACCCGGGCCAAGAAAGCTTAGATGGAAACGTAAAGTCTGACGGTGACTCTGAATCGCTTGAAACGGTTGCCGTGCTGTTTCAGACGCCTGCAAATTGCTGTCCCCTCTACTAACTATGCTGGCATTCAAGGCGTCTTGGCTTTGTCCCTTGAGGTCTTTTTGTCTTTCCCATTTTTCAAGTCACACAAGAGAACTAGAACAACCGGCTATATTAACATTTTCTCAATGCAGTGCGTAGCTTTGATTGGAAATCGACATTGGTGGGATGAGAAATGATTGGCCAAGAGCTCGCTAATTGTTGGAGAGGCGGGGCTTCTGATTCACGCACAACAGATGGCTAAATTTTTTGAAGTGCTATTTTCTACGCTTTCGATTTTCAACCAAAATGGAGTTTTAAAAAAGCTCCCACTCGAGGAATTTATTCAATTTGTGTGAAATTTTCACAAAATGTCAATTGATATTGCAGCTGCAAAAGGGCGTAGGGGAATTGGGGAATTCTAAGAAGAGAGCTCTTGCCGGCATTTCTCGCATATCTACTTGGACTATGTTTTTGCCTTTCCACGAAGAGCATGATAACTTTTGAACTAAATCGAATTTTGAAATTCTCCGACACCCTTTTGTAATAAGATTCCTCTGAAATGCGACAAAGCAAACAGATTTTAAAACTTTAAAATATTTTTGGAGTCGGAGCGGAAAATTCGAGATTTTCAAAGAACTCAAAACTTTTTATGCATTCTTGTAGCCAATTGTATAAGCTTTAAAATGATACATGGATGATTTATCTACGATGTTTCCTCCAGGCGCTACATAATTTAGACTGGAAACGCACCCTGAAGGTATCCGGTAACCTTAAAGTGTATATGAAACGAAAATTAAGTTGATCTTATTTGAAAGTCCTTTCGAAATGAGGAAGGATGGCGTTTTCCGTTTGTGAATATCTCATCTCGTTCCAGAGATATTCAGGTTTTTTGTAATATGTAAATTAGATTACCTGTGACGTCATGACCTTGAAACAACCTGGAGACAAATCACAAAGTAAAGAATATCTCTGAAAATAGTGGCTAAAAATAATTGATACTTTGCACATGTATACATACACATGTATACATACATGTTACATACACATCAATGTGCAAATCATGATGTTGCCATGGAAACACTCTTGGCCCCAGGCTCATTTGACATTGAACATAAAATATTATCTGATTGTAATTCATGACTGTTCTACAAAACAATTTTATTTAAACCTCTGATATACAATGCCTACATTGTTTGTAATTGAATGTCTGATGTGTCAACAGCAGTAAATTGTACATTACGAAGGAGAAATCAAGGAATTTATTTTTATCATGAAATTGGCCTGGGGACAAGAGTGTTTCCATGGCAACATCAAGAGTTGCACATTGATGTGTATTTTCTTTGGTACCATACAATGTACATCATTGTGCAAAGTATCAATTATTTTAGCCACTATTTTCAGAGATATTCTTTATTATTTTTGTGATCTTTCTCCAGGTTGTGTCAAGGTCATGACGTCACATTTAATCTAATTTACATAGTTACTACAAAAACCTGAATATCTCTGGAACGAGATGAGTTATTCACAAACGGAAAACACCATCCTTCCTCATTTCTAAAGGACTTTCAAATAAGATCAACTTATTTTTTGTTTAATATGCACTTTAACCTTGGAGTAGTATACGTGTACATGTATGTCCATCATGAAGGAGGCTTAATACAGTGTACATGTATGCTTTTATTAAGTTTGAATAAAGCCTGTTGCATAAAAAATAAACACTGAAGCTATATTGTACATGTTACATGTAACTCAAAGCCAAATTTAACATCTGACATAATTGATGGCCATTCATGTGACATTTAAAAGCTTTGTGATACCGGTAGGTGTACATGTACTAAATGCTGATATTCCTCTCCTATACCTACTGTATGGTAGATTAATCATGAGCAAGAGAGTAAAATTTGCTGAATTTCATGTCTGCTCTAAAGCCTGGCCCTGATCCTCCAGCTAATATTGGGAGCTTGGCTTGTAGGCTTTGCCTATATGTATAAGTATTACGCATGTACTCGTAATAATTAGTAAAAGTTACTTGTCTTCCAGCTGCAGCACAAACTGTAAGAAGGGAAGATTATGATACAGCCTGGCCCTGATCCTCCAGCTAATATTGGGAGCTTGGCTTGTAGGCTTTGCCTATACGTATAAGTATTACGCATGTACTTGTAATAATTATTAAAAGTTACTGTATGTCTTGTCTTCCAGCTGCAGCACAAACTGTAAGAAGGGAAGATTATGATACCCAGTTCCTGATTATTAGCATCTGTTCACCCGTGGCAGCCCTCATTATTTGTATAGCAGTGGTCTATATTATATTCCGCCGACTCTTGAAATATCATGTACAGCACCAACCCATACCAAGGCATGAACGTGAGCCAGTGGGACATGTCCATTGTGTATGTAATGTTGAAGGCCACATGCTTCAGGACTTGATTGACATTTCATCAGGAAGTGGGTCTGGATTACCATTACTTGTCCAGAGAACGGTTGCTCGGGAAACACAGTTAATTGAGAGCATTGGCAAAGGTCGCTATGGCGAAGTCTGGAAGGGGCAATACCAAGGAGAAAGTGTGGCAGTTAAGATATTTAACACTACAGAGGAGGCATCATGGAAAAGGGAGACTGAGATCTACAACACTGTAATGTTACGGCATGAAAACATTTTGGGTTTCTTTGCAGCTGATGTACATTCACGCAAATCAACAACCTACATGTGGTTGATTATGCACTACCATGAGCAAGGGTCATTGTATGATTTTCTCAAACGGTCTACCTTTGATGCAGAAACAATGTGCCGCTTGGCTTTGTCTGCAGCAAGTGGACTTGCTCACTTGCACACTGAGATTTTTGGTACTAATGGCACAGGCAGTAAGCCTGCCATTGCACACAGAGACATTAAATCCAAGAACATTCTCGTCAAGTCTAATTATACATGTGCAGTTGGGGACCTAGGTCTTGCTGTCATGTACTCACAAGAGAAGGACTCTGTAGATATGGGTCGGAATCCCAAGATTGCAGTGGGAACACGACGCTACATGCCTCCAGAAGTGTTGGAAGAAACTATCAATACAAAGTGTATTGTAGCATTTAAGAGAGCTGATGTTTATGCATTTGGACTTGTGCTTTGGGAAATTGCAAGGAGATATGTGTCAGGAGGTAAAATAATATAACATTTACTTAGAGTTAATTAGTTTTATTGGCCACAATAGAAATATGACTTGCAGTTTACTAAAATGCTATAATTAATATATAGTTAAATATTAATTAATTTAACATAATTTTATACATGTACCACTTAGTATTAAAATTAATGAGAATATCATATACAATGTATACAGTACACTGATCGAAACTAACATCACCCTTGAGTTTGCTTTGCGTGCACTCAGAATAGACCCTGTGTTTACTTTGAATTTGCTATTGTAAATGCAAAGCAAACACAAAGCAAACACAAAGCAAACACAAAGCAAACACACAGTAAATGCACGGTGCTGCCCACAAGTTCATTGGGCTATGATGATGACCAGCTTGTGTTTTGCGCATTTTTTGGAACCGAAATCAGAGAATTCCAAAACCTGATTCTTTAACTGCTCATCCAAGAGACAGAATTTCCAAACCAGATAAACACGACAAACTCTTGCATGCCAATGATCGGGGAATGTAGAAATTATTATTTAAATAAGTTGTTAGTGTCTGAGAATGAGTTTGTAAACACATTGAACATCTCAACATTTTCCTTCGAATAAACATGCTCAAGAACAGTTTGGTAATAATTATTATTTCTGATGAGAGCACAATCGAAGCTGACTGCTACAAAGGAATAAATTTAGAAATGTTGTGGAAGCAAAGAAATAATAAAAGGAGATAAAAACCAAAACATCCTTTGAAGAAAGCCGACCTGGGAATGGAAGTCACAATCATGGCATGAAAACGAGGCTTTAAAGTGCCCCTACGATCAAATTTTGACATATCAATTTTTTCTCCTATTCGTAAAGTAGAGTGGCTATATTATTACCAGTTCAAACCGTTTTTCGATACGATGACGGGCAGTCTTATTTTTTGAACTCCGAATCTTGAATTTTACATCCGCCATAATGCGAACCCGTTCCTGTGGGCGAGGAATGCCTGGTCATTTTTTAGAGTACGTGGCGTCATACACTTGAGGTTATCGTATACCTTCAGGGTACTGTTCCGGATAAAATTAAGTAGCGTCTCGAATATTCGTCGTATTTAGATAAATTATACCTCATTTAAAGCTTATAAAATTGGCTACAACGATATACCTAAGGTTTGTAATTTTGATAAAAGTGCGATTTTTAAATAAACTTCTTTTCGAACAAGCGAGTTGGTTTCCAGGAGCTCCAACTCCACAGCAATTTAATGAATTTAAGATCTGTTTGCTTTTCTGGACTCCCACAGACCTTGTTTACGAAACAATGTCGGCGATTGTGGAAATTCGAAGCCGTTCTGAAGATATTTTGGTCTTCGTGAAACTGCTAATGCGCAATCCAAGTATAGATGCGGGAATTGCTCCAGCGCCTCTCTTTTAAAAATATAAAAAATCGCAGACACAGTTTTTTAGCTGATATAAATTCAATGCGAACAATCTGTGAAAATTTGAAGTAATTCGCACAAATTTGCGTCGAGTTGGAGCTTTTTTCAAACTACATGTATGTTTAGAACGAAAATAGAAAGTCAAGAAAATGCTCTGAAAAGTTTTAGCCGGCTGGCGACTCGGCGAGACTGATTCTTTCAACCAGTGACTGGGAAATGTCACAGTCAAAACTTCCCACAACAACACATGTGGCTACTTTTCCCACACAAACCTTCATGCGAACTAACGTATGTAGTAAGAAAGTGTACCATTTTCCCGCTTTGAAAAGCAAACGAAACGTTTTGAATAGAAATAATCGTTCAAGTTTGTGCATTGTACAGGACTGTAGCAATTTAACGAACCACAAAGCTGGCATTTCGCTACATTCAAGCCTTCTAGTTGAGTACCAAGATTCTCTTCAAGCCTCATGCAAGGATGGTTTGTGTACGTTTTGAGGACAGAAGCTTCTCCATAATTGTTTGTATCACATGGAATAGCCGGTAAGACCGTACTAGTATAGATTGACCGAAAAATAAGCGGCAACGTTTGCTGAGAACATAGTTTTATAATATCATAAATAACTCATATTGCTGTTTCCTATAAACAGATAAACCTATCGATGTAGTATGCCTTTTAATTTACTGCTAATTTTATTTTCAAGACAATAAACCACAGAAGAAACCACCAATATTATTTCATGAAGTACCTTGTTTCAGTTGTTTGTGTGTCAAACAGAAACGGGGGGTGTGAAGTTTGGTTCTGTGATAGCCACTGTAAAAGCTGCAGATCAGTCGGTTTCAATACATTTTTTTAGTCTCTAGTAAATTCTTATCATTCACGATTTCCGATGTTAGACAAGAGAGCGATTTAATTTTATAGCAATTACATCGTATTTTAGAATGTAGATTCGCCGGAAAATCTATTGCCGGGACACAGATAATTCTCGATCTCTCTTATTTACGAACTAGCAATCCGGGTTTCACTATAAACAATGAACAAACTTAGGACTTATAAACTGCTGATCATTACGTTAGTGATTTCTCCGCTGAATTCTCCCTGCAGCCCGGATCCAGTAACAGCACAACCTGAAAGCCGAACCAGGGGAAATACCCTGGGAAAAAATTACACCCAAAGATAAGAAACCTCTGCTAGCTAACACTACTTACTAGCAGGCCACTTCCCAAGCGATTTTAGCGACTATTCATTCGTCCAGCTTACAACTCGGTCGCCAGCGGCTCTATTTCCCCCTAAATCATCAACATCCAGCAATAAATGTAAACAGAAAGACACATTACTATGTTCTGAAGTGTCTGATATGCAGATTTTAGGTCGTTATTTACTAAACCACAGCAAAATTCACAGTGTGAGTTTGTAGACAATATAAGAAATGTATAGGTTCGAAGCAACTTGAGAACGATGCGTTAAGTGTATGACGTTACATACGCTAAAAAATGACTAGGCATTCCACGGGAACGGATTTGCGTAATGGCGGACGTGATTTTGACGGTAAACTCTCTTTAAAATGTGTGGTCTAATTGGCCCCTTTCCAAACTTTTTTCACTGATTTGGATATTTCTGCCACTGTTTGTTCTTATGGAATACAAAAAAGTGGTAAAAGAAATGGTCAAATTTCGTCGTAGTGGCACTTTAAAAGTTTCACTTCATTTCTTGCACTTGGAGCTTGAGAACATAAGACTACTTCTCTAAATTACATACGAGGCTGCTTCAAGGTTTCAAAGCTAAGATGGGAAGGAAACCATTTTGAGAGAAGCGAATGTGTGCAAAGAGAAGTCTTTGTTTTGACATTTGTGTTTCAGTACGTGCTCTTACACATTCCATTTTCCCTGCGAGGAGAACTCCATAAATTATAGTAATCAGCAATGTTTTCATAATATTTCTTAATATTTCTTTTCTTAATATTTTAATAATAATAATAATAATTACATTTATATACATGTAAGTCCAAAAGCGCTTAAAAACTACATCTAATTTAAAAGTTAATTAATTAAGCTAAAAACCGTGATTAAAATTACAATAAATTGCAGATATCCGAAAAATCAATAAAAAACTTTTTTAAAAAGGTACATGTATTGCTCTATTGAAGGACTAGATTTAATGTGAAAAGGCAGTGAGTTCCATAGCTTTGGCGCACATACAGGAAAGGCTCTAGCCGTACGATTTAAGATTAAAAGTTGGCGCCTGTAACATTAACTTCGATGCAGATCTTAGGCTGCGTTGTGGAGCATAAGGCTCTAATAAATCACACAAGTACTGAGGAGCAGTAGCATTCATCACCATATAAGTAAACAGTAATACCTTAAATTCTATGCACTGGTCAATAGGCAGACTGCAATTCTATAAGAAGTGGGGTAATGTGGTCTGACTTGCGAGACAAGGTAACAAGCCTAGCCGCTGAATTTAGGACATATTGCAGGCGCTGTGACAATTTCTTAGGAATACCGTAGAATAAAGAATTACAATTGTCAAGCTTTGACGTGACAAATGCGTGAACTAAAATCTTGGCTATATCTACACTTAGAAACTTTCTAATGCATGATATGTTCCTACATGTACAATGTAATAGCGTAAAAAGAAGATTTGCATAATATGCTTGTCCAGTGAAAGAGTCATGTCGAATATGACTCCAATGTTCCACGCAGAATTCGAAAGCCCAACAGATGCAGCAGTGACTTGAATATCGTCTAAGATTGGAGCTTGGCGTGGAATACCAACATCTCCGTCTTATCATCATTAAGTTTAAGGTTATTACGCAACATCCATTTATCGATATCCATTACACAGGAAACTACATGTATTTTTAAACTCCTAAAATATTTTAGACGACTGGTCTGTGTTTTACGGAAGTTGTAACTCTCTTGAGCAGACTGTCTTTGGCTTGTGGCATTTCTTTTGATAAATAATCATTTACCTTGCATTTACTTTGGGTTAGTATTCATGGGCTTACTTTAATAATAATAATAATAATAGTTTATGTATATAGTACTCTTTCCTTTAGAGACCAAAAGCACTTTACAATATAAAAAAATATTTACAAGGTATCCTAATGCTAAAAATAATTACCTAATGTAAAAAACAAATGGCAGAATTAAACCAAAATAGTGATAATGATAAAATATGTATGGATAAAATGTTAAAAAACAAGTTATAATATTAAAATAATATTTAATTTGTTTTACAAAACGGTTGAGTTGTTGTCAAGACTGATTTGGGTTTTGGGTGACCCATGCGAGTTGGTCAAGAAAATAAACTAAGATATCTACACAACACGGAGTGGTTACATGTATCTTTCTACAGTTGTGTTAGATAAATGTGTCTGAATATTTTTACTAGTGCAATGACTTCCAGAGTTAGATGCTACCGGCCTGATTAGTGAGTTGTTTTTAACTTGTTATTTGGCCATTTATATCCTTGGTTGACTCTCATATTCTGCATATATTTGAGACATAAACAAGCATAGCTAGTATAAACAATGGTGCATTTGACAGGGGAAACAGTTGATACAACAGGAATCACGGTTGGACAGTTCTCTTTTGTGTTTGCAAGCACTGAGTCTTGCAGCTTCAGAACAAAAAATGGGGGAATATGCTTCTGAGCAACGTGTAGATCGAAGGCAGGTTTTTGCTAGTTCAAAAAAGTTTTCCTACATGTAGGCAGTTCTTCAAATACTTAGACTACCCCACTGAAAAACAATATGACAAACTCTGGGACATGAAAGTGAGATTTGCTTCCACCAAGACCAGAGGTTTTCTCTTCCTTGATCACTGTTTTGCAGCTTGCTGAGCAAAAACACAGAGGGGAAAACAGTAGTAAGAAAACCTCTGTGACCAGGGTATTCAAAGTCAGAAAGGCCATTAATTGTGTATCTATGTTGTAGTTGAAATTGACCATTCAGTTCAATTTGACCATGGGTCAAAACAAACTAGTTCAATTTGATCCAGTCAATTCAAACTAGGTCAATTTGACCCGGTCAAAACAAACTACATGTAGTTTAATTTGACTCAAACAAATTAGTGAGCACACATTGTTGACGGTTAGGGTTTTTTTAAATGTAGGGGTAGGATTTGGTTTAGTTCACATGATTATTGATTGTTTGAAGCAAACTAAAGCAAAAATAATAATTGGAGTTTCATGACAGATTCCATGTGGGTTACTACTTCATGTAAGTGTTGACTTGTTGACCCGAGATGATCTGGGTTCTGGTTTAAGTTACTTATAAATACAATAAATGTTGCTTCCAAATCAACAAGTGCTTGTGTGGCGCAGTGTGTTAAGTCAGTGGAAAACTGGGTGTGTCAAGGTAAAGCTGCTGAGTTCAAATCCCTCTGAGTTCAGTAGGTCGTATTACATCTGAATGAAAGGTAAGTATAAGGGAGGGGAGAGAGAGGAGGGAGGGAGGGATGGAAGGAAAGGAAGGGAGGGGAGGGTGATTCTTTTTTTAGAATCGTTGATAGCAAAATCTGGGTCAATTTGACCTAGGTTGGTTTGACCGGGTCAAATTGAACTAGTTGAATATGACCAATGGTCAAATTGAACTAGTTTGTTTTGACTCATGGTCAATTTCAACTGAATGGTCAATTTCAACTGCAACATCTACATTGTACAAAGGAATTGCATATCACCAGGGCTGATTAAAAACCTAAAACAGAGGAACCCTTGTGAGTTTCTGGTATATGATTTGAATTTCCTTTTCCTTTTCCTTTTCATGTATATAGGCATTACTGAAGAATACCAGCCTCCATTTTATGATTTGGTACCCCAGGACCCCAGTATAGAAGACATGAAGAAAGTTGTGGTTACTGAAAGGAAGAGGCCATCGCTTCCCAATAGATGGACAGGAGATATTGTAAGCAGACATACACATGTAGAGTGGAGTTTGTATGAGTGGACAGGTTATAGCAATGACGTACATGTGTACAGCACGGTTACCATACCACATTCTGTGCCATTTTAAAAAATGGATTCCCTATTGTTGTCCTTCTGATCCAATCAAATTACAGAGTTATGATACAGTAAAGCCTGGTTTCCATATAGCCTTTCTTGTTTTTCTGTGTTTATCTAGGCAATTTTTGAAGCTATATGGAAACCAGGCTTAAGTTCAGTATGGTTACGGCAAGGCTACATAATTATATTCCATGTTTTTTTACCACTTGTATGAAATCCACTCTACATTTATGTACAGTACAGTAATAATGTACTGTCATTGAAATGATTTTTGTTTTGAACATTGCACTCATGCAGCTTTGAGTTCTTTTTCATTTTTTAAATAAATAAAAAGTGCCAACCCTCAGTAAATTCAATTGCTCACTATTAAATTTAGGATGTTTAATAGGCAAGTCACTAAAAAAATATTTAGTGTGTTTAGAGCTAGTCACTAATTTAGGGTTTTTAGGGCTAAATCACTAACACAGACTATTATCCTAATCTAAACCCTATATTTAAAAACCATCTAACCATCATTGAACAACGGGGGCTATGACACTAATATTGGGTTTTTAGGGCTAAGTCATTAAACAACAGAGAAATGTAATGTTCAATTCTTCAATAGTCATGAAACTAGCTAATCCAAACCCTACATTTATAAGACCCTGAAAATTACTCGCCAAGGTCATTTTCAAAATTACCTACCTGTAGAGTACCCAGAAGTATGTTAACATCTACACACGCATTTTCCGTGTGTAGTACATGTACATGCGTGTAGTGTAAATGCACTTGTACTACACAAGTGTATTACACACACACATGTAGTTTTTCTTTGTTTGAATTCCAGTTTGCATGAAGTTCAAACCGACTTCAAAAATGAAGAGTTGTCTTCTTATTCAACAGTGTTGTAATAAACTTCTCAAGAAGTAAATTTTAAAATAAAAATGGCCTAGGTTGTTAGAAAAACAACTTACATGTTGATGTGTACATTGTACTACTTATACACCACTTTCATGCATAATGGCTGCCTCCTAATTTGCATAATTTGGAAGATAAATCTGCAGAGAGGGAAACTAATGCTTCCCCATGAAAGATCACATTAAAACTAGTAATTGGGTTCAGTTTTAGAGCAATGTAGAGACTTACTGTTGAGTTAGGCATTTTTAATACTGGAAAATATGAAAGTGAGGCTAGAAAGGCCTCCATTGCTTTTCTCATACAAATCTGTCTAATTTGAAATGGCTATTAATTTTCACTGCTTTTCACTCAAATTTCTCAAGATCACTAATATCGACAGTACATGCTGTTTCACATGGTAATGATCATGTTTTCTGTAGATGTGGATAAACTATCGAAACAGGAATACATTTTTTTAAGTGGTGTATTGTATTAAATATTTTTAATATATAATTTTTACAGGCTCTTCAAGTGATGTCAAAGCTGATCAAAGAGTGCTGGAATGAGAATCCAGCAGCACGACTAACATCATTAAGGATCAAGAAGACATTGATTAAACTGATGGACACACTCAAACCTAGAAACAACTCTTTGAATACAACCCCACTGATAACGGAAGTCAATAATGTCAATATTCATATTGACACAGAAGAAACTAGAGGACTGATGGAAGTTTAAGGGATGTCAAGAATCTACTTCCTGGCCCATAGAAAAGGATATATACAATATAATTATACAGGTATAGGAGTGTTGAATGTACTACAGGGTATGGGAAGACATGCCCATCTACTTCAGTGTTCTTCGAACCCAGTAGGATATAAATACATGTTGATTTAAGGGAGTGAGGTTACTGTCAGTAGTATTGTTGTGGCTGGAGTCAGATTCCAAAACAGAACAAATAGGCAAGTTTGCTGGTGTGTGAAACTATATCTCACCCTTTCTCTGTATATCCTCCATTTTCCTCCCTCCTAAAAACTGACAATTCTACAAATGAATGTAAATTCGAGTTTGTACTGGAAAGAGGACCACCCTAATTAACTTCAAATTTACAACTTACTAGGTGATATATTATATCTTGGTTTGTCTGAAAAAACCTAGGGAAATCCAAGTGTTATAATTCAAAACAAAAGCCTTGCAAATACAGTGCTTAAAAAGGTTTTCAATGAAAATCTCATACAGTTTGTCTAAGAAAGATGCTTAGGCCAAACAAAATAATGTTGTGTTTCCGGTAACCCAACTGACCTGAATTTGTTCATCCTGACCTAAAACGTTTTATAGCTATAATTTTTCATAACTTGAAACAGATAAAATAAACATAAACCATTTTAAAACAATGAGAAGTACGCAAATGACGACTTCTTCCTACAGTGCGTCTTATGGCATGAACAGTCATGACAACAATGTAAACACCAGGTTAACCCGCAAAAAAAATAATTCCCAAAGTAGAAATATTTTTTTCGGCCTACATGGATTTTTTCAGCTCATTACCATAAACACAACATTAAATTTAAATCAGGGAAATGAGAAAATCTGCAGACTGTCTAATAATGTATAATGGCCAACAGCACGGTTAGGCTTGGTGGTGAGCAGCATAAAAGCGAGGCTGGAAAGGACTCAAGTTTGTATTCATATGCAGATTGTTTCCACATCAGCATGCACAGTTAATTGTAAAGGTTGCGAGATTGACTTTATTCCCATGTGAATTTCATTTGAAATTCACTGGCAGATAATAAGTATTTGACACATCTACACTGCTTGGGGATCGACCAGGAACGATAAATATACTTTTCCGAGGGAGTGGTGATTCATTGTTGTGTGCCACAGTGCACGCATAAGGGATACGTCGAACCAGATGAAAACAAAACTTTGTACTTTGTCTTCCCCTCCAACACATTTCACTCACGGATAAGCTACACCTTTTTACCCGAAATCTTTGTTTAAAATTGGGGGTGCTGCTTATCTGCGAGAATATCTACCGAACATAAGGTCTGGAAATTTCCACAAATTAACATTTAAAAGAAATACTAAGCTATACTAATAAATACTACACCAAACCAAAAGAAAGTAAGCACTGGCCATTGCTTTTGCAAGTTTGGTGGCTCCTAACAGATCCGTTTATGTTATGAATATTTGTTCCTTCGCAAGTGATTAAATACCACGCTAAATGGCACAATGTTTATTTGCACTTTAACAGCAAATTATTTTGTCGAACAGATCTTCCACCTCTCTTTGAGTAACAATTTTTTCTCCAATAGATGGCTAAGTTTCGGATATCCTTTTAGGCATGATAGCAACAGACAGCTGATGAAAAAACAAACTACTCCATGTTGTTTTGACTTTTAGTGTCCAGTTCTCTCTCTTCCAACAGGTGCCTGGTTACTAAGCTACGGACGAACGTGAGCACGTTGTTTGCTTCGTTGAACACAGGCAGCCCAAGCTCACGATTTGTGGATCTTACAAATCCTACGGTAGATTACCTGATCACTCGCGCAAGATTGATTGCGTGATAGCGCGCTAGAGTCACCGTTTTCTCCAGAAATTTTCCATGTCTTCTCACTAATAGAGTTTGCAATAATTTCTTATCGTGGTAAAATAAAGGTAATGAAATAACATTTTGCAATAAATGTACCTCGAGTGTCCTTTTCTTATGTCCTTGGGTATTCTCTGCTATTTTGGGCTAGTTTGGATCTGGTTTAGAGAGGTCTTGATTTTTGAGATCTCTCTCTAAAATGAAATGACAAGGCTGCACAGTCCGTTGAGCACATCAAATCACTCGAAGGGCAATAAAGCACTCTAAAATCACTTCAATCCTCGCCAGACTCCACAAAAGGACGTACCGAATATCTGTCTACGTTTATTTCTGGGTGGAATTCCAAAATTTTACATTTTAGCCCTAGTAAACCACATTTGTGGTATCAAAAACCGCTATTTGAAAACCTGCAGATGCTGGTAACTTAGTCCCAAGACAGCGGATGGAAAATGCGCTCTGATTGGTTGGTCTTAGTCACGTGGGATTTGTTGTCGTCACGTGGTGGAGTCTGATGAACCCCACGTGACGACGACCAAATAATCAGAGCGCATTTCCCATCGGCGGGACGTCCCGCTGTCTCGGGACTAAGTTACCAGCATCTGCAGGTTTTCAAATAGCGGTTTTTGATACCACATATGTGGTTTACGAGGACTAAAATGTAAAATTTTGGAATTCCACCCCAAAATAAACGTAGACAGATATTCGGTACGTCCTTTTGTGGAGTCTGGCGATAATTGAAGTGATGTTAGAGTGTGTTTTTGCCCTTCGAGTGATTTGATGTGCGCAACGGACTGTGCAGCCTTGTCATTTCATTATAGAGAGAGATCTCAAAATAAAAAATCGAAAACTCTCTAAAACAGATCCAAACTAGCCCAAAATAGAAGAGAATACCCAAGGACATAAGAAAAGGACACTAAGGTACATTTATTGCAAAATGTTATTTCATTACCTTTATTTTACCACGATAAGAAATCAATGCAAACTCTATTAGTGAGAAGCTAAGGAAAATTTCCGTAGATTACGGTGACTCTAGCGCGCTATCACGCAATCAATCTTGGGCGAGTGATCACGTAATCTACCGTAGGATTTGTAAGATCCACAAATTGTGAGCTTGGGCTGCCTGTGCGTTGACATGTAAAATTATATCTAAAAGGTGACCTGAATGAACAGATCCCAGTAAACAAACACTATGGAAAGATAAATTATAATTATATCTAAGTATATAGACATGAAGTTTATACTATTTCAGAGCTGAAATTACAGGTACAACTTTGGAGTTATCTCCAGTTTGAAAGTCCGCTGAAGGTTTATACAATGTACATGTATGTTTGATATTTTTCCAAAAATCCTTTTTTTCTCTGAATCAAGCTTCTAAACTTGGGGTGCGGCTTATCCGTGAGTGAATACAGTTTATGCCATACGAAGAGAAAAGGGAAAGGATTTCAAACGTCTTCTTTCTACGACTAAGGTGTGTTCAAGGCACTTTGAGGAGAGTGGCCCACAGGCCATGTACATTTATAACTGGGATCCGTCCCTTCTGTATTACCATGGATTTGCCAGGAAATGCAATATTCCAGCAGTTAGAGAATTCCCCTTACAAAAACTTCCCAAATTATTGAAAGACTTATATGGTTTAGGATCGAAGAAGAATGAATTCGAAAAGTAGATGTAAGTACTCAGACACCAAGCAGTTTTTCTGTAGATGCAGACACCCAGACTACGAGGGAGATTTCCGTTGGGCCTGAGACATTTTACCTGAGAGAAGAATTGGCAAGGGCAAAATAAATTATATTTAACCTTAATAAAGATCAAAGTAATTTTAAAGTCACTATGAAGTTGTGTTTTCATCTGGTTCAATGTAGCTCTTATGCATGCACTGTGGCACACAACCATAAGTCACCATTCCCTCGGAAAAGTAAAGTTATTGTTCCTGGTCGATCCCCAAGCAGTGTAGATGTGTCAAATACTTATTATCTGTACAAGACAAGACCAAATATCCCCCTGGACCTGCCAGTGACCTAACCTAAATTTGTACATGCAACTTTCAAAATTATTGAAACCACTGGTAAAATCACAAAAGAACCCATGAGCAATGCCTGAATTGCAGACTAGTGTTGAATATGTTATTAAAGAATGCCAATCAGGATTAATGCTTTGCGAGCTTGAACAATAGAAAACCGTTACAAGTACGAAAATGGTGATTGTAACGGTTTTCTATTGTTCAAATGTAAACACGCGCTTGCAAAGCATTAATCCTGATTGGCATTCTTTAAGTTGTATTTGAACACAGAGAAAGCAAGGTGTGCAAAAAAAAAAATGTTTATATTCATGCAAAATAAAATACTTGTTAGCCCTAGCTATAGGCTGTTAAATGTAACTGTATAGATTGTTGATGATGTACAATGTACATGAAATATTTTAGACAGGAATGTTTTGTACAGTTTGCTGGTTATCTACTCTTAGACTTGAACTTGATGTTAATCTTACAGAGCATTGCATTGGTATATTTCAACTATAAAGGGTATACTTTTACATATTTGAAACAAAAAATTAGGCAAAAAGGGATGTTGGCTTATCTCTGAGTGTTTGCAGTGTATTAATTGATTCTGATGGATTTGTTGAAATGTTTCAACAAAGGGCATTTATTTTGTGTTTGCTAGAATCGAACTCGGACAAGGCAAGAATGTACTCAGAATTCAACTATAATCAATTAAGGTGTCTAAATTCCTTGCCCTTTGGATCTGATTCACTGCTGTTTTCTATCTAAAGCTCTAGCTTTCTATTTTCTTTTATAACAATTTTGCATTCCTGATGGACTGTGATATTTTGAGTTTAAATTACTCTCAGAGAGAACATGATCACTGAAATTTGATACGTGCATAAGAGAGACCCAGCCTGCTGCTTTCGTATAAATGTATTAACATACCCTAGAATATTTTCAGTAAAGTTTTTGTCCATCAGTCAAACCTCTATCTTGATTCTCGTTGGATAAAATGTATAGTTTTTTTCAGCAATTGGATGTTTTAGACACCAAGGCAGTTGGAAAAGTCTCGAAATCTCGCATTTTAAGGTCAGGCCTCGGAGTCTCTGATTTTTTTTGGAGGGTCTCGGAGTCATGCCTTTTTACTATTTTTATTACCTTCTATTGGAGTTACACGTCAACTGAAAACCAGCAATTGCTTTAAACTACTAAGCATTGTTGAGAAAGTATGGTTCCTTCTCTCAGTCAGCTCATTCAAATCCAAGGAACTGTGCATGTGCTCGATGTAGCAAAGTAACATAGGTTGCATCAAAAACTACTTCAAGGAAGCCTGTACTGGAAAGAGAACCCATTTCTGATCAGAACATAAAATTAGTTGCTCTAACTTGAAAATTATTCAACTTGTTTTTGTTAAAAATATTATTATTAAAGACCAGTGGTATACCCAGCCTATAGGCCCAGGCCTACACATTTTTCTGGCTAGATAATTAAAAACAACGCACATACATATTTGATTTAGGGAAAATGTTCCCTGGAAAACAAAGAAAATTGCATTTCTGAGGCCCTGATTTAAAAATTTCCAGACACCCCTAGCAGCAAGGCGCTTGCTGAAATCTCTTGTGCATACACCGCAAAAATATGCATGCTACGCCCCTGGACTGGGCCTACAAATTTGAAAATCCTGGGTACACCCCTAAAGACAGTTTAATTCTTAGAAAATTATATGACTACAAGTTCATTATATTTGCTGGCAGTACCAAGTAAACACTTATATCAAGACAGTTTAATTGATAAAAATATTATTGTTGAAGTTAATGATTGTGTAATTTGGTTTTCTTTAGTACGGACTCCAAAGAATTATTTGTTTGATTGGGAAGTCAATAATTAGTACACATTGGTTTACTTGGTCAGTCAGCTGAATTAAAGTTATAAAATAATGTACACACGGTAAGCCCAATGACATGAAAGTAAAGAGTCTTTGACACCTTACCTTTTTTTGGTTAAAATTAATTTGTTTCAATGGTACACTCCAACTGGTGTTTGTATGTAGCCAGGCAGTGCAAAAATATAAAAACCTAGTTTAATATTAGCCAAACAGAACAATAAAACAATTAAAGCGGTTTTCAATTTCGTAAATACCAAAGTAATTGCAGAGCCAATCAATTTAGGGAGCAAGTAAAAACGATGACTTTGTGATTGGTTTTATTATGAGGAGGAAAAGTAAATGCAATCATTACTTTGCTAAATTGATTGCACGACAGACCAAAACAATGTTTGGTTTTAGTTTACAACTTGATTGGCTGATACCTATTACAAAACATTTTAAAAAGCCAATAGAAAAGCTGAACAAATGCAAAACCAAATATTATGACACTTAATCGAATAGCCCGTGGCAGAGAACAACCACACGAATTTTCATGAAATTATATTTTTTTCAACTTCAATTTGTTTCTTTCTATTATTTTCTACTGTCTGACTAGGTAGTTTATACTAAAACAATTAGACCCCTCGCCCTCTTGGGCTACAAGTTAAATAGCCCATTCGGCTGCACCTCATGGGCTTTAAACAAGTCGAGTACAGTAAAATGGAGTTTTCGCTGTAGTCAGTTTATTTGCTTAGTAGCTTACTTTCCTTTAACCTGAAGTTTATATTATAAAACAAATAACAGATGGTTCTCCTTGTTCTATCACAAAATAATGTACTTTCGAGGTCTTGAAATGCTGTTAAATGTACCCGCGTTCTGCCCGTGCATCCGCGCTCTTGTCGGAGCCGAAGGATCGCGTTTTTTACCCAGATGGCCAGTGATTTTATATACAACGCGATGACCTGAAGGGGCTGCATGATCAAACTCAAAGCCAGGATCCATCTAATCCACACACATCGAATTGGAATTTAGCGTGTTGCTTTGCTGCTGAAACTGCTTCGATAGAAATGGCAAGATGTGTTTTTCTAGGACAAAATATTTCTCGTTTAAGCTTCTCTTTCGCCACGGCTTTGTTATTTGAATCTCTGTGGATTGGTAACAACTGAATAAGAAGTCTTTAACAAAGCCAAACTCAACTTCAACTCAAGAACAAAGCTGAGACGGAAAGTGAAACTGAACAGTGTCTTGTCAGGTCATGAATTAAGGTACGGTGAGGTTGAAATCATTGCGTGTTTATATCTGCATTTCTTTGTCGATTTGTTGGCTCGTGGCGCTGATAGATTTTGCCATCGGACGGTATTCTTGTTTGAGGTACGTTTCGTAGGTTTTATGCCACATTTCATTTTACTCTCGGTCATAATACATACCAGCGCAAACACCGTGAACTGTAGGCCAACACTAAAATAATTTTGAGCGTGTTTTTGGCTGTCGCTCGCCAAAACGAAGCCAGAAATACCCCGGAGAAATAAACACAGCACAGAATAATTTATGATGAGCGAAGCAATATTCAACTCAAGGTAAACTTAAACAAGAATCCTCTCACGGCCGAGTTTTTGGTTCGAGAAATTAAAGGCTTCCAACAGTTCCCTTTATAGTTCTGTAATATAATGATCAGACTGCAGTTTTGGGAAGGAGGTTAAAAGATTTTAAATATAAATACCAATATGGACGCGATCAGCGATAGAGCCGCAGGGTAGAATGAACAGTAGAGAAATTTAGTGATAGCTCCATCATAGGTGGACAGGATACAACTTATAATATGGGACAAATATAAACATACATTTGAGACACTCATCTATTAGTACTCGAACCTGGAGAACAGCAGACTAAATTGTAAGCGTGCGTTACATGAATAAGTAGAGGTCAACTTCTTTAATGTACATACACGAGAAAAACTAAAATATGAAATAAGCATGTACTTAACACATTTAGTTATTTACAACTAGAAGTAATCATAGATTATGAAAGTGCGTTCGACATATCTTTTGAAAGAGAAAGGACTGTCGTAACAGTCTGAAAAGCTTCTGCAATGATGTGGACAGTGTACATTATCCTGATCAAAAGTGCTTGTTTTTTAACTAATGTGAAAATTTTGATGTCTTGACTTATATGTTAATATAAAAGGGGATGCATCTGGGTATAAAACTGTAATTATCTTTGTGTAACATTATATAAAACTGTAATTATCTTTGTGTAACATTATATAAAACTGTAATTATCTTTGTGTAGCATTAAATCATTGGATGCGATGTTTATGGGGCTATATGTATACATGTGTTTTATATGGTTATGGCATTGATTTGAGAATTAGTAGCACATTTTGCTGTGTGGTATACAGTGTAAAGCAATAATTGAAGTTAGTGTAAAACACAAATCAACCCAGGCTATAGCTACATACATTTACATACAGACATGAACTTTATTTGAGTGTCAATAGTATTTAGCTGTAAAGCTAATTGGGGACACTGTATTACAGGATATATAAAATACAGCATATTACAGGATATATAAAGGGATTCATAAAAAGTATGTATAAATAAATATTACTATTCAGATGTGTATAAACTGAATTCCAGTTCCTAGAACATAAACTATATATGCATGTGTATAAATTACAGCCCATGCAGTTCCTTCGATTCAGATCATTCACATTATGTTTCCCGGGTATTTTTCAAGTGAGAACAAGGTTGGCTGTAAAATATTGAGCGCCATTGTTAGTTCCAGAATAATTTATGGTCAATATTGGTGGCCGGGTCCTGGCTTTGATCGCTTTGATCAGCCTTGTTTCAGGTCTGTTAGAAATTCAGTGTAGATTAATTGAACACAGTAATGAAGTCAGTACTTTAAATTTCCCTCACCTTGTACTGTGTTGGTATTCCAGTTCCTTGGCATATCAAAGTGTCGGTATAGATTAACTCTCTGTCTGAATGTAGTGTTAATTTGAATCCGTTAATTTGTATAACCAAGATGTACACAGTGTCGCAACGAGCAACTCACACGAGATACGGCGATTACGGGTATCTAGAAAACTCAGACCTTGTGGCTTGTTTCTCTTCAGCCAGGTCATCTTACTGTTTGTAGTTTCGGTATCTGTATGTACAGCGAAAAGCAGAATCCAGTACAGCGAGCAAGCCAACAGAATTCACTCGGTTGTTTACATTTCACTCGGTTGTTTACATTTGACTCGGTTCTCTGTTCAACTTCGCTGATGTCGTCACCGCGCCGACAAAACAGACCATGTTTGACTTAAACCACCACGATGCATGTGTAGACTGTAGTATTTAAAAAGCTTCTTGACAACTCACACTGAAATATTAATATCCATGTATTCAGCCTTCAGGTGTGATTTATAGCATCTTGACCATTTGCAGTTTTGGTATCGGCAAACCGAACAGCACAATTCAATGCAGCGAGCAAGCCAACACTACAACAGCATATTTTTTTCGATTGCACATTCACTCGGTCTCGCGCGGGTTCAGCATAAATAAATAATTATGGCCGAGTTGAATGTTCAAGGTCCTCCAGATGTACTACACACTTTCCTCAGCTTAATCGTACTTGCGAACCTTTGAAACATCATTGCATTGGATTGTCGGAAAATAAGGCAAGTAACTAACCGATCGCGAAACAAAACAGAAGCCATGCTGGCATTCACCAAAATGGCCGCTCGCATCGTGTACGTGTAGTTACCAGTTTCCCGGCCGAGATAATTTATTCCGAAAGTGTGCCACGCCAGGACTAGGACACCAAAAATCTCGATTTCTTTAGCCTGGGAAAACACAGGTAACCCACACATGACCACAGGAAGCCCAACGCAAGATTAGGATGCGTTCTCCTTCGTCGAACGCAATAAACAAATACCTGTATTGTTCTTTCTTACATAATACAAATCATAAAACAGATGCAGAAAAGATAGAACATAAAGGAACATAAATAGTAACATATAAAACAACATTATTTATGGCGGGCAAAGCCACCTTGAGTAAAATCAAATAACTGCAGTCTGATTTATGACAGACAGACCTCAGGGGTAATAATAGTAGTATTAATTAATCATTCTCAGTCTGCTTTTCATATTTACGCAGCCAAGCTACAATGTATGTACAACAACAACAACAATTTATTCGTGACCTCTTAAATTTACATGCTAAGAATATTACTGCTAAGAATTTATACTCTAGAAATGAGGAGCACAGCTACTTAGAAATAGCTAAAAGCTAGTCAAGCTAAGTAGCTAGGCCATGCAGCATTTAATCATGTTTGATATAGTAATTGAAAGAAAAAGATAATGCAATATAATACATGAATACAAAGGACAAAAAATACAATACAAAATACAGAAAGGGCATAAAAAAAGAAAACTACATCAGATATCTAAATAGCTATTCAGGATAGAATCTATTATGAGTTTCTTGAATTGATTACGTCTTTGATTTAAAGTCTTCTTGAATTGAGTTCCATATTTTAGCGCCTAGAAAACGAATGTTAAATTTGCCATAATTGGTTCTTATTTTAAAAATGTAATATGATTATTTGTACCCTGGATACCAGAGGTTCTATGAATCCTTGTCTTTGTGAAAGATAACGTGGGTGCATCCCTTCGTGGCCCTAAACAACAACAAAAACTCCTGAGGAGAGCTTCTAGATCTGGAACCCAGGGTACCATTATGTGACCCTATCATGAGTGTATATTAAAGGAAATCATTCAACCAAGATGCATTGCGAGCTCCAATTTCTCGAACCGCCATTTTCGGGGCCCCGATAATGGCTCTGGAGAGCTTCTTGAAACAAATCCTATTCCATCGGTCTCGCAGGGGCATACCAGTTGATTACTTATAGGGGAAAATGTTCCTAATTTATTAGCTTTTGTGTTCAGTCATATATTTCCGAATTTTCACCTGCCAGGGGAAGTATTTAACGTACTCTGGAGTGGCCTCATTTGGTCAGTGAAATTATTACTAGAGCCTGTACTGGAGTTAGCCGACTGTTTGATCGTAATTCCTACAGTTTATCCAAACCTGGATCTTTCTACATTGGCTTGATCGGCCCGCAGACCTAAATGACAAGAAATTTAAAGGTCAGAAGAGCTGAGTACGCGGTACACGCGCGGTACACGCGCGGTACATGCAAGAATACAAATCTCGCAGTTTCTCTCTTAGTCTTATAGTCTTGGTTTTCGCTCAATGTACATGGACAACGCTGAGACAATTAAAGTAAGTAAAAGTGAAATGTTGTGTTGATATCTGCATGAGCGGCTGTAAAGTGGAAACCTATTTTATAGATGTTTCTTTGCTGATGAATAAACTTCAAGTTCAATCAAGTGCCGCTGGGCGCTCAGAAAACTGATTGATCGATATTTTTTTACCCAGTATATCCAATGTACGATTAACAGAAGTCAAGGGGCTTTTAAAATGACACAAACCGGCTGAAATTCAGGCAATCTCGTACCCAGATCCCATTTTTTTCTTACTGCGCATGCTCGACCAAAAAATAGGGCTCTGGAAGAATCCGATCCGGAAGTCCGCGAATCACGGACGTCCGGCAACTCTGCGCATGCTTATCATTACGTCACCCTGAGAAGTAGTTTCTTCGGGTTCGATTCTCGCTCAGCGCCTCAGGCCTAGGTTTTGGTTTAGATTTGGAAGTTCACCCGGTATTTTGATAGTGATCTTTTGCTTACTAGCGTCAGGGCAAGCCTAGAGTCTCTTTCATCTTCTGCCGTTTTTAGTTTGGATTTTAAGGCTTTATTTTCATGCATCAGGCTCGTGTTTCTTTAATATCGTACGGTGGATTCATGATCAGACATCACAGATTCCAGTACACACGATCGAGGATTCATGTGGATCGAAAACTCGCTGAAATCGCCTTACCTGAGCCCGATGACCACACAAACAGCAACTGAATGAAGGGCACCCAACGAGTACTTTTTGAAATTCGTTTGAAACCAGTTGTCTGCAGCTTATCTAGCCATTTTAAGGCGCCTACTATGTCTTTTGACGTATTCTAGAAAGCTATTAGCTGTTCGGATTTTCTAGGTGGAAATCGCGTCAACCGAAAATACTATGGCAAAATATTCCCGGCCTACGAATTTGTTAGTAGTCTAGAACAGAAACAAGAATTTTCTAGCCCAAGTAATTTCATTTTGCAAAGTTTTGTGGAGGTACGAATTCTTTAGGGATTCTTTTTCCTTTAGGCTATTCTTATGGAATGAAAATGTGTTGTTCTGACTATATTGATCACACGAATTGGGACGTACGAATATTTTAGGGGAAACCTTTTAGCCTCCCCTTTCTTCTATAATTTTCTAGGGACTGAAAACAAATTTTCTAGCCAGTATTTTAGAAAACAATTTTCTCGGGACATTTTTTTTCAAATCCGAAAGTTTTAGGCTAACTTACTCTCCCGAACAGCTTTTTAACCGAAAACTTAGTTGGGTGCCCTTGCTGAATACACCGTAGAAGCGAGTCAAGGCATTTTGAGTTACAAGTCTCGTATTTTAGCTCCTTGAAGGCTGGAGTTCGTTGTATTCCCATGCATACAAACGCTTATATTTAAGCGATCAGCGCCTGTCGGCACAAGTTTATGAGATCGGAAAATGCCACTTCTGCCTAGAGCACTTACGAATATTGTTTTTAATATGGGAATGTGTAGTTACGGCTGTTACGGTAAATCCAGTTGGGTTCGATTTTCGAATTCTGAGAATTCATGTACTGTGTGCGATGTGTGTTGGCCGTGAAGTGATATGAACTCCCGATAGGATGCAAGCAAATATCTAAGAATCCCTGCCAACTCCCAAAACGCTGTTTGACTTCCAGTGAAATTGCATTGTTCAGAACAGCAAATCAGAATACACAAAAATCGGATTCTTCCAGAGCCATTTTTTCGTCGAGCATGCGCAGTAAGAAACAAATGGGATCTGGGTTCAGGCTAACAAACAATAACATTATACGGATTCGATTCCTCAAATTTGATTTCAAATTTGCATATTACATTGGCGAGTCAAATGTGGTATGGAGAACGCACGGACCTAGAACACAAATAGAATGTGGCAAACAGTACTTCAACATTTCAAACCAGCATTTTGGCAGGGACAACGGAGCGATTATAGAATACCCCGCCACTTTTTGAAGCTATATATGTTATTTAGTTAGTGCTACCGTGGTACCGCAGTCGCGATAGCTTTTTTAGAACGAAGGATATAGAACTAAGTGGCAACGCAGTCCCGCAGTCCCATAGTCGACGCATGAATATTAATATCGGTAAGACGTTGAACTAAGTGGCAACGCAGTCCCGCAGTCTCATAGTCTACGCATGAATATTAATATCGGTAAGACGTTGAACTAAGTGGCAACGCAGTCCCGCAGTCCCATAGTCGATGCATGAATATTAATAAAGCTGACTGCGGGACCGCGGTAGAACTGAATATACCATCTAGCTGGAGTGGCGGGGTATTCTAGTTTAGCCGGGACGACCTAGCTCCTTTCTTTCGACTACACGTTCTTGCATGCACAAGCCTAGAAAGGAAAGAACTAAATGTATAACGCTATCGTAGAATTGATTAATTTCCTTGCGACACGATCTGCATCGCTGGAACTTGGTTCAGAAGTTGGACACGTTGGTTCGCTAGATCGAGCATGAGATCGAGCATGATATCGAGCATGAGATCGATTGCTAGCATCACGTCGAGGATTTTTTATCGGAGAACCGTAGTAATTCCGCTCATTCTATTATATTTCTTCAAGTATAAAGGCAACCGATCTCCCCGCCGAACTCTATTTATAGAAAGCCCGATATCACATTTTCTGATTGGCAGCTGTCCGATTTCAAGTAGTTTCCCGTATGAAAACAATAACAGTGACTCGCAATGCATCTTGGTTGAATGAGCTCCTTGGTATACAAAATATTTCCAGTTTAGCTGAATAATTAATAGTAACCATACAATTTAATTATCAAGACTGAGCTCGACCTGTTATAAATCAAAATCTGTTCCTAAATTATAGATATGTCCATACTCTCTCATGCGGCATCTATAATTAACACAAAATGAGACAATGCCATAACTCATTAAAATCAACACTAAACTGCTGGAAATTAAAATAACAGACAAAACCGCATAATCCTGTGCTGGAGCATGTGTCGTTGCTCTGAAAATGTCTTTAACCCTGTCCAAGGAACCGTTATTTGAAGCAGGCTTGATGCCTAATATTTCACACATCATTGGATAGATGTCAACATTTCTAAATGGCTCCGAAATATAACCCTCTCTAAAGTAAGGACCACGAGCAACAAAAAATGGACTCATGGACATGTATCTATTGCTATAACCATGATTCCCCTTGTTAGTGAACTTTACTTGTCTGTTTTTCAGCACACTCCAACCTTCATCTCCAACAACAAAGATTGGCATTATCCGTCTGTTTCTTTTATAGTGATACTCATCTGGTATGTCATCTTTCCTGTATACATTTAAATGACGTACATCCCTAAGAAGGTGTAGTAGCCTGTCCTCCTGGCCATCCTTGGGCAGGATTTGCGCAAATACATCGCATGGAGAAAAACTGATTAGCGAGTAGGAGTTTGGAGGAATGTAGTCTTCCAGATATATGGTTTTGTCTTCAGAGATTTCTGTCATTCCATGATCACTAGTGATAATCAAATTAACCTAAAATAAAAGGTATTTGACAGATACATAAAATTATGTTAGCCTATTTCGAATAGTTCTAAGGACATTGTCCTCAGCTGTTTTTGTCTACCTATGGATCAATCAGTTTCTGGGAAACTCTCACACTTCACCCTAACCTTTAATGGTTAATTATTAATAGAATGATGCATATCCAAGGGAGGGGTGGGTGGGTAGTTTCCCAGAAACCGAGATTGAGCCTTGCCTACATCATTACATCATTATTTTTTTATGTACATAGGTACAGTTGTGTGGACTTCTCGGTGCCTGTTCACACTACATGTATAACAGATAGTTTTTGTGACTTGTGCCGGCAAAAAACCTATTGTTGTCCTACGTATAATTACCAGTATGCTTAATTCATAGTTAATAGAGTGGAATGGTTAGGAAACTCAGGGACCTTCTTTGTTATAGGTCTTTGTTAGCTTTTTTCGACCACTACCGTGCACAAAACACAATAGAAATTCCAACATGTTAGTCAATCAGCCAATAGAAACGTGTGATTTCAGTCGTTCAGGGAACGCTAATGAACTATGATCGTGCACAATCTTTTGTCTTACCCCCTTCCAACCTAAATCGCAGCGCCTTTGTTAGCCCTTTTGAAGTTTGCCGGGTTTCCTAACCATTCCACTCTATTAACTATGGCTTAATTTGTATAGATTAATTTTTGTATAATTGTATGTACAGTGTATGTATATATATATACACTCGTTTTCAAAAACATTACTTTTGATATATATATAATATACCTTTTGTTCTCCATTGTTTTAGCTGTCAAATTTGACAAGAATACAAAAGGCATATATATATTTGCAGTGCAATGTTTTTGAAAACAGGTGTGCGAATTGCAAAAATTATGAGGTGTCCAACATATCAACATATCGGATGCATTGTGGGAACGATTTCCCGTTTCTGTCCCGCACAGAGACCGATGCGACAATGTCTACGTATACGTACTGTTAACGGTCAATTTAAACGTTTTGGATGTAGTAACTAAATGAAATTTTCCGAGTACTAAACAGCTTTTAAATGTCGTATTTATTTTTAAAAGCGTCATCCGGCAATAATCTCCGCAGTTATGAGCGCATAGATGAGATATTTATAATTATTGTCGCGGTTCGTGACTAGCGCGCTGGCTAAAGCTGAGTATTTGACGGAAATACATGTAAATAAAGCCGTGCATTCCCACTTTATCATCCGAGAAGGTTCAAATCAATGTTATTTCTGAAATAAAACTTTGTTTCCTAAGGTTTTATTAGTTATGAATACGTCGACACTGCAAACGAAAACATTAGCATATTAGCGAAAATATGATTATTACAAAGCCTGTTATAATGATCAAATATCAAACCTTCCAATGAATCGTGATTTTTAAAATTCACAATGACTTAATTTTTCGCATTGCTTACTATTTTTGGACAAATATTGCCATTGGATTAAAAAAATGATTTTGAAATAATTGCTTCCTAAGTCTAGAAATTCGTGCGTGCCTTGAATTTACATTTCAGTAGCTTCTTTGTATGTTATTGTTTGTTGAACACGGCCCGATATTGTAGGTAAAGGTTGGCAGGCTTTTCGTAAGAAGGTATGATAGGCAACTAGTTCCTGTAAAAACTAGTTTTGGTCTGCGTCGGCGGGGAAGATAAACAATGGTATGTAATCAACTAAAGTCGATTGAGGTATGCTAACCGCCGTGGAAAGCGAGTAGCAAACTCGTAAGAAGGGCTTTAAAATTGTCTGCACCTTAGATAATGAGGCTATATAATAATAATAGAAAAATATATTTGTATTTACTTCGTCTAGTACACTGGGCTTGACGTTCCAAAGAGCCAGCACGTTAGTCATGAAACGCGACAATAATATATGCGCTCATAACTGCGGAGATTATTGCCGGATGATGCTTTTAAAAATAAATACGACATTTAAAAGCTCTTTTACTACTCGGAAAATTGCATTTATATCCAAAACGTTTAAATTTACCGTTAACAGTACGTATACGTAGCCATTGTCGCATCGGTCTCTGTGCGGGACAGTAACGGGAAATCGTTCCCACAATGCACCCGATATGTTGGACACCTCATAATTTTTGCAAATGGCTGTATATATATATCGGGCTTATCAACCCTGCAAAAAGCAACCTGGGGCTTGTCAGCAAGCAGATCCTAGAAAACATCAACAACAAAGTAAGAGCTTGCACCAATGCAAATCAGTGGAAAAACTCCCACTTAGTAATTGACTGGTTCAACAATTTAAATAACAAGAAGTCCCTATCTTTCGTGATATTTGACATTGCCGAATTTTATCCTTCTATTTCTGAAATACTGCTCACAAATTCGCTGGATTATGCTAACGAATACGTTAACATCACTAAAAAAGACAGAGATATAATTATGCACGCTAGAGAGTCGCTGCTGTTCGACAAAGAAAAACCCTGGTCTAAGAGGAGCAACACCTCATTGTTCGACGTTACCATGGACAGTTTTGACGGAGCCGAAGTGTGCGAGTTGGTCGGGTTGTTTATTCTAAACAAACTCGCATTTAGGTTCGACAAAAATAACATCGGCCTCTACAGAGATGACGGTCTTGCTGTTTTTAGAAACATAGGACCAAGAACTGCTGAAAAAAAACAAGAAACAATTCTCAACAATATTCGAGGAATCCGGCTTAAAGATCACCATCCAGTCAAATTTGAAAGTTGTCAATTATCTGGATATCACCCTTAACCTCTCTAATGGCAAATACTACCCCTACATAAAACCAGATAATCCACCCCTCTACATAAACGTGCAATCGAACCACCCTCCGTCTATTATAAAACAAATACCAGCAGCCATTAGCAACAGAATCTCCAGTCTCTCATGCGACCAAGCCGAGTTCGAGAAAGCTGCACCCCTTTACGACGAGGCCCTGGAATCAAGTGGCTTTACCGAACACATTAAATATACTGAAACCAGTCGTGGCAACAAGAGGAGAAACAGACCAAGGAAATTCCTATGGTTCAACCCCCCCTACTACAGAATGACGGTTCAAACCAACGTTGGAAAAATCTTTCTTTGTTTAATCGACAAACATTTTCCGAAATCACATCCATTGCATACGATTTTCAATAGGGGGAATGTTAAAGTCAGCTACAGTTGCATGGAAAATATGAAGAGTGTAATCAACCGTCACAACTCAAAAATCCTTAGATACGATGAATCGCAAAATGAGGACAAAACATGTAACTGCTGATCGAAACCAGACTGCCCGCTTGACGGCGCCTGCCTAACAACAAACTTAGTCTACAAAGCCACAATCAACGCTGCAGATAACGAGCCAAAAATATATATCGGAATGACTGAACACGATTTTAAAAGAAGGTTTAGAAATCACAAGCTTTCTTTCAACAACGAGAAGTATTCTTCAAGCACCGCCCTCTCAAAGCACGTCTGGGAATTGAAGGAATGAAACGGGCCAACGCCTACAAGAGTGGTTCCAAACAATGCAACCTGTGCTTAGCGGAAAAACTTTGTATTCTTAAAGCCAAAAAAGAAAAACTGTTGAACAAAAGATCCGAACTCTTAGCTAAATGCCGACATGAAAACAAATTCTATGCTGCCAGTTATAAGCCTCCGTAATTTACGCACATTTTTAGTCTGATGATCGCTTCGAGCGTGAAACTCGAGTAACATAGTTTTTTAATTTTTTCCATTTTTAAAGTTTTAAACATTTTATATATATATATATCTACGCTGTTTCCACAAAAGGAGCCCTAGAACCTAAAACCCCCTTTTGTGAAAACATGCTAGATCTTGTGTGCCTTTAGCTTTATAAGCCAGTAACTCGTGTTTTTGCCGTTTTCTTGAAACGGCAAATGACAGTTTACGACTTTTCTGGCCTTTCTATCCCATAATTTAATTGTGTGAGATCTATCCCATAATTTCTTTATTCGAGAGCTAGAGGTTAGGGTTAGGTTAGGAAAAGGCCATGTTCTGGTATTTTTACTGAAAATACAGCAAAATTCCATCAATTAAACTTGATCTACAGGAAGAGAACGTCGTATTGCCGTGTAGTGCATCGAAATCCATTAAAAGGTCGAGAAATGGCGCCACTTTGAAATTTAGGTTACACAAGTAAATTAATGCGTACTTGTTGGCTTTTTAAAAGCCAGTAACTCACTTTTCAACCTTTTCATCCCAAAAATGCACCTTTTTTCTCACACCTAGTGGAAAATGTACATCTTTCACTAAGCAAATCGTTGCGCCATACGTCAGGCAAAGTTGGTTTTTCGCGAAAAAATTTGAACTACTCCTCCCCACCCCACACCACCCTCATAAAATACCTAGAGATCAATTATTGGTAAGAAAGGCCAGAAAAGTCGTAAACTGTCATTTGCGCTTTCACGGAAACGGCAGAAACACTAGTTACTGGCTTTTAAAGCTAAAGGGCACACAAGATCTACGCTGTTTCCACAAAAGGAGCCCTAGAACCTAAAACCCCCTTTTGTGAAAACATGCTAGATATATATATATACAGCAAAGTGCAAAAACTTTGACCCCCCGCACCTCAACTATATAACTATATCGGGTGCATTATGGGTAGGAGTAAGTTCATTAAAATGCAACTACAGCCGATATCTGCGCGCGTTTCCAAATCATCATAGCGAAGACTTGTGTAGTTGCTTTATAGTTCAAGAATTTATCTAGAATACAACACTTTTAATTGGAACAGGCAGGAAAGCTTAAAGTTAAATAAATGCACTCTCTATTTACTGTTTGGTCAAATATGTTTACGTTAGCAGAACGCAACCCGGACGGAACTATCATGCCGAATTTCATCTTCGAAAGCAAGAATTCAACGCTATTCTTGAAACTGTTTCGCGGAAAATGGAAGAGATTAAAATAGCTTAAAGAGTACACAATTTATAAATTTATTGACAACAAATCATAATACATTTAATTATTTTGATTAAGAATCGGTAGAAATCAACGTACCCCATATCATTGTCATATTTTATGTACTAAACGATTCTAAAAATTTCTAATAAACTCTTAGTTATTCCTCTTGAAATTCTCTTATCCAGTTTTATTCAAGGTTCGGCGGGATCCTGTTTTTATGGTATTAATTTTGTAGTGAATGTTTTTATGAAAGGTAATGTTCGATAATTGTTGGTTTCGCATCGCTGAATGTTCTTATTATTGTTGTATTCTTTCATTCTTAAAATTTATTTTCTATGCTATTCAGTAAATCTCATAAGTCTGACGAAGCTGTTTATTATTTGCAGCTATAAACAACAGCAGTTTGTGAATTTCCTCTCATCGGGATCAGCTAAAAATAAACATCACAGCAGTTAAAGAAAACGATTCGATGGTCAAATCTTACGTTAAACTATAACGTGTTTATTATTTTGCTTTGTTGAAACGTTTTTAACTATAAGCCAGGCTCTTGTGCAATATGTGCAGTCAGCTCTGTACATATGAATCCTTTCATTCTGCTCTTTGAAACGTTATATCAGTCTAATAACACTGATCAGTTCAGACTTCACAGAGGCAGAACGGAATAACTGCTATGTGCTGATATCGAGCTGAATTTTTTCATCGCTCTGGCTGTGGTTTAGTGACAAAACTCACTGACAAAAAATGTAGAATGTTAAAGTTTCAAACGAATTGATATTGGTCCTGAAACCACAGATCAGGTGTAATAATGTCTCCTCTACATGGGTTATCTCTATATTTTAGTCATCAGAACATCTCCTCACAGCAGCTTCAAAAATAGCTCTGAATTCACGCTTCGAACCTGAAACGTCGGCATGATCATTTCCCGTTCTCTTTCCACCGACCAGAGATATGTTAGGTTCTGCAAATATTTGACCTAACAGTAAATATTATATATCACGAAATATCTCAGGTTACTTTAAGCTTTCCTTCCTGTCCCGAGTAAAAGTGTTGTATTCTAGATGAATTCTTGAACTTTAAATCAACTACATAAGTCTTCGCTATAATGATTTGCAAACTCTTGCGGATATCGGCTGTAGTTGCATTTTAATGAACTTTACTCCTACCCATAATGCACCCGATATAGTTATATAGTTGAGGTGTGGGGGGTCAAAGTTTTTGCACTTTGCTGTATATATATACACACACACACACACACATATACACCACTGCCCATCATTGCCTGGATTAGCATTAGTGCTATTTGGCAATTATGTATGATTAAAGATACACTGCCTTTTAGTATGATAATATTGAAGTATGCCTAATGTGTAATAATATATATATATATATATATATATACAGTCGATGCCAAAAAGGTTGTCCAGCAGAACATAATATAATACTATAATATCCATTGTTTTGGGCTATTGTCTAGACCAAGACAATAGGCCAAAACAATGGATATTAAAGTATTATATTATGTTCTGCTGGACAACCTTTTTGGCAGCGACTGTATATATATATATATATGTGCTTTGCAACTATATCCAATGTTAAGCCCAAAGGGGGGAGGGCAGGTGGGCAAGGCATGGGGATTTGACATTTTCTCCCCAAACAAAATAGCTGATACTACAGTGGAGTCTACGAATAGCAGTTTCAGCGATATTTAAGACCTGAATGCCTCACTTCGATGTAATGAAGCGCTATTCAAACTGTATCTAAATTAGTCGTGCTTGTTTAAGAGGGTGTTGGTGTCATAAAAGAATGATGGTTTCAATGGCGCTTCATTACATTGAAGTGAGGCGTTCGGTCAATACTGCTGAAACTGCTAATTTGTACATGCCACTGTAATATCAGCTATTCTCCACCCTTGGGACAACACCTTTGGTCAATAATATCAAAATTCCCCACCCTGCTGCCCTATCTTCCTTATGTTTCCTATAGTTGAGTTTGAGTTTATTGGATTTGATTAGTCACATAACAATACAAGAGATGTGACAAGGAAGCCTGAACTAGAAACCTTTAGGGCTTATGAACCATTCAGGCTCCCTAGACTTATATAATTTTATAACAAATTACATGATTATGGTGTATTACAAGATAGTGTACTGGGCCGAGTTGTTCGAAGCAAGGTTAACTTTAACCCTAGGTTAGCGCTAAATCTGTAATTGCAATCTGTACATTTTAACCCAGGGTTAGCGATTTAACCCTGGGTTAGCGCTTAACCTTGCTTCGAACAACCGGGCCCTGGTATGTCAAAATCCTCACCCTCTGGGTAGCCCTGCCAGTCTAATCCCCCACCCTTGTCTGCTCTCCCCCTCGGGCTTAACATTATTTTGATAGGTGCATTACCAGAGGAATTATAGAATACCCCACAAATTGGGCTGCTTATTAATAATTCATATTCTCAAATTTTCATACAAGCCTAAAAACGTAACCCACCAATAAAAAAAACTAATCATTTTCGACCAAAAATCACTGGATCAATCACTATTTCTGGGAAACCCCCACACTTCACCCTAACCTTTAAAGTGCCACTACGATCTGACAAATTTTGAGTGATATTTTGCATATTTGTAAAGTAAAGTTGCTATATTTTTTCCTAACCACCATTTTTTGATATGACAATGGAAAGTCTTATATTTGGGGGGTCCAAATCTTGAGTTTTTAGGGCTGCATGCATGCCATTACTCAAACCTATTCCTGTGACAGAGCTATAAGAGCTATTTCCAGCACTGAGACGTGATGTCATTTTCTCAACACAACATATGGGGCTATGTTTCACACAAACTTTTGCATGACCTTATATTGTAAAGTACATGTTTATACCATTTTTTTCCAAAAAGGAAAGGAAAGAACAAAGTTTTGAATGGAAATATGCATTTACGATAGCGATGCATTGAGAAAATTAAGTTACGACAGCAAACCGCTGGTTGAAAATCACTAAGTATTTGGAACAACCTCATTCCCAGGGTTCTTTAAGCGCCTAATCCAAGATGGCATCGAAAGTACTCCTGGTACAGGCTGGTGGGTTTGACCACTGATTGGCTAGATGTTTCATGCACACTGATTGGATATTTTTGACACTGTGTGTCGTTTTGGAAAAAGAAAATGGTCGAATTTCGTCGTAGTGGCACTTTAATGCATGGTTAATCATTAATAAAACGATGTACTATATATCCAAGGGAGGGTTGGTTGGGTGGTTTCCCAGAAACCGGGTTGAGCCAAATCATTCATAGAAGGACTCTATATACAACTGCACTGTAATGGAGAATTTAGCACAGTTGTTAAGACGGTGATCTTTCGAAGTGGCGGGTTATAAATTCTATAGTTGTACCGCATTACCTTGTCTAATAAATTTCTCTGTTTTAACTGCTCGATTAAGTCACCAGCCACACCATCAACCTTACGGATAGCATCTTCAACCTCTTTCGAGTCAGGACCATACCGATGACCAGAATGATCAGGCTCGTCAAAGTAAGCTGCTAAGAAATTCGGTGGTTCTGTCATAGTTAACAATCTAATGAGCCTGTCGACTCTGTTTTTGTACGGAAGATTGTGGTCATAATTCAAGAAATGAGTAGGATACTGTCCTCTGATTTTAACCTCGGAACCGGGCCAGAAAACAATGCCACTAGTTCCTCCAGATCGTTGATTTGTGACCCAGACTGGCTCTCCGCCGTTCCACCATCTAGTTTCAGTGTTATTCAAGTAGAACCAAGCTTTGAATTCCTGATCATACATAGTGTTGGCCACGATACCATGGCTCTCTTCGTAAAGTCCTGTCACGATGGTAAAATGGTTAGGGAATGTCTTTGTTACGAATGCATTTGTTATGTACTTGGCTTTCACTCCAGTTTTCACGATAAAGTCCAAGTGGGGAGTCTCAACTTTGTCCATGTAGTCCCAGCGAAATCCATCGAAAGAGACAAGGATTACTGTGGATTTTATAAAGGCTGTCTTTCCCTCCTTCACCCCCCGAGAATTATCAGCTGATGTAGTGAAAAGGAGGCAAAAATACCAAATTATCTTAGGCCTCATAGTCAGATATATTTATCCAAATCACGGTAGAAGTTCCTCAATTCCGTTGCTTATTCTAAACAAGAAACAAGATAATATTTTGCCATCCAAGCCACTCGTTCCCAGGGGTCTTTACGCGCCTAGTTTGATGATCTTTGATTAGGTGCGTAAAGACCCCTGGGAACGAGTGGCGTGCCAGCTGCATATGTCGGCGAGAGGCATTATGGGAGACTTTTGCTTTGGGATACGGTGGCTACGGACATGCCGTAGTGACGTGTATTTTCCTTATAACCATGCATCTACAAAGTGTTAATTGTTTTTACCCACTATTTGCAGAAATATTCTTCATTTTGTGATTTGTCTTTTTAATATGGCTGTCAACCTTATGACGTCACAAGCCATCTGATTTATTTGCATATTCCAAACCCTCAGCTTAAGAATTTTTATCAGATCTTTTGACGCGAAAGTTGAGACAGACAGACATGATTTTATTTGGAGCTTATACTAAACGTGCACATTGGCAGTATAGTCCAAATAAATTTACATATAAAAAGACAAGATATATCAATAAATACAATTAATCATAGACTGTTATGAAGTTGTCCTTTTCTTTCTTTCTTTTATGCATTCATAGATAAATTTGGCAATTTGTTTTTGCACTACTCTATCCTTGTTTGGGGGGTTTATGAAAAGTAAAAATACCTCATTAGGCGTCCGTCTGTTTATTTTGATTTTCATTTGATGCCCTAAATAATCGAAAAGGTTTTTCCTTATATTATGCTGGGCATTTTATTTAAAAATGTTCTTCATCGTCGACGCCATTTGTACAAATGGGGCAAATTCTTTCTTCGGGTATTTGGTAAGGTTTCGAGTAACGCCCAGTTTGAATTGCTAATTTGTGATTACTTAGCCTCAGCTTTGTCAATGCTATTCTGTGATTGATATTGGTGACCTGTATACTGATAAGGTAGTCTTCACAAATATAGTTGGACTTATATTGAACAGGATAACTTTATTTGCTCAGGGTCATTCAGTTTCAGCCAGAAATTGATGTTTCTACCAGTTTGCTTGGTAACGTATAGGGAATCTCCCTAACTCTGCTCTACATGCATTGTTGCTGAGATAAGGGACCATTCATTATTTATGCCTTGAGGGGGGGGGGGGGGGGGGGGGGGGGGGGGGGGGGGGGTTTGGCTGGCAAGATTAATCACAACACTGAACAAAACGTTTTGACCCCCTTCCAAACCAAACAAAAACATCATAACCCCCTAGCACACAGTGGTAAAATGATAAAAGAATCACAGTTTCCTTTCAATGTTGATTGAAATATAAATCCAATGAGCTGAAATTAAAATGCCTGGGCCTGTCATAAGCAATTTAGGAAAGGCTACCTTGTCAGGTTCACCTTTTGATATCCGTTTTCTATTAATTAAATATTTTAATCATTATTAAAAGGAACAGTGTCATGCTTAGTGCGCATGCGCGAATGTTTGAATTTTGGTTGGGTTGTCCAGAAATCAAAAGATGGAGAGAGATTTGATACGCGAAAGAAATCCACTTCCATCGGCTTTGCCTAAATTTCATTTGACCTTATACCTATTTATAATAGTAATTTAGATTTAAGATGGTATAGTCGTTCGTCTCTGTAATTTTTGCGAGTATTTTTGACTCTGAATTCAGTGCACTTGGACGGTTCGTCGAGCGGAGTAATTAATGGCTACAGAAGAAAGCTTCCGTCTCCTGGTAGTTTCGTCCAAAGCATTTGAGTAGGAGACAATGAACGGCCTAGTAAACTTGGAGACAGTGAGATTAATGTGGGGGAGACATTTACTCTGCTTGTAAGATGTTGAATGTTCGCGTGTATTTATAGCCTGCTTACAGGCTCTCGGGTTTTATCGGAAATGTTAGTTTTAGTTTTCGGGTCGGGCTTGGGTTACCTGTGAGCCGAGCGAGGCGGAGGCAACCCAACATTTGCTTCTCCGCCTCGCTCGGGTCCGGGCCTCGCTCGGCCCACAGGTAACCCAACATTTCCACCCGACCCGAAGCCTGTAAGCAGGCTAGTGTATTTATTGAAGTGTCAACACCGCCTTTGCTCGGTACAGTTCAAGGCTTCGCTATTTTAGCAAAACCTCTCAGTTTTCTTCCCTGATTTTGTAGTGGAAGTGCTGTACAACAACTCATCCTAAAATCACAAAGCCCCAAAGCTATGAAGTCAGAACGTTTCACCGTAGTTTCGCTTAACTGCAGTAGAATGGAATATTATAATTCACACAAGTTGTTGTTTGTTTATGAGTCGGCATTTGCCGAGTAGATTCCTAAACTATTATCCCGAATACCATACATGTATATCCGTCATGGTCCAGTGGGGAGTTTATGTACTGTTTAAAACACTCACAGCAGTGTTTTATCAAGTTTAAAAATTCGAGGGCGAAGCCCGAGAATTTTTAGACTTGATAAAACACGTGCTGTGAGTGTTTTAAACGGCTTCAAAAACGCTTTAAGAATGCAATGAAAGAAAGACGCACATCTCAAGGGAATGACATGAAGAAATTACCATACTATGTTGTTTGAAGCGGCGTTTCGCAATCGGCAAGAAGAATCTGCACTTGAAGGGTTTACCTTGATAAAGTTCAAGACTTGGAAAGCGATGTGACTGACATGACGGCAGACTCAAAATTTTTGACTCCGGCACAAAATATGTAAGTTTAATGCACGTTTTTATAATTTTACGGCTTTGAGTTTGGTTTAATAATTGGAACTAAACAGTGGCTCGGTAAACAAGTAATGGTAGTTGGATAACTTCATTTTAAAAATATTATCTGTGTATCTCGGTAGTCTGCTGATATTAGTAAATTGAGTGCAAAAATTATTATCTAGGTACCTTATGTTCCGTGTACTTTTTGCTATCTTTGGGTCTTTATCAGTGAATTCTTAATTAGGATGAAACTTTATATAAAATTTCATGTTCATTAATATTCTTTATATAAAACGTTCATCTTAATTAGCAATTCAGTGAGAAAGCTGAAACATCAATAGAAATTCCATTGTCTCAATCATTAACCCCGTTTCCCTCTGGGACAGAATTCAAATCCCTCCGCGGGCCTTTTAGAATGATGAGATTTTATCAGGTATAAAGGAGCATGCACGTGACTGATTTGCTTCATCTGATTGGACAAAATGCTCATTAATTATTCATGAGTTTTTGAAATGATTATAAAACCTGAACTTCTCAACTGATGCAATTCACAAAACTATAAACTTTTGATTTCGTGCTAGCCTGAATTTCAGCCGTCTCCTCTGGTTCGTTCCTCCCGAGAGAGACGTCTGAATCCAATAGCCGATAATGCCGTCCAGTGACGTCAATGCGGATTAACAATTTAATTTATGCAAATAAAACTGTCGATCGATCGAACGCTTTGAGAAATTATTTGAGATCATGCCGGCCAAAATAAAAGCCTCCCCTATATATATATCTCCATCCCATTTGCTACTCAAGTGCCTCTTATGTTGTGAAAACCTTTTCGAAGCAACAAATCGTTATATTATATTTAGAGGCAAAGTACAGTTGATCTGCCGCCGGTTCGAATCGACACAGCTACGAGATATTACCTATGTAAATGATGGAACAGAAAAGTAGAAAAACCGCGAGTCCAAAGTGAATCCTGCCGTCTTCTCATTTGAGTTAATTACTCGGGCTGCCTGTGGCAGCACCGAGTCTTAATCTGCAGGCCGTTATTTTTTTTGTTCCGTGCAGCAAAATTTCTGCGCATGCGTTAAATTATGCATTAATTGACCTCGTGGCGCTGATAGATTTCGCCATCGGACGGTATTCTTGTTTGAGGTACGTTTCGTAGGTTTTATGCCACATTTCATTTTACTCTCGGTCATAATACATACCAGCGCAAACACCGTGAACTGTAGGCCAACACTAAAATAATTTTGAGCGTGTTTTTGGCTGTCGCTCGCCAACACGAAGCCAGAAATGCCCCGGAGAAATAAACACTCAGCACAGAATAATTTATGATGAGCGAAGCGATATTCGACTCTCAAGGCAAACTTAACCAAGAATCCTCTCACGGCCGAGGTTTTGGTTCGACAAATTAAAGGCTTCCAACAGTTCCCTTTATAGTTCTGTAATATAATGAGCAGACTGCAGTTTTGGGAAGGAGGGTAAAAGCTTTTAAAAATAGATAAACAACAGGCATTTCAGTTAATAAATAAAGAGCCGCAGGGTATAGAAAGAACAGTAGAGAAATATAGTGACAGCTCCATCATAGGTGGACAGGATACAACTTATAATATGGGACAAATATAAACATACATTTGAGACACTCATCTATTAGTACTCTGAACCTGGAGAACAGCAGACTAAATTGTAAGCGTGCGTTACATGAATAAGTAGAGGTCAACTTCTTTAATTTACATACACGAGAAAAACAAAAATATTAAATTACATATATATACTAGGAGAGCAGAGAATGCATGTCACCGCGCTACCGGCCACTCCTAAAGACTACTGCTAAATTCAGCTAATAATTCTTCCCTTCGGTTATTACTAAGTGGATTTCAAATGAAAGTGTATTTCACTCTTCAATCTCATGTGGCCCGAGTTCTGCGCATGCGTTAAAGGTCAAATTTACACCAATCAGATCGCACTGTGCTGGTCACGTAACACCACAGGCTTCCCAGACTCGACGTATATTTTCCGCTTATTAGTCTGTTGGGTTACCTGTGGTTTATCGATTAGTTTCATAACGATCTCAGAAGAGTTTAAATAATTGCTTCGTGTGAATTCTCTTTTCCGATTCCTACGAAATGAATCTTCTAACAAAATTTACAAGGTAGGCAAGTCGACCTCGCCAAAGCACACACTTACCTCAAAGATCACCCAAAAATCGGCACTTTTCTTCCTCGCTCGCTATTCAGCTTTCGGCACAGGAGGGAATATATATAGTTATCAAGCAACATCTGACCAGAGATTTAGGAAAATCCATCATATCTATCATTGCCAAACGGCCTCCTCGAGACCCCAAAAGCGCGACCTTCCAATGATCTGTAAGAACCAGAATGACCAAAGCGGCCCAAAATTTTCCCGACCCTACCCAAAACGATGCAAATCGCCTTTTTTCATGGGGGACCCTCAAGCGTGAAATTATACTTCCGCTCGAGGAACGGAAACAAATATATCGCCAATCAGAGAGACCATTACTAGGCCTTTTAACGAAACTGGCGGTTACAGACTAATTTTGAATTTGGAACTCGCGAAAATTTCTCACGTGGAACTGTCATAACACTCGGTGAAGACCCCAGCCCACTGTCTTGGTCCTCTGATTGGCGAGTTCCAAATTCAAAATTAGTCTGTAACCGCCAGTTCCGTTAAAAGGCCTAGTAATCTCTCTCTGATTGGCGATATATTTCATGGTTTCCGTTCCTCGAGCGGAAGTATAATTTCACGCTTGAGGGTTCCCCATGAAAAAAGGCGATTTGCATCGTTTTGGGTAGGGTCGGGATAATTTTGGGCCGCTTTGGTCATTCTGGTTCTTACAGATCATTGGAAGGTCGCGCTTTTTGGGTCTCGAGGAGGCCGTTTGGCGATGATAGATATGATGGATTTTCCTAAATCTCTGGTCAGATGTTGCTTGATAACTATTCCCTCCTGTGCCGAAAGCTGAATAGCGAGCGAGGAAGAAAAGTGCCGATTTTTGGGTGATCTTTGAGGTAAGTGTGTGCTTTGGCGAGGTCGACTTGCCTACCTTGTAAATTTTGTTAGAGCCTCGGCCAACGGTCAAAATTTCGAATCCTAATAAACTGCTTTAGAAGGCCCCAAATCGCCAAAAAACCACTCACAGAACTTCATTAAGTATCAATCTTTTATTATTGAAGATTCATTTCGTAGGAATCGGAAAAAGAATTCACACGAAACAATTATTTAAACTCTTCTGAGATCGTTATGAAACTAATCGATAAACCACAGGTAACCCAACAGACTAATAAGCGGAAAATATACGTCGAGTCTGGGAAGCCTGTGGTAACACTCGCCAGGTTAATTTATTTACATAATTTAATACAGTAAATCAAAATGGTGGATCCGCGAGCAAATCTCTCTCAAATTTGGAGTTCCATCTCTCAAATGTAAGCAGTTTAATGTTTTATTTAACTTCACTCGTGCGAAAGCCTTCCAACAGGCTCAGGATATTGGAACTGGCGCTCTTGTAGGAGCCGAAGGACCGCGTTTTTTACCCAGATGGCCTGTGATTTTATATACGACACGACGCCGGACCTGAAGGACTCAAAGATCCACACATATCGAATTGGAATTTAGCGTTTTCCTCTCTGCTGAAACCAAGGCTTCTTCGATAGAAAGGACAAGATGTTGTGTTTTTCTTGGAGGACAAAATATTTCTCGTTTAAGCTTCTCTTTCGCCACGGCTTTGTTATTTGAATCTCTGTGGATTGGTATACTCAAATATACTGCACAATACCATACAACTGAATAAGAAGTCTTTAACAAAGCCGAACTCAAACTCAAGAGCAAAGCTGAGAGTGAAAGTGAAACTGAACAGTGTCTTGTCAGGTCATGAATTAAGGTACGGTGAGGTTGAAATCATTGCCTGTTTATATCTGCATTTCTTTGTCGATTTGTTGACCTCGTGGCCGGCTGATAGATTTTGCCATCGGACGGTATTCTTGTTTGAGGTACGTTTCGTAGATTTTATGCCTCTCGGTCATAATACATACCAGCGCAAACACCGTGATCTGTAGGCCAACATGCACTAAAATAATTTTGAGCGTGTTTTTGGCTGTCAGAAATACCCAGAAGAAATAAACACTCGCACAGAATAATGTATGATGAGCGAAGCAATATTCAACTCTCAAGGTCAACTTAAACAAGAATCCTCTCACGGCCGAGGTTTTGGTTCGAGAAATTAAAGGCTTCCAAAAGTTCCCTTTATAGTTCTGTAATATAATGAGCAGATCAGTTTTGGGAAGGAGGGTATATAACCAACAGGCATTTCAGTTAATAAATACCTGATAATTTGGACGCGAGCTGCGATAAAGAGCCGCAGGGTAGAATGAACAGTAGAGAAATATATCATATGATAGCTCCATCATAGGTAGGTGGACAGGATACAACTTATAATATGGGACAAATATAAACATATATTTGAGACACTCATCTATTAGTACTCTGAACCTGGAGAACAGCAGACTAAATTGTAAGCGTGCGGTACATGAATGAGTAGAGGTCAACTTCTTTAATTTGCATACACGAGAAATATATATACAAGGGGAGCAGAGAAGGCATGTCACCGCGCTACCGGCCACTCCTAAAGACTGCTAAATTCAGCTAATAATTCTTCCCTTCGGTTATTACTAAAAGGATTTCAAATGAAAGTGTATTTCATCTTCAATCTCATGTGGCCCGAGTGAAAGCCCAGATGGGCTCTTGTTATGATAATTATGCGAAATTATAGAATATGAACCAATCAAAGATCACTACCAGGTTTTCTGGTAGTGACGTCACTGGACGGCATTATCGGCTATTGGATTCAGACGTCTCTCCCGGGAGGAACGAACCGGAGGAGACGGCTGAAATTGAGGCTAATTTCGTGCTAGCGAAAATTCCAAAGGTCGTTCCAGATCAGTTGAGTTTTGACGTGACATTAACAGCGTGATTTGCCAGTCTTTCTCATTATTAACAATAACGTGTTACGCATGCGAATTACTGTGGCACTGTTCGTCGCGAAGGAAATTATCCCATCTCTCAAATGTGGAATCCCATCTCTCAAATGTGAAAAGCTTAATGTTTAATGTAACTTTATTCGTGGGAAAAATGTGTTCGTCAGCCTTCCAACAGCTCGTGAAAGTCACTGATATTGTCGAATCCCAACTCGCGGCCGGCCAGGTTCGGTTTTTTGGAAGAAAAAGTGTTTGTCATTGAAGTTTAATACTCCGCTTGTTGCCCTCATGAAGGATGTGAAGGACAGCGAAGCGCTTGCATAATCATGGCTTTAAGGTGAAATGATTTGAGCAGGGATGTTAATTAACCGATCGATTCGGCTCCATCATAGTTAAAGTGCCTATCACCCTTTTGCAATTTTGATAGCTTATGAACCTCCGATAAGTTTTGAGTACTTCTGTGAAGAAAGTTTTGGTTTACAGTGAATACTTTATGTTCTACGCTTGTTTGAAAATCGTGTAAATGTGACCTTTCCTGACCCATGACCGCGTAAGTAAAAGCCTGGGTCGAAACCTGGATAGACGTCATCTCATTAATGCATTATTCTCCATGGCGCCTTTTTATCACAACAACATCGATGCATAGAAAATATACATTTTTTGAGTTAAGTATATGTTAAGTATTTCTTCAAATGATTGCAAAGTCGAATTAATTATATGACGTCTACCCAGGTTTCGACCCAGGCTTTTACTTACGCGGTCATAGGTCAGGAAAGGTCACATTTACACGATTTCAAACAAGCGTAGAATATATTTAGTATTCACTTTAAACCAAAATTTTCTTTACAGAAGTACTCAAAACTTTTCGGAGGTTCATAAGCTATCAAAATTGCAAAAGGGTGATAGGCACTTTAATAAAGTGGAATGGGTATGAAACCCTGCAAACTTCAAACGGGCTAACAAAGGCGCTGAGATTTATGTTGGAAGGGGGTAAGACAAAAGATTGTGCACGGTCATAGTTCATTAGCGTCCCCTGAACGACTGAACTCACACGTTTCTATTGGCTGATTGATTAACATATTGGAATTTCTATTGTGTTTTGTGCACGGTAATGGTTGAAAAAAGCCAACAAAGACATATAACAAAGAAGGTCGCTGGATTTCATAACCATTCCACTCTATTAACTATGGCTCCATCGATAAAGACAAAACTGTCAAAAATAAAATAAAAAGTATAGTCTAAACTTTAGTATTGATTAATAAATGTAATTTATAGTTAAGCTCGGTACGAACTAGACTGCTAGCAAGTCCCTTCTATTCCACATATTTCTGGAATGGCTAAACATGGTTACAGGTGGCTAAACATGGTTACAGGTGGCTAACGATGGCCGGCTAAACATGGTTACAGGTGGCTAACGATGGCTAGACATGGTTACAGGTGGCTAATGATGGCTAGACATGGTTACAGGTGGCTAACGATGGCTAGACATGGTTACAGGTGGCTAACGATGGCTAGACATGGTTACAGGTGGCTAATGATGGCTAGACATGGTTACAGGTGGCTAACGATGGCTAGACATGGTTACAGGTGGCTAATGATGGCTAGACATGGGTACAGGTGGCTAACGATGGCTAGACATGGTACACGTAGTTGGCTGGGTATGTAAGGGTCTATAAGTAGACCCAGCCAACTGCGTGTAACATATCTAGCCATTGTTAGCCAACTGGAACCATGTTTAGCCATTCTAAAACAATAAAGAATAGCAGTCTAGGTACGAACCACTATTCTTGGGAGGGAGAGAGGATGAGAAACAGCAGAACTAAAAAAAATGCTTGATTACTTCGACCCTATATACAATTTTTCCCCAACTTCCAAACAACATTAGTTGTTAATCGATCAATACTTACTGAATAAATCATATTATTACACATTTGGGGTTGATATCCGTGTGATAAAGCCGTGAATAAAAACCATATCAGTGAAGTGATACGATATCACTTCACTGTACTATTGCTTTTAGAAATAAATTTTGTTATGCTTAATTTTGTGTTATTGTATTCACTCGCGGACTCGCTCGTTCGCGATATGATACGAAAACCTCGTGAATAAAAACGATATCAAGCTCTTAACATGTAATAATCTCTATTTACTCTATGCAATAGACCACCTCGAAGTTTTCGACGCGATTTTGAAAGGTATGCAAGAATTTCTGGCGCGATTACTCAGTTCCATACAAACCTTTGTAATTCGGACACTCTTCGTCAAAGCGTTCTGAAAAAAATTGTAATTACGGCAAGCTGACCTAATAATTCTACAAGAACCGACAACTGACAGAATCAAAGGTAACTTAAAAACAAATATCAGTCATTTGTGAATTTCAACCCAGTGTTTTGCTGGATGATTTTTGATCGGACTTCTGGTCGGCACTCCGAATACGGTGTAAACTGTTCAAAAACATGGCGTCGTCGGCATAAGCACGTAGTGTGAGAGCAATATATATTTTTTTCTTTCACTCGAAATTAACCTAAACCACATAAAGTTTTATTCCTACATATAATGTTTACTTTAACCCCCATTTTAATATTCATTCGCTATTTCAATACATTTGTGATCCGTAATTTCTCTTCTTTCCCGGTTCTTTGCAGAGTTCGATCAAAAATCATCTGGCAAAAGTCATCCTACTGGGATTAAATTCACAAATGATCTTCGTTATTATATTACCTATAATTCTGTTGTCGGTTCTTGTAGAATTATTAGGTCAGCTTGCCGTAATTACAATTTTCTTTCTTGCATATCTTTCAAAATGGCGTCGAAAACTTCGAGGTGGTCTATTAGCAATATAAATGTAAAGCCGAATATGTCGTATTGTTTATGTGCCCTGCATGTGCTCTTTAATAATGAATAAATAAATGAATAAATAAAAACATGTGACAGTACAGTTCTTTTTGTATTCTAATTCTTGTCTATAAGATGCCTTGCGCATGCTTACACAATAAGCATAATTTGTTTGGTATGCTTGCCATGGTACCCATTATTTTTTGTCGTGTACATGGAATGTTCTGGGGTATGTGGAGGTGGTGAGACCCTGTGAAAAGCACAGGAAGTCCCTAACCGATACTAGATGATATCGGAAGATCGGGCATTAGTTTTGACGCGTGTGTTACCTGTGGTTCCTTTGCCGCGCGAGCATGATTGGGAATTTATCGTACTTTGCTTTTTTTAAATCCCAAAATTGTACAGTCGCAGCCTAAAATTCGGACAATAAAGCTATCTGGCTGTGAAACGAACCAGCTAAATGTGTAGCTTATATAGTTATTATACGATAGTCTGATTAGTTTCAAGACACCGGAGAATATTTTGAGCGAGATTTAAAATTTGCGTTTGAATTCGAGCGCCTGGCTATAACACAGGAAGCCCAGGCTTAATTTGTTGTGTTAAATGTATGGGACTTTACGATTTGTGAAATACCTCAGTAAATATTTCAATACCGTAAATATAACTTGCCTGAAGAGAAGTTGATGGCCTTCTTGTTCTCTGGTGACGATTTCAAGCGATTTCGACAAATTTTAACCCTCTATTTCTCCCTCACCTAGAAAATAGGGAAGGATGGAGACTCAACTTGCCAGCACGAACGAACTAACACACAATCAATTGATTTGTTCTTCTTCAGTAAACTCACGTCCCCTCACGTTCAACCTCCTCAAACTGTATAGAAAGATAAATTTCCGTTCTTATGATACCACTCACGCCTGGATACGGTCTTTTGACGAGGTTCTAAACCCAGAAGAAATTTGTCAAAGTAGCCATCTGAACTGAAGCAGTTCGGATGCGTGTCTGGCGTTAGCTGTCCATCGAAGAACCGTTCGAATTCTGCTCAATTTTCATTGGTCGAAGGCAAACAATAGGCATTCACAATTAGTCACGTCTTTGACTAATTAGTCTTTGACTAATATTTTTAACAAATCCCTTTTACTTGGTATTTTCCCAGACTAATGGAAAATAGCCAAAGTAATGCCAGTTTTTAAAGCCGACGATCGGTCAGATCATAGTAATTATAGACCAAGTTGTCTCAAATGTGTTCGAAAAATTGATAGTCGCACAGCTTTAAAAATATTTATCGGAAAATAATCTTCTTTCTGAGCCCGGTTTTCACCCAGGCCATTCAACTTTGACTGCCTTGTTAAAGGCAACAATGGTTTTGTACAAAAATATGGACGAGGGCGATTTTAACATTGCTCTGTTTTTTTAGATTTAAAAAAACTGCTTTCGACACGGATGACCATAACATTCTTTTACAAAAGTTGAATCGTCTAGGCATTAGAAATATGGAAAATATTTGGTTTAAGTCATACTTAACAAAGCGTAATCCACACTGTTTCCTGAATGGAGTGCTATCAGACAGAAGGGAGGTGCAGTGTGGAGTACCACACGTCCAATTTGGGACCCTTACTTTTTCTTGTTTATATCAATGACCTCCCGAGCTGCCTGTTGGACTCCATTCCTAATCTTTACGCAGATGACACATCCTTTAACCTATAGTAACAAAGTTTTGACCATAATCGAGGATAAATTAAATGCCGATCGTTTACACGATTGGCTCAAATCAAATCGACTCAGCCTTATAATGTCGTGAAAAGCGAATATCGAGTTGTGGCATCACGGAATCGACTGAGTAATTTAATTACATATCCCACTGTTACTATAGGTAATACGCAGCTCAAACGCGTAAATGAAACAAGTCATTAGGTGTTATCATCGACGATAACCTATATAGTAAGTTGGAAGTCGCATATTAATGTCATTAAGAAAAATGTTTCGAAAGGCCTGGGTGCATTACGGCGATTTAGTACCCAGGGATATTCTGACTCAGATATACCACTTAATCGTTCAGTCACACTTTGATTATTGTTCCCCTTTGTGGGACACTTGCGGTAATGTCTCTCGTGATAGTCTTCAAAAACTCCAAAACCGCGCGGCTAAAAGTGGGCTTCGTGATAAACACTTGTTGACAATTTTACTCGGGTATTCAATGGACAGCTTTACTGCTGAACGTAAGTAAGTTTCTTTTTGGAATCGGAGTTGACTGCTGGAGTTAAATGAGCGATGAACGTTTGTTGGTCTGTCTCAACAGCTCTATATTGGTCAGTTGGATGTTTATTTCGAATTCTCCAATCCGCAGGCAAAGGTGCTAAATAGGTCCCGTAAGGTCAGTTGCCTATCTATTTTTCGCGCACTGCGTATCAAAACGCAGACAAAGCCGATGTTTTCACTTAAGATTTGCCCAGTATACCCGAGCAATCCTCAGTGTTTATTTATTCGACTGGAATAAGTATGTTACTCGATAGAAGTACTGGGTACGACTTCCCACGGACGCCTGTGACTTTTTATTTCTCGCGGGAGATGCTATTAGAGGTGCCGATAGATTATAACAAATAATAAAAAAAGGAGGCGGCCCCCTAAAAAGGAAGCGCGCGGGACGATAAACATGTTTTTTTTACTTGGCTCAAAAGTTGTCGGTTTTTGTCGGAGGTGACAACGACAAAGTTTGTCCCCATTGTCGGTCTGTCTCAACAGCTCTATACTGGTGTAGTATGTAAGTACTAAAAGTTGTCGGTTTTTGTCGGCGCAGATACCGACAAAGTTTGTTTCCATTGTCGGTCTGTCTCTGCTAGGTGTCATATAAGCAGTTCCTGTCAGTATTTGGTTAATGGGTATTAATATAATGATGACGTTATGTGGTGATGTGCAATAATACCAAGAAATCCCCTGTTCACGTGCACGGTACGTTTCCCTCACGTTTTAAAAAGACTCTTTGGCGTATAAATCATCTACGAACTGCTTGGATTATCGTATTTAGCGTTACAACAACAAACATGACAACACGTACAAAGGAGGACTAGCCATTGTGCCAAATGACCCGTTGTGCGACTTGTGGTCATGCACTATACAAATGAACCGAGTTGTGCACACTGAACACTCAGTTGTGATGATCGCACTTGAGAGCAATACCTATGAGGCTGCTTAACACCACACAGTGCATTATACAAACCACTAATGGAGCATGATATTATGAACAAATGGATGTTGTTTGCAATCATCAACAGATTTAAACATTGTATCCAGGGTACACAATACCTACCAGTAAGAGGAATTATTCGACAGTACGTGTATATAACAACACATGGATATATCAAGTTGTACTCAGTTAATAAACTTGGATATCAACACAAAATGAAAGAACTACAAAGTACGTACTCTTCATTGCAACTGTGTAATCTACATTTGTAGCTATCAACATTGATCAGAAATTATTTTGAAATGACAGTGAACACTTAGTCAATATTCAGCAGCCAACCTTGATCTCATCTGAAGAATGCTGTTATGGCACTAAGGAACTGGAGAATAGTGTACTATATTGTATTACTTGTATTTAATGGTTTATGTTTTACACTGGAGTGCAGTCATCGACATCAATTAGAGATTATTAAATGAGCGGTCATGGAAACGTAGTCAATATTCTGCAACCAGCCTTGCATCATCTATCTCACTTGAGGAATAATTTGGATGGTTTACAGCAACTGGAGTGCAGTTTATACACATAAATTATATATGGTTTATGTTCTACACTGGAGTGCAATCATCAGCATAAACAACAAATTATCAAATGAGCTCCCAGCAGTGAACACTAAATTTTTGTATTGTGTATCATGGAGCCAGCCTTGGTTTCACTTGAACAGGCATGAAGAATAACCTCAATCCTTAGGAACTGACAGGCATATTTGTATTGGGTTGATTGTGTTCTACAATAATTCCAATCACAGTATTTTACACTGTACTCCAGACAGCAAAATCATTGTTCAAGAATATTATACTCTGGTGCAGTTGATGTCTATTATATAGCTACATGATTAGAAATCATTAAATTACCTCCTGAGGACCGTTAGCATTGTGGAGCCAGCCTAATGGTCTCACTTGAACAGACTTAAAAATCTGGAATGCAGTTTATACACATCCATATTGGGTTGATTGTCTTCTACATTAACTCCAATCACAACTTATTGTTTTACACTGTACACCACCAAGCAAAATCATTGTTCAAGAACACTCCATGAATGAACAAGCATAAACATTTTATAGCCACATAAGCATCAAATGATTTAATATTACAGTTTTATACTTTGATATGGGAAAAATACAAATTACATGGCTTCCTCACATGTATTCCCTTTTTTAGCAATTCAACTGATAACTACATTTAAATACATAATCAGTGTTACAATCTCAAAAAAATAATTCTGTATCTCTGTCAATTATTTGATGACCTACAGGTATTAAATTTAACCAAACTGATGCATCCTCTTGTATAACTTTTAGTCAAAACATTCAAAACTATTCACATTATTTAAAGACAAACATTTTTGCTCAGGAAATTTTATACCCACAGCAGGTTGAGTCACTCTGTTAATATTGACAATGTTCCGTTACCACAGGAAGCCCAATCCTTTCTTATACAAAAATATTTACACTGCCGTCCACATCATTGCAGCAATCTTTCAGCCTTTTGTGTTTAATACCACAGTCCTTTCTCTTACAAAAAAATCAGTCGAATGCACTTTGATAATCTATGATTGCTTCTAGTTTTATTTATATGTATACATTTTGGGCAAAGGAACGTTCAATATTTTCTTTGGGAAATGCACAATTCAGATTTGTGATTGTATAAAAACGTTCGGGACGAACTAAAAATAAAGCGGGACACGTTTTGAGAAAACAGTCACTACTCAAACAGGCTTCGTCGCCCTCCCTACGTCTCCCTTAGTGACATTTTTTTTTACATTTCCGGTGTTCTTCTTGGAGTTCATCTTGGACAGCTTATGAGGTCCACAAATTCTATAGGAATCAAGTAGAAGAGATTTTCTTGTTTATCTAATATGAACAGACAAAAGAAAGGAAATAGCGACTTGGAGTGAGTATATCTATATTAAACGCGCTAATCTAGCGACTAGACAGATATATTGTTATACTACTGACAAAACAACATTGCTTTCTTTTGTTAATTGTTTTGACACAGATAGAAGCTAGCTATTCGACTATGTTTCAAGGATTTAGTTGAATCAGCTAACAACTTTAATCTGCGAAGTTCAAGTCACATAAGCATGACCGGCAAAAAGCAACCAAAATGAAACAAAGGCCGAACTATATTGTCAGTAATTAGTTGAAGGTCCATTTCACAAATTACAATCTATGAGAAAACACACTATAGCGATGTTTCGTCTGTCGTCATCTATTGTCATTAATGTGCCAACCAGAGATCCATTGGTTCCTAAGACAAAGCGGGCTTTACAAATCATGGTTGGCACATTAGCATAACATCGCTATTTCAAGGTAACTGATACAATTTTGGCGCAATGCAAGGATTCTGGCTTCTGGGAAGGTTGTATAGCCGGTAGCACGGCGCAACTCAGTAGCAGACGTTCACTTACCAACTAAGTCGATTTTCCTGTCGTTGTCAAGGCGGGCAAATCTTATAATTTCATCCATTTCTTCTTTCGAGACACACTCCTCCAAGGTGCACAGAGCGAATCTCAATTGAGCTGAGTCGATGTAACCCTTCTCGTCCGAGTCAAACACTCGAAACTCTTCTGTAAAGTCTTCCCACCTCGGTATGGATCCGCGCTGCTGATTCAGTCGCATGATTCGGACAGATTCTTTGTCGTTCATTTTCTTTGCTTTGGGAAAAAGACACATTTTAAATTAGCTCCAAATTTCTGAATTTTTAATATATATGAAATCGTTGTACATGTTAAATTGCAAGGGGAATATATATTAAATCATTCTTAAAATGCAAGAGAAAATATATATTCCCCGAAAAGAACAAAGAAATTGAGGTGTGAGATGAAAATATGAGATCTTTTCCCCTAAAAAAAAAAAAAAACAGAGCCATCTAGAAAATAAAATCACAAAACTCTGTGATCTATAGTAAGCACTTGCTGAAACCATATACTCACTGTTATCTTTGTGGGTCTTTAATCTCAGAACCGACTTGAATGTTCTCAACATCTTGTATATCCTTAACTGATCAGTACAGTTTTCATTGTGGTTGCTTTTCTGTAGATTTATATAGCGCCCGCGCCATTAGGTTAATTCCGTTCTGCATCGTTCCAATCGTCCACCGACCCCAATGGCAAGTTTTAATAGGCGAACCGCAGCTTTCACCACCTGTTGTCTCATTAGCATTCGCTACTTGCCGGCGGGTATAAATGTTATATATATATAATTTAAAATAGCAATAGTTGTTGTTGTTGTTGTCGTTCTTTAGCACTGAGTAATTTAGGACCTGCGTACACGATGGGAGGTTGACCCTAGTGCTAGGACTAGCATCATTGTTGTCCGGATACGTAGCCTACGTATAGCCGCGTTAACTCATCCTCAGGAGTGCAAAACAGTCATTGAGGATAGCCCTAGTGTTAGGGTCAACTTATGGCTAAGTCTTTCGGCATTATGCGAAAAGTTGGCAAATTATTGTCAACCACGTGTAAAGCTATGGCCAGGACGTTCAATCTATTCGAATTATTTCGTTACGCGAATATCTTTTCTTCAGCTATTATTCGCCGTTATTGTTTTTGTTTCGAACAAAGCAAAACATTTATTCGTGGGAAAAACCTTAGTAAAGGCTAAAGTCGCCTAAGGTCACAACATTAAATATGGCAAATTTTCCTAAGATCTCCTAAAATCGCTCAAAGTTGCCCACAATTAAGGCGACTTTAGGCCCCGGAGTAGGCCTTAGTAAAGACATTTATCAGGAACACCCAACCAACTGTTCTGCAAAATATAATTATGTTCTTGTGGGACACTCGGCTGGGAAATTCTGCAGCCTGATATTTCTCAGTTGCCAAATTCTGCACTTTCTGCTTTCAATTTTGCCAAAAATATTGAATTCTGCTGGTATCGAAATTTGCTTGACACCTATAAATGAATGGAATTAAAGTTGAAATATTTCAAGGTTTTCTTGTTGGCCTGCCGGTATTTCAATTCCCCTCTACATAGTTTGTGATTTCATCATGACCTTGAATAATTTTCTATCGCTTCAATTTTCCATCTGGGAAATTTGGAAATTCTTCATGAGATTTAGACTGGCTGGCACTGCAGAATAGATGTTCGACTGCCAGCTGAAAGTTTTTTTATATGTTTAAATGCGTCTAATCTGTTATAAAAACGTCAGAATATTCGCCGTTTTTATAAAGTTTTACCGTTAGTTGTTCCTGATTTATTCGTGCGAAAAAAATATAATACTAGCCCAAGGTGCCAATATGCCAACTCACAGTACAGTACATATGGACGCTCCGGGTAATGGGCTCCTGTTTGAGAAACGTGAATTATCGCTCTATCAATGTTCGTGTCCATTTTGCTATAATGGTTTTCAAGCCTCTTCCGTGCATTCAGGTTCGTAAAATTTTCGTTTATCAGTTCGCCTAATTATTAATATGCTCTTTTTCTTTACTTTTTCAATAGGCCATGTTTCGTTTATACCATGCATCGCCCGACTGAAACTATTTATTTTTTGGAAAAGCAAAAAGCAAATATTATAAGTTGAAGACCGTGTGACCCAGATTTTTTTTGAAAAAGTAAAAAAAAAAAGATTGAAGAATATTCTTTTTAACTACACCTCTTTTCCGAGCTCTCTTCGTTTTAGTTTCTTGCCTTTCTCGTGTATATTGTTAATCTACATCTAGTAGAGGATAAAGCAGTTGAGCAATACATGAAGTGTTCAAGCCGACTTGGTTCCAGACCCCCTTGCTAAATAATCGAGCATTCTCTTCGTGTTTGTACTTGTCTTTTAATTTGAACAGAGCTATGCCCTTAATTATGGAAACATGCTAATGATCGGGAACCAGCTGAAAATTACATTGAATTTCACTCCTGACCATCGCTGGTAAATGCCAGGAGAGAATAGTATATCAAGCGGTTTATGGCAGGGGATACAGTGGGGATACAGTTTATACACAGACTCTCAGTCATGGACTGATTTGTTAAGGGAAGTTCCTGTACAACACATGCAGCTACTTTTGGTACATCATGACTGGACTAAGATTCTCGACAAAAGAGGCCAAGTTGACGTAGTCAGTTCCTAGATTTCTCTAAGGCGGTCGATCTGGTGAACTATACTATCCTTCTGTCTAAGCTACACTGATAAGTATGGAATTCGTGGTAGCCTCATAAATTGGTGTAATGACTATCTGACCAATCGACAACAGAGAGTGGTCGTACACGGTGAAGTTTTTGACTGGTTATCAATCACCTCTGGAGTTCCTCACTGTTCCTTTTTAGGGCCTTTGTTCTTCATTGTTTACATAAATGACCTAACCGGGGTAATCAGTACGGATAGTAATGCTGACGATAGTAAAAATAATGTATACGATAATTAACACACCAGATGATCAATTAGCGTACGTTTCAGAGAGACCTGGATACGATTTCTGTTTGGTGTGATGTGAACAGAATGAGAATCAATAGAAAGAAGTGCAATACGGATCATGAGAATTACTAGAAAAAATAACTCTGTCAATAGTGATTATAATATAAATGGACAAAGTTTAGAAAGCGTACAACAGGACTGATTTAAGAGTAATTATATTATAGATTACATAGCAGCAAAGGCCAATAAAGTGATTGGTCTAGTGAAGAGAACCTATGGGGAACTAAAGGACATCACTACTTTAAGAACTCTATATTGTAGTCTTATATATTAGGCCCTTAATAGAATATTCATGTGACTGAAACATGGACCCCATTCACATAACGAAATATTAATAGATTAGAAGCCGTACAGATTTATCATTAAATCTAATGATGACTGTAACACAAGATTAAGCCCGAGTAGCACGGAACCTCTCGAGACCTGTATTCTGATTGCACCCATAATACTATACTTCTATTGTTTTTGTACTGCACTTTCTAAAGGTTAGGATGTTTTCTATTGTTGGGTAGCCGCCAATATTGTCGCTCGTTTCGAGAAGTTCCACCCGACCTGATTAAGCAAGTTAAACTTACAGAGCTTAGCTGATAGGAAATTCACAAGGGCGTGGTATTTTAATTTAATTAACGGATATTATAATAATATTTAAAATGTCCTCCACAAACAAAGTAATTTCTGACATTAGTAATATTATATTATACTTAGTCTTAGCTGGGGAATATTTTAATTAATTATCACTTTTAATTACATACGTATTTTTAATTTTTACTAGCATATCTATATTACATTTTACAATATATTTCATTAAAAAATAATATTCCTATTTACACACACATATATATATTCTCTTTTCTTTCTTTTATGATGTACTTATGAAATTTCTTTGTGAACAGATCCCTACTGAAAATCACTTTACGTGACGTAGGCCGTCTGGGTAAAGAAAAATATTATTATTATTATTATAATATCCTTCGAATGTTTCCTTGAGTGCTTTTGGTACGACCTCCCACGAATTCCTGTCACTTTTTATTTCTCGCGGGAGATGCTATTAGAGGTGCCGATAGATTATAACAAATAATAAAAAAAGGAGGCGGCCCCCTAAAAATATTATTATTATTATTATAATATCCTTCGAATGTTTCCTTGAGTGCTTTTGGTACGACCTCCCACGAATTCCTGTCACTTTTTATTTCTCGCGGGAGATGCTATTAGAGGTGCCGATAGATTATAACAAATAATAAAAAAAGGAGGCGGCCCCCTAAAAAGGAAGCGCGCGGGCACGATAAATATGCTTTTTTTACTTGGCCTAAAAGTTGTCGGTTTTTGTCGGAGGTGACAACGACAAAGTTTGTCCCCATTGTCGGTCTGTCTCAACAGCTCTATACTGGTGTAGTATGTAAGTACTAAAAGTTGTCGGTTTTTGTCGGTGCAGTATGGTGCAGTTACCGACAAAGTTTGTCTCCATTGTCGGTCTGTCTCTGCAAGGTGTCATAAAAGCAGAGTTTGGCTAATGGGTATTAATTTAATGATGACGTTATGTGGTGATGTGCAATAATACCAAGAAATCCCCTGTTCACCGATTCCCTCACGTTTTAAAAAGGCATAGAAATCATCTCCGAACTGCTAGGATTATCGTATTTAGCGCTACAACACAGCAAACGTGACAACACATACAAAGGAGGATTTCTTTTGGTTTACGATCTTTCCTACTATACTAGTACTGAATATTTTGTAAAGAGTTTCTTTATCATCCATAAGTTTGTGCTATACCACGAGGAGTACGGCTAATATTTTGAACACTGATTATGTGTCTACATTCCATGCGTTTTCCATTGGCTTCTTTTTGACACGTGAATCGTTGCTAGCTGTGAAGCGTTAAGGGGCGGAATTCGCAAAACAATGGCAACCGTGCAGACCTTTCTCTCACCTCCGATCCCCTCACCCTTTTTTTTTCTTTTCCTCCTCGCCCCATTTTGACTGCGTGTCACAGGTAGCCCATTTCGAAAACAAATTAACTGAAAAAGCCGGTAAAGCAGGCTCTAAAGAAGTGTTTATTCCCGTTTATCAGTAAAATCGGTAATCTTAGTGAATTGCGGCCTTCACTTTTAATAAATACCTCAGAGTAGTAAGCCGATTGATCCAGAATGCAATGACGCAGTAAAAACAAAAACGCTTTTGAGCGGTTTTTAATTGAGTGACGAAAAGCAATTGCTTTTTACTGCGATTGGTTAGTTTTCCATGATTGCGTTTACTTTGCTTCGTGATTGGTTGAAGTAAAAGCAATCATAAATTACTTCAGTTCGTGATTGGTTCATCGATGTTGTTACTTGCTCCTGTGATTGGCTCACTTGTTTTGGTTTTACGACACTCAATTGAAAACCGCTCTATATTAGAATTTTAAATATTTTATTGGGAGAAAGAAATGCATTCGATGTGTCTCTCATAGCGCGGTGGATACCGGGACATCAAAATAATCAACCAATCCGATTGATGGAGTCTCGGACTCTGTTACAGGTTAGATCAAATAAATAAAATCACTGGGTCGAGTTGTCTGTAAATTTGTTTTATTTATTTGTATACATTTTGGGCAAAGATAACCCACATTTCTTTTGGAAATGCACAATTCAGATTTGCGATTGTATAAAATCGTTCGGGACGAACTAAAAATAAAGCGGGACACGTTTTGAGAAAACAGTCACTACTCAAACAGGCTTCGTCGCCCTCCGTCACGTTTCCGGTGTTCTTCTTGGAGTTCATCTTGGACAGCTTATGAGGTCCACAAATTCTATAGGAATCAAGTAGAAGAGATTTCCTTAAGCTTGTTAGTGTTTATCTAATCAGAACAGACAAAAGAAAGGAAATAGCGGCTTGGAGTGAGTATATCTATATTAAACGCGCTAATCTAGCGACTAGACAGATATATTGTTATACTACAAAACTACATTGCTTTCTTTTGTTAATTGTTTTGACACAGATAGAAGCTAGCTATTCGATTATGTTTCAAGGATTTAGTTGAATCAACTAACAACTTTAATCTGCGAAGTTCAAGTCACATATTCATGGCCAAAAAGCAACCAAAATGAAACAAAGGCCGAACTATATTGTCAGCAATTTGTTGACTGTCCATTTCACAAATTACAACTACGAGAAAACACACTATTTCAAGGTAAGTACAATTTTGGCGCAATGCAAGGATTCTGGCTACTGGGAAGGTTGTATAGCCGGTAGCACGGCGCAACTCAGTAGCAGACGTTCACTTACCAACAAAGTCGATTTTCCTGTCGTTGTCAAGGCGGGCAAATCTTATAATTTCATCCATTTCTTCTTTCGAGACACACTCCTCCAAAGTACACAGAGCGAATCTCAATTGAGCTGAGTCGATGTAACCCTTCTCGTCCGAGTCAAACACTCGAAACTCTTCTGTGAAGTCTTCCCACCTCGGTATGGACCCGCGCTGCTGATTCAGTCGCATGATTCGGACAGATTCTTTGTCGTTCATTTTCTTTGCTTTGGGAAAAAAAAACATTTTAAATTAGCTCCAAATTTCTGAATTTTTTATATATATGAAATCGTTGTACATGTTAAATTGCAAGGGGAATATATATTAAATCATTCTTAAAATGCAAGAGAAAATATATATTCCCCGAAAAGAACAAAGAAATTGAGGTGTGAGATGAAAATATGAGATCTTTTCCCCTAAAAAAAAAAAAAAAAACAGAGCCATGTAGAAAATAAAATCACAAAACTCTGTGATCTATAGTAAGCACTTGCTGAAACCATATACTCACTGTTATTTTTGTGGGTCTTTAATCTCAGAACCGACTTGAATGTTCTCAACATCTTGTATATCCTTAACTGGTCAGTACAGTTTTCATTGTGGTTGCTTTTCTGTAGATTTTTATAGCGCCCGCGCCATTAGGTTAATTCCGTTCTGCATCGTTCCAATCGACCACCGACTCCAATGGCAAGTTTTAATAGGTGAACCGCAGCTTTCACCACCTGTTGTCTCATTAGCATTCGCTACTTGCCGGCGGGTATAAATGTTATATATATAATTTAAAATAGCAATAGTTGTTGTTGTTGTTGTTGTCGTTCTTTAGCACTGAGTAATTTAGGACCTGCTTACACGATGGGAGGTTGACCCTAGTGCTAGGACTAGCATCATTGCTGTCGATATGTAGCCTACGTATAGCCGCGTTAACCCATCCTCAGGAGTACAAAACAGTCAATGAGGATAGCCCTAGAGTTGGGGTCAACTTATGGCTAAGTCTTTCGGCATTATGCGAAAAGTTGGCAAATTATTGCCAATCACGTGTAAAGCTATGGCCAGGACGTTCAATCTATTTGAATTATTTCGTTACTCGAATATCTTTTCTTCTATTTGAAGCCAAAAACTAACCCTTCTCTCTACCTAATATTTTCTTGCTAGAGTGTGATCGAACACTGAACGCATGAATGAACGAACGTGTAACGTATACGTATATACTGGCTATTATCTGCCGTTATTGTTTTTGTTTCCAACAAAGCAATACATTTATTGGTGGAAAAACCATTTAGTAAGATAAGTAAGGGTTAATGAATGTCCACTCGTGTGATATGGATTTATCATCGCTCGTAATGCTAGCTTTACGCCCTCGTGGCCGTTAACCAATTTATCTTATGCCGTTTAACCTGGTAGTTATGCGCAGTAGGCGTACAGAAAGTACTAATTAGCATATCAAAATCTTCCCGGTTAATTGAGCGAGCGTACGTGAGAAGGTCGCAAAGGGGAGGATTTGTACCCGGGGGGGGGGGGGGGGGGGGGTACTCGGGGGGGGGGGGGGGGAGGTGGTACTCCCATATATGGACTATACGGGGATGATCCGCTGGACAGGGTATGGTTTTTCGAGTTTCTGATCTTAGACAGGGTATCCATTTTCACATCGACAGATCTTGAACAGGGTATGGTATTTATCTAGTGCCGTTATTTAGTCTAGTGCTTGCTGAAGACTTATTTAGTTATGACACTCATTATGCAAGATCACAATAAACACTGACATCCAAGTATAGATAATTTGTTATTTGTCTTATAGAGGGAAAATTTTAACACTTTGTCTTGAACAGGGTATGGAAATTTGAGTTTTTTTGTCTTAAACAGGGTAAGGGTTTCAGAGCCCCAGCGGCACACCCCTACCCAACTTTAGGTAGAGTACCCCCCCCCCCCCCCCCCCCCGGGATTTGTAGTAGCATTTTGAAGGCTGACGGCCCTGTATTAGGGAACTACGTAACAATGGCTTCAGAGTCGATGGAGGAAGAAGTTGAGTTGGATATGATAACATTTGGACAAATAGTTCTGTTCTTAGAATGTTGATCATGTTTGATTTGGATACTTTTGCATAAGATATCGGTGAATTATGTCCAAACACTGCACGAAAATCGAACAAAAAGTACATTAAAAATACTTTCTGATGCCAAACAAACCACAGGAACACAAAGAGCATAGTCTTCTGATCAACCAACATACATATGAAGCTGTAAAATAAGTTTCCAGTCCATAAAAGCCAATAGTTCGAACTAGTATAAACACGCTAGTATTTAAAGCTCAAAGGATTTTCTTCACAAGTAAACATTGTAGTGTAAGCACTACACAATGCTTCCAAAACTGTATGAAATCTCCCGGTTAAAAATTCCCTGAAGTCCAAATAACCACAGCAGCTCACACAGGATAGTCTTCTGAGCAATCTACATTCATTTGAAGATATCAAAATTGTTTTGGAGTCCATAAAAACCGATAGATCGAACTAGTACAAACAAGCTTGTTAGTTATAAACAGACTTCCGTTGCAAATAAACATTCTATGGTCGAGCGCGCTACAGTATGCTTCCAAAACCGTAGGCAAACTCCCGTTTAAAAAATTCCTGATGCCCAAATAACCAAAGCAGCTCACACATGATAGTCTTCTGAGCAATCTACATTCATTTGATGGTATCGAAATTGTTTTGGAGTTGAAAACCGATAGATCGAACTAGTACAAACAAGCTCGTTATTAATTCACAGACTGCGTTACGAGTAAACAGCGCGCTACACTAGGCTTGCAAAAGTGTACGAAATGCACCGTTCAAACATTCCCTGATTCCAAATAACTACAGCAGCTCAAACAGGATAACCATGTGAACAATCGACATTCATTCGAAGTGATAACAATTGTGTTCAAGTACAAACATACCGTTAGTTCACGCCACGCTGAATTCGTAGTTTTTTCGAAATTTTCTAGCTCATTTTCGCAAATCAAACAAAAAAAGGCTATAGAACTAATAAATATATACATCTAAAATACTGTACGAAGTTTGGAGGACTGATGGCCCACACAAGCTGTTAAATTGGACCAGATTATACCACGCTCGCATTGATGGCGGATAAGTTGAATTTCCCGTGGCCCAAGGAATATTAAGTAATGGTCCGCGCAAGAGGTAGGCATATGTTATGCATGGAATGTAAAGAGGTGCTAATTGTGGTATTGTTTCAATCTTCCACCTCATTGGCTTAGACATTAAAATCTATCTAAACTTGAAGAAGAATATAATTTTCTCTAATTTTGTAAACAGATTTGAATTGCATCTAGTTAAAACACTCATAACTTTTAATATGACGAACTTTCAATATGGGGAACATTTTTAAATTGAACGTTTTCTTGGTTATTGTTTTGGACTCTTCTGATTGGACGAAATGTTTACACACAAAAGAAATGTACCTTTAAAATGCATTTTTAGTGGATTTAATTTCAGAAATTTATCATAGAAGGGTTGATGAGTTGTCAGTATAAAAAACAGAAAATACTAAAGTGGGGAAAGCAAATTGCATCTGAACGATAGAATTGTGCCTACCTATTGCGCGGATGGTTACTTAACTATCTCGTCTCTACTGCGCATGCGTATAAACCGATGACCATGCCCCTTTAACCCAGAAATAAATCAAATCAATATCTTTTTAAAGATATAAATATCGGTTTTATCGGTGTGTGAGTGATAAATAAATATATCACAAGTTCATATTTCGAAATCACATGCACGTGAATGAAATATTTTGAAATTCACGTGCAAATGAACATGAAATCAAAACGTTTTTCGTTGGAATTGTGTTTATGCAAAATACTAGGCATAACTGACAAATTTATTTGGCACAACTGCCTCAGTTGATTCTTCTTCTCGCCAGCAATGGAGTTGTTAGAGGAGATTAATACCCAAGACCTTGGTTCTGGGATAAACACAGTGGCGAATTTTTCTGTGGAAGAGCTGCTGTTTCTTGAGGATGACAATGAGTTCAGGATACAAAGAAGGGTAGCCTGGGAACCAGCCGACTCTTATCGCTCCCCATTCTTTCGCGAGTAAGAGTCGGCTGGTTTCCCAGGCTAAAAGAAGGGCACTTTGGCGATATAGTGACCGAAAGTGATTTACGGAGGAGAACGGTCGAATTAAAGAGTACAAGCTAACACGAGACGTTCAATGAAGTGGTCAGTCAAAGTTTGAGAATCGTGGGCAAACTTTCGAAACAAAGCTGTCGATACTGCCTTGGGAAGGTACCCTCAAATTGCCGAGCTTGGAACGTCAAGCCCAGAAGAGTTGAATTTTTGGCTTGCAAGATTCATTATAGAAGTACGCAAGGAAGACCGTGACGACTTCCGCCTTGCACGCTCTATTACCTCGCATGTGGTTTAAGTCGTCACGTCAAAGAAGATTTGGGAACTAGGAGATTAATCAACATTCTTTCAAAAGCCGACTTTCGTTTTGCTGACTTTAGAGCGGCGTTGGATTCTAGAATGAAAGAGGTATGTAACGAAATATTGTGTTTAATGCATTCAAGATGCAAAATTGTGTCGTTTCTTTACGGGCCGGGTGTGGTTTAATTTGTTGTTGCATAATTATTTATTCGACTGTAATATATCATTAGTATGCGATAAACAGTGGCATGATAAACAGTGTAATAACCATTTATCACGCTACTTATCGCATACTAATGAGTATTTATTACCCCACAATAGCTGATATTAGTACGCGATAAACAGTGGGATGATAAACAGTGTGATAACCATTTATCACGCTACTTATCGCAGTCATCGCATACTAATGAGTATTTATTACCCCACAATAGCTGATATTAGTACACGATAAACAGTGGGATGATAAACAGTGTGATAACCATTTATCACGCTATTTATCGCATACTAATGAGTATTTAATATTACCCCACAATAGCTGATATTAGTACACGATAAACAGTGGGATGATAAACAGTGTGATAACCATTTATCACGCTACTTATCGCATACTAATGAGTATTTATTACCCCACAATAGCTGATATTAGTACGCGATAAACAGTGGGATGACAAACAGTGTGATAACCATTTATCACGCTATTTATCGCATACTAATGAGTATTTATTACCACACAATAGCTGATATTAGTACGCGATAAACAGTGGGATGATAAACAGTGTGATAACCATTTATCACGCTATTTATTGCATACTAATGAGTATTTATTACCACACAATTTCCCTGTCTTCAAAAGCCTGGCCCACTTGCCCTTAACTGAATTAAGACAGTCAGTGGGATATGGGATTTATCGCATCAGTTGCAACAAAGGATTTAGGGTGTGGCATAGGATAAATATATTTATCAGGAAGACTCAACAAACTGTTCTGCAAAATATCTGTTCTTGTGGGACACTCGGCTGGGAAATTCTGCAGCCTGATATTTCTCAGTTGCCAAAATTCTGCACTTTTTGTTTTCAATTTTGCAAAAATATTGAATTCCGTTTGGTATCGAAATTTGCCTGACACATACATGGAATAGGTGATACATGAATGGAATTAAAGTTGAAATATTTCAAGGTTTTCTTGTTGGTCTGCCGGTATTTCAATTCCCCTCTACATAGTTTGTGATTTCTTCATGATCTCAACTGATTTTCTACAACTGCAATGACTTCAATTTTCCACCTTCTCTTCTTGTTTACCTGTGAACCCTAGCTCTAGGTGAGTGAAAACTCATCGTTTACCCATGAACTCATCCGATGGTTAGGGTTTGGGTTAGGATTTGTCTTAGAATTGACGATTATCATTATTTCAAGCGTGTTTTCCATTTAAGGTTAATTGTTAATTCAACGGGGAGAATGCGTTGGCCAGAGGGCGATGGTAAACAAAACATTTTATTGCGATAGCCGGCAAAACGAATATAAAAATCCGTGCTAATCAAGAATTATCTTCGCGCTTGTACTCTTCGCAAATATCCACTCAATACTTTGTATAATTTGTCTTTTGAACAGAGCTGTGTCCTTAAATTATGGAAACATATGCATGCTAATGTCACTACTGTTCAAAAGGATGGTGATCGGGAACCAGCTGAAAATTACATTTAATTTCACTCTTGACCATCAAGTTCAAGTTCATTTTATTCACCCTTATTTTTATTTTATAAAAGTAAATATCACTAGCAGATAATATAAAATAGAAAAGATGAAGTTAGGTATAAGTACATTTTTTTAGTTGAAGAGTGTGTAGTGGCCAAAGGAGAAAAAGCTTTACATGTTTTTGTAATACTGGTATTACGTAATTACATATTATAAGCCTAATTAATTTTTCATAATACTGTGTTGTTTATAATGTTCAGTGACAGAGATATATAACAAGAATATAATAATAATAATAATAATAATAATAATAATAATATTTTGACAGGAAAGCTCCACTAAAAATTTGTGATTTTCAGGGAGGTCCTGTATTAAAAATATATATTTCACTAATATATGGAAAACAGAAAAGATAAATGGTTGAAATAAAATAGAAATAGAACAAGGATTATTATGAAATTAAGTTATGTGCCAATAAGATTAGTACATTAGCAGTACATTAGTTGTTCAGTCTATCATAACAGATTGTCAAGAAGAAAGAGCTTTATTTATACTGTTTTTTAAAACTATTGTGAGGTAAGGATTTAATCATTGTTGGTACTACTTCCCATATATTTGATGCAACTACTTTGAATCTAGTTAAGCCATAATTTGTTCTGGAAGCTGGTGTATAGGTTTCGTTTAGAAGCATATATAGTGTTATGATGACGAACTTCAGATGCAGAAAAGATTAGATCAGAGAGGGCAGCAGGAATTCCTATTTTCACATATATTATTTTATGAACAAGGGATTATATTTTGAAGTTAAAAATATTCTCAAGTTTTAAGATTTCTAGAAGTCGAAAATAAGGGGTGGCATTTTCTATTCTATTAGCAAAAAAAATTGAGCGAAGGCACTTATTTTGCTTCACTTTAATTTTTCCAGTCTAGACTGGCAGGCAGTACCCCAACTCATTACACCATAATTTAAGTAAGGATATATTAGTGTGTAATTTATAAAGCTGTTTCAACATATGTATAGATACAAAATATCTGAGTTTAGATAGAATTCCTATATTTTTGGTCATTTTATTGCCAATATGCTTCAGCTGAGCACCCCATTTCAGATGCTCATCAATAAAAACACCTAGATACTTTAGTTCTGTTTTTCTCTCTATAGGACATGTTTTTATTTGTTATATTGGTTTTTTGGGGGGTGTAGTCACTAGCATATAGTTAGTCTTTTTGAAATTAATAGACAACTTATTAGCTGTACAGTACTTTAGTACATTCTCAAGTTCATCAGTAACAACTTTTTCTAGCTCGTCAAGTTTATTTGAGGAATAAAAAATATTGGTGTCATTAGCGAAAATTCTAAACAAAAGCTTTTTTGAAGAGTTTGGCAAATCATTAATATATAGTAGGAAAGGTAAAGGTCCTAGGGTAGATACTGTGGTATTCCGCATGTCATGGTTCTCAAGCTGAATTTTGTATCACCAATTTTGAAATATTGTTTGCAACCACTTATATAGCTTGAGAACCACGCATGGGGTACTCCACGAATTCCATAACGATTGATTTTTGCCAGAAGAATATCATGATTAATCGTATCAAAAGCCTTTGAAAAGGCGAAAAAAATTGCACATGTTATTTTGTTTTCATCTATAGCTGTTTTTAGATTTTATAGAGTCTCAAGAATTGCATGCTCTGTTGAGTATCCTTTTCTAAAGCCAAAATGATTGATAATCAAAGAGTATCTTTTGTTTTTCAATAAAGAAAATAAGTTGGTCATAAACCAGTCTTTCCAGTACTTTACTAAAAGGAGAGATTATTGCTATGGGCCTATAGTTTCCCAAATCAGATGCATTACCACTCTTAAAAACTGGGGTAACTCTTGTCCCGAAGGGTATAGATGATGGCCCACTTGCAATTTTAATCAGCTAGTTTATTTGGTATATTTATGCATGCTTTATTTTCATTTAGACTAGAAAATAAGGTTGAAACTTGTGTTTCAGATTCTGGATTTAGATAAAAGCTATTAGAAGGTGAGGATTTTATATATTGTGTAGGGTTGGTATTATGTTTGTAATTTTCTTAGCTAGATTTAGGCCTACATTTACAAAGTAATTATTAAACATCTCTGCAATATCACCCTGATTTGTGTAAATCTTATCACCTTGCACAATTCTCGTAGGGGACGACTGACCCTTGGTTTTGCGTCCCTGGTAAATGCCAGGAGAGAAAAGTGTATCAAGCGGTTTATGGCAGGGGATACAGTGGGGATACAGTTTATATACAGACTCTCATCATGGACTGATTTGTTAAGTAATATATAAAAAAACGAGAGCTAGTGTTTTACCAGGGTATCCAAACACCGAGAAAGATGAAAGCACGAGGCCGCTTCGGCCGAGTGGATTTATTCTTTCCAGGGCCGGGTTGCTCAAAGCCCGATTAGTGTTGGTTGTCATGGAAATTAACCCTGGATTAGCACTAATCGGGCTTTGAACAACCCGGCCCAGGTGTTTGGATTCCCTGGTGAAAAACGAAGCTCGAGTTTTTTATATGACTTCTCAATCGAAAACAATGCTTGCATTCATAAATCATTAGAAAGCATTGTTTGCCTGGAATTTTATTGCATGCAATTATAGACTACAAGGGTTGTGATTGTTATTTTGTCACGGTCATTTCAACAAACGGCCTGATAGCGTAGTGGGCAAGACAGCGGACTAGTAGTCAAGAGCAGCCATGAGGATGATGGTTCGAGTCGCACTCTGGACAACGATTTTTATTTCCGTCTTCTCCTTCACTTCTCCATGTAAAGTAATGCTTATGCTGTAATCCTTGTAGTTTAATTAGGTCCAACACATGCATGAATCTTGATACCCAATTGGATATCCAAATCACTAGGGTATTCAGATTCATGCATGTGATTCATGCATGTAACACTAGATTAAACAAGCTAAACTTACAGAGCTTAGCTGAGGGGCGTGGTATTTTAATTAAACTGAATTAAAGATATTGTAATATTGACATTGATAATAAACTATCTTTCTGCAAAGATCGAAACGTAAATTACCAACTAAGAAGTAATGACTCTCTCAACCTGAATCAAGTTTACAGTAGAACAAATGATTTTTTAAAGTATAGTTTTTATCGTACGAAAAATCACCGAATGGAATAGTTTACCATATAATATACGAGAGGCCAAAAGCTTATCTAGTTTTAAACATAAGGTTATAAGGAGATATCCAAATAGTTCTTTTATCTATTTCTTCTTTTAAATTGTCCTACTCCACAAAAACAGTAATATATCACATTAGTAAATAGTAATATTATACTCAGTCTTATAGCTGGGGAATATCCCTCGAATGTTGCCTTGAGTGCTTTTGGATATTCCCCTCGGGTTTTTTTTTCATTTCCTCTTTTTCTCTCGTATTATTAGTAGTGTTATAGTATTTGCAATAACGGAGTAAATTTAATAAATAAAAAATAAAAGGGAATCTTAAAGTAGTTTCACATCTTTGCTTATCAGCAAACGAAGTGTTTTCACGCGGGCGACTGAACATCAGTTGTCGAGTTTGCGTTTTAAAAACGCCACTTTTACGAAATCCTCGAATGTATCGTACTTTTTCAGTCGGCTAATACGAATACGACGCGATTCCGTTCAAAAATGACAGGGGCCGAAAATAATTATGTGAACAGATCTAGAAGACACACTGACAGGAAAACACCATGGAGTTTTAACATTAGTATCGTTTGAAAGCTCAGACCATCAAAGTTAACGAAATGACAAGCTTAGCTCGCCAAAATTACCGGTTCGATTCGCCTGAAGAAAGTGACTGCGTAAATCTCTAGCGACAAACAAACCGCATTTCAGCCGAAACAGTTCTTCGTTCGGCATGAGTTAAGCGGGTGACTTAATAACGGTCCCACGACGCTTTAGGTCACTGAGTAAAAATAAATAAACATGTTTATCGTCCCAGCGCGCTTCGGTCCTTTTTTCTTTTATAATTAGTTATTAAGCATCGAGTCTGATCAAGAATAAATTGGTCGGGAAATATCGATATATCATGGATTTATTACATAACTGCTATAAAAAGTGACAGGAAAGTAAGAAATAAAAAATATATATAATAAAATAAAAATGGTCTCATCCTCCTTTTTAAATCCGGACGATAAAGTTTTTCTTACACTTTTCCTTACACAGAGTCACTCTTGCAAAAACTTATTCCGAAAATAGCTCCACTGTTTTAGCCGTCTCTCCAGCTTCGTAACCGAGTTCATAGAGAGCGAAAACTTATTCGAACCTCAGTTTATGTTCCCGCCTAAACTTAAAGTGCATATGAGCCTTCGTGCAATATTCATAGCTATGAACCTCAGGAAAGTTTTGAGCACCCCTGCGAAGACATTTTTGGTTTACAGAGAATACTCTATCTTCTACGCTTGTTTGAAATCGTGGAAACGTGACCTTTCCTGACCCATGACCGCGTAAGTAAAAGCCTGGGTCGATACCTCGGTAGACGTCATTTAATTAATTCAACTTTGCAACAATTTGAATAAAAACTTACAATTTTTACTAATATGACTTTTTCCTTTACTAACAGCTCATAAACTGTGTATATTATCTAAAAATCGATGTTGTTGTGATAGAAAGGTGCCATGGAGAATAATGCATTAATGAGATGACGTCGACCGAGGTATCGACCCAGGCTTTTACTTACGCGGTCATGGGTCAGGAAAGGTCACGTTTCCACGATTTCAAACAAGCGTAGAAGATAGAGTATTCTCTGTAAACCAAAAATTTATTCGCAGGAGTACTCAAAACTTTTCTGAGATTCATAGCTATGAAAATTGCAGGAAGGCTCATATGCACTTTAAACGTACGAGCGTGCGCGCCACAACATCATATTACAATGCAGTGCAGAATTGTGAAATTACATAAGTATAAGATGTTTTGATGAGGAATCTAGTTAAAGCAATATGCAAGTACATGTTTATCAGGTATAGACCCCTGCATGTAATATGTCTAACATGTGTTATATGAATGGTTTAATTTCCAGGTTCATTAATAGTTTGCTACTGATAATAATTGTACAATCTAAATATAATTACGACAATCATGGATTAATGCCTTTTTCATCTAGTAGTTGACACTTTACAAGCTTTTTGAAACAGCTTAGTGATTGATTTTCTTTGTATAATTTATAGAACTGATTCCAAACTATTGGTTCTTTGTAAGATATTGAAAATTGACGTAGTTTTGATTTTTTTGAAATGGTGTGATGAATTTGCTTGCCTTGTGTAAGTTGTGATTGTGAATTTGTTTGTTAAGATAGAATATAAATGTGTCATTAAATGTTTCTGGGAAGTTGGTTATTATGATATTTAAACATAAGAACAGCAATTTCAAATACATTGATTTCATTAACTGTGAGTAAACAAAACAAAATAACAAAACAATAAGAAATCTTTTCGCTGTAGAAACGGCTTGATTTCATTGATTACTTGCTTGTTTTAATTCCTTATCGACAGGTTTTCTTAATCTATAAGCGAAGTTGATCTTCAATTATATTTTCCAATCGTCAATTACTCCCTCCAATTGGCATTAACAATTGTTATATATTCTCCTTCTATCATTGTTAGTTTGCAACCACATGCCACATTTGTTTTGATTGCCATGTGAAATATAATGTTTTTCAGCTTGAAGAGAAATCAAAACTACATCTCTGGCCCGAATTTCGAAGCATAAGAGCGTTTCGTTTCAGAGATATGGGCGAACAAATATAAGAGGTTGTTAGTGTAAAATGTATGCCGCGGCCATGTTGGATTATAAGGGTTATCATCCAACATGGCGGCCAAAACGTCAACATCTTAAACAAAGCGAACCTTTCGTCCATTTCAGTCGGTTTCACTATGAGTCCCATTAAACATAACTTTTAAACGTTTGTAAGGCCAAAAACCTTAATTTAACGCAAATTTGTTGATTAATTTAAATACGTGAAGGACTCAGTTGAGACATGATCCAAACCTCTGTATCACGTGAGCAGAACACCCGTCGTATTGACCTGAAATTTCGTCTGAGAACTTCAATAACGGACATCTACAAAATGTTAAAGAAACATCTTTATGGGATATCTAGTTTATAATTTAGATTTTTGAAGACACCGTGAATCGGCCGTGATGACGTCACGTGCATGCAAACGATGAATATATACCCACACTCCACAGAATTGTTACACCCAACATCAATTACATATTCTCTCAATTATGACAAATAAACGATTCTGGTTGTGATCTCGTCACTAATGACAACACTTGAACTGAACACGTACAGAAAAAGATGGCCGCTTGTACTTCTTTGCGCGCGAAAACCTTTAAATCGTTATAAAATCGTGGTGGGCTGGTTTGAAATCTGAAAAACAAGCCAGCACAAGTGCTGTCGCCAATAGACCTATCCCACGCGGCAGCCATCCTGGAATAAACCTATTGTTAATGCTTCCCCAACCTCGGCCTCAAACGTGTTTAACCGAGGCTGGGTAAGCATTAACAATAGGTTTATTCCAAGATGGCCGCCGCGTGGGATAGGCCTATACACTGTTACTTTTACTGTGTTAGGTTCGCAAGGGATTGTGGTCAAATGTATAACCGCCATCTTCTCCCGTACGGTGGACTGTACAGAAACAATTCGCAGCACTATCACACTCCAGTACCACTGTACACCAACTCCTGCATATAACATGCCCGGTTTACTGATACATCGACGCGAACTGGCATACCACAATCCTGCATGACAAATGTCTCATACGTATACTCACATCTACTAAATCACTTTAGATTCACCTATGCCCACTGTTTTGTTAATAATATGACCTACACCCTTTCTTTTTCCCTCTATATATATGAAGGTCTTTTTCATAAAAAAAAAAACAGTCTTACTGCCTCGACCCCATTTTGAGCGCTATAAGGCCCAGAGAAAAATATGCTCCCTTTGTGCATACGGTCTCGGTAACGTGTTTTATGAGCTAGCTATAATAACGCATTGATTTGAAGCGCTATAGTGCCGTAACTTCAATCCCTTTTCGTGTTAACGCCTTACATCTTGTGTACACCTGTCCATATCGGGGACCTGTTCTGCGCAACATATGCTCTGAACGACTATATATCGAAAATGCTTACCTACACGGCCAAGGGGCAAAACCCACGAGCGACGTTTCCAGGGCTAGTGCGTGCTCGACCACGCATCGTGCAAGGGCTCTCTTTCACAATTATGCCTACACCAGACGACAGAATTTTGCATTAGATTAAGTCAATAAATTCTGCTTATAAAAGCCTTTGGGAGCAGCTACGCTAGCTAAGCTTTCGGCATGTTAAGGCAGAGGCATAGCAGGGCTAGCTAAGATGCCTCAACCCCATTTTGAGCGCTAGCCCAGAGGAAAATATGAATATATTCATATGCGTTTCACAAGGTTATTTTTATGATACCGACTGCCATTGTGGCGCAATGTGTTGCCGTGCAGTTTACAATCAAGAGTGGTTGTTAGTACCTCAGAATATCAGGCTGTTGTGTCGGGAGACAACCCCTATTCTTTTCACTCATAAATATTGAACGTTCCCTAATGTGGCTTGCAGTGTGTTGTATGTACTTGTAGGAGCTGGTTAGCTCAGTTGGTAGAGCACGGTCTAGAGTGCGGGAGGTCCTGGGTTCGAATCCCGGCCTCGTCCTTGGGCAGGGACGTATAAGCCGTTGGACTTGTCTCCTTCCTCTTCTAATCTGTACGAGAGGGGCGTCAGAAAGAACCTGTTGTGTTATTTCTGGGTGGGTGGGGGCTGGTGGTCTCGCAGATCTAAACTCTAGAATAATTATGACCCCACCAAAAGGCTGGCCCGATCCTAGGTTATAACGATATACCGGCCTCCAACTACCCACCCTTTATCATTTCAATGTTTATCCTCCAATTCCATCTCGCTTCCACTAATCTGTTATTCTCCATAGCAGTTCACATTATCACGTGTCGAGCGAGAATGCTCGTGATCCGTGTATCAGCTGCATTCGAAACACGTTAAACCTACATTACGGGACGTTTTTCTACAAAGGCACCTTCCCTGCCTCTCTCGGCTTTCTTCTTCGTTTTTTGTATGCCTTTTTCTCCTTACCTGCTCCCGCTTCCACTACCGCTGTAGTGTTTACTATATAGCATCCCGCCCCTGATAAGAATACCATATAGGATTTGAAACAATCATGGTTACTGAGAAACCCACACCCCTCCCCCCACGCTTCACCTTAACCTTTACTGGTTAATCATTAATACAAGGATGCATATCCAAGGGAGGGGTGGGTGGGTAGTTTCCCAGAAACCGAGATTGAGCCTAGGATTTTGTGGACCAATATTGAACCAGCTCCTTCCCCGTGAGCTCACCACAGTTCCCAGGACATGTCGTATCTATTTCCCTTACATTTGTTGCAACTGTTTCAATCCTCCCTCGATACGCTATTTTCACTCTCCTTTCTACACTATAGTTCGTTGTTTGGCCGTAACTCGCCCTCTCTCTATCCGTGCCAGTTATTCCTACTTTATAATCAGTAGGCTGCTTGCCGGCTCTTCTACAATTTTTTTCAGTCAAGGTTTTTTCGGTTTGGGCTACATGTAAATGGTAGCCCAATTCGAAAACTGCATGACTGACAAAAATACAGAACAGCCGGCACGCAGTCTATATAATTCTGACCGTCAGTCTCCTGCGTATTGTTTTGTCCACAATTCCTCCCTCCCAACACCCATCACTTCCACCATATTTATTCGCGTCTGTGTACGACTTTTCTACTTTATTTATGTATTACCACGTCAACATGTACACGGTATTATTTCAGTCGTCTATGGACGCCTTCCAGTCTCTGTAACTTTATCGCCATGACCCTGAAAGGCAGTAACCCTAACCTTAGGGGGAGGGGGGAAATAACTTCACTTATTATACGACTGTAACGTAAATTTATCATATAAGGACAAATTTGAGGGCAAATATGGAGCCGTAGTACCCACTAGACTTTCCATATTGCCCTCACGCCTGTAGAATACCTGTTTGACGGGTTTATGATGTTGTTTTATGCACTTCATTAGCCAAAATGGCCAACGAGAACTGGACTTTACTTGACGATAACGAACAAACTTTTGACGAACTTTTTGGAGGGGAACTTTACTACTGCATGGCTACTGGTAAACGCTGTAGACTCTGTGTCTGAAGCTGCCGGAAGAGAGCCGCGAAAACAACAAAAGACCAGACCAAACATCAAACAAAAACGATGAACTTGACAATGGATACATTTCTAAATTTATAGACCAGAACAGAAACGAAAACACGGTATTAAAAAAAGACGAGAACTGACTTGAACATGTTTTATAGGTGGACAAAAACTATAAACGAGATAAGAACTATTGACAATATTCCACCGACCGAGCTCATCAACCTACTTGCACACTTTGTTTTGAAAATTGATCGTTTGCATTGACGTCACAAAAAAAATTGCCTCAAGAAAAAACTTATATTAGTAAAATATTTTTAATGCTGTGTATAGAGCAGGTAAAAATATAGAAATGACCGAAATTTTGGAGCAATAGAGTACTTCGTAACCGAGCTGTCGGCCAAATAATATTGGAATAATTTAGTGTAATTAGTATGCGGCGGCCATGTTGGTGTACGATGGCGGCTAAAAACGTACTCTACAGATAAAGCTGTTTTTCCCATCAATATCATTAGCATTCACTTCAAAACACTTTAGATATCACTTTTAAAGGTTTATCAAGTCTAAAATTTGAAATTGGCCGAAATATATGGATTTCCTTGACATTTAGGAAACACGCTGACCTGGGCTGTCACAAAATTCAAAGTACTGTAACTCAAAAACAAATAACCGTATCGACGTAAATTTTCGAAAAATACTGAGAATACCGATATCTAAATCATATTAAAAAAACAGCTTCATATATCTCGTAGTTTAGATTTTTGATGACGTCACATGCAAAGTAAACAAAACGGCGACGAATTTGAACCAGACACACTTACCGGTTGTTTCCACAGTTTTGACCGCTTTCTGCGAGAACAGGGTAAACAGCACAGTGTGCTGACTCACAAGCAGTTCTTAAAGGCCAGGGAAGATTTGGTCGACAGCAAGCGAAAATTTGGAAGCGAAGCCTTCACGCTCGCCGAAGGCAATGTTTTTGCAGCAAACCCGAAGAAGCACTTCAACTTCAAGCGAGTTCTCCCTTTTGAGAGCAGTGACGAAGATCTCTAGCTAGACATGTTTTGAAGTCCATCTCTCTGGTGTGCTTATTTTTTTGCAGAAAATTTTTTTCTTTGATTTTTATGAGAAAACTTGCAGAACTTTTAGAGACATTCCATGCGGCTGCGGCGCTGCCTTATGATCTGACACTAGAAACTGGTTTATCAAGTTCTCTTCAATTGTCACACTTCTTTCATTTTATCCAATCACATGAAAGCATGTAATTGACTTCCGCGCGTGATTCGTCATTAATTTCCTTTCAGATTCTATTTTCCTAGCTAGCACTGGCTCTCCGATAAAAATACGTTTAAATGGAACAGAAATCCATGAATTAAGAAAGCTTATTAGATGTTTTTCCAGGTATTACGTGCTGATATTTTACTCATTGCCCCTGCGGGACTCGGAAAAATACATTCGCAACTCGTAAAATATCAGCCCGTAATATCTGGAAAAACATCTAATATTCTAAGTTGTATCTATTCAACGAGAAGCAACCAGTGTTTAAAATTTGATATACTTTATTTACTTGACAATATTTTTACAAGTGTAGGGCAATATCAAACATTACATCCGGCAAATATGTGCCTTTAGCGTATTAGATCTGCTACTCCGATATTTTACCCGTTATCACGGTAACCGGCGAGAGTACTGCCGCAAACCCGAATGGATGTGGCTCAATTTATGAATTCAGTGTTGTTTATATATATATATGTACATAATAGATATATATTATATATGTACCACGTATTTTCCATTTTTTTTAGCTGAAGAAGGCTGAATGGCCGAAACGTTCTAAATATATTTTTTACAGTTATAAGTTGACGGTCTTTGCCTTTTTTATTAATCTTATTGAACTCCCGATCCTTGCAAAGCACCGTCTATGAATCCTTGGATCCTTGTAGCTGGACTATCCGTTGGCATAAGGCATTGGATCTTTATTACAAGTTATATATATATATTGCAAAAATTATGAGGTGTCCAACATATAAACATATCAATATATCGGGTGCATTGTGGGAACGATTTCCCGTTACTGTCCCGCACAGAGACCGACGCGACAATGGCTACGTATACGTACTGTCAATGTCCATCTAAGCGTTTTGGATGTAGTAACTAAACGAAATTTTCCCACTACTAAACAGCTTTTAAATGTCGTAATTATTTTTAAAAGCAATCACAACGAACCAATCACGAACTAAAGTGAATACCGATTGGTTTCACTGGCATGAGAAAGCAACCAATCAGGAGGAAAAGTAAATGCAATCGTGGATTGATGGCGTGACGGACCAAAACCAAAACCACGATTGGTTTACTCGGGAATTTGATTCGCTGACTGATTACAAAACATTTTCACAGCCAATAGAAAAGTAACCGCAAAACCAAAACAATCATCGAAACTGACTTACGACACTCAATTGAAACCTGCTCTAAGGGTCCGGATTTGGCTTAAAAATATATGACGAATGCCGGGTTGTAGACGACTCAGCTAACAAATGACGGTTATTAACGAATAACAAAATATCACAATAACTGGGAAATACGGGATTTGGACCTACCCGGCTTTCTCGTAAGACTGCATGGGTCCGGTGCTGGACCCCATGGCCACATATCCCCCCTCCCCCCTCCCCCTCGTGATTGCACCTCTGATTCAGTGTTTTCCCGTTGTTAAAGTTCCTCAACTGCAGTCGTAACAGCGATTTATTTTCAAATCATTTAAAAGTGCAGACAAAGAATTGCTGACAAAGAATTAAGAGTATTTTTCAATTACCGTACACCGCCTGTTTGACGTCTGCATATTAGTCATGAGCCAATTAAATAATCGTGTTTCAGCGGTGTATTTACATTAATCACATACTCAACGAAATTGATCGATTCTGATTGGCCGTGAGAGGAGTGCAATTTATCCCAAATTGCACTGTTTGGTTGTAATTACCGCACTCAAAATCAGGAACTTGATCATCTATACATCGAAAACAAAATCTCTAGATTGATATCGAAGTAAATAAAGTTGTTCACAGTCATGTTTTGGTAAAGCAATTGTTTTCGAAAATTTTCGAATGGTTAAAACTAACTATGCTGCGCTGTGGTTACAGCAAAAACACGTCTAACCCTGTAAATTCGTTTTAGAGTACTAAACATTTCAGATGCTGCAGCATTACTTATTTTAACGATATTTCCGAAGATTCTCCTAAGATTCAAGAAAACTGATTTGTTGAGTATTTGATTAACAATAAATCATACGGTTTTGTCGTGCAATTCTGGATAGTTTCGAACTCGTGAGTTTTTAAAGAGCTGAAACTACACTCGCCCTGTGGGCTTGTGCAATTCTGATACTCTTTGAAAACTCATTCGTTCGAATTTATCCCGAATTGCACGACAAAACCATGATTTCCTATACTTATAAGACTGCTTAAAGGGGCTATGTCATGGTACTGCGCATGTATCGAGTAATCTCTCGGTTGGTGGCTGTTAATTGGATACAAACAGTTAAACTTCCCTCCCTCAATGCTTGATTGAAAGGATTTTCAATATTTTCCCTGGAGACTGTTTATATACACTATTTGTTAAGTCATTTTTGCATATTTGCTTTGATTTCAAGCATCCCACATGGCCGAGAGGTTCGTTAGTTCATATCAAAATCGGTGGAAATAACTGTTTCTGGACCGGAACGCGAATGTATAGTCTATTACCGTGACACAGCCCCTTTAATCTGAATTATTGGCTGCATGGTTCATAAATAAATTGAAAACTTAAATTATGACGTAAAATGTTTCTCTTACAAATAATAGGATCTTTTATAATTGTTTTAAAATAGAAAACATGTTCCGTGTTTCCATAGTAACACGAGTTTGGGAGAACGAGAAATGGCAACACAGCCCGAAGGGGTGTGTGTCCAGTTCTATTTCGAATTCTTATAATCTCTCACAACTTACTTAATGTTTCAGTTTTATTTCCTTTATAAAAAAATCGAGTAAAATGAAACGTAAATTCCCCCAACTAGCTGAATAACGTGCGCAACAACTTTCTATGTTTCTATTTAACAGACAATGAGCTCAAAGTTTCTATCGGCTGATAGTTAACGAGGAACATAGAGCTCCAAGTCAACTGTCAGCCATAGAAACAAAGCGAGTAGTCTAATTGTTTTAGTAGAAACCAACTAGTTGTTCAACCTTTAACAAAATTGTCTTCCGCTCTCAGAGGGCACTATAAGACAAATTTATGCATAGCATTGTATTATATCGATATGACAATAGTTTAAGTAACAGTCCGCGCAAGAGATAGGCACAATTCTATTGTTCAGATGCAATTTGCTTTCCCACTTTAGTATTTTCTGTTTTTCATACTGACAACTCATCAACCCTTAAATAATAAAATTCTGAAATTGAATCCACTAAAAATGCATTTTAAAGGTAGGTTTCTTTTGTATGAAAACATTTCATCCAATCAGAAGAGTCCAAAACAATAACCAAGAAAACATCCAATTTGAAAATGTTCCCCATATTGAAAGTTCGTCATATTAAAAGTTATGAGTGTTTTCACAAGATGCAATTCAAATCTGTTTACAAAATGAGAAAAAATAATACTCTTCTTCTAAGCCAATTAGGTGGAAGATTGAAACAATACCACAATTAGCACCTTTTTACATTCCATGCATAACACATGCCTACCTCTTGCGCGGACCATTACTTAACGATGCAATACAATAAAATACAAAACAATGGTATGCATAAATTTGTCAGAGTTTGGACAAGTATGCACTATAAATACAATAACTTATTATTTTGTGGCGTCGAAATATGCCGATATTTCGTCCGCGGACATTATCTATTCCGAGAGGAGAACAGTTCCCGAGAGCGAGGCTCTAGGGAAACTGTGAGCTTCGAGGATCGGAGAATCGGTCCAAGGACAAATATCAGGGCATATTTCGACGCCACGATGTAGGTTATTATTGTTATCATCCTTCAAATATTTTCTTTGACGCGGCGCGCTTATACGCTCACAGGGGGTGTAGTCGCTGATATTTCCTGCTCGCGGGGAGAAAATATCGGGTCACATGACGCATTCAACCAATCACGCACGAGAGAAAATATTTGATGGGTAAAAACGACTGATAGTTTGCATCGGCGCGGAGGACAGCTATCAAGTCACGTGATCGCTTTTGGCCAATGAGCGCGCGCCAATAGTTCTTCGACATACATGTACACTATTTTTTTATAGAAACTTCGAGCTCATAGTCTAATTGTTAAATAGAAACACTGCTTTCAGAGGGCGCGTACTATCGAATCTATAATTATTAATAATCACAAATTGAAAGTGAACGATGTTTTTTGTTATTATCTTTGCATATGCGATGCCAAATTAATACGGTATACAAGCATGGGATGTGCACCAACCTGTAATGTTCTTGTTATATTATATGGAGAATTAAACTGCTCTAATAACTCTTTTATCTTCGAATTTACTATCAACTGTGAATGTTACGTTGGCGTGTGCGTTCTTGTGACATGGCAGCAAGTCCGATGCTGGGGCGACAAGTTGAATTTTTGATCACTGTACCGCTGCAAGGCTTGCCTGACTTCGAGGAAGGTTATTAGAACTTGAGAGCAAATAGAAAATACCATTCGGTTTCCTCCCATTCTTTCTCTCGAGCTCACCTCTGGTTTGATTCCTAAGCAGACGTCGTTCAGTTGCTTGTTTTTCTTGCATCGTCAAAATCGTCTCCTGAAATTCAGTGACGAACGCATTGGTAAACTTCCTCATTTCCTCGGTCAGTTGTTGCTTCGATATATAAGCTTGGCAAGTTTCTAAAAAGAACAGCAATACAAAGATAAAGTAAACAACAAAATGTTGGAATTGTGACGGTTCAGGGTTTTTAATAAATATTTCACCAAAGGATTGCACCACTATAACTGAAGGAACGTTTCATGTAGTTGGTACGTGGTTTGGTAGAGATAGCTTATTTTCGGAGTGACAGTTAGACTTAGGTGGGATAAATATTTCCTGGAGGTAACCTGGAGTTAAATCATGAAAGGCCTTATACATAGTTATAGCTTTTTGTTTATCTCTTTTAATAGATAACTTCTCCCAACCAAGCATATCAATCACACATTTTGAACTTTTTTGTCTAGTATCAAAGCTTGCCGGATTTAGTTACTACTCTGGCCGCGCGGTTTTGAAGTTTCTGAAGTTTGTCGGATAGCTGTAGGGCTAATCCATCTCAAACCGAGCTACAATATTAAGGCTTTGTATATCTTTTTTGCAGTACCTCTATCAATAAAAGTGGCGAGTGGCGCGAACGGTCATGTTTTCATAGCTCCGCTAAAATCGCGACCTAAACATAATTCAGTTGACTATTTCGTCTTTTTATTTACTGGTATACATTTATCGATATCAAGCTATAGTATGCCACCAAAAAAGAGTGAGAAGAAATCCACCGCGAGCTTGGAAATCGAGATTGAAGAAACCGACGGGAAGTTAAACATGGCGTCGATCGAAGGCCTCCTTGATCGCCGGCTTAACCAACAGACCGTCCAGATTAATGATCTGTTCATTAAGTACACAAGGATAACTAAAGCAGACCTAGATGATGTTAAAAAAAGTATGGATTTTCTGAGTTCTAAATATGATGGATTAATCACCACTGCGAGCAAACTCGAAGCTGAGAACAGTGAACTACGATCCGAGAATGTTAAGTTGAAAGACAGGATCGACACACTCGAAGATGGAGCCGCAATCGCCGTTAAAGATCTAGAAAACGTAAAGCAATACCAAAGAAGAGATCTACTAGAAATTCACGGTGTACCAGAATCTCGGGACGAGGACACAAATGCCATTGTGAAGCAGGTGGTTGAGTTACTGGATCCCGAAATGGTACTAAATGAAGTGGACATATCAATCAGTCACCGTCTGCCTTCGAACGAGGGATATTTCCCGCCGATAATCGTTAAATTTACTCGCCGAGTTGTACGAGACAAGGTCTTCAGCATGAAGCGCCGCCTTAGTTCAAAGAGTACGTTGGACTTAGGTTTCATGCAGGAATCGCGTCTGTTCATAAACGAAAGTCTTACGCAAAAATGTCGAGAGCTGTTGAAGGAGGTGAAGCTTTTCAAGAGGGATAACCATTTCAAGTTTGTCTGGACGAAGCAGGGGAGAGTACTACTTAGAAAAGAAGACACTTCGTCCTCTCAAGTCCATTCCTTCACCACAATGGAAGAGTTTCAGAAGTTTAGAGCTGGATACGTAAATTCGCGCCGAGACATGGGCGGAGCCGAGTGATGGACTCACATGTAAACCTAGATAAGTAGTTATATTTGTGTTTTAAATATTGTAGTGTTCGCTTCATTAAGTAATGTCCTGCCCTTCAATCATCTCGATGACGATAACTTTAATCTAGTTATTTACGAATTCTCAAATGGTCAGATTAATTTTGACGAGGATAGATTGTCGAGCTTAAAATTCAACCCATTATTATCGGGTGGTAACAGAAGCTTAGCTCTTTCTAATTACTTAGACCCAGATTCAAAATTTTTTTTTTTGAACACCTTGAACTGCGATTATTATATTGAGAGTAAATTTAATGATGTATTCACAAAAACGATACCCCATAATTCTGATTGTTTATCCCTGATTCACTTAAACATTCGTAGTCTTTCCCGTAATCTTGATAGCTTAACCAATTTCCTGGCCAATATTAATAATAAGTTTTCGATTATTGGTATTTCTGAGACTTGGCTTCAAAGTTCATTACACACTGTTGATATAGAAGGCTATCATTTTATTCACAAACACCGTCCTGACAGATCAGGTGGCGGTGTCGGTCTCTATTTAGCTTCCGATCTTGAATATAAATTTCGTGTTGATTTAACCCCCGATGACGCGGCCTGTGCTGAATGTTTGTTTATTGAAATTGACAGACCCAGAGGGAAAAACGTCATTGTTGGAGTTTTATATAGACCTCCGAATCAAAATGTTAATGAATTTGTAAAAAATGTCAACTCCTTGATGGCAAAGGTCTCTAAAGAAAACAAACTTTGCTACATAATGGGTGACTTTAATTTGAACCTAATGAATTACCATTGTCATCAAGCGACTAGTGAATTTTTGGACATCATGTACTCTAATATGTTTTTCCCTTTAATAACGCGTCCTACCAGAATAACTTCTAACACTGCAACCCTTATTGATAACATTTTTACCAACAACCTTGACAATAGTTCGTTTAGTGGTCTATTGTTTACTGATATTTCGGATCACCTGCCCGTTTTTTGTATTCTTTATGCACAGCGTGTTGAAGCCGACAAAGATTCTCATTTTATATTCCGTGATAAAAGCAAAACAAACGTAGCGAAATTTCACGACCGCCTAAGAAATACAAATTGGTCTGAGTTATCCGGGTATAATGATCCCAACAATGCATATGGTAGTTTTTTGGATAAATTTACTTACATTTATAACTCTTGTTTTCCGCTCAAAAAGGCAAAAGTTGCAAAACACACTGGTAAACCTTGGTTATCAAAGGGTCTTCTGAAGTCCGTAAGGAGAAAAAACAAATTATATAAGAAATACCTTGTTTCCCCTAGCCCTGAAAATGAAAATTTCTACAAGAAATATAAAAATAAATTGACACATTCACTGCGCATTGCAAAACGCCGCTATTACGAGCAGAAATTGGAAGACGCTAAATCTAACATGAAAAGTACTTGGAACATTTTAAATGAAGTTATAAACAGGAAAAAACGCATTAGTAAATTACCTTCAGTTTTTACTATTGACAATGAAAATATTTCCAATCCTGCGGAAATTGCTAATAGATTCTGTGACTATTTTACTAATGTTGGTCCAAACCTGGCTAAGAAAATTCCCACTTCGTTAGATTCTCATAATTCTTTTCTTACCGGTAGTTACGTGGACTCTATATTTCTTGAGTCGGCTTCTCAAACAGAAATAATTGAAATTGTGAATTCTCTTCGTCCAGGGACGGCTGCAGGTTGTGACAAGATTCCAATGTGGTCTGTAAAAGATTCTATTGCTTTAATCACTGAACCATTGACTCATATTATTAATTTGTCCATCGAATCTGGTATTGTTCCGGACCAAATGAAAATTGCTCGTGTCATCCCGTTATTTAAATCTGGCGACAATAGATTATTTCCTAATTATAGGCCAGTCTCGGTTTTACCAATCTTCTCGAAACTGCTCGAAAGGGTCTTCTATAATCGCTTATTGCAGTATTTAGACAGACATGATATTTTGTTTCATAATCAGTATGGCTTTAGAAAAAACATTCAACCTCCCTGGCTCTCCTTCATTTATTCAACAAAATTACATCTGCTATTGACCAAAACAAATTCACAGTGGGGATATTTCTAGACCTTTCCAAGGCATTTGATACGGTCAACCATGAGATTCTGTTTGATAAACTTCAACACTATGGAATCCGCGGATTGGCCCTTGAATGGATAAAGAATTACTTCTTTAATAGATTCCAATACGTTGAATATAATGGTACCTGTTCTTCGTTTAATGGTATTAAGTGTGGTGTTCCACAAGGGTCAATCCTAGGTCCACTGTTCTTCTTAATATACATCAATGATCTCTGTAACGTCTCCAATGTTTTTGATCTGGTTTTATTTGCTGATGACACTAATTTATTTTTTTCTCATAATGATTTATCTTGTCTGTCGAATGCAGTCAATACAGAAATGGCTGGGCTATCGGATTGGTTTAGGGCTAGTAAGTTATCGGTGAATGTAAAAAAATCCAACTATATGATTTTTAGACCAAGGCAGAGAAGGCAAACATTTGATCTGGCGATAGAAATAAATAATGTTAGGATTGACAAGGTTAATGAAGTCGTATTCCTGGGGGTGATCTTGGACGAAAATATGACTTGGAAGTCTCACATCTCCCATCTTGCCAGTAAAATATCAAAATCAATAGGAATTATATACAAATCAAGTTTTTGCCTTTCCAAGCCAGCATTACGTACTTTATACTATTCCTTAGTTTATCCATATCTCCAATATTGTATCACAGTCTGGGGCTCTACCTATCCATCCAACCTTAATCGTATTGTTCTGCTTCAAAAACGCGTAGTGCGAGTTATTAATAATGAGGCATTTGATGCGCATACTGACCCTATATTCAAAAAAAATATGATTCTGAAATTTGAAGATATTTACTTATTCAATTTAGGAAAGTTCATGTTCCTGTTCAAAAATAATTTATTACCTAGAAGTTTTGACAAATCTTTTCTACGAATTTATCAAGTTCACAATTATAATACTAGACATTCTAAACTTTTTTATATTCCTTTATGTAGAACCAAAATTAGACAGTTTTCTGTTTATTATCAGGGTCCAGTATTTTTTAACTCGCTGAACGCAGACATTCGTGATGCCATGACCGTTTCCTCGTTTCAATCCAAGCTGAAAAAGTATCTCTTCTCCCGTCTTTGAAATCGCTTATTATTTATTCATTAATTTTTTCATATACGTGTTACCTCAATACTGTATAAATTGTTATCTTAGTGTGATTTTCTCCATTCTGTTATTTTTCTTTTCGCGCCACTCCCACTTTGTTTTATATACACATATATTGTAAAGAGGCAGCCCAATGCTTCATAAGCCTTCTGGTTTCTTTTTGGGCTTCCTCGCCATTTTGTTAATTACTTTTGTAATCATTTATTATTATTTTTTGATGGCAAATAAAACTGTTAATACTGTTAATACTGTTAATAAATGGCCTAACTCGTTTTAGAGCACCAATGCCAGAGGAGATATTTTTAGAGATTTCATTGATATGCTTTGTCCAGGATAATGTATGATCTATGTATAAGCAAAGAGATCTTGTGTGGTCTACCATATTGATTTCCTTTTCTTCGATATGTATGTTGATTGCAGATTAATTTTGTGTTTGCAGTTTTTGACGAGAGCCAATGATCATGAATTCAGTTTATTTGCTTTGAGCCAAGTGTTGACATTTTTCAATTCGTCATTGATTTTCATTTGGAGGTCGTTTTGGCTTAAAGCATTAAAGCTTATGCTCGTATCGTCTGCATACATTCTAGGGAAACCTTCATTGAGACAGTGAGGTAGGTCATTAATATACATAAGGAAAACCAAAGGACCAATAATTGACCTGAGGTATAACACACGTTATGCACTAGACAAACAACCATGAACTTTGCATTTTTGACTTCTACAACTTAGATATGACCAAGTCAGGGTGTTCCGGTCAACTCCATATTTGGCCAGCATAATAATGTGATATTTCTTAGATTTTAGTAATTAATGATTGTATTATATACTCTTGTAGTTATTTTATATCGAGTTAACGTCTTTGTCATTTTAATATATATTTATTGTTTCTTTTTGTTGTAAAACTCCCATGGCACCCATTGATAACTGCATTATCTGAAGGTTTACCCTGGTTAATTATTAATAATATTATTATTATTAACTTAAGTCCAATGTGCCATCAATACAATCAAGATGATCGAGATATGATTGGTGAATGTGCGGTCCATAACTTCCCATACGGACCGCTCGCCCACTTCCGGTAGACAAGAAAATGAAGAAGCTATATAATAAACATCTTATTAACCTCGGGCCGTATCGTAAGTTATAGATCCTCGTTTTTCTCCCTTTCTATGAAGAAACTGGCTACTTCGGTCTCCTGCCTCCATGCTTATGGCCTGCTTCCCTCTTGGCCATAAAAGGGGAAAAACTCGGACTATAGCTTACGGTATGTACTGTAATCTTTTGTTCAAGAATCTTGAATGCTTAGTGAATACTGCTGATTATATACGGTTTGGGAATAAGAAAAATAATTAAAACCGAACCTCACGGCAAACCTTCCTCAGGGTATAGGGGTGTATCACGATTCACTGATCATTTTGTTTACAAAAGTACAATTTTCACAATTTTTGAAGAGATTTCAAAACACGTCGCGAAAGTTTTCTCCACTCAAGCCGTGAAGCCGTTGCCATAGATATACTAGGCGCCTTTTGAGAATTGAAATTACGATCAGCATAAGTTTGGTGCTTCATTCTCTTCTTACTTTTAACAATTCCCGACTTGTTGAATCGCGGTACAAAACTAATTGCGATTTTGAGAACGCCGATACCGAATCATACTGCCGGTGTTGGAAGAAAATATATTTTGCGCGACTCCGCCCAATACGAAATATATTTTCTCCCAACTGGCCGGCAATATAATTCGGTATCGGCGTCTCAAAATCGCCCAAAACATGATAATTCATCGCATAGGATTACATAAATTAAACAACTGCTGAAAATGTTATTAAAAATATTAAAAAAACATCGAATTTAAAAATGCAAGAAAATGAGAAATCGAGAGGTAAAATCAAGCAAAATAGATGGCACTACCCGACACCAATGAGCTCATTGCCCGGTGAATCCATCTGAAATATTCGTTTTCCCAGACAGGGTTAGTTTTAGATTTCATTCTCATTGTGAACAAAAGATGCCTCGTTAGTTTCTCCAGCATGGCTGCAATGGCATTAATCATTTGAATAAAGATACGTCAACGCTTGTAATTGGCTAGCGGAGCAGAACTCGCGGGAAATACATTCTAAAAAAATTGCCCGTTTGTAAAAACGCTGCATCATAGGCGCCCCCCTCACCCCCAAATCAATGTTGTGATGATAATTCATGACTTTAACAAAACAAAAACCTACATTGAGTGGGGGAATCGGGGGGATGTGACAGGAAAATACATTATGAAACAATTGCCAAGTGTCGGCCATCCCTTCATGTAGGACGACACGAATTGCTACCAAATTGTATTCTATTGTATTGTATTGTATTGTGTTGCGTTCTATTGTTGTATTGAATTGTATTGTGTTGTATTCTATTGTATTTTTGGTAAAAATTCGTGTCGTCCTACATAAAGGGATTGCCCAAGTGTCCCAGCACTTTTGACCACGATTGTAGCTACGTCGTGTCCAAACTCGTACCCAGACCCCATTTGTTACTACGCATACTCGGCGAAAATATCCCCCTCCCTGTGCCACTGATCACGTACACTTACTAACCTTGATGCTTGACCGTCCTTCTGTTGCCTATAAAAACGTTCACTTCCCACACCAAACCAAGAGCTGTCAAACCTCCCATTAATACCATAATATAAAATATGACCGTCTTGAATAACGATGACTTGTGATCAAAGAGACCCGTTGTTATCTCTACGAGTTCATCCACTCTTTCCTCCTGCAGGTCGAAACAAATTAATACAAACATGAGTGAACACGAAAAGTCATTTAACCTGGATGTTTGTATAGAGAACTTAATAGGATATTTTTTTGCAGGAATGCAATCACGTGGTTGTACTGGATGGCAAAAAAAAACGAATTCATATATTTAACGGTACCTGCACGAGATCGGTGGCCATTTCATACCTCCAAACGATTGTCGATCTTTCTAAAATATCGTTTTGAAGTTTGTTTGCCATCCAGTAAAGCCTTTCCCATGGGATCACAAGCGCAATTCATTGGTTATTGAAGTGATATATCAGCACGTGACTGTTTCCTGTAAAGCCTTTCCCATGGGGTCACGAGGAGGGGACAATCTCGGATAACCTGCACCTAAAAAAGTAGCCGGTAACTGTTCGTTGGAGTAGGTATATGATAACAGAAACAATAGTTTGTCAATATGTCAATTTGTGAAATGACAATTCACAAAAAAGCCTTAACATGTACGAGCACAAGATACGCATACATCAGAAGGAAGATTGACGTAAACATTTAATGATCTATGATAAAATTACACTTAATTAGCTTTCATGTTCTTGACAAACTAACGTTTTCTCTTCGTCGTATAGTTTTCCCCGCCGACCACATTTTCGATGCAGCTCATTCAGCGTGAACTACTCTTTGATTGAATGAGGTTAATCCTGCGTACATGCGTCTGTAGTCTTCGCATTCAGCGGTAATTTTCGAATACGAAACTGGACTATTCTCAGGCAAAATGATGTGTTATAACCTCCTTATTTGGTAGTTACTAACTAGACTCGTCTCCAGACTCCTACTCAGTCGTCCCATCATGCAATCGCAAAGTTTTTTTTTTTTCAAAATTGGGGCCGTTTCGACTCCAGAGTATTAATAAGTAGCCTGGTAAAACCTTCGGCGTTAACTCTCACAAAGTGAAATACAGGTATATTTGGAGTCGGTTTATGTTTTTGACCTACGTAAAGTACATACGGCAGAAAATGTCGAATTAGATTTCATCAAGAGAGCATAAGTAAGAGAGGGAATCTTGTACCGCGCGCTGTGCGATGATAATGTCTAATAAATCTATTTTTAGTAACCGGAAGTAGCTGAAGCAAAGTGCGCGAAAATATTTTCCCGCCATGAGATTATTATCGCGCGCTGCGCACTTGCTTCAGCTCAACTGCTTCCGTTTATTAAAAATAGATTTTATTAGACATTATCATTATCTCTTAAGGTTACCGGATACCTTCAAAGCGAAAAAGATGGACAATTTTTTTTTTCACACAGAAATGTAGTTTTAGTAGTAGTGTCTCATATACCAAAAACTCCGTTGAATAAAAATTAATGTTGACGGAGAAATACCAAAAGGAAGTTTTTGACCGGAAGTAAAAGGTTCCGTTTGATTGACAGCAGATCAATATAAGCACATGACAAGTGCTCACTCGCCCGTAACGACGGTGTGAAGATATAATAATTAAATTTATTTCATATACCAATGTTTACGTTTATTGAGAAACGTATTTCCACACATGATTCCATAATTCCATCGGTTGTTGGCCTTATGCCTTCAAAAGAGCAAGCAGGATGCCCTTAGCTTGGAAAACAAAGAAAAAAGAAAAGCAAAACAAGGCCAAACTGAATGGATACGACTACAAAGCCAAATAGGAGTCCTCGTAAAACCCGACAAGGGTTCGTATTTTCACTTTCAGTGCCGAGTGGCCCACATCTGAACATGAAGAATTGATAGGAGCCAGCCGAGAAAATATTTGTTTCCAAGAAAGCTTAGATGGAAACGTAAAGCCTGACGGTGACTCTGAATCACTTGAAACTAACACCACGATCTTAGCTCGCTATTGCCGTGCTGTTTCAGCCGCCTGCAAATCGCTGTCTCCTCTACTAACTATGCTGGCATTCAAGGCGTCTCTAGGTGTTCACCTTGGCTTTGTGGCTCCAGGTCTTTTTGTCTTTCCCATTTTTCAAGTCACACAAGAAAACTAGAACAACCAACTATATTAACATGTTCTCGATGCGGCGCGAAGCTTTGATCGGAAATCAACATTGGCGGGAAATCTTGACAGATAGTTGAACTGTGATGAGAAATGATTGGCCAAGAGCTCGTTAATTGTTGGAGAGGCGGGGCTTCAGATTCACGCACGACAGACGGCTAGATTTTCTAAAATGCTATTTTCTACGCTTTCGATTTTCAACCAAAATAGAGTTTTAAAAAAGCTCCCAATCAAGAGAAATTTAGTCGATTTGTTTGAAATTTTCACAAAATGTCAATTGATAACTCCGCTGCAAAAGGGTGTCGGGGAATTGGAAAATTCTAAAAATAGAGCTCTTGACGGTGTTTTCCGCAAATCTACTCTGATTATTTTTCGCCTTTTCACGGAGAGCATGATAACTTTTGAACTAAATCGAATTTTGAAATTCCCCGACACCCTTTGGTAATACGATTCCTCTGAAATGCGACAAAGCAAACAGATTTTAAAACTTTAAAATATTTTCGGAGTCGGAGCTTCTGAAAGCCATCTCACTAGATCCGAGAAACGGGATCGCGGAAAATTCGAGATTTTGAAAGAACTCAAAACTTTTTATGTATACTTGTAGCCAATTTTATAAGCTTTAAAATGATACATGGATGATTTATCTACGATGTTTCTTCGAGGCGCTACATAATTTAGACTGGAAACGCACCCTGAAGGTATCCGGTAACCTTAAGTATACTCTCTTAGTTTCACACTATACTTCATAGACCTCTCAAAAACTGCCATAGACCTCTCAATTTCGCTTTCAAGAGCTTTTGGCCGGGCTTCTTGGCGTGGAGCCAGAATGAAGCAGTGACGTCACAATATCCAATCGCGCGTAAACGAAAAGGCTGGGAACGAGGCTAGTGGTTACCAAGCAAAGTTTGTTATTCGGCTGAAATGAAGATCGAATATATTTAAACCTTGGAAAGCTTGTTACTTTACTCACCTTCACCACTTCCATAAACTTGGCGATATGAGAAAACATCTCTGCTCTATGACTCATCATATAGTTATGAGAGCACTGATATAGCTTGGTAGACGGCCCCGATATGACGATACCATAAGTAGACTTGGAGTCATAAACCTTTTTGATACGAATATGGTTGCTGATTGCTGCAAATTTATTTTTCTTCGTTCCTGCTTCGTAAGCGTCCATCAATATTCCCGTCACTTCTCTACTTCTCAAAGCCTTGAGAACCTCGTCAAAGCTAGAATAGTTTTTCTCTGTGGGAAATGAAATGTAATGCATCTTATTCACAATTGAAGTCTCATGGCTTCGCGTACAAGCGCTATATTTACGTGACTCAGACTTTCTTTAAGTTGGAGTTTTGTCGTTCATAAAAACATGCATGCCTTAAAGTTTTATTCTACCTCGATCTCACTGGATAAAATGTGCATTGAGACCAGCCTAGAGGTACCCTGGGTTCCAGAGGTTAAATGTTTTGCCTTTTGTTGGTAAATTCGGCGTAAATTCAACCTCTGGGCCAGGTCTGTTTGAATCTCGTTTTCATGCAGAATAATGCGTCAGTAAAAAAGTCTAGATTTTGATTGGCTAAGAGCAGTGAAAGTTATATTTGAAAATTGAAAGACCAGTGAAAAAAAGTTGAAGCACCAATTCAAATTACACTACCTTTTCTCAAAGTCTCGAAACAAAAGATCCTAACGTTAAATGTAACCTAGCTTTGTAGACACGTATTTCTTGAACGTAGTTGATAAAGAAAACTGCAGAGAAAGGGGTGAAAAGTTATCAATTTTAGTTCGCGCGCGCTGCTGACGCAATCATTACTGCACGCCATTTCGAACATCGAGCACGCGCTCAACGTGGACGGTCTTTTACACGTGATGGTATTATCCAATTACAGGTTGTTGTGAGCGTTAGCCAATGGCTATCGGTCTCCATATTTTGGATGAATAAATTAAGTTCAAACAGACCTAGCCTGCTTGCATGCTCTGGTTGATTTGGGGTTCCTGTGGTGAGAGAGAGGAGTGGGAAGGGGGAGAAAGTAAAAGAGAGCCTGCGACAAGACCGTGTTTTCGAAATTCCCGTTCGTCCACGAACGGGAATAGTTCTCCAATCTGATTGGTTGAATCTGAAAGGGGCGCCCGCACTTCGTTCGAAAATGGCGTGTATTATGGTGTAAGCAGCGCGCGCGAGCTAAAATTGAAAACTTTTCACTCAAATCGCAGTCAATTGTCTGCTGTTTTCTCTCTTTTTCTCAGGTTTTTATTATCAAACATGCAGTAGAAATACAAAGGGTTCAATGCTAGGGTACATTTACAACTGAATCTCGCGAAAACTTTTATTTTAAAAAACTTTGTGAAAAGTGTAACTTGCAATGGGATATGACGTCATGGGGGCGAATTTCAAAAATAAAGGGTCTTGTCGCAGGCTCTCCTTTCTCTTTTTCCACCTTCCCCCTCCTCTCTCCAACCACAGGAATCCCAGATCAACCAGAGCCTGCAAGCAGGCTAAAACAGACATGGCCCAGAGGTTAAATTGTTGCCGTCCGCGCACTCGACGATCCTCGCCTTTTGCGCTCGCCAACGCTATTTACCAACAAAAGGCAAAACATTTAACCTCTGGAACCCAGGGTAGCCTAGAGGCCCTTTTAGGGTAAATTCCGACTAAGCGACACGGTGTTAAAACAGCGACATGAAGGACATGAAATAACGATGAACGTCTGAAATTGCGAGAGCGACAGAGAGAAATAAGAAAACAATAGACGAAATTCCGACAGCGACATGCCCACCTTCCGAGACTGCGACACGACTAGTTTAGAAATTCAGACGGGAGACATGCATCCCCCCCTCCCCCCCCTCAAGGGCCTCAGCCTAATTCCAGGCATACTGGCTGGTATTTTTTTGAAAGAGCGGTTACGTCACAAACCAGTACAAACCATATTAACCTAATCAGGAAAATTACCCAGGCAGCCAGAACACCTGGGAATGGGCTTTTATCGCACGGCGGCCATGTTGAGTCCCAGGAGAATAAAAACCTTTATTTTCGTCCGGTAAACTCGTTCTGAAACCAACCAGTGCGAGGCTACCGGGGCCAAAACTATTGTTCTTTCCAAGATGGCCGAACTGCGATAACGGCCCATAGGCTGGGTTGGGAAGAGAGAAAAAAAGTAGATTCATTCGGCACTTCAACGATTTACGCATCAAGGCGGCGGCCAACTTTATAATTATAGGTTTATAATTTTATGACGTAATATATACGTGCGGCGGTACCGGGTCCGGATTTAAACCTACAGTAATTTCAATTTTCCGTAAAAAAATGTCGAATTCCGGGTTATAGACGATTCAAAATAATCAAACAGGAAGAAAATCCGGGTTCGTTTTCACAACAACTTGGAAATCCGTGCTCTTTTTTCTCGTAAAACCGGGTCTGGTTCTGGACCCCATTGCCGAACATATCTACCATGTATCATACAACATATCTACCATGTATCATACAGTGCCCCCCACCTCACCCCCGCCGTTATAAATCATGTCGCGTAAATATGAAAAGAGCAGTAACAACTGCTTTGTTGTGACTTTTTTACACAAACTAGTGAGTAAAAGAACTCTGGGAATTTTCCTTAATGCAAAAGGTTTATTTCTGCGACGCGTTTTGAAACAGTTAATTCAAAATCATTTCCAATATGGAGTTTTGACGCATTTCACTCGCAATTCTAGCAAAGGACAATGAAATGAATTTCAGATGTCATGCAAAACAGTCAGGCTACAGGCAAAAAGGAATTTAAGGTATATAACAAAAGCAACTCTATTTTCGGCTGTTTCTTTGTAGCATGTACGGTGGCGCGCGAGAGACTGTCTCGTATTAGTATTTGAGAATGAACATGTCTTTAACCGAACAGTATCATTGCCAATACAAGAGTTTCTGATGCTCAACTTTAAACCATCGCGAAGGAAATACTTTTTTAGGTTTGGAACTGTTACATTACATATCAACTGCTTATTAACCGAGCGTGAGGTCTGTACAGACCGAGCAAGCGAGGTTAATAAGGTGTTTATTATATGGCATTTTTTTGTATTTTTAGATGATTTTTTTTCACTTCCGGGCTTAACGGTTGATATTACTTCCGGAAAGCGCGCGCGTGAACTCAATTTCCCGCTCTTTTCAATTTCTCGGAAAAAGAACCAAAAATCAAATTCAACCAAAACTCAATTTTAATGCATCAGTTTACTTGATTTTTCTTTTACAAATTCAAGGATAACTAAGAACAAAGCTTTACAGCATACTTAGTAACAGACTGGGCAAAGTTCTAGGACATTGAACATCATTATTTGGGCAAATCATTTGCAATCAAACCTTAAATATTTCGGGGATATACGGCAAAAACTCAACGAGTTTTACATCAATTTTACACGACTTGGAAAAGTTCTCTAAGTCTAAAGTCACTGTGCATGGAGATATTCCACTAGGATTTCTAGTCTTCCTCATCGCTCTCGATGACATAACGACGACGTTTTCTCTTATCGTCTTGGATAAAATTTACTGGCCCGTGGAATATCTGAAAATTACAGCCAACCACGCTTTGCACGCCATTGAAGAACGAAGACTGATCCGAGGTGACCGAATTGTTGGCTCCCACTCTGGTTTCGGATCTAGCACACGATGACTGATTCAAAGCGGACATTTGCTGCACATCTGGGCTTCTGTTGATGTCTTGAACTCTACTCAGGGCGAGCGACATTTGCCTTTGATGTTTTTCGCTGGCCGATTTATAAGACTGTAAGCTTTCGGTGCTTTTGTGGCCACTCAGCTGTGCAACGAAATTCTCCGGGATCTCGGCATCTAGTAATCTCGAGATTGAGGTTTTATGGACCGAGTGATTGCTGACTTTTGCTCCAGCTCCCTGTTGAAGACCAGCATTCTTCGCCGCTGTGGATAGGAACTTTCCGATCTGATTTTTGCCTAGGGGAGTTTTCATGTACCAGATTTCATCTGTTGCCGCTCGGTTGTGCTTGATGGCCAGAAAAAAAGGCGCCTGTGGTGCATTCATTTCTACAGGACGGTGACTTTTGAAGGTTTTGTAGAAGCTGACAGGGCACCGCTGGTTGTTGGTCGCATAAACCTTTGGCTGGAAGGCTCTCTGGTGGCCTTGTTCCTGTCCAGTTCTTGTCTTTGTCCCTCTTTCTGCTAACCAAACAAGCACTTCTCCGCCATCGGGTGCTTTCTGTAATTCCACATCGCCCCAGCAAAGTTTACGACTTTCGTCTCTTGTTCGGAAGCCAAAATGCATAGAAAGAAACCACCAAATGGTTCTTTGCAGGACTTCTGGACCTTTGGCTTTGTCACCAAATTCTCCGGAGTTATTTAGCGCAACATTGTTGCGGCAACGGGTATGTTACACGGGACGATTTTTAGCGCAACATCTAGCTAGCACCTAGGCTCCTACTCCGACACCCTCGTTTAGAAACATGGCTGACAAGTGAAGTCTTTGTTTGTTGACGTAGCCTCGTTTCCGTGGGCATAGCGAACAGGTTTCTGGGACGACGTTGCGCGAAAAGTCAACGGCGAGGGTGTTACACGAAGCAACTCCAACAAAATTCGGGCAACAAGTTGCAGGTTTTTGAAGGTAATTCAAAAGCTTGCAACATGTTGCCGCAACGAAGATTCCGTTAAAAATCGTCCAGAGCGCCATGTTACACTATGTTGACTTTTCGCGCGAAAAATCGTCGCTAAAAATCGTCTCGTGTAACATCACCTTTAAACAACTTATCTTCTTCCTCGTCAGTGAGTGCGCGGGTGGCTTGTGGCTTGTTTCCTTTGCCGTTGTTTACGAGGGATTTGCGTTTGGCCGCGAGGACCTTCCTTGACTGTGCGAACTCCTTGTCTTTAAGCACGTTTCCTGGATATTTGTTCTCTTCCAAGTGCCTCTGGATGCTCCGCTGGAAGCTGCTGAGGGTGTTCGGCTCGTACTCGGTGTTGCAGTTTCCTCGCTTACTTCGCCAGGATAATAAAATTCACTTTTAGAATGTTCGTCTTCACTCATTTTAGAGCTCCTCTGTCGGCCTTGTGTTTCTTGTATTCGGTGTTGAATTAAAAATGCGTAATATTTGTTTTTCTTTATATTACGAACCGGCGTTTTCTCGATGTATCAACACAAATTTGAAACTGGCGCCGGCAGGACATTATTTGCAGTCTTACATCAAGTACTATGCCAGTCCGAATACGCAAAAAGACGGACCGTGGTCCGAATACGCAAAAAGACGGACCACGCGTCGACCAATCAGAATGCAGGAAATCGCAAAGCCATATAATAATAGGTACTTATTGACTGAGTGAGGTCATGATCTGCGCGACCGAGAGCCAAATATTTTCCCGTCCGGCCCGACCTAACTCAGTCAATAGGTTTTTAATTTTATCATATGATCATATGTTTTTGTAGATCAAACCGCAAAACAGCAAGAAAAATTGTGAGCCGTCCGGCCCGCTCACGCCATACACGTCCGGCCCTCATCACGTGACTTTTGTAAATGGTTTTGAAAGGAAAGCGCGCGCGGGGCCGTACGGGTCATATGATAAACATACATGTTGCAGTAGTAATACCATAGAGGACAAATTAATTCCTAATTTCAACTTGAAATTTCTCGTCCCCATTTGATTACCAATACTAATTCATCGTTCAGAAACAGATAGCGGGCTTGTAGTTTTACCCACAATCCTTTGCGCGCGAAAATCTTTAAATTCGTTATAAAATTGCAGAAGATAAAACGAGTACTGTTGCTAATACACTGTCATTTAAACGAATATAATATTTATACGTGTTATTCTGACTGTGCTAGGTTCGCAAGGGATTGTGGTCCAATGTACAGCCGCCATCTTTTCCCGTATCGTGGATTGAATTTCGATTTATTGTGTTACGGTACCTACCAGTGTTGACTCTTGCATTTTTACGGACGGCAAAACGGTACTCTGGCGTTGCGGAGAGTGTTGCCACCTAACAGAACAAAACGAATTCGGAGAAACAGTTACTGAAAATAGGGTTTTAACTATTTATACTCATGAAATTGAACAACAATGGTCATTCTTTTCACCTTTGTCCCATATAACTTTGTGCTGGACTTGAATATGATGGTCGTAAATGCAGCTGTTATGGCACTACTCAGGATTCCATAGACCACTAAACCAGTCAGGATCCAGGCAATAGCGAACAGCTTGGCTCGTGTAGAGGCGGGAATACGGTCACCATAGCTATACATTAAATACAACAAGTTATATACTATCGATGAACGTTGTCCGAAGGGTCAGCGCACATGCGACTAAGCGCATGCGTATTGCTAATGCCCGTTTTATAATTACTCACCCAAAATATCCACCCACCCCTCCCTTGGGTATTCAAGTATATTTAATGATTACCATTAAATTTAGGGTGAAATAGGGGACGTGGGTGGGGGTTTCTCAGAAACCGTTATATCTCAAGGCTGGCTCCCATCACTCAAAATATCCACCCACCCCTCCCTTGGGTATTCAAGTATATTTAATGATTACCATTAAATTTAGGGTGAAATAGGGGACGTGGGTGGGGGTTTCTCAGAAACCGTTATATCTCAAGGCTGGCTCCCATCACTCAAACGTCCTTATATAGGCTTTTCCCACGCGGCATCCATCTTGGAATAAACTCTATTGTTAATGATTACCCGTGTTTAACCGAGGCTGGGTAAGCATTAACAATAGGTTTATTCCAAGATGGTCGCCGCGTGGGAAAGGTCTATACTCTAACTCCATTCTCATTTCATACAATTATGTGAATCAAGATGAGACAAATTGTAGTTTTCGACGGCATTTGAATGTTTTCGTGCCAAGGCGACCAATAGAATCATGCAGGAGCATCATCTGTTACGTCATACAACACTTTCCCAGACCTAGCTATACTTTATTTGATTTCTCATCGTTCGATTGCATTGCAGCATGTTGGTTGATGTTAATAGCTGTGCTGCCTCGTTAGTTTCTCTTGTTTGGTCAACCAACATGACTGCAACATCATTAATAACTTGAATTAAAATTACACGAACTGAAACGCTTGTAATTGGCTGGCAGAAACCGACCCCGGTCTGTGAAAATGTGAGATGGACGTTGCGGGTAATAGTTCAGTTTCGTATTCAAAAATAATCGCTGAATACAATGACTACAAACGCATGTACGCAAGGTGAGCCTCATTCTGAAGTTAAATATTCATAAATACCAGCGAGAAGGTGGGCTATTCACAACACTGGTTGTTGTAGTTTCGCGTTTTGCACCTTATCGCTGGTATTTAAGAATGTTTAACTTCAGAATGAGGCTGTTTATAGGGCATTAATTTAGTCCCACTTTGACTATTGTAGCTACATATGGGGAAACTTAAACCAAGGGCTCTCTGACAAGTTACAAAAACTACAAAACAGAGCAGCCCGCATACTAACTGGGTCTACCATTTCATACCCATATTGACGAAGTAACCTAGGGTGGAAAAGACTAGAATCTCAAAGGGCCATTCAAAAAGCACCCGAGTATCTGACTAAAATGTTTGAAAGAAGAACCGAAGCTATCCAATATAATCTCAGAGGCTCGTCGACTAAAATCTCCTTTCCTCGTCCCGCACAAACTTTGGTAAAAAATGCTTTCGTTTTGACGGGGCAAAGATATGGAATGCACTGCCCGAGGTGTCAGAGCCTCCGATAAAATAAGTATTTTTAAGAAAAGATTATTAATATTGTAACCTAACTTCCCTATTTTTAACTATCATACTTAAACACACGACATTCACGTAAAACAGTAGGCAATTTTTTTTTTTTACAATCTGTATTTTGTAATTGTTTTATGCTATTACTGATGTTTACTCGTGTATAAAATAAAGTGTATGTAGGCTCCGCCCTGCGTACATGCATCTGTAGTCATTGCATTCAGCGGTAATTTTCAAATACGAAACTGGACTATTGGCTCCTAGCTCAAGATCAAGAGCCTGGCAGGTATGCCTTCATATAAATCTATACATCCTAGTCAGAGTAAAAAAATCCTAGTCGTACTTATCATACCTCAATAAAATATTATATTGTAGTTGTTCAGAAACTAGCTATACTTACCCTAATGTTGTCATGGAGATGAAGGCCCACCACCAGCCATTCCAGACGCCGGGAAAATATTCAGGCGGAAACTGCTCAGGATTCTCTGAGGTATCCTACGGGAATACACAAAGCTCAGTACCTGTGCTGATCTATATCTATTTTGTTGGAGAAGAAAATTTGTTACTCCTTCTGGAGATTTTTACCGCAAGTCTGATGTTAACAATTGATAATAAAATCCCACCCACCCTCCTCCTGAAAATTGAATAGGTCATTCATTTGCATTGAGGATGTGTAACATACCAACGCCCACATGACAATCCCAGCAATTAAAGCCATCACCACTGTTATAATAATACACGGCCACGTCGCTAGAGTGGACTTCATAATAGCGTTTAGCGGCGCATCTTTATCGGGATCCATTAGAACAAATGCAAAACCCGGCGACTCAACGAGAGGGATGTACCGATAAATCCCTTCGTATCGATCTTGCCACTTCCATCCATAGACAGGAAAACTGAGGTCGTTGTCATCACCAATTAGAGCCCGCACCGCCCCCTCGTTTAACTGGAAGGCGGATTTGTTGTATCCATTTTGTACGAAGTCCACATAAGATTTTCCGTGCAGCTTACACGTACGACAGCAGTCGATGGTCATGTTGTTTAGGATCTCGGGTATCATTCCAGACATATTCACGGATTTTTTGTCGGGGGCGATCGAGACTCCGACATACGGTGGGAAGATACGATAATTGGTGGTGATCCTTTTGTAGCACCGGCATGTGTCTAGAGAAGAAAGCGTAAAGTGCAGCATGAGTTCACAGGATCTGCGCGTAATAAACCTAAAACTACGAACTGATTACCAATTACAAAGGACAACTTTTCTTATGACCAAACTTACCAAAATACGCATTCAGAATAAGGAAATATGCTATTCGTATCATGGCGAACAATATCGTACATCATGGCCGCCGCGCATGCGTAGAATGCATTACACGTCGTTCCAAAATTAGTGAAAACAGTGAAGACAAGGCTTACCTTTTCGCAATTTTCCAATTTGCTGCTTTAATATTTATATTTCTTGAGGTCCACAAGTTTTAATTTCAGTTAACATGCCTGCTCCTGCCCTCGAATATGATTGCTAACAAGTTGTGGATGATTAGACCGGTTCCCGATGCTCTGCTAAAAAACGACCCAAATTAGCTAGAGCCGCCATACATCTTCTGTTAAATACTGTAAAGGCCAGTCAGAAAGCTCAATTACAAAGACTTCCGAGTAGTTCATGTTTGAGGTCCACAAGTTTGAATCTGTTCTGCAGATACCAAAGTAGATTCTAACGCCAGAAAAACGAGTTGAAATACTTGCTGTGGTGGTTCCAAACGTCCTGTAAATAACTGCATTTTAACGCCAAAACTCTCCTTCCCAAACGTACAAAGTTTAAAGGGACAGACCCGACTCGTTCAGCTGTTACATTTCCCTTCGCGCAGGACGTTGAAAACAGCAGCTCGTCCGCCATTTTGACTGTCGATGTCCATGTAACCTCTCCTCATTCTATAAACACCCATCAACGGCTTTCTTTTTAAAAATAGATTTTCACGTACGCGCCCGCAATGACAACCGCTGACTGTACGAAATTGTTCGCCATGACTTGACAAAATCTGACTGACTGAAAAATACGTATACTGCTTTAGAGAAAAGTAACTTGTAACCCACTTTAATCATTGGCATCGGCTTTATCTATAACGCTTCGAAACAATATATCAAACATTAACAAGGCTTTCTCTTCTTTCCCATGGTATTATTTCTGTAATTTTGATTATGAGGAACTTGAAGTTCAATTGACCCTTCTCGCACAGCGGCCATGACTAGAAATAGATTTTGGGCGGCCAGCCTCGAACTGAGCAGTTTCAGAACGAGTTTAGACGCACAAAAACAATGGTTTGTATTCTCCTGGGACTCAACATGGCCACTAAGAGAAGAGGCAATTCGATCCACATCGCTCCTTTTTAAAAAATATAATTTTTTTTAAGTTGTTATTTTCTAATTTAGATTATCAATAATAGGACATGTGCACGATGACGTCACATGCTACAACTACCAGAACTCTTTGCGCGAACCATAAGGAGTTTAAACATCTGAATGAGAAAGAGAATTTGAAAAGGATTCTGGTAGTTGTAGTAAAATGACGCCATTATGAAAATGTTCTATTCAACACACATGAATGAATAGAACAAAAAAATACTATTACAATTTTTAAAATAACATAACTTCATTTCTCAAGACATCAAGAAAAAAATATAATAGAGGGATTAAGCATCCCATTCTTTCTTCCCGCGAACGGCAGAAATGAAAACATAACCACAATTTTCGCGCGTTTGCTACTTGATATTTTAGGTTTTTACGTGAAGTTGAGTAGATCCGCGTTTGTTGTGAACATTGGAATTCTTTTCCACTTTTCTTATATATTTATTTCGTATTTTGACTGCGGGCTGACGTTTCCCGTTTGCCGTAGAACGCGGTGCTTAATCTCTCTATTAACAGACATACACATACACAGAACAATAATAAATACTGTGAATACTCTTGCCAGTTACTAAATATTCTGTTCATTAAGGGCGAGGGAAATAATTAATATTTCCCTTTATTTTCAATGATCCATGCAGGTTTTTTATTTAGCCACCTCATATAAAATCTTTTTTTTTTCTTCAGAATATTTGAAATACTTTTTAAACAGACGTAACGAAGGGACTCATCCTTTCTCTCTTGCTTTTATTATATAAAGCAAGCTTATACATTATAATGACGCATATAATTAATTGGATGTTCATCTTCTACTCCTAAGATGATGTTTAATTGGCACATTAGATTCTGGTAGAACTATGTCAATTGTTTTCTATCCAGGTTCTTATTTCAAAATAAAAATAGCAAAATGATGTTGGATATAGAACCTAAGGACTTTCAAACCTCCAAATGTAATTCCTGATGGTCCATCGCCACCGCGAGTGAATCCAGATAGGTCGACCTGATAATGCTCATAATTGAAAAGCCCTTCTATGACGTAGCGTAGAGTGTCTTTTCTCACTGTTGTGTTTTTCCAGGGTGCGTCGATGACGGGCTCGTCTCCAATTTGAACAACCCGCCAGGACACACGATAACCCAGCATTTTCTCTATGATTAGAGCGTCTTGTATTGGCTTCCATTCAACAGGTATTGTGGTTGGAGTAGTGTAGTTTCCCGCTGTGACGTTTATAGGGGTGCTTCGTGGTCCTGTATTGATTTAATTTAACAATTAACAGTAATAGGCAATCAAATACAGTAGGAGAATAAACTGAGCAAAGTCGCGTCCCATTCGTGCATCCACTGACAGTTTTCCCAGATCTTAATCGATCATATAAAAAAACAGAAACTGGAGAATCGCCTATTTGTTATTAATTATACAATATGTGCAAAATACGTATTCTGATTGGTCCATTGCTGTGTGTTATTAGAGTACAGATGTACATTTATGACGACACGAACCATTTCTTATCAGCGGTGTTATTTTTGGTATGTCTTCTTATAGATTCATAGATGATGTAAAGAACAGTCAAGCTCAACTGTGTTTCGTGGCGTACTTCTTTGTTCTCGTCATGTTTTGCCGTGTGATCTGTGCATATGAGAGGACAGACGCACTGAAAAATCACTTCGATTTGTTAAATAATGTATTAACCAATTAAGGACTACTTATATCATAGTAGATTGTTTAGGAGGGATATTGCGGAATGACTTGTAGCATTAAAAGTAAAACTCCTGTTCCTCTTACCCATTTGGTCAGGTTGAATAAGATCGAACGATGCATTTCCATCTCCAATCCTCGTAAAAGCGAGAATTCCAACCGTATAGTTAGCCTTCTTATCCATGTCTTGAATAATAGTATAATTGTCAGCGTGGGTAAAGTTCCTAACTAACATAGGAGACCCAGGAGCAACGCGTCGGTACTTCATTCGGTAACCTCTTATGATACCGTTCTGACAGTAACGGGGGACTGGTCGCCAACGGACCAAAACCGAGGAGAATGATGGGACATCAAATGTGACGTCAGCAGGAGGCAAACAGGGGACTGAAGTAGAAAGGACAAAGGGTTAATACCTCATTTGCATAATTTTGGTTCCTACTTCTAGTTACATCTCTAGCCTCGCTTTAATGCAACCGGAAGTAGAAATCCATATTATGCAAGGGCTCACGGAACGTTTAATAGAAGCAGGAGCCCATTACCAGGAGCGTACCTATGTGATGGGTAGCGCCCACAGCACAGTAGACGATGTGGCTATTTATAGTCGCGAAGTTCTGGTATGCGATTACGTTGTTTTTTGTTCCCTTGTTTTTAGCAGTTTGAACCCTGTTAATTACAATTTTTCAGTGCATCCTGATTGGTTAAAAGTGACGGCCTTTGTTTCTTCTCGAGGGAAACACAAAGCTAAAAATAGCTACATCATCTGTTCTGCTGTTGGACAGACCTAATCTGGGAGATGCACGCTCCTGGTAATGGGCTCCTGATAGAAGTTAAGCTTCGTACTTCTGGTTGCATGGAAGTGAGGCTAGAGGTGTATCTTGACGTAACCGGAAGTACGAACCCAGAATTATGCATGTTATATGAAATCATATACAAAGTTCCTATTTTACTAAGGCCCTTTTACACTGTGGAATTTTGTTGCGATTTGAGCGGTGATTTAAAATCACCCGTGTAAACTACCGGCGATTTCACGGCGATTTCACGGCGATTTTAAAAATTCAATTCAATTTGAAATTGCCATTGAAATCGCAAGTAAAATCTACAGTGTAAACGGGCCTTTACAATTCGAACCCTTTCCGGCTGATTCTTTGAATTATTCTGATGTTCAAACGCAAAGTTCGGCTGTTTACCATGATACAGTCGTCATGGAATTGAATTATTTCTGAATAGAAAAGAGCGGCTTTCAAGCCATTTCCAAGTCGCTTTCGTTTCATTCCAAAGCCATTTTTCAGATGTCATTTATTTAAAAGAATAATGAAGGTTCAAGAAGCGAACAGTAGTTAAGTTAACTCACTTCCTTCGTCGGTGGAGACATTCATTTTATCGCTCTTAGGACCTTCTCCGATAGTGACGGCTGATATAACCACAGTGTAGTTCATCCAGATCTTCAGACCGGTAAACTCCCACGAATAATCAGGTGTCGAATTCGAAGGAATTGATCCTGTTTTTCCTCCAGATTTCGCAGTATGATTTGCCTGTGCTGGAGTGAGAGTGATGTTTACCTCTGTACCATCAGGTGAATCTCTCTCCCAGTAATTGATCTTAAACGACCGCAGAATACCATGAAGGCTTTCCTGCGGCACAGCGTACCACTGGATTTGAAAACTGGTTTTACTTGTGTTGAAGACTGTGGTATTTGAAGGTGGTAAAGTGGGCACTGCGTAGAAAAAAGGATATCATAATAGACCCAGCCTTTCAGCCTGCCTGTTTGTTGCCCCATTTCAGACCACGTGATAGTTCTTCAGAGGATTCAGAGGAGTGTTTTGTTTTCCAATTATAGAAATTGGTACATTTCCTCTTGGGTACAGAAAAACAAAAATGCATTACTCAAGGGAGAAGTCACGTGGTCTGAAATGGGGCAACAAACATGCAAGCTGAAAGGGTCAAATAAAGAAATTAAAGTGCAGAAAACATGATCAACAATAAGAATAATTTTGAAATTGAAGAGAATATATTGAAATAAAGGGAACGTTCGTAGCGGGGGCTCCTGCACGGCACGATTTTGATGCTCTTGCAGAGGACCACAGATTTGGCAAGAAAGCAACAATTCGCTGAATTTATTAACCGGACACCCGCGCACCCGCATCATTTCTCTCCATAACACGTTCTGTGGGCTCTTTCCATGTACCGACTGGTCTGATCAGCCAGTTCTCATATGGAACGCGTCAGTTATGATAACTAGTTCAGGAAGGAGAACTGGCCAGTTCTATTGCACACAGCACACAATATTGTCGCCGCAAATTCCGCCGCCACTGTCATTAGCAGACCTTTCCTTCAGTTTTTACTAAAGAGAACCAGTCTAGACTGGCCGGATAAATGGAAAGCGCAAAAAAATAATGAACTTCATGGTCCAGTGGCAAAGCGCGCGCTTCCGGTAGGATTTGGCCCAGGTTCGAGTTCCTAGGTGAACCTTTCTTCCCTTTAATTTCACTTTTTCTTACCCTCCTTTGCGACCTTTTCTTTTCTAAGCTCTACCCATTGGGAGCGCAAAATACATCCAGCAGCATTCCCTGTTTCATGTGCCACACTAGCTGTTCCTTCTGGTAAGTTATTTTAATAAACTAGCAAGCTGTACAGGCTACCAAACTTCCACAGAGTCCTGAACAGCAGCAAAAAAAAAACGAAAATTAGGTAGTACTACCCCTCCTTTTTCTCCATAGAACCACTTTCTTGTGCCATATTTCCTTCCTTATTTATATAGATTGAAGATGCTTCTTTTCAGCTCATCGCCAGAAATTTCAGACGCGCGTGTTGTGTTACATCAATTGCCCCCTGGTATCATGCAAGTTCGCACTGCTTTTAAATTTTACTTAGAAATGTATGGGCTTCCATCAGAAATCGTGTTTTATTTCTCACACAAGGATAACGTCAAATATCTGGGCAGAGTTTGAATTATTGAAGCTTTCTGAATACAACAGTGTAAATATTAAGAAGTGGTTGTTTCATTTGATGTGTCCAAAATCACGGTTAACACGTCGAAACTGCACAAATGACTCCTAAGAGTTATAAATTGATATTAAGATGGAAATCGGTGTGAAGAGAAAAATGTCTCCCCCTTACCGTATCGGCGAGATGATGAACTATAGCAATGTTCACTGCCACGTCATCCATTGTCGTTAATGTGCCAACCAGAGGTCCATTGGTTCCTGACACAAAGCGGCCTTTTGTAATCATGGTTGGCACATTAGCATAACAATCGTAATGTTTATCAACACGAAACATCGCTATAACACAAATGATAGTGCGATCCTCCAGGAGTAAGTTCGATGTCTCCAATCTTCTTTAGAAGATTACGGATAGGAACCGACCCTTCTTGTGAAATCGCCATCTCTACACGGTAAATATTGAAAAATAGGCCGAATTCAACATTCAATATCTTAGCCTACGTAGCAGTAGGTCAGCAGTTTATCAGATCAGTTTGTACCTCATAAAACATGTCCCTGAAAGACCCGAGGGAGACGAGTCTGCGATAAGATTATTTTAATAGTAAGCGGTATTTATCATCTACCGGCTGGTACTTCATATATGTTACATTATAATGTCCTAGTATACCACATATGACATCAATAAGTCTGCCCGAAATTTCTGGCGATGTCTGAATTGAAATATATATACTCTTAGTATTCCTCCGTCATAATGGCATCAAGAAAAAAGTGTAAGAATCAAGTAGAAACTTTCGTCATCCCCCATTTCCCGAGGCCTCAGAAAGACTGCGAGTAAAGGTAGGAAATATAACCACCTCCGGCCAACGCGTTCATGTAACTCGTGCACTAGATCAGACGAGCTAGTTTAAAGAATAAGACAAACCTTACCATCTTCGGCTGTTATGACGATAATTTTAGGGCTATAAACCCCATCTTTGACTGTATGTCCAAGCACTTGTATGACATAAGTAGTGTACTTTTTGAGTCCGGTAATTGTGCGACTATGGGAATCATATTCCACCGCTCGTCGCCGTCGTTTTGGTGTAGTTTCGACTAAGATGTACAGAATACTTTGGTTTCCCTTAGCAAGTTCGTAGTAGGCGATGCGGAAGAATCTGATAATTCCATTTTCGTCTGATTTGGGGATATCGAACCATTGTAGTGCTATCGAGGTGGAGCTGGTGCCAAGGCCCGTGACATTGACAGGAGGAAGTGTAGGCGCTAAAAATGAATGAATCAAACAATCGTTTATTTATACATGTAACGCCTAGGAGCTACAACTTGTTAACACGCGCTAGTGTTAAAGAGAAGAGAGTCGTTACTAATCAATTAGGGAAGAGGTCAAAACAATGATACTCTGGCGGGACCCAATTTTGATGGAAGGGGGGTTGTACCCAGAACCCACCACCTATTTTGGCAAAATCAGTTGTTAAAGATCCTATTGATTGCGTGACGGAGACAATAAAAGCTAAGCAAACACAAATTAAAACCAAAACAATCACTGAATTATTTTCGACACTCAATCGAAAACCGCTCTATTTTGAATTATGTTTGTAACGAAAGTCTAAGCCAAAGATGTTGAATGTCCTGCATGTCATGGTATTGCGCATGTGTGGAGTCAATTGTTGTTAATTGACAAGTTTAAGTAACCCCCTCCCCCCTCCCCCTCTTTGATTGAAACGATTGAAAACTAGCTCTTCGGGCAATTTGTTAGTTTAATGTGTGTGAGAAATTCACTAATAACTTTACTTCGTTCAGATTTGAAACAAATATTGTAAAATTCATTAATAATTCATAAGGGTACTAGCCAATCCCATGTGCTGAATGACACCACATGATCGCCTCCATATACCCCCGTACAAACCTGTTTAATAACACATCAGGCTCTGTATCGATATACAGACCCCATGGTCCGCGATACAGACCCCATGGTCCGTTATAGCTCTAGTAGTATTCTGTATCAGGTACAGAATACTACCTAAGCTAGTGAGGGAAGTCTCATGACCGATCACCGACTTCCCCTATCCCGGGAGGGGTGAAATGACAAAGTACATCTGCTCTCTTATATGTACACACCATCTATTCCATGTGGGACCTGTTTTCCTGCACGCTACGCTCTGCTCTGCTCTCTTATTGCATACACATTGTCTCTTCGATGTGGGATATGTTTTTGTGAGAAACAAATTCATCCCACATCGATAGCAAGGTGGGAGAAATCAAAGGTTAAAATGTTATGTCATGCATATCAATGGATTTTAGTTGTCTATTCATTTTACAAGTAAGATAAAATATTCACGTCCGATCTGTATGGGCTTTACAATGGCTCACCGAAGCGGCTCGCCATTGTAAATGCCCATACAGATCTCCCGCTCATATTTTATCTACTACTTAAAGTTCTTAACATAGCCCCATTAGAGGTGTTTGCACGTCTCCATGGCAATTTCGAAATTGCACTCTATTGCCTAAAATTGTACTCTATTGCCTATTAATGTTCAAATTTCGTGCATTGTACAAAATCCAAGCATGTGATTGGCTAATGAGCGTGCATTATTGGTGACCACAGCACTCGACCCAGACCCTCTCTTACCTAGGGAAAGGGAGACTAGTCCTTCGCTTAGTTACGTGTTTGGACGGCTTGCAAAACCTCATCGCATATTAAACAGTGAAAATGCAGACAATTACTAGAAAGGTAACGGCAGGATTGAACTCTGTTGCCTGTGTGACAGAAGATATATATTTTGAGGCGAACATTTGCATAATCGCTCGTTGGAAATGGCTGATTTGCGAGTGCTGGAAGTACAACTTTACAAGTCAACGTGTGTCCGAGTGAACAAAGTCAAAGGTTTCTACAACACTCTATAGTAGTCTTACTTAAGAAATGGATTGTATTTCCGAGACCTTACTCTGTCAATAATAGGAGAAAATTAAGCGCGAATTCAGTGGATGGTTCGAAAACCCAGGATATTTGATTTGGAAAATGTTTGCATCGGAGCCGAGCACATGGCCGGAGGCCGGTTTCGAGTCAAGATTTCAATTCAACTGCCCCACTGGAATCTGCAGGTTAGTTATTTTCGATTGAAAGAAACTATTAAAGAAAGCAGACTATCTAGGAGTTAAGCCAGCTAAATAATTGATATTTGAATACATGGCTCCAAGAGAAACGTTTTCGAGTTAAATGTACAATCATACTATTCGCCTCACATTATGTTTTCAGGCAAACATTTCCATAATCGTTCTTTAGAAACGGCTGATATGCAACGCTGGAAGTACAACAACTAACAATTCAACATGTATCTGAGTAAACAAAAGTTTCTACAATACTTTAGCAGTCCAAACTGAAGAAATGGATTTTATTTCCAGCGAGACCTTACTCTGTCAATAAATGAGGAGACAATGAAGCGACAATTCAGTGGAAGGTTCGAAAACCCAGGATATTTTTATTTGGAAAATGTTTGCATCAGACTCAGAGCCGAGCAATGGAGGCCGGTTTCAAGATTTCAATTCACTGTCTTGCTGCAGGTTAGTTATTTTCGAATGAAAGAAACTATTAAAGAAAGTAGACTATCTAGGAGTTAAGCCGGCTAAATACTCGATATTTTAATACATGGCTCCAAGAGAAATGTTTTCGAGTTAAATGTACAAACATTGTACTCGCAAGGCGTCAACTAAACTGACCGAACGCCAAAGTAAATTATTCTTTGCAAAGTTATCTACTTCTGTTTTTATTCATTGTCTATTGAAATTACTTTTCTTTGTGGAGATATTTACCGTAAAATGATTTAATTCATGCGAAATATTTGACTTCTTTACTGATGAAATTGTTATTGACAACTGATTTCAATTGAAATTCACGGCTGACAGTGCACTCAGTTTGAATATTAAAAGGGTTAGAGACTTTATGTTTGTACTTTATCGGCAAAATACAGTCACTTGCTGACTGTACGATGAACTCAAAATTTCTTCATACTGCATTCGGCCTTCGGCCTCATGCAGTATTCATTATTTTTCGTTCATCGTACAGTCAGCGCGTGCCTGTATTTGTCGATAAAGAACTCACAAGCAGTCTCTAACCCTTACCTAGTGCTCAGCCAATCAGAATTGATACATGTTATTGAATATACTATAAGTATAAATATAAGGAATTACATCAGTGCAGAATATATTGTTGTGGTTATCTATACGTACCATCCTCTTGAGTTATACAGTGTACTTCCACACTTTTGTTTCCCTGGTCGTACTTGTTGAACGCAGCAATTCGTATTTCGTATCTGGTAAACTTTTTTAAGCTTAATATAGTATAGCTTGTCACAAGCTCTTTTATTTCAATTTTAAGTTCTTTGCTGTTATTCTTGGCGTCTCTGTAGTATAAATTATAACCAACGACGGCTCCGTCAGGGTCTGGGTGGTTGTTAGTGACGGCATCCCATTTCACGAAGCACTTAGTTGATGTACTGTTTATGGTTTCTGAAACATTGCCTGGAACTCCGTCAGGAGCTGCAATAAAAGCAAAAACAACCTCGTTGTTTCTCGTTTATTGGTTTGTCCTGAGACACGATAGGAAAATGAAGATACCTTGATGGAACTTCCTACTATAAAACGATACGTTTATGGTTGGTCTGTGTACTAGGAGATAAGATGGCCACCTAGTTTGCTTGCATGGCAACGCAAAGGAAGAGGGGATGGAGAGAAGGAGGGGGAGGGAAAGGAAGGGAGAACCTCTCTTCATTTCCTTACCCCTCCTCTACTTTGGTGGAACTTTCTACTATAAAACAATGACATATTTTGCCTGTATCGCGACGTAAAGGGAGAGGGAGCGAGAGAGGGGGCGGGAGAGGGGGAGCGAGCGGGGACAGGAGAGGAAGAGCGGGTGGAAGAGGAAGAGGGGGAGGGGGAGGGAGAGCGCTTCTCTTCGTGTCCTTACCCCTCCTCCCTTTGGGCCGTCTAGTTTTGAAGTTTATGCTTTATTACCATGTATTCAGAGTATGATATGCTGCAGCTCCAATAATCAGTTTATACTAAGATAGTGCAATATAATTAAATTGCACAGTAGCCCTAGTCAGGTATCATAGATTTAAAGTTCCAACTGGAAAACCTGAAAACAATTACGGTAAATATATTAAAATGACTAAGCTGTCATGTATATTTATCTGGATATCTATTTCTAATGATGTCATCTGAGTATTATGCCAAAGACGTTCGCGTTCCGTAGCCTTCAGAGGTTATGAAATTCTGGTAGCTCTGATTTTTCTAAATGGATGAGTAGTTTCTGTAAAATAAATTATGTGGCTGGTATGCAAAGACGGGGATAAGTGGCTGGGTGCTTATAAAGTGAATGGGCTGCTCAAAGTATATGGCTAAAAAAATTAGTTGGAATATTGGTTGGGAGGGGGGGGGGGGGGAGTTCGTGGAAAACTGGGGGAAAGGATTTTTATTTTTACACTTTTAAAAGGGGGAAGAGAGTCATTGTTTATATCTGCGAGCCGATTACCAGCCCACCCCCACCTCCCAAACTCATAAATAATGAACGTCCCATAAGAATGCGTTCGAGGGGGTTAAGAGTGAAAAGCAATAAGATATGTATGTTTCTTTGGGAGGTAATTGTTTTAAGGTGCATACATTTCTATTGCAAAACAACATTAAAGCAATTATATCAGTACATACGTGGTAAAACTTTATCATCCGTTGTAACGTAGATTGGTGCACTCCTTGGTCCGTCTGACACTGTAAATGCTGAGACCTAAAGTAAATTAATCAAATCAAATCAATATAGTTGTAAATTGAAGTCCAGATCAGATGCTATAAACCATAATCGTTCTACCCCTTCTATGAAAACATGGTGCTCTTCACCAGGAAAGCCACGTCATGGCCATGGTTTATTTTCAAAACCTCAAACCTTGAAACGGACGCCAATCAAACTTGCCTTGTTATGTGCTAGATCAGACATATGGATATTTGAAAGATGCAACTGATCAAATTCACTGGATCTTCTACGAAAATACGAAATGAGCACAATGAGTCAAGGCCAAGCCTACCTGTATTGAATAATTCGTAAAAAGCTTGAGGTCTTCAAGGTTGAAAACATTTGTAGAGATCGGAACAGACACATTCTGCGTAGTTGCGGCACTCTCATTGAAAACCCTATACCAAATACGGTAGCCGCGAAGGATGCCGGGAATGTAGCTCACAGAGAAGGACCAGCTGACATTTATACTGAAAGCACTCGTGTTGTAACCGCTGATCGCAAATGGCGCCGTACTGGGGACTAATGAAGATTAGAATACGTCAGATAACATATTTTAGGCCTTGTAATCCATCAATTATTTTCTCTCCCGCGTGATTGGCGAAATAACGTCTCGTGACCCAATAACAGCTCTCGGGTTATTGTTTATATAGACAGAGAATCGTTTCTGACACCAGTTTATTATTAGGGATGCGTGCGGGATGCATTAGGTAGGCAGGAAAAGGATACTCGGGGAGTCTATCTCCTTCATACCGCTCTGGCAGCTGCCTAGTCTCCTTCGCAGCCTCACTAACGGCTGTTTACCGTACACGAACCCATGCCAGCATTCGATTCTCGATTGTTTGCATCAAGCTAATAAAGACCGTTAATTAATCAACGACGACTCACTCATGGCAAGATTTACAAGCTCCAAAACATATCTTCTTTCTGGATAAATCTAAGAACAGAATGCATACGAAGCTATTTGAATCGATCTACATCAATATTTTGAAGTTAAGCCTCTGTATTTCCAGTATGGCAGTGAAGGCGAGAGTGGTTCTTGCATTCGGATTGGCCAGTACCTTATACGTTAATGGGACTAACGTTGCGTGACGACCCTAATGAAGACTATCCACAGGCTTACCAGATTCAACGTTTGTCTTTCGGTTTACCTGTGATATTTACCGCTTAGTATCAACAGGCTATTTGAGAACAGTTCATATATACGCCCTGTGTGAATGGTCTTTCTTGATACCTACAAAACAAATCTTCAGAAATAAAGTTGTTTGGCTGTTTTTGTTATTACAATTTGGGGCATTGTTTTAACTGTTGGTGAGTGTGTTGAAAATTCGGCTCCGTAGCTTCACTTTTTTCATCGTCACAAGTGGGAAATTGCATATCAGATACATTACCTTGTTGTCCACGTGGGAAAAGGTGTTTCTAACAATTAGGCTACCGCGCCGTGACGTCACACAAGTCGGTACTCTAGTTACGTTTAATATACCTTTCAACATCTTCCTAACCGTCGAATTATTCTTATAGAGAAGTGTTGTTGACAAAAGTAAATGATTGTTTTCAAAAAATGCTGTAATACTTGCTTTATAAGGAGCAAAACATGACAAAACATGAGTGACGAAAAACGAGAATCTGTTCCGAGAAGCGAACAATTTCCGAGAGCCAGTGAAGATCGAGGGAAACTGTGAGTTTCGAGGAAAGAGAGTAAATGTCCAAGGACAAATATCAGTTCATATTTCAACGCCGAAAGTAGTTTATTATCTTTATGATCATTACAATATTTTCTTTTATGGGAGTCCTGAACGCGTTACGCTCACATTGGGAGGGGGAGGGGGGTGTTCGCTGATGTATCCTGTCTGGCGGAGATCATATATCGGGTCACGTGACGCATTCTACCAATCACGCGGGAAAGAAAATATTTGATGGTTTCAAGTGCTGATAATTGACGAGGAGCGAAATCAGCCATAGAAACTGCGAGCGAGTATTTTTTAACAGAAACCAACTAGTGTTCATTCATATCAGTCAAGTGCTGTAATCTTTTAAATCTTCATCATTTCCAAATTTTACATTTGCTTACGCTCGCTTTGTTTACAACGTAGAGAAAATGAATTTCGTTACTCACGGCGTGCGCGATACGGCAGTCGTTGTTTTTCAGTTGTCAGCAACCAACTTGTGTTTATTCGTATTTTTCCGAAATTGCATTACTTATAGACCTTTTTGTCGATAACGCCGCCATGTTGAATAACAATTTTATGGGATGGCCAGGAGACAAAACTTCTAGGTTTAACGAAGTGTTTCATTGCAATGCTTCATTTGCTTTCATAAAATTGTGTATTCAATATTGCCGCGTCATCGGCAAAGTAGAGTTCTAAGGACAGGAATTGCTCAAAAGATACCGAAACTGCCCTTGACCGCTAAAGGACTGGGCACTAATCAAAATTGAGCTGAGAATTTGTCACACTTCGAGGGTGAATATTCGATAAGTATAGTGGTTATCACGTTGGCTTTGACGACAGAAGGTTATGGGTTAGGGTTAGGGTGGATATTCGCTTAGCATAGTGGTTATCACGTTGGCTTTGATGACAGAAGGTTATGGGTTAGGGTTAGGGTGGATGTTCACTTAGTCTAGTGGTTATCACGTTGGCTTTGACGACAGAAGGTTATGGGTTAGGGTTAGGGTGGATATTCGCTTAGTATAGTGGTTATCACGTTGGCTTTGACGACAGAAGGTTAAGGGTTGGGAATCCATAAAAACCTCAGTCGCATTTTTTCCCTCTACGTTTTTCTCTTCTATTTACATGTGAATCTGGGACCCCTACACCTAAAATCTCGTTGTTTACTTGGGAACTTGTTTTGATCGTGAAGTGGTTAAGGTAAGTTTTATGGTTTGGGTTAGGGTATGTGGCAGAGATTGGGTTTGGAGTATATTCCTGTCATTAGGAACAGTAATACAAATGCGAAGCCGGCTTTTGGCCATTCGATACCTATTGCTCAAAATATATCGTGCAGGTAGGTTAACCAATCAGATCGCACGGTGCTCAATGGAAGATAATATATAAGTAGACGTCTTAGAGTAATATTAAGCAATTATTGGATGAGGTTGAGCATGATAGCGAAAATTATCAAGACAGAGGTCTGTGTTATCAGCCTATCAAGACAGAGGTCTGTGTTATCAGCCTATCAAGACAGAGGTCTGTGTTATCAGCCTATCAAGACAGAGGTCTGTGTTATCAGCCTATCAAGACAGAGGTCTGTGTTATCAGCCTATCAAGACAGAGGTCTGTGTTATCAGCCTATCAAGACAGAGGTCTGTGTTATCAGCCTATCAAGACAGAGGTCTGTGTTATCAGCCTATCAAGACAGAGGTCTGTGTTATCTGCCTATCAAGACAGAGGTCTGTGTTATCTGCCTATCAATACAGAGGTCTGTGTTATCTGCCTATCAAGACAGAGGTCTGTGTTATCTGCCTATCAAGACAGAGGTCTGTGTTATCTGCCTATCAAGACAGAGGTCTGTGTTATCAGCCTATCAATACAGAGGTCTGTGTTATCAGCCTATCAAGACAGAGGTCTGTGTTATCAGCCTATCAAGACAGAGGTCTGTGTTATCAGCCTATCAAGACAGAGGTCTGTGTTATCAGCCTATCAAGACAGAGGTATGTGTTATCAGCCTATCAAGACAGAGGTCTGTGTTATCAGCCTATCAAGACAGAGGTCTGTGTTATCAGCCTATCAAGACAGAGGTCTGTGTTATCAGCCTATCAAGACAGAGGTCTGTGTTATCAACCGAATTCAATAAATGTTTTATTATACATTTTTAAGCTCAAGTTTTAGCAAAAGAGAAAGCTATCGTAAACGAAGCTAAATGAAACGCCGCATAAAATTGGTTTGTTTACGATTGGATTTCTGCATGATTCAAGATGTTTTCTTTCATATTCGAGCTAAAAATTGCATTATAATTTACGAGTTTAGGAGAAAAAAATGACTAGAAACATAACTGAGCGCTAAAGTGGCTCAAAATAACGAAATAAGTGCCCTGCTTTCTTGCGTAAAATTGTCGTATTTGCTTACCATCGAGCGCTAAGTATTATCTGCTAGCAGATAATGTTGTACGCATATGCGCACTTAGTGCTATAGCTAGCTATGGAGAATTCGTTGCGTGTCCTCAGCCAATTAGAATCGAGATGTGAGTAAAATGTATAATAAAAGTATTTAGTTATTAGTAGGATTTAGCTTTTAAGTAGTCGTATTTTTAATTAGACATAGTATTTTAATATCAGATTGTAATTTTTTTTTTATTATATTCATTACCTGTAAAATATACGCAATGTATTTTATTAAATAATTTTTTTATCTATCTATCTAACATTAGCTGGTTTCTACTGATAGCGGATAGTTGGCAACGCATTCAGCTGTCATGTTCCTACCTCCCTCTCCGGTTCTGCATACTAGGCCTTCGCTGTAATTTCCCTCTTCCGTGGTGATAGCCAGAACTTCAACGGAATAATTAGTGAACTCTTGAAGTCCTGTCACCTCCTTGAACATCAACCCTTTGACACGTACTGGTGTTCCAGTCGCAGACGAAAGATTTCGATGTTTAACTAGATGGGCCCTGATAATCCCGCGGCGCCAGATGTTGGGTACCAGATCCCATTCAATCATAATAGAGTTCGCGCTAGTCTCTTTGCAGGTGATGTTCGGCGGTGGACGAAGTGGTGCTAATGAAGAGAATCAGTGGAAAATGTTTTAGTATTTTGATGGGTTTCTCAGATCCATCACGAAATATGAAGGGTCTGGATGTGAGAGCGAGCTTTCGAAAAAAATTCGCACTACAAGCGCCCGTTCGAGACTGAGAAGACAGAAACCAGAAACGAAAACATGTAATTTCTTCTATATAACATTTGAACAAAATCTGAAATAAGCATACAACCCATCATCAAATGGTCAATAGCTGTTAGCCAATCAGAGCACATGTTTTATCGTGGTAATCAATGTCATAAAGTGATTTCCGTAATGCGCATTTTATTTAGGATTTAAATACTTGTACTGAAACGTTCCTATCTCATTCGAAATCTCGGATAGTTTTAGAATCTATTAGTACATGGTTTAGAAATTAGGCTATTTGAAGTTCACATGAGCCCAACTACTTTATCACTAAAATCGATTCTACATCAAGTAAATAGTTCAATTGTAAAATTGAATAGTACATTTCGCGCGCTCTGATTGGCTAATCAAACAGTGAATATGATTTCATATTCACCTCCGAGCGAAGCAGTGATCACCTTGCGCGAGTTTTTGTCCATTTGACAGAAAATAAAATAACTATTTGGTGCTGGCTATTCACTAATGTGTGGTATATACTAAAACAATTATTCACCTCAATGTCGGTGAATGGTGGTGTATATTTACCGAGCCGCTTACTACTCACCTCCACTTCGGTGAATAATTGTTAAATATTTCGAATTGTTAATGACGTGACGTCAAACAGGGAATAATGTATTATACAAAAACTTGCTTGTAGAGATAATTGATCTTCTATAAACATCTATGTTATATTCCAAGCTTATATCAGTGATTTTACCAAATATTTTGTCTAAATCAGAAGTAAATTTCATTCACAAGGAGAAAGAAATGCCAGTAAATTCCCTGCGTGACGTCACCTCATTAGCATATTCGAGATATAAACCTTCAGAACTCATAGACGCAACACTCAAATCAAGAAATATTTACCATTCAACTATTTCAGTACTTGATATAGAATCGATATTAATGATAAAATAGTTTGGCTTATAGGCACTTTAAACAGCTTATAAAATCAAAGTCAATTTAAGGAAAGTTTTTAACTGAATAGCAGTATTTTGTTTGAAACTTCAACAGAAAGACAGATGTACCAGACTGATATTATTCAGAATACGAGATCCGGTGAAGACTTTAACAACGAGTGACTGGTGGGCCGGTTGCTAGGGAAACCAACTTATTCATATATAACTGATAACAATTCAAATATTCGTGGTATCTGCTCTTCGAGCATCTATCTTGCGGCGTCTTCTATATCTTTACCAACCTGCTTCATCTGTCAGGCAGTACTGTGGCAAACTGCTGTTTCCCGGGTATTTTGTGAAGGCATAGACTGTTATGTTGTACAAGTGGAATGGGAGCATTCCATCAATTGTGAGAGCAGTTGTGGAGACACAGACTAAAGCGCTTGTCATTGTAGGATGTAACGCTGTGGAGTTCTCGTCAACTACCTAGTGAGTATAATAATACGACGGGTTTCGCTTGAGTGTCGTAAAACCAAAACCAAAGTAATTATAAAGCCAATAGAGCGATTTTCAATTGAGTGTCGAAAAGTAGGTGATTGCTTTCGAATTTAAGTTAGTTAGATTAGATTGCATTTAATTACTTTTCCTCGTACTTCAGAACGAGATTGGTTCATTGTGTTTTTACTTGCTCGTGATTGGTTCATCGATGTTGTTACTTGCTCGTGATTGGTTCATCGATGTTGTTACTTGCTCGTGATTGGTTCATCGATGTTGTTACTTGCTCGTGATTGGTTCATCGATGTTGTTACTTGCTCGTGATTGGTTCATCGATGTTGTTACTTGCTCCTGTGATTGGCTCAGGGTTTGGTTTTACGACACTCAATTGAAAACCGCTCTAACGAGAGCAAATAAAACAAATAAAACTGAAGCAATTCGTGCTTGGTTTTACTTCAACCAATCAAATGGCAAAGCAAACGCAATCATGGATAACTAACCAATCAAATTTGAAAGCAATCACCTAACTACTTGTCGACACTCAATAGGCACTTCGCAGGAAACGGTTACGTGTTGATATAATACTTCATTAACGAGCTCGTGATCCCCATGGGAAAGGCGTTGCCATGAATGATGGACGGCAAGCCATCTTCAAAAACGCAGTTTTAGAAAGATCGACAATCGTTTGGAGGTTGGAAATAGCATTTACAAACAGGTTTTGCTAATAACACTACCGATCTCGTACAAGGCTTTTAAATATGCGAAGTCAGATATTTGTTACCACCCAGTACAACCACGTGACTGCATTCCTGCAAAGGCCTATTGAACACCGCTATAAGTAGTACCCAATCTATGATCATGAACGTTAACACATGAATCAGGCTAAACTATGGCGGATAACGTCTCTTGCAGTGTATACATATACTGAATTACAGGCTGATTACACTTAATAATAAGCTAATAATACATGAATGCATGAATACGTACTATATGATATCAGTTAAACAATTTAGATAACTTGATATTTCACAGTTACAAAGTTGCTAAAACGATCAGTCTTAGTGGCCAACGTAGTTAGAGTTAAGTTTCATGACAGACAAGGCAACATATATAAAGGTGGGGGTCTTGGAGACGCCAAGCCCAGTAGCGGGGTCGAGAAGTAATGCCAAAAGGGGTAGCCGGCTGCTCTGCGGACTAAAGCATTTTGGAGTACAAAAGTAGCTTCAGTCTGCATGAGATTTAGACATCTTTTTCAGATTTACAATCTTTGGATAAAAGCAATCTAGACGAGGCGAGTGGTCTTGCCTCTTGCTAGCTACAGCCATGGAATAACTCGTTAGCTACAGGTAGAGTAATCATCCTAGATAGTCCGCGGCACACTTGTAGTAAGGGTAATCAGCCTAGATAGTCCGCGACACACTTTCATTTACCTCCACTGCATAGCCCCTTAATATGCCGTTGGCATATTCGCTATTAATTCCAGTCCAGGTGAGGGTGCATGTGGTTTTGTTTTTACTTGTAACAGTGACTGCTGTAGGAGATGCAGAAGGACCTGAAAAGGAAACAAAACAACGTGTGTTCTACATCTAGTTCATAAAACGTTGGCGGTCACTTTAACTGGGATAGCAAATAGCAAATCTAAAATCGTCAAGTCAAGCCCTGTCATTGTGTTGTTGCTTGCTTTTTAAACTTTTTTTTTATCATTTGCCGTTTTATTAGATACCATAAACTAGTCCCACATTTATTTGGACTGACGTCTCAGCTAATGAAACTCATCGGCGATGGGTCGAAACCGCATATTTAGAACTGCTCCCGCGTTTTCAGCTGCTAACGGACAGCACAATGCACAGTCACATGATCAATTTAAACCAATAGGAATCGGAGTAAATTTGGCGGGAAACTGTAATAAAGGAGAGGAGCAGGAGAGGGGTGTGTGTTATTTCCAAGCTTAAAATGGTTCCTCTTTAAGTAATACCCTATCGTGATATTACATGAACTTTCCCTAATGTGGAAGACATCTCTCCTTTTCAATGCGAATATGTGAGCTGGTATCAAACCTCTTATTAACAAATCACTTGTAATCAATCGTTGCAAAGAAAATATACATGTAGTAATGTTACCAGTCCACTATTATTTTTAAATACTGACTTAGTAGAGTTACGGTAGTCTTGCCGTACATGTAGTTCTTTCCCATTCGTACACAATCTAAGTCTGGTTTTCACATAAACATATATAAGGACCGTGATGCATTCGTCATTGAGTGGTACGTGGTCTTCTCACAAGTGTGAGATAAGAACAAGCTCCGCTAATTATCTGAATGCATTACTGCGTCTGCGTATGTTGCTTGCGCTAATGCGTAGCGAGACTTTAAAGGGGCTATGTCATGGTACTGCGCATGTATCGAGTAATCATTCGGTTGGTGGCTTTAATTGGATAAAAACAGTTAAACTTCCCTCCTTCAATGCTTGATTGAAAGGATTTGCAATATTTTCCCAGGAGACTGTTTATATACACTGTTTGTTGGTCATCTTTGCATATTTGTTTTGATTTTAAGCATCCCACATGGCCGAGAGTTTCGGAAGTTCATATCAAACACGGTGGAAATAGCTGTTTCGATTCCGGCCCGGAACGCGAAGCCTATTACCGTGACACTGCCCCTTTAAAGTCTCAAAAGCGCAATGAGACCTAGAAACAAGAACTCACCGCCTTCATCAGTCAGGCAGATGATATCCTCACTTTGGTTTCCAAGCCCTTTGTCCGTGAAGGCCGCCATGCTGAAGCTGTAATTAGTGTACATCTCGAGGTCCGTGACTATCTTATACGTATCTGAACCATCGGCAATAATACTGCGATTGTTCGCTGGATTCTCTCCGATCTTAAAAAACGTGATATTGTATCCAAGTACCAAACCATTGCGCAGCTTCACGGGAACTAATCCCCATCTTAAGCGACAGCTGGTCGAGTCGTGTGCTTTAGCAGTGATATTTGCTGGGGGAGCTTCGGGGGCTGAAAAACAAAAGGACACAAATAGACTTTGAAGAGGAAAAATCAGTTTCCACAACAAATACCATTCTGGAATATAGCCAATGCTCTCACAGATGCGTACACCATATTCTGCCTAGTAAACTGGATATACATGAAAAGTTAGAAAGATCAGTATTTCCAGTACGCCAATGTTGACGTCAAACCAGACATCATTTGTTATACAACAGCATGCTGGTGAGATACCTTTTATAAACATCCATGTTATATGTGAAGCTTATACCAGTGATTTTATCAAATACTTTGTCTAAATCAGACAAAAGTCTATATTTTCTGCTTGTAACTCTGACTGTAGACATCTCAGGCGTCGACATGCAGCACTTAAGGCATATTCAAGCAAAATCGTATGTGAGAAAATACGCTCTATTCTTGGTTTGTAACCAACCCCGGAGATTTAAGAGACAAAGACGTGGCGGCCATGTTGGATGACAATAACAAAATAATCTATTGTCGAATATTTAGTTATTGTCATCCAACATCGCCACCATGACGTCAGTTGCAAACGAAGAATAGCAAGAGAAGATGAGGTAAGAGAACGAATCCCCATACACCATGATAATTATTTGAAATCTTTTTTTTTAGTTACACGTGATGTAGGTTTTTTTATCTCGTTCTGCGGTTAGGCTACCCTCGTTAGTTACCCATTGTTTATATCCTCTGGGTCCTCATAGCATCGTTATAAACCACTCCTTAGCACAACAGCGCCACTTTAGGCCAAACAGTTGTCTTTCTTAAAATGACTAGGCTGTGTCCTGTTAATCTAAAAATATATTTCAAATAATTATCATTGGAACAGACCTATGTATGGGCGATTCGTTCTCTTACCTCATTCTCTCGTCTATAGGGATCATCCGTTGTCATTAACGTGCCAACCAGAGATCCACTGGTTCCTGACACAAAGCGGCTTTTTGTTGGTACATTAGCATAACAATTGTCATGTTTATCATCACGAAACATCGCTAATAACACAAATGATAGACTGATCCTCCAGGAGTAAGTTCGATGTATCCAATCTTCTTTACATTGTAATTGTAATGTTTATAAGCATCATTCCATTTACTGTGCTCAGACTTACCTGATCCCTCAGTATAGCATCTCACAGGCTCACTATACACCCCATGTCCGCCACGCGTAGAACTAGCAATTCTAACCTCATACACAAAGAACTTGAGGAGATGCTTCAGTACTCCAGTAGTGTTACAGGAACCAACCTCAGCAAACTGTGGTTCACCAGAGATGACACGTTGTCTATACTCAATTCGATAAGACGTCAGATTACCGTTGTGGGTTTCCTTTGGCGGAGGGTCCCATGTTATTCGGCATGTGGTCATCGGGTCGTCGGGTACGGTGCCATTATGTGACGTTACATTTGCCGGAGGAGCACTGGGAACTTAAAAAAAAGATAATATTCCAATAAGGCATTATTAATTTTGTTGAACTCAAAATGGAAGTTAGTTGAGTGGGAGGGGAATTTCCTTGCATATTTGATAAATAGTCGGCCCAAGAACGGATTATAGAAAGAATCATAATAGTCCAATACGTAGTTCTTGACCGCCATTTTGAAAGGTAACCAAGCATTGGTGATAATGAGGCTGGAGTTGAGACCGCTTAGTTAGAGGCTTGTACCTAGTTATCATGATAATCACAATCTATCAATATTCCTAGAAAGAGGGTTTGAATCAGTGCAGGGTCAACTCCATCCTCAGCCATGGCTCGTATCTAGTTAGCATGTTAATCACAATCTATCCATATTCGTAGAAAGAGGGTTTGAATCAGTGCAGGGTCAACTCCATCCTCAGCCATGGCTCGTATCTAGTTAGCATGATAATCACAATCTATCCATATTCATAGAAAGAGGGTTTGAATCAGTGCAGGGTCAACTCCAGCCTCTAAGCGAGGCTAAGGCTTATAGTTACCTTTCGAGAACTACGAACTGTACTATTCCTGAGATCTCCGGTTGATCCAACACCTATTTCCGGAAAGTTTCCTTATCCGCCTCTTTTCACCATTAACCAACAAAAAAAAAGCACTGGCTTTATTTTGACTGATAGCCCTTCTTGTCATATTTCTTACTATTGTGATGTTCATCTCACTGCCACACACTGAGAACACAAACTGTAAACTCTCCTACGGCACTTTAGAAAAAACTCCTCAGTTTAGAAACTTTTACCGGCGTCACAAACCTTCCTACCTATATGCAAGTACCTGAACGTTTTGGACCCATCGAACTCTCGATTTTGTTGCGAGTAAGCTCTTACATTTTATTATATGGACGATAGTGTTTTACTGAGAAATAAACCACTCACAGAACTCATACGAAACTACATCCGGGTACTGAGTAGCGTATTGTCCATATCCTCACTCGTGAAAATATCGATGACGTCACGTTTGCCACCTTTTGATCTACAAAGATGGCGGTAGGTTTGTAAAAATCACAGAGGAAGATGTAAACAGCTTAAATGAGCTGCATGACAATAAATATTCCGATGAAACTCCCCAGAACAGCTTAGAAAGATCACGAAAAAGTTTGTACTGACAGTAAGTAAAATGAATAGATAAGAGTTCTTAGAGCAGTTTAATTGTCCATATAATAACTGAAGAAAAGAAGATATGAAGTTCATCCTCTCGAGTCTGCCCCTACTCTATATTTACGCGCCTGCTGACTCACCTCCTTCTGTTGTCGTGAATCTCCTTGGCTCACTCTCTGGCCCTTTGGCGACAGTATATGCAGTAATTACAAACGTATACATGGTGCCTGCTTTCAGACCGCTTAAAATATGGGAATACTGTGTCTTTCCGGCTTCTGTATGCACGGTAAAATTCACTGCATTCGGGTAGGTACGAACTTGAACGTTTTGAATACCACTCGAGGTATTAACTTGGACAGTTGTCGTAACAATGTCACTTGTTAGGATTATCGACAGAACATATTTTCGAATTTTTCCCCGTGTAATGCCCTCGGGCGCATCGAATTGGATGCTCATGGTCGACATGTTTAAACTTTTAGTGACGATGTTCGAAGGCGGAGCAGTTGGCGCTGTAGATTAGAAATAAACTACAATGAATAGTTAGTTTCTTAAAAAAAAACCAGGGACGTAGCTATGGGGTTAGTGCCAGGGTGCCCGTAAACCCCCTTGGGTTAAAAAAGGTATTTTGTGTATAGAATAAACAGGAATCAAGCAAAGCCAAAACCATCTACAAAACCTCAGAATGCAGGCAATTACGTTTCAGTGACACGAAGTTTCAACAATTCCCAGGGATTATGTCCCTCCCCCCTTCCCCCTAGAGGCAAGCACCTCTGACGCTCGTGTCGGGACCCTGTAGGTAAAATTCAGCTTATGCGGGCCCGGCCCTGAAAACCTATTGCAGGTCTGCGTCGGCGGGATAGTTGGGTACTGGCTTTAACAAAGGTAAAGGTATTCATTTATATAGCGCAAATTCTATATGAATATATTCAAATAGGCTTCACAAGGTCATTTTTGTGATAAGGACTGCTATTGTGTCGCAATGTGCTGCCGTGCGGTTTACAATCATGAGTGATTGTTAGTACCTCAGAATACCTGGCTATTGTGTCGGAAGACAATACCCTACTCTTTCTCGAAATAACGAAACATGTTCTTTCACATCCCCCTCGTATAGATTAGAAAAGGAAGGAGACAAGCTAGCCAACGACTTATACGTCCCTACCCAAAGACGGGGCCGGGATTCGAACTACTGACCTCCCGCACTCTAGACCGTGCTCTACCAACTGAGCTAACCAGAAAAAGTTAATAAGGATATTCTAATTATAATCGCTGTTGGAATTGAGGTTTTGAGAGTTCGCCCTTCTTCAGTTAATGCAAAAGTTGGGATTATGGTTGGGAAAAAGGTTTATTACTGAAGTGTTGAGTACAGGAATTATATACAATTGCATCAAAGAAAATAATGAATTTAAAAATAATGGTATCTTTGAAACCACGAGTTTCAGAGGTTCAAGAGAGGAGAGAAGAAAAAGAAGCGCCTCTGGTGCTATCCGTTGAGAATCTCACTTCCATGCACTATTTCAAATCAAGAAAACACGTCAAATCGGTTTTGATGGACCATTGGTAAGCCAATGAAAATTACCGTTACATTCAGCACTCGCGGTTACGCCTGGTAATGAGTAGATTATCCAATCAGGGGCGAGGCTCAAATTCTAATGTTCGCATGGAAGTGAGATTCTCAACGGATAACACCAGAGGCTCGTCTTTCTCTTCTCCTCTTCTCTCTCTCGCCTCTTAGGGTAGATCTTCGCATACCTTAACATTAAAAACATATTCTAAAATCAGAGAACAAAGTTAGATTTGTCATACCTGCTTCCCCAGTCCATATCGTGATATTTGCGAGTTTCCCGACTCCTTCAATATTGACAGGTGCCACCCATATGTTGTAGGGCGTGTAGCCTGTTAAGTTGGTTATGCTGTAACTTGTGATCAACTTATTTTCTGTTGTGGTGTTCTTTATCGTACAGCTCGCCTCAGGGCAGAATGATATTTGATATCCTTTTTGTATACCGTTCATTTTGTCCTCCGATAGTGGGACCCAATGTAGTACAATTGTCGATGAGCTAATGTTGTAGCCACTCAGCTGTAGCATTTCATTTGGAACTGTATAGATAAGGGAATCGAAATTCAAATAGAAATCAACAGTTGCGACTTTAGGCTACTAGTTTTAAAAATTATATATTTATTTATAATATAGCGAGAAGGGTTTACAGGTAATTGGGAGTTACACCAATAAATACATGATAGAAAAATATAAATGAATAATGACACTAATAGTAATAAATAAAAATAGCTATAGAAGAGAGAGGATAGAAAATGACAATAGTCTCGGTTGCAACATTATGTCATCATTCGCTCTTTACCATTATTGATTCAGCTTATTGCTGGGTCATCGCCGCCATCTTGGATGACGTTAGAAAAGAGGGTCTCCCAGGGGGGTCCTTGTTCCCTTGTTCCCAACCGAACATTACCTTTTGTTCCCCTGTTCCCTTTTTTTTTTGAGGGAAACAGTCAATTTGTTCATTTATAAAAATGGAAATTGTTCCCTTGTTCCCTAAAACCTCTATTCATGTTCCCTTGTTCACCGATATATATTTAGTTTGTTCCCTGTTCGCAACGGATTTTTTGGCATGTTCCCATGTTCCCTGAAACACCTGGGAGACCCTCACAAAAGATTCCTCGTTCGATCAACCATGAAACCAAAATATTTATTTGTTTGATTCAACCAACATGGCCACCACGTCTTTGTTATTTGAATCTCTGGAGATTGATTGCAAACCAGCAATTATTTGAAGAAACAATACCTTTTTCAACTTGGATTTTCTTTGATATTTGACACGGTAAGAACGGTCGGAAGTAAAATAATTCCTTTCTAAGGTTCGACGAATAAATTAAATGCTTGGCAATAATCATGATTTAATGTCTCAAAACGTACTTGTCGAGGATGGTAATCATACAGTCGGTATCAACAAGAGATAAGGTTTCTTTGAAGTTAAATATTGGTAGGTTGACACTGTATGTTAAAAGACCTCCAAGAGATTGCAGCGCAAGCATCAACAATAGACCGATTTAACTTGTACATTTGTTATCCCAATTCAGGTCACCTGACTTTTCCCTTAAGTAATGCTTCTTGTTTTTTATGTATCCAAAGAGGAAATGTACAATTACAAAGCACTGAAGAGCTGTCTTGGGAGAGGAAGGGACTGGTGCCTATTAGGCCACATTAGAAATGACTAGGACGCTGTGAACACTTCTGTTGAGCTGATGACAAAGGAAGCATACCATTGTGGCAACGAACAATAACTTTTGCACTTCCAGCCTCGTCTCTGTGTCGAGTTTATAAGTGCAAGAACAAAGGTTTTTATTGTCCTGAGACGTAACATGGCCGCTGTGTGGTAAGATGTATTGCTAGGAAATATATCACTCGTAGAACTCATACGAAACTACAGCCGCATCTTGAGTTTGGCGTATTGTCCATATCTTTAAACATAAGACTGCGCTACAAAATGGCCAGCACCAAGTGATTGTCACCTTTAGCTGTCAATCAGCCTTTGTGAAGTGAACATTAAAGTCAATGATGTGATGCACCGCTTGAATGATCTTTGACATTTTGTTATCGTGCGAAATTCAAATAGAAGGTTGGCATTACTGAGCAGCTACAGCTTCCTGTTGTTCACCTTTCTTTGGCTTATTTTCATTTTAGCGTCAGCGATTTCGTATTCTAACAGCACAGGTGACTGAAAACGTGCTTACTCGGCTTTTTTAGTGCTGTTCAGAATCAGTTAAACTCTTAACTGCAATGCGAGATAATCAAAGAACAGAAATGTCTTCAGAAGAGCTTCGAAAGGTCAGGAAAACGTTTTGTTTTTTTGCTTGCGGCGAGTGAAAATAATGGTAAAATGTTCTTTCAAAAAGTATTATAATGTTATCGTCCAAAAAAGGAAGTTCCACGGTGGTTTGAGTTATGAAGTTTGTCCTCTAGGCTCCAAAAACGTTTCATTCGTTCGCTACACTCAATCATGAAATGTTTACTTTCGAAAGCTGCTTAGTATATTCTTCCCTGGGTACCAGAGGTTCTAATACCTCTCTCTCTAAAGTTAAAGTAGCCTGATGCTTTGCCAATGAGCGAAGATTGAACCTCTGGTTGCACGGCGATTGGTTCTCTATTTCACGTGACATGATTCCACCAATCGTGTACCGCGCTGATAGTTCACATGAAATAGATAACCCGGCATTGGGCGACAAGGTACAAATCTTGTAACTCATCCGAACATGGTGGAAGTGAGGTTCTTTTTCTCTCTCGCCGCTTCGCTCCTCATTGCTCATTGGCGGCGCTTGACTTCTTAAACTTGAGAGAGAGGTATCTTCATATCCTTTATATTTAAAGGGATACCCGAGTGAAAAACACATTGGGGCTCAAAAGAATCTTCAACATGTTCTTTGTTCAGAAAACGTATTAAAATTTGATCAAACGTTTTTAGTATTAAGAACGAGCACCTCAAAGTTGGCCCCACGAAGACATGGGCGCCGCCATCTTTGTTTGCATTTACGGAAGTGACGTCACTTCGTCCCACCAGCGTATCGCGGCTACTTGTCTTTGTATGATTTTCACACGCTCGGAATTAAAGTGGATATATTTTCATCGAGATTGCAGAGGAATTCTTACAGAAACCAGAATTATGATGAAGACGACATTATGAGAAAAGTTCAGAAGACTGGGAGGAGGAAGAAAAGCATTGGGAAGGCGAGAAATTATCAGACGAACAACAAGGTCTCGTAACTGCCATTTAATAACAGCAAAACAACATGGCTTAAAAGACTCGAGTGACTTCTGAATAAGTATAAGAACTACAATGTATGTGAGGTACAGTTAAGGCGTTTATCATCCTAAAAACACCTAATAAGTGAGAGTGAGAACGCTGGTGGGACGAAGTGACGTCACTTCCGTAAATGCAAACAAAGATGGCGGCGCCCATGTCTTCGTGGGGCCAACTTTGAGGTGCTCGTTCTTAATACTAAAAACCTTTGATCAAATTTTAATACATTTTCTGAACGAAGAACATGTTGAAGATTCTTTTGAGCCCCAATGTGTTTTTCACTCGGGTATCCCTTTAACAAATAAAATATGGTTCTCCATGTTCTATAACAAAATAATGTAAGCTCGATGTCTTGAAAAACTGCTGATGCACAAGTGGAACACGCGTGCAATTAGCAGCTTTTCGAGACCTCGAAAGAGCATTATTTTGCTATAGAACAAGGAGAACCATCTTTTATTTGTCAGTTATAATATAAAATTCGCTCTACGCGGAAAGAAATTCTTGAGCGTGCATTATACGAAAATCAAACACGTTGAGCAGCCAATGAAATCGCGCGTTCTTAGTATGCTCCCGTAATATATATTATAAATATATATATATATATATATAATTACAGGAGCAAAGTCAGTGTACACCTATTTCCCAAAAGGTTGTCAAGGATAAACGACACTCCCAGATACGATACGATACGATACGACACGACACGACACGACACGACACGACACGACACGATACAATACGATACGATACAATACAATACTTTATTCACACTTCACAGTTATTTACAAAGTTAACAGGAAATTATATTTAGAGTTTAGAAAAAGTGGTAGGAAAAAAAAGTTGTAAATAGGCTAAATATATAATAGAGGAAATGTCTAGCATCTAAATTAACAGTGAGGTTTTCGAGTTAGACACTAGCCAGCCAAAGTTAATGATTATATGCAGACATCAAAAGAAAAAAATATATATACTATAAAATACACACAAACAAATACTATAAAATACACACAAACATCAAGTATTTCAATGCAATAGCAACCATTAATCAGAAATTAGAAAAAAATAAATAGAAGAAGTTGTAGATATCGTTTAAGCTTTGAAAGGTGGAATACCGAAATGGATTGTGGTTGAAAGTCTGGTGAAATCGTTTATTTTGGTAGACCAACACTTTAAAACGAATATTATAGCGTGGCTGGACAATTGTAACCACATTCCATTTCGATCTGGTGAAGTCGCTTGTCGTTTACCGTGTTTTACTTTAACAGCGTTGTCTGGAATAGGTGTAAACATACCATTATTGTTTTCATAATCTAGCAGAACTGCATTCATTCCGAAACCACCTGCAGCGCCAAGAAGGTAATCAAGCTGGTAAAAGTCTGGTGCGATATACTTCACGCCGACCTTGCAAGTGAGAACTCCCGAGGTTTCCCTGTAAATCATCAAAATACACACATTAATCTTCATTGTGTTTCCGTTTTCCACTGGAGCGAGTCCACTTGCAGCAGTACGAAATCCAAAGAAGCACGATTAAGGCATATAATTTTTTCTCTATAAATATCTCTAAATACAAGTTTCTCAAAAATCATTAACTATTCACAAGAGGGAGGAGGTAAGAGTAACGAATTCCCATGCCCCATGATCATTACTTATCACACCCGGCTTCCGGTTAGCTCAGTGGTTAAGTGCTGGTCTGGCTGTTGTGCGGGAGGTCAACGGTTAAAACCCAGGCCGGGCGAACACTTTTGACGGTTTTTGACGGCCAATATTTTGGCGCCATTTTGTCGCGCGTGCGCCCACTTTGCTTCAACTGCTTCCGGTTACTAAAAATAGATTTTATTCGACATCTATCATCACACACCAAACACTACGAGATTCACTCTTACTTATGCTCTCTTGCTGGAATCTAATATATATTTTGGTCTTTGTTGTATGTTTTTAAAGTAGAAAGCATGATTTATGACTTCAGCAAATGTGACGTCGTAGAAAATTAAATTCTTAATAACACGGGATATATCTATCCTAGAGACTTCAAAGTTTTGCCAATCAAAACACATTGCTATGTCACTTTGAAAACATATTTTATTTGAAGCGTGTATTTAACGGAGAATTTGACCTTAACAGGAGTCGTTAACTATGACGTCACAACAACGTCAATGTACAAACTGGTGGATCCTAAAGACGTCATTTCATTTCAATCTCAACCTGTGAAAATTTTGTTAAATTTGAGATCGAATTTAAGAAAAATATGTTGGTTTTAACAAAGTTGTCACGATTTCAAAGTTATGCAAATTGTCGTCTCACAACTTTTTTTCTTACGCCATACAAGAGACAACAATTGGCGTGCGTTCCATTCGACCAAAACACCCGGTTTGAATGTTGAACGGATCGGTTTTAATTTCCACTAAGAAAAAACGATCGGAAAAAAGAGCAAGTTCCATTCGCATAAACTATCTGGTGAATACAAATTCTGGGTAAGACATTTTCGGATATTGTGGAATATGGCGAATGGAACAGGAAGTTTCGGTCGTATTTTCGAAAAAAGAGGACAACCTCGATACCACAATTTCCGAAAAATTGTCACTAATATGAGGTGTTAATTTAGGCCGTCTGAAGGGTTAGATAGCTAGAGGGCAAAGCCATCACTCGAATCGTTCTCTGATTTCAAATATGGTGATTTCACGTGATTGCTATTAGCCAATAGTCCAAGAAAGGTAACCAAACATTAACCTCGCATGGCAAATGGAGTTGGCCCTGCACTGATTCAAACCCTCTTTCTATGAATATGGATATATTTTGATTATCATGCTAACTAGATACAAACCCCTCAACTCCAGTCACGATGTCACCAAAGGCTTGGTTACCTTTCAAAATGACGGTCAAGAACTACGAATTGGACTATTACATGCTTGTATTGTTTTCCTGAGCACGAAGTTTGAATATTAAATAAACCACACGTCGCGTGTAGAACTCATACGAAACTACAGTCGGGTCTTGAGTGGCGTATACAATGTACATCTTCACTACAGAACATATCGATGCTGTTTTAGTCATATGTGCCGCCATTTGAACTACAAAGATGGCGGGTAGGTTTGTAAAAATAACGGAGGAAGATGTAAACAGCTTCGATGTACTGATGAGCACTGAGCAAGAAAAAGAAAATTCCGGGCAAAACAACAATAATGAAAAACTATTTTAGGATTTTCTCGACTGCAATGAAGTAGCAAGAAAATCCAACGAAACAATTAATCCAAAAGGGCTTCGAAAGATGCGAAGAAGTTCGTCCTGACAGTAAGTAAAAGAATGAGAAGAATTAGAGCAGTTTTAATTGTCCATATAATAGCGATACTTCGTGTTTATGAACATTATAATTGATATGCTAATGTGCCAACCATGATTTCAAAAGGCTGCTTTGTTTCAAGAACTAATGGATCTCTGATTGGCACATTAATGACAATGGATGACGTGGCAGTAGGTATCGCTATAAAAAGAAAACGACACGGTGATTTTGAGATATGAGGTTATCCTCTCGAGTCCAAAGCATTTCACTCGTTCGCTGCGTCATGTCGTGAAATATCTCGACTCTCGGTTAGGATTCAATCAGTAATCAATCAATCAATAATCTTTGTTCATACACGATAGCGCTGCCGCTTGTGGGGTCGTTTAAAGTCGCTATTCCTTGCACCACCGTGTAATATTCTCTATGTATTAAACAGAATGTGCGGTGAAATATAGATTCAATGTAATAGAGATGCTTACCAGCATTTATGAATAGCGACTTGACTGACTGTATTGATCACTGTGCTGCTGTCCGTATATATTTTTTCAATCTGTAAAAAAAGACGGTGTTGATCATATGGTGAAAATACGAATAAATTATACAATAAATCTGTCTAACAAGATGACGGTGACGTCATTGAGAAATCTCTATTATAAAACGAACATATACATTATGGGAACGTTATCTCGTGGATGTGCGCAAGTGCAGAAACGAGTTATTGGGATAGGACAATTCGTTATCAGAACGATCTTCATATGCGATGTATTCAGTGTTCCATCGCTGTTTGAACGTAACTAAAATTTTCGTTCAAAGTCTCCATCGCCGGTCCTCTTCGTTACTGTCTATATAGGTCGCATCCATCTAACCCATGTAGGAGTTGTAATTTGTGTTTAGTAACCACCGATAGACGTAAAAGTCCTATTGAGAACTCTTCGTATCTTCGTTCGGTGTGAATGGACTTTTTCGCGATTTGGAGCCTTTTCAATTAAGACAGGCGAATTATAGAGCTGTTGGAGAATGCGTGGAAACTCGAGCTCTCTAACGAATTCACGTACCGTCAATTATTATATGGCAAGCTGGTCTCGCAGCGAATGGAGAATTCTGATTGGTTCATCAACGGTCTTGTAAATCGCCGTACGATCGGTTGGTATGGTTTTGGACCGTTACGAGAGTAGTTGATTGAGAGTTTCCATATGAAACGTTTAGTGAAAAAAGCGATGAAAAATACTTTTATAACTCAAGGTATAACACAAAAAGTAATGTGAGAAGATAAATAACAAGACAAAACGTTTTGCCTAATGGCAATTAAAGTCAAAGAAAAGAAAGACAGTTGTATTTTCCGAATTTCTGAAAACCAGCCAAAACACACTAAAGCCAAGACAAAGGACCATCCAAACTCACCTGTAAACGTTTCAAGAAACAAGCTGAGAAAATATGCCTGGAATTTAGCTGAACCTGCTACTAGCTTTGTCAGGTCTTCAAAATAATTTGAAAAGAAACGGTAAGTTGGAGCCAAGCTATGTCACTGTGACTTTATTCCAACGAAGTATTTACAGACATTTCACGAACCAAGGCTTCACAACAAATATCATGAAAGGAGGCTCGGTCCAGACTCACAAAATAACTCGACCAATATTCCCCTCTCCGGACCGACCGAACTTGGTCAATAACCTCTATATATGGGCCAAAAATTGGCACTTTTCTTCATCGCCTGCTATCCAGCGTTTGGCATGGTTTTATTGACATCTCAGTTTAATGTAAGGTAGGGAATCCTATTATCGGACAGTTTATCTTGATCGCTTCCTTCGCTTTTCCTTCCTTCGTGATCTTTAGTATAGTTGTGGATTTCAATATTCTCCCTAAAAATGAACTGAAGCGGTCAGTTATCGGACACCCATAATTGATTGATGTAACAGCTTTCTTGGGCCTGGATATAATCGAGAGAGGCATTTGTTCGTCAATAAATCCTGGTTGTACCGTCGGTTTAACAGCAGCTCAACCGTCAAGGGCACCCAACGAGTACTTTTTGAAATTCGTTTGAAACCAGTTGTCTGCGGCTCATCTAGCCATTTTAAGGCGCCTACTATGTCTTTTGACGTATTCTAGAAAGCTATTAGCTGTTCGGATTTTCTAGGTGGAAATCGCGTCAACCGAATATACTATGGCAAAATATTCCCGACCTACGAATTTGTTAGTAGTCTAGAACATAAACAAGAATTTTCTAGCCCAAGTAACTTCATGTTGCAAAGTTTTGTGGAGGTACGAATTTTTTAGGGTTCTTTTGGATCGTTCTGACTCTATTGATCAGACGAATTGGGACGTACGAATATTTTAGGGGAAACCTTTTAGTCTCTTTTCTTCTATAATTTTCTAGGGATTGAAAACAAATTTTCTAGCCAGTATTTCAGAAAACAATTTTCTAGGGACAATTTTTTCAAATCCGAAAGTTTTAGGCTAACTTACTTTCCCGAACAGCTTTTTAACCGAAAACTTCGTTGGGTGCCCTTGAACCGTTCCAAACAGCGTCTCATTTTCGAGCACTTCGCGTTTTGTGGCGTCTGATAATAGGTTCCGCGAAACCTTCTTGAAACCTGTTGCCTGGGAAGCAGAAAGCACAACAGAGTCGCGGGGGTTTAACAACTCTTTTTTTTTACGGCATGCAAGATATCCGAAGCTGTTTTGAGACTAAGTGCAACGGTTTTCGGTCCGAGTTAAACCAAACTTTTCGAGAATCTCGTTTTGAAGTTCGTTCAGTAAGGAAAACTTTATGCCACGTGAAAGCTCCATATATTACTTCGGGTCAGGAAAATCTTCAGTTTTTAGTATAATATTGAAAGGAAAGAAGTGAAATGATAAGATTAGAATTGCTACGAAACGTTCAGCTTCCGAGGGGTTAAGTATATAGTTTGTATGATTTCGCTAAAGAAAAACAAAAGATATTGTATATAGTGCTCGAGCATAGGTTCTGTCCGGCGATAGATTAAAACGTTTGAATTACATTACTTTTTTGGATCATCACCAACAGAATAGGCTAGCGTTTGAACAGAACAACCTACTTTCGATTTTCATGCAATCAAAAATTGAAAATGTACAAAAATACTCGACCGGGAGGGGGACGTAACAAAGACCTGGTTACTTAGTACAAAGATGGCGGCGGTTTCGGCTGTAGTAGTGACTATTTTGCTGCATGAGTTCGTACAGAGATCATTTAAAGCATAGTTGACTTGTTCATGCTAAATCTTGTGTCAGTAACTGCATTGATGTTTTTTTTGGAAGTGATTATATGAGTGATCCTGTCGTGCGGGAGGTGGCGGATTTAAAACCCTAGCTGTCTTTTTTAATTTGTGAAACAATCTCGTTCTCGAACTGAAAATGGTTAGACCTTTACGTCTTGTCGGACTGGACGATAAACCGTAGGCTCTCGGAGACCTCCATAGAAGGGCTTTAAACCTGTTGAGGTTCTCCGTCCACCTTCGAGTGGTAAAACAGAATAAATCAAATCATATTTGATGACTACTCAGAATGTAGTTACGAATTATCAATTTCTTATTTTTTAAATGAACGGAAATTCAATCCACATTTTCCGGCTAGTTTTGATTTCGATTTCAAGTTTTGCACATGCAACAAAAACAAAAACTGAAATGAATTAACCATTAAAAATTATATGTTGAATAAAAATAAAATGGACGGAAGACCCACAGCCCTGTGTCACATCAACTCTTTTCTTTACCCAGAATTTAATAGTTGATTTGGCCTGAGTTTCAGCTTGCCTGTTTGTTGCCCCATTTCAGACAGCGTGACTTTTCCCTTGAGCGTTTTTGTTTTTCTGCGGTTGATCCCAAGTAAAATGTACCAGTTTCTATAATTGGAAAACAAAGCACTGAATCCTCTGGAGAACTATCACGTGATCTGAAATGGGGCAACAAACAGGCAAGCTGAAAGGGTCTATTGTTTGACACATTGAAAGTCGTATGGTAACTGGATAACTGGATTTCCAAACCTTTAGTCCGGAGTCAAAATTCATGCATTATCAGTTATACGGGTCGATTTTTTCTCACTGAAAAATCACTGCTAATCCAAAAGGTGAAGATCCTAGAACATCACTCTATCCTTTATCAGTTACAGTAAACCGATTTCAAGTTGCTTTAAATTTCTCTCAATAAAAACATTTTCCATTCACTCGAATCTTTGCCATCCTTCATCAAATTAAATAGTCTGAAATTTTCTCCAGTATACCTGGAAAGGATACTCTGCTAATCTGAGTAGTTATTTTTGTTTTTCGTCATGAGAAAGTTTATCATTTGGGGGTTTACAGTGACCCTTAAGTATACCTTCTGGGTGAGATTTCCTTGTAACCACCACACGGCGTCACTTTCCAACGAATTCAAGTTTGGTGACCAAGGAATGTTGGGGAACTTCAATGTTAAGTTAGACTGCAGTCCAGGATGTCCTAAAAAGGTGGTAGAAGGTAACCTGAGTTTGTGAACCATTTGCAAAAAAAACAGTAGCTGACAATCCACCATACAGAAAAAGATGGTGGCTGTGCATTTAACCACAATCCCTTGCGAGCTTAACAGTCAAAATAACACATAGAAATCCTCTTTTCTCTTCAGTGACAGTGTACTGGCAACAGCACTCGACTGTACTGGCTTGTTTTTAAGATTGGAAACTCTACCGCGACTTTATAACGGTTTTAATTTTTTGCGCGCAAAGAATTGTGGGTAAAAGTACAAGCCGTTTGCATATGTTAGTTTCTCTGTTAGGTCAGCATATTAAAACACTTTACCTTGCTGTAGGAAGCTTTTAAATAACATCTATTTGCCGTTCAAAGGTCATATTCTATGTTTCCATGGAATTGAAATTATATTGTTATAAGGTCGTATTCGTAAAAATTGTAAGGAAAAAGATTACAAAGAGAAAAAGATAGACTAGCCCCTATTCACTCTTTTCACCTGGTGGCCATCTTCGATTCAAAGCGAGGCAACCTTTGTTTTTGCCAGGTTAGCCTCGTTTTGACTATCCCTCACTGCGAGGCTAGCCTGGCAAAAACAAAGGATTGCCTCGCTTTAAATCCAAGATGGCTACCAGGTGAAAAGAGTGAATTGATTTGTGGTGGCCATATTATGGTCCAGGCCTTATAATGGACCTGATGAGTCATAGCGCTTCGTTCACTGAATTAAGAAAGTCCCATACTAACTGTGCTGAAAAGGGGGTTGACACACGTCCCGCAGCATTGCAGGCAAAAGTACATATTTTCAGAGGTGGACATGCTGCAGTTTCGCCGTTGCCGGCGCCAATGTTGTGCGCAGTGTTGCAGCGTGCGTGGGTCTTTAATAGCCGCTTCTCTAAGATTGCAAATTTTAGTCTTCCCAGAATACGAGACCACCTCACTTCAACATTAATAATAGGCTTCTCTCGATTTATGCTTCACTTGTCGCGCGCACACGAAGGTATCAATGTGAAGCTCAGAGACAAATTAAATGTAAGCTTTTCTCGGATAATAATAACAAGAGAAGCCTATTGATTTAACTTTAGCTATTACCCTTGTAAAACTGATACATAGCCTCAACGTCGGCGAGCATCAAAGGCTTGCAAAATATAGCAAGTTCATCGAAAGTGGCATTCGTTGAATGGCTTTTTCGTCCGAGATAGATATGAGTATTGCCGAAGACTTCGGTTGAGCAGCCGAAGCACACAACGTACGATTTGATATCGATTGCTTCGCCATTGCTATAAACAGTCAATGAACGTTTGTCTTTCTCCCAAACAAACACGAGATGTGACCAGATATTCCGTGGAACTTCAAATGAGTACTTTATTGTGATGTTGTTAGCTCTAACGAGCGCCGAGAGATTTTCCTTGGAAGGGTCGCTTTGGTAAAGTTTGAAACGAGTGTCGTTGTTGCTTGGAGGCCCTGCAAAACAAAATGTTCTTTCTACAACCGAGCCAACCTTGAATGTTATGATAAACACTTAATGACTGCTCCCGAGGGAAACAGTTCTGTTTTCCCGAGAACCTCAATGTTTTCCGAGCCGAAGTCGAGCCGGGAAACATCGAGATTCGACGAAAAAAACAATAGCTACATGTAGTTTCCAGAGGGACCAGTCATTAAGTGATTTGTTAAGGTCGGCACACACGAAGGGACAAGTCCCGGGGACAAATCCCTTGTTGCGTACACACGAAGGGACAAGTCCCAGGGACAAGTCCCCTCGTTTGAACTAGGAAAAATCTTTTCATTTTGTCCCGGGGACTTGTCCCGGGGACTTGTCCCCTCAATTCAAACCAGTTTGATTTGAAGGGACAAGTCCCGGGGACAAAATTGTGTCCCCGCGACAATATTTTTCCTAGTTCAGATGAGGGGACTTGTCCCAGGGAATTGTCCCTTCGTGTGTAGCGACCTTTAATATAGCAACAAACAAATAACTACTATTTTATCTTGCGAGAGCTTTATAAAAACGCTTCCTTATATACGAACCCTGCCAACAAAGAGACGTGGTAGTAGACACCTAATTCGGCAATGGTTGTCTCTGGAAAACGACAATTGACAAGCGACGTTCCTCGACCGAAAAAGGATTATGGTTTACGACTGTCCAGCTTTGCAAACCTGGATAAACTACGATGCAATTCGGAAAATCGATTCGCAATAGAATATTAATATTCGTCTTAAAGTTTTGACACCAAAAATAAATGGGCTAACTCTGTTGCCACTCAATTGAGATCATATGACGTAAACAGACGTTACTCTGGAGAAATGACTCTTTGAAAATTAATTTTATTCAAATAGGCATGACTGTATTATGATTAGAATGAAAAAGTAACAATTTCCCAGAGTAGCATCTGTTTACGTCACCTGATCTGAATTGGGTAGCAACAGAGTTAGCTGATTCTCTCTATTCGCCAGACTTTAACCCACACTCACAATCCCTGATTTTCATAAGGCCTGCTTCTCAAAATGGCCGTCGGCAAATCAAGAGGGGGTAGTATATCTCTTTCTCGTTGCGATCGTTTTTCTTAAAACTTTTACAAACATGGAATGTGATCTTTGAACTCTAATTTTTTTATATTTAAAAGCCTCCTGCATTATGGTAAAGTGTTTTCACATGCCGGTGATATTCATGCGTGTGAATCAGAGACAGTCCATAGTTTATAAACCCAAGAAGGACACTAGAGAAAAATATTATTTAATGGTCATAAATGTGGAGTATCAAATTTAACATCGGCCTAAATGAGTCTTTCCCATAATATGTTCAATTCTGTTCGTTTGACTTATAAACTATGGACTATTTCACTGATTCACACACATAAAAATCCCCGGCATATGAAAACACTTTACCATAATACAGGCGGCTATAAAATAAATTATTTTCATTAGAGTTCAAAGGTCACATTCCATTTTTCGATGGAAACTGTCATGTGTACTTGTTAAGGTCGTGACAATATCAAATTTTGTCAAAATTGTATGGATATATATTACAAAGAAAAAGAGATAGACTACCCCGTCTTGATTTGGGGTGGCCATCCTTAATGTGCCTGAGCGGTCTGGGACACCTTTTTTGAAACAGGTGAAAGGGCCCATTGACATATTCCGTTGCTATGCAACACCGTTGCTATGCTCGCGGGAGCAGATGCGATTTTGACTTCCGGTTTTACGATGAGTCGGCTGTTTTCTCAGGCTAGTTTTACGTGTGTCCACCGATAGTTTTAATACTTTTATATGTTTTTTAAGTTTTATTCGTGGTTTACCTGAAAGGTTTTCATGAATGAACGAAATAAAGTGTTCAAAAGTCGAAGCAAACCGTCAAGGGTGCGAATGTCGCTGGCGGAAAACGAAAAGCTCGGTTTATCGTGTGAAAGAAATACTTGACAAGAAACACAATCAGATAATTTTGAAAGAATCGTTCAGGGCTCGAAAGGCAACTGTAACCTAGAAATAATTAATAATGTGTACGTGTCCGGCGCCGCCAACACAGTGAAATCACTTCCGGTTTCAAAAAATCCTAAATATTTTGCGCGCTTTCAATACACCAAACGTCTTCCTGTTAAAATGTCGTTGACCACGTTCTCCACAAAACCGAGCATGGATATTTGTAAACCGACAATAACTGCCAAAGTTATAGCTTTTTATTCGCCCAAAAAGGTTTTTTTGCGGCAAATGCTTGCTCGGTTTTATGCGCCTTAATTCGTAGGTTCGGATATTCATAAATTATAGTAGCTCAAAAATGCATGGAGAATTTAGACATTTTCTGATTTTGATGACGTCATCATGACGTCATCAGACTACAAGACTTTACCCTAGGAGTCACCTTGAGAATAATTATTGCCCACTCTTTAATTTTCGGGGTTTTACGAGGCTGCAAACTTTCCTTAGCAACGGTACATTTAAATATGTCAATGAATCAAAATAAGTCAAAATAAGCACTTGTGATTGGTTAAGAGCTCGCTAGCGATTTCTACAGAATGTGTAGTGGTCTGGCGATAATGATCCTGTCAGAGCTCCGGTCCTTTTGTGCTAAGTGACAAACATGCCATTTCGTGCAATAGATATCGCAAGCCTTAACTTGCACTCGAATAAGACAGAGTGCAAGTACAGTGTTTCGCGTTTTGTGTTCATAAACTATGGTATCGTTTCTCTCAATCAACCGATCTTTCAAGCCTCAAGAGTGATTATGATGTTTACATGATTAAAAGTGGACAGAGGCACGTACCATGATATGTGTTTTACGCGCGAACACAAGACGAGTGAGGGAAGTGTGTTGAGTTTCAGCGAATACTGAAACCCACTTAGACAACGAGAACCAATCACATTGCAGAACAAAAACAAAGCACTTACGGTTACTTGAACCAATCACTAGACTGATTGGTTCACTAGACTGATTGGTTCACTAGACTGATTGGTTCACTAGACTGATTGGTTCACTAGACTGATTGGTTCACTAGACTGATTGGTTCACTAGACTGATTGGTTCACTAGACTGATTGGTTCACTAGACTGATTGGTTCAAGTAATCGTAATACAATAGCATTTCGACTTGCTCGAGCTTTGATTCGAATGGAGAAAATCGCATGGATATTGTACTTTTCGTAGTTTCCCCTTTCGCTGTATAAACCATGAAATTCAACCCATGTGTCTTTGCTTCGTCTTTTAATGGCGGACTATCTTCGCACGTGCTCTACAACTATATATATATTCCAACTTTATTTAAAAACACGGAGAATTCTAACAGATACAATCTGATTTCCATAGAAGCCGTGTGGTAAAAAATATTCTAATTACAAAATTGCGATATATCTAGGCTAAGCTAATATATTATAATTATGTTTTATTTACAATTTTTCTGGGTCATAAATGATTTAAATAATTATAAAAGATATCCTATCAAATGATAACTACTAGATAAATAAATAAATAATTACATTAGTCACTAAGGAGAGTGGTGGTCGCAACTTGTTTCTTAAAAGAAACAAGAGACTTTGTTTCGCGTAGTTTGGCTGGAAGCCCATTCCATATTTTTGCACCATTGTATGATAAACTTTTTTTCAGGAATTCAGTTCTTGGTTGAGGGAGGCAAAGTTTTGTGTCAGATCCTCTTAAATTATAATGAGTCGAGTTTCCAACTGTTGTAAATAACTCGGTAAGGCCTGTTGGCGCGAAATTATTTCGGATTTTGTGCATAGTGACCGCTTTGCGTTTAGCCCTTCGTTCATCTAGTTTATCCCATCCTAGGGTATCTAAAAGTAACCTGGAGGTCGTATTATAGTCTGCTCTTGGGGGTGGGGGTGGTTACAATCGTATTGAAAGGGTGGAGGTGACTTAAGTGAGAACCTATCGCATTATTACAATATGCTAGGAATACTTTATTTTCGTTTTGCAATGTGTTAGTTCTCGTTGTCTAAGCGGTCCTGGTTTCATTAGTCCGCGCTGTAGACCAAGTCTTAAACAAACAAAACATCCTTATAAAAGAAAGCAGTCACAATTTTTCGCTCTGATACCATTGTTCAGAACCAGATTTCATTTAGGTGCGGGAATGAGATATGAATAATTATCGGTATAAAAACTTACCAATACTGAGAAAGTTTTGTAAAGTTCCTGTCTGGTTGTCGTATTTTAACCATAGGGTTACTGTAAATCCTGAATAGCTGTCATTAAAAAAACAAAAGCCTTGGTGATCCCCAAGATCCACATAAGCGGGGGTTCCGTCGATCCTGACAGCTCTTCGGCTAATGCCATTGTAGAACGAACTCGCTCCACGATGTCCACCACTCTCCACAGGCTTCTTCATATTTTTCAACGACGGAAATTCGTCAAAGGTCCAGTAAGATTCGCGGAACTGGAATTCAGGCGATTGGGATTCCCCTGCGTAATAATAATCGAACAATAATCAGTGACAGTAACCCATTGCCTGCTGGGCAATAGTAACATCCAGAGTACTAACCCGACCCTCCCCCCTCAGTCCAAATTTAGTTAGCCCTCGTCAGTTCTGTATTGCTGAACCATAAAGTTAAGAGCCCAATCTTTCCCAGAATGCCATTTTATAGTGATGGCGGTGGCTTGCAGCAATTTCTCTTTAGGGTTTTGATAAAAACCTCTTCTAATTTTGTTCAAATCAGCCACTAGAAACGAGCCAGAGGATATTCTGAAGTCTGATGATTGAAAGGCTTAAAATTACTTTGCTTGCTTTAATAAACTTTCTGGTGATGGGTTTTCATTGGGTTTTGTTCCCTATTGTGTTCCTTCTTTTGACACACTCCACAACATTCCTAATTGAAAACCCAAAATCTCTACAATTGGTAATTTTTTTACCCTGCCAAACCTACTGGGGTATATTTTTGACGAGTTTAGGTGTGAGTGGGGGAAACAACTGTTTGTCTTGGTTGTAGGGCAAAATACTACCCATCTGATGCATAACTTAAGGATGCCGTATACGGCTTTAGTTCGCGGGTGTCTCTCGCAAATAAAATCATACGCGCATCGTTTCAAAGGAAACTATAGAAATCTATATATAAGATTATAGAATGTAGAATTCGCTGAAATGTTTTTTTTTTTCGAACAAATATTACATTTTCAAGAAATTCTAAGGCAACAAGCGCAAAAAAGATGCGCCTACGAACGATTCGGCTGCATAATGTCAATCAGCACATGATGGCCTGTCAAAGAGTGTGAGCGTTTTTTTTAATATTTTACTTTGTTCAAATGCAATTCATCTTCAAAGTATCAATCGAAATAATTTCTGTGTTTCATCATGGCAAGTACTATTCTAAGAAAACTAATAAAATATCGCTAAACGCTCGTATGTAGCTCCTCTAAATTCAGGCCAAGTTTAATCAAGATCTGACAAGTCTTCATACCCTATAAATTATTCTGAAGGTTAGTAAATACAACATACCTCATTAAAGCAAACGTCAACACTAAAACCAACTAGCTAATTATGAACTGCTTATTAATAGCTTATGAATAGTCCAGAAATTCGCAGGAAATTAGTTAGTGGCTCAAATTGCATAAGAAACCTGCATTCCGCTCTCGCGTACTAGTGTCGTTTCACAAATATTCGACATAGCGTTGTGCTATGGCTAATACTAGAGATAATGCGCAACGGAGGGAAAAAGAAAGGTAGATCAACGGATTGTACCAAAAAGGGAAAGGGCCGGATAGCGAAAACAAAACCGCATCGAAAGACAACGCCGCAGGTAAGAGCGAAGGGAAAATCGAGTGGTAGGCAACCTCGTGCTCCGAACGTTAACGTAACCTGAGTATCATGCCCTTTTCTAGGGAGGGGGGAGGAGGAAAAGAAAGAAAAGGGCTCTCTTTTCTTTTCTCTACCCCATCTTCCCTTCTTGAGAGCCAGATACTCAGGTTAACGTTAACGTTGACCCCAAACCTGCTACGTTAGCGGCGATAAGATATCTTGGTTATGCATAGCTTTTAGTTTCTACTCAAGCATATAGCTTTCCAAGTTGATGTTTTCATAAACGGCTAACGGAATAATTTGGTTACAGATTTGATGGCGACTTATAGATCAGCATCGGTGCCGGCCTGTGGTACTTAATGGGATTAGAGGGATTTATCACGCCTAAGCGAATAATTTACGTTTTTTTTCTAATATCTCGCAAACTATTGCATGTTTTAAATATTTTTTTCGGAAAATTGAAGATCAATCCATGAACTTTAAAATAATTTTTTTTCAAGAACTGAAAATGTCCACTGTCCGAGCCTATACCGCGTTGCGCGCAAATGATTTTCGTAGGCTACGAAAATCAGAAACATCAGTGTTGTTATTGTGTGACTCTCGAATCTTTCGAAATCCATCTCTAGTTTGGGCCATCGTGTAATTATTTCTAGATATATATGTTTAACATTTTGCTTTCTCTAGGTCTACAAGAGAATGCTCGCGGTTCAAAAGGACTACTGGGTTTCCCAGAGATGTGCTGCACTCAGAACCGGCGGACTTCGTTGGAACACTTCCGGGGAACACTTATTTGTAATTATAATTTCGCACGGTTCAGCTCCACCGAGGTGTTACCACTTATGTGTGAAACTTCAGATTTGCATTTTTATTAGCAGAGAAAGCAATGCCCTTAACCTTTTTCTTCCTCCCTCAGTACATCACCAAAACTACGACCAGGGGTCTTCCTTGGGCCCGTTGCTATGGAACATATATCAGAATGACTTATTCTATGTTCAACGCAAAAGCCAGCTATCAGCTTATGCTGATGACCACCAGTTGTATTATGCTCATGATAACCCAGAACAAGCTGTCATGAGAATCAATGATGATGGAAAATATACCTCCAGCTGGTAGAGTGATAACTTCCTAGAGGGAAACCTAAGCAAATATCAAGCCATGGTTATGTCTAAGAACTCTAAACAGTTGGACATTGAAATTGATAACTGTACAATTAAGCAAACAGGGGAACTTAAGCTGCTGGGCGTAACTATCGACAGGAACCTGTATTTCACTGAGCACATATCAACAGCCTGCAGGAAAGCGAGTATGCGTGTTGGGGTCCTGATGAGGTTGCGGAAACTCATCCCAGTCGAAGCTAAGCTAAAGATATACAAGGCTACAATCCTACCATATCTAACATCATGTGGTCTTGTTTGGCACTTCTGTAGAGCCTCTGACAGCAGAAAGCCCGAGCGGGTAAACGACCCGGGGGGGGGGGACTCCCTTATGTGAGGGGTACATGGATGCTCGTCGTACCATTTAGGGGTCAAAATCAGGAGTTTGGTACCACTTAGGGTATCCACCATCAAACACAGACATTTCTATGTAAAGCGGTACCTTTTTGCGGTCGGGTGTCAATTGAACAAAAAAGCTGTTATAAATTTACATTTCTATTATCTTTTAGGGGTCAAAATAAGCTTGAGCCACGCCCATTTTAGTACCTCTTAGGGGTCAAATCGAAAATGTCCGACGAGCATCCCTACCCCTTTTATATGGGAGTCCCCCCCCCCCCCCCCCCCCCCGGGGTAAACGAGCAGTTTTTTGTGACTGGAGCCTACCTTACAGTGAGCTCCTATTACGTGCTCGTATTACGTGCTCGATTGACAAGTCTGTACAACAAAAGGCTACAAGACACTGCTATTTTTATATTTAAGGTTAAGAACAATCTATTACCAACAAATATTGTGAATATGTTCTTTAACTCCCCTTCTGAGTATAACTTGAGAAATTCAGACTTCTTTATACCTAGGGTAAATACAGTCCAGTTTGGGAAACACTCACTCAGATATTTTGGGCCATATTTGTGGTCGAAACTACAGAGTATGGACAGGAACACTACTTCCGTAACGGCATTTAAGGCACACATCAGAAAGAGAGACCTCTCTCTATTAACTGACACAAGCCATTGTAAAGGCTGCCACTTGTGTAATTCCTGATGATTTTAAATAGATTATGATGTATTTATTTTAAAATAGACTTTCTATTGTACATAGTATTTTATACAAACATCATAATAGTACATTATTTAAACATCATATTATTGTATATATAAATATATTTACTGTACATACATTGTAATATATGATTATGATGTATTTATTTTAAAATAGACTTTCTATTGTACATAGTATTTTATACAAACATCATAATAGTATATTATATAAACATCATATTATTGTATATATAAATATATTTACTGTACATACATTGTAATATATCAGTGAAAGTGGGTAGATGACCGCGGCGCTTTTAATTTAAATTAGTATATATTAAGTTATCTGTAATATGTATTTATAAGGTTATTCACATTCGTAATTTGTAATCATTTAGGTATATTTATTATTATATTATCAGTAAACAAATTAGATTAGGATTACGGTTTGATTATTAGAATTAGGATTGTTATAATATTTTTATTATTAGGATTTTTACAATTTTAACTTAATATTACATTATTTAGTCATAGGATTTTTGTTTATATCCAGTGTCCCCGATTAGTAGGCCACTTGTGGCCAGCTAGAAGTTTGACACGTTAATAAAGTTGATTGATTGATTGATTGATTGATTGATTGATTGTTAACCATGGGATCAAACTCCGATCCGTCGAGTTCAACTGTTTCTTCGCTGTGAGTGTGACTCGAGTGCGAGCGAGTACGACATTTGCACTTAAAATATATCATTCGCAAGGAATGTAGATATCTTCAAATACAGCTAAACAATGCTGGAGATATGAAAACAAGCTACCAATAGTATTTGTTTGCTTGTGGATCGTAAAAAGTCGCATCGATTCGAAGTATCCGGGGGAAATCCATGGGCTCGATTGGGTTTTTAATCCGGTAGAAATTATGAAATTCGTTACCCTAAGCGTATGTATATTTCTTTTATGAAACTAATAAACAATCGAGAGCATGTTAGTTCGACTAAAAGCTAGCCTTTTATTTATGCGGCTGTTGATAAACAAACTCAGTAATCAAAACATTGGCGCAAAGCACCATGGGCTCGGACATAGGGTCTTTAGTCTTCATGTGTATCACGGTAATACGTGATTTTGCCAAACTAGGTTTATGTTACAGGTGGTGGGGTTGGAAAGAGAGTTTCGTCAGTGAAGTACCTCGGAGTACACCTTGACGAATGTTTATCATGGAATACTCATATTGAAAAACTTACGAAGAAAATATATTCTGATGTTGGTGCGCTTAAACGCATGAAGCCATTTGTTCCTCTTGCGACTCTCTTAAGTGTTTATAGGGCATTAATTCAGCCCCACTTTGACTATTGTAGCTGCATATGGGGAAACTTAAACCAAGGGCTCTCTGGTAAGTTACGAAAACTACAAAACAGAGCAGCCCGCATACTAACGGGGTCTACCATTTCATACCCATATTGACGAAGTTACCGGCTAGGGTGGAAAAGACTAGAATCTCAAACGGCCATTCAAAAAGCAGTTAAGTCCGAGTGACTTTTTAAATTAGTTCAGTCTTCTAACAAAATTGCTTAATCGAAGTATTTATACATACATACACACATACACTTTATTTATACACGAGTAAAAAGGCATCAGTAATAGCATAAAACAATTACAAAATAGAGAGATTGTAAAAAAAAAAAAAATATGCCTACTGGTTTACATGAATATCGTGTGTTAAAGTATGCTAGTTAAAAATAAGGAAGTGAAGTTACAATATAGACAATATTTTCTTAGAAATACTTGTACTAATTTTATCGGAGGCTCTAACATCCTCGGGCAGTGCATTCCATATCTTTGCCCCGTCAAAACGAAAGCTTTTTTTACGTGTCGAGGGGAATATTCACCAATATCAACTGAGCCTGAGACTAATAATTGTTTTAGTATATACAACACGGGAACTTGCTTTTGGGCACTGCATTTTATTGAATTTCTAAAATTTCCGCATCGGAAACAATCGCGAAACGTGAATTTACACCTGCCATTTTGTTTCAAAATTATCCCGAGTTTTGTAGGTGGCTATTGCTCATTATTCCGAGAAAGCCAGCCAATCAAATTGCATGATCTATGTAGGTTCCCGTGTTGTATATACTAAATACAATTCATCCTCCTTCTTATAGAAAAAAAGAGAGGCGAAACCGAGTTTCATATGGTGAGAAGAAGTCAGAGGTCTAAACTCCGGCCCCTTATCACAGTACAGGCCCGAGTTTCAGAGAGTTTAGCCTCAGTGATAAATTCAAACTAAGAGTTATAGCCTACCTTCTGTACACCATTCTACGTTTCGGTCGGTAAAGTCACAAATGCATTTGCCAGTTATGTGGTCACAGTCCCAGGCCATTGAGCACCAGGTTTTGCAAATATGATCTAGAAAAGCAAGAAAATGTAAAAAATAGCATGTGAACGAAGTGTTGAATGTAATTTTAAATTTCACAATGAAAAATAATTACAAGCAAAAGGCAGATTACGAAAACAAGAAAACTAATTTTTCAAATATATTTATTTCATAAAAGGTTATTGATCACGGAGAACATATACCTATTTCAATAAACGTTGTCGGAAGAAAATAAGAAGAGAGATAATCTGTGACTAATTACTCGGGACAGGCCTTTGGCCGGCCCGAGTCAGAACATAACCAACCACCAAACACCTCTCATGCATGGGACAAATGTCCTACACCAAAAATCTCTCATGCATGGGACAAATGTCCTACACCAAACACCTCTCATGCATGGGACAAATGTCGTAAACCAAACACCTCTCATGGAACAAATGTCCTACACCAAACACCTCTCATGGGACAAATGTCCTACACCAAACACCTCTCATGCATGGGACAAATGTCCTACACCAAACACCTCTCATGCATGCATGGGACAAATGTAGTACACCAAACACCTCTCATTGGACAAATGTCCTACACCAAACACCTCCCATGCATGGGACAAATGTCCTACACCAAGCACCTCTCATACATGGGACAAATGTCCTACACCAAACACCTCTCATTGGACAAATGTCCTACACCAAACATCATAAATTCGAAGAAAAACATAACGTCTGTTACCCTAGCGCTTAATTAGTTTCCAATATGCACACTTCATTGTGTTATGGGCCAATCAGATTTTACCTTCCATATCCTGGAAAGTGACGTAATGTTACGTAATGTTAATGGAATCTAATTAAGCGCTCGGGTAAGCAGACGTTACGTTTTTCTTCGAATTTATGAGTGAAAAAATACGTCTGCATAGCAGGCTACTCCGCTATGTACAGACGAATCAACTTTTGTAATGGGCCTTTTTCAGGAATGTAATCACGTGGTTGTACTGGGTTGCAAAAAATATATTAATTCATATTAAAGGCACTTGTAGGAGTATTTTTTCACTCTCATAAATTAGAAGAAAAAAGTAACGTCTGCATAGCAGGCTAATAGCGGAGATACGTTTTGAGATTTTCTCTTCACAGATGCGCAACACAGCTGAATGCAATATCAGAACGTATTTCTTTCGAATACATCTTTGTATAGTCGTCGGGTTGATCTTAGGGTTCGGTTCCCCTTTAAGTCCCATGTCTCAACTGACTATTTCCTATGTACATGTACTGTCTTGGTGACAAGCTTTAACAGTTTTTCCCCTTCCTGTACTCCATCACTTAAAAACATTTTCTCAGGTCCGTTCACGGGAAGCTGCTTTTCTTTGATTCCTTTTTACCTACCACTAATATATAGCACCTCAACTTCATCAGCAGTAAAGTCTTGTTTTCCTACAAAGTACGTGTCAGGGTTGGCTGGGGCTTCATATGAATTACCGAGGTTCGTCATAATATAGTTTGTGTTCAAGTGTGTCCTGATATCGCCTTGGTTTTGTGAAGGCGATCCAAAACATGGTCCTTTGTTCTTCATTATTGTTATAGCCTGGCTCATATTTTCGGGCTTTAAGCTGAATTTCCTAGGATATGCAGAGAAGGGGCTTGTGAGGCTGAACAGGAAAGCTTTGGTGCTGGAGAGAGTATATGGACTACCTGTGGAAAAACATATCTCTAAATAAATTAAAGGGAACCTCGGCTGAAAAACAATGTTTGCTCTCAAGTGTTTGTTATGGATGCCTAAGTCTGTTTCTGTGTTTGTCTCCAGTAAATTGTACACTAGATGTCATTTATGCAACAATTTTCCTGTCGATAAAACTCATTTGAATTTCCTGCGCGCCGCCATCTTGAATTTTATGATTTCACAGTGTTGCCTTATTGTCAGAAAACAATAGCTCTTTTGTTATGCGACAATAGGGCAACACTGTGACGTCATGATATCCAAGATGGCGGCGCGCAGGAAATTCAAATGAGTTTTATCGAGAGGAAAATCGGTGCATAAATGACATCTAGTGAACAATTTACTGGAGACAAACACAGAAACAGACTTAGGCATCCATAACAAACACTTGAGAGCAAACATTGTTTTTCATTTGTTTCCCTATCGTTTCCCATGATAACTTGATTAATGGGATAAGCATATGATAGTCTAGAGTTGGCCGAGGAGGCGCTTTTGCCTTCCGAGTCCGGTTTTCAGGACGAAGCAAAAATGTGTGGAATCGCGCATCATTTTGTTTAAATGTTATGAAAATCCGGGTAGATATTTAACAATTAAACTGCGAGCTCAAGGTTTCTATCGGCTGATAGCTGGTGCATGATGGGACGCAGCCCCGAGTCATTTATCCAAAGTCGATATAAATTAAACTGCGAGCTCAAGGTTTCTATCGGCTGATAGCTGGTGCATGATGGGACGCAGCCCCGAGTCATTTATCCAAAGTCGATATAAATTAAACCAAGAGCGAGAAGTCTAATTGTTTTCACGGTTGGTACAAATGACCCTCAAATCGATCACTTTGCTATATTTTCAAAAGTTTCCAAAGTAGAAGATTGAATTTTTGTCGGAGGATTAAGACGGATGACTAAAACAAAATCCGATGATTTGAATTACCGTAGACATCTTATGACATCACACTTACGTCTGTATCCATTAAAAAAAGGTTTCTCGATGTTTTCAATTACCTTTAACATCAGTAAATTTTATATTTTCGATTTCCCATCATGTTGACAACAAAGTAACCGAAAACCCGAGTTCGATTGGTTAAGAGGGAGAAAAGTTATTAAATTGTGAATTTCGGTAATTTTCCCTCCAAATTTTGGCGGGAAATATACAATATAGAACAATATATAAATATATTGCTGATCAGATCCCTACACCCTAGGAGATCCGGTTGTTTATCATTTCGTCTGCGGTCTCTCCAATTTTCCTAATATAGAACCATTTAACAAAATAACTTCTTCATTCATCTTTTAGAGTTTAAAATATTTATTCGCGACAATCTAGCAATTAAAAGAGTAAATCGCTACCCACAATCGTATGTTTTTAGAATTTTCAATTTTTGAGAGGAACTACTTTAAAATTTACAGTGAAAAAGAGAATACGTCATTATGACGTCATATATTTTTGAAAACGAGTTTTAAAAATAGATATTTGAGTATTTTCAGGTTTTAAAGAGGAAATGTACTTATATACGCAATGTTCTTTTTATGTTTCTTCAATTTAGAAAGCATGACTGATGTCAGAACCATGACGTTAGAAAATGTGACGTCACAGGAAACGTCAGTTCTCAATAACTCAGCATATATTTATCGTAGACTTGCGGCAATCAAAAAATATTATATTTATGTTATTGTGATATAACATGCTTTCTTTCAAACGTATAGGTAACGCAGAATTTGACCTTAAAAGGAGGTGTTCATTATGACGTCACAATAACGTCAATATACAAACGTGCTTGATCCTAAAGACGCTATTTCATTTTAATATTAACATACGAAAATTGGTTAAATTTGACATCGAATTAAACAAAATGTGCTGGTTTATATATTTTTGGCTCGCTTCGTAGTGATCGATTTTGAGGTAACTTACGCCATGCGTGTTTAGCATAACCAAACAACCGTTTTATCAACTTAGCGATCGAGAAAACTATGCAAAACTCGCAAAAAGCATGTTTCGAAGTGAATTTTATCTGCACCCTCATACAAATGTCTGTAAAATTGTCCGATTACTTTGTGGAACTGTATCTTTGCTCCCATACAAGATATAACTCTCAAATGTTGGTTTTTGATTAATTTTGAGGTGTTCAATCTTTTCAGCAGTAGCGGTGTTATTGCTAATTTATGTAGATATCGCAATGGCGACCATGGATTGGTCTATTCCTCGACTCGCGAATTTGGTTCAACTTCTCGAAAACAATGATTTATCGACTTTGCCGGGTTGAAATGAAGAAAGTAGAAATACTTCACACTCTCGACCGGATATTTTATAGTTAACTTGCTCCACAAGTGCATTAGCCTGCGCACAGCATCCCCTACTTGAAGGAGAACGGCGATTTCATCGTTTCCGTTTCTCCCCATGTAGGGTCTGCGACTCAGAGCCCAAAACCGTGTCCGTGACGTCACTTCCAAATTTTTGGTAATTAGCTATTTATGCATAACGAAGTCAAAACGAGATGGCGATTGAAATGAGATTTCGAAGTGTAAAGTCCGTCGCAGAGGAAATTTCTCTCAAATTTGGAATCCCATCTCTACAATGTGAACAGCTTAATGCTTTATGTAACTTTATTCGTGGGAAAGATGTGTTCGTGAGCCTTCCAACAGGCTCAGGAAGGTCGCTGATATTTTCAACTGGCGGCCCCTTCAAACCAACTCGCGGCCAGGTTCGGGCTTTTAGAAGAAAAATGCATTTGTCATTGAAGTCACTCCGCATGTTGCCATCATGAAGGAACAAGTGAAGCGCTTACTTGGTCATGGATTTAAGGTGAATATTTGAGCAGGGATTTTAATTGTCTGAACAGAGATAAATAAATGTAATTTACAGTAAAAGTCTTCATATTTGTGCCATCTTTGACTGTGTTCTCTGTGAACAGCAATATTAATAATTTCGTCATTTTTTTCTACGTATTTGAAAGACGGCGGCTGGATTATGCTAAACATACATAAATATACATTAAAAAACACAATATACATATATATACCTATACCTACTAATGTACTATACAAGTATACACCCCTCATGCACCTTGGGATAGTCGTCGTTATTCAGACATACATTATTCATATTCCTAATATACATGTACGTGAATAACAAAGTAAGTAAAGTAGGCACTTCTTTTGACAAAAGGCTACACCGTTTACTACTCTAGAGTTACTACCTACCACTGCCTTCGCTTCCCCAATCTCTATCGCTGAATCCACCAAAAATATATTTTCCCTTGCGAATCAGAGTTATGGTAGGTCCTTTCCCTTGGCAATTTTTCCAGAAAGCCTCTCTTGTATCACTTCTCGATGTCGCAAAACAGGGAACCCAAAACCTGTCTTCGATACCAGCACTTTCGAGATGTTGTAACAGAAATAGATGCATGTCTTCGAAGGGTCCGATGATGCCAGATCTGTAAAACCCTAAAGGAGAGGAAGACAAAGCACCAGCACTTGTTATTCAGTTTAAAGAGTTTCGGTCAACAGGACAGAGTTAAATAACTAAGGGTCCGATGATGCCAGACCTGTAAAACCCTAAAGGAGAGGAAGACAGAGCACCAGCACTTGTTATTAAGTTAAAGGGTGACTGTCAACAGGACAGAGTTAAATAACTAAGGGTCCGATGATACCAGACCTGTAAAACCCTAAAGGAGAGGAAGACAGAGCACTAGCACGTGTTATGCAGTTTAAAGAGTTACTGTCAACAGGACAGAGTTAAATAACTAAGGGTCCGATGATGCCAGACCTGTAAAACCCTAAAGGAGAGGAAGACAGAGCACCAGCACTTGTTATGCAGTTTAAAGAGTTACTGTCAACAAGACAGAGTTAAATAAGTAAGGGTCCGATGATGCCAGACCTGTAAAACCCTAAAGGAGAGGAACACAGAGCACCAGCACTTGTTATGCAGTTTAAAGAGTTACTGTCAACAGGACAGAGTTAAATAACTAAGGAGCATTCTGAAATGGCGAGACTTTTGCCGTAAACACTACTAATGCCGGTCAAAAATTGTCTCGTGTTTGTAGTACATTTTATCCCAGTGTTCAAAACTTTAACTGCACTGCTCAAAAAAATTTTCTTAGTTTTTGAAGGAAATGGTCTGAGGAGTTGAAGCTTATTCTTGCCACAAAACTCTTATTCTTCGCAGAGAAAGTACTCGCACAATTTTAACATTCCCGCCATTTTTGTATACTGGCGGAGCTGTCGTCCTTAGCCCCTGCGCGTCACGAGTATGATCATGCATAAATGCGCCTTTAAAGTACAAATAAAATACATCAAGGCAATATCGATATTTAACAATAGGCCTTTTGCAACAGATTGTCACGTGACTTGTTGGCCGATAGCAACGCCATACTGGGTTGCAAGCTTACCAGCTCTCCAGTTTCAGTTTTCTTTATTTTCCATTCTATGTACTACACGGATAATTACAATTTAGAAGAGTGTGATAAACATTAGGAGGAGGATACACAAAATATAAGATTAAATATGGTAGTAACAGGAGGAGAGTGTGCAGCGAAAGGAGCCGAAGCTCTCGAGTTAACTACTGCCACAGGAGAAAGTAAAATACAGGTTAAATATATATAGAACTGCGGTTGACTTAAGCCTCGATAGCTCCTATTAGGATTAGGATTAGCAAAATTATCTAGGAAAGAATAGGATACCAAATTTTTAAAGCGAATATATTAAACTAATTAACTAATAATATTATCAACAAACACTAATGTCTAACACATAACTTGGGCAATTGTGATTTGAGAAGACAGATTTTATAATGTTTCTTAAACTGAGAGTAGTTTAGACACTTAATTTCTGTGGGGATCGATTGCCAGATTTTGGATAAAGAAAACTTGAAAGCAGTCATGCCATGCATAGTAATTTCAGATATAGGTAAGACATATCTGGAGAAGACATTTGGTATGTTTGAACTAATAGCAGAAATTTTGTGGCCAAATTTTGAGATTCGGAGCTTAAATATTGTAAAGTGTTAAAATTTCTAGGAAGATTAAAGTAAGAGATAGCACTCTCTCTGCTATGGGCAAAGAATATGCTACGAATGCATTTGTTCTGTTTAGTTTTAAGTTTAGTCAATTGAGTTTTATAAGTATTTCCCCAGCTCATGATTCCATATTGTAGATAAGGGTAAATCAATGTGTAATAAAGCTGTTTCAGCATTTGAAAGTCAAGATAATGTCAATAACTCCCAGGTTTTTAGATATTTTGTTATTAATATGGCGGATCTGGGGTCCCCAGTTTAAATGTTTATCAATATAAATTCCTAAGTATTTAATGTAGTCCTTCTGTTCAATATCTGGTAAGCTAATAGTAAATCTTTTCCTAGGTGACGAAAGCAGCATATAATGGTTTTAGTAAAATGAACAGATAGTTTGTTAGTATCACAATACTCTAAAAGATGTTTAAATTCTTCATTTATAACTGACTAATTCTTTTGGGTTATTACAAGAATAGAATATGGTAGTGTCATATGCAAACATGCTGAAAGAGACTTTACATGAACAGTTAGGCATATCATTAACATACAAAAGAAATAATAATGGACCTAGGGTTGACTCTTAAAGAACACCGCAGATAGTATTTAACAAACTTGACTTAACTTCATCAATTTCTACATATTGTGTTCTGTCCGATAGATAGTTTGAAAACCGTTGACAACCAACAGAGGATGACTGACTCCGTGGTATCATATCGAAGCGTTCTTCTTTCTTTCTTACTAAATTCATCTCGAAATAAGTCTAATACAGAACAATAGTATGGGTTTTCTTTACTTTTGATCCAGTATTTCGTCAAGTCTCAAACGTTTGGAGTCCCAAACGAACTGATCTCGAATCTCTGGCATTTAGTGCCAAACATGGCGGCTGCTCAACCCGCACAAACACAACTACGTAAAGTATAACTTGCCATATAAATGGTGAACTCTTTTGATTGCTTGTTTTAATGCTAGTGTATAATCGGTCAAATGCAAAAGCTTTCGCTCAGAACTCAAAATAACACACTATTTGTATAATAGTCGGCTCGTGGACACTATCAAACGTTTTGTGTTGAGCAATAAAGAAATGCAATAGAGTGTGTCTGTCTCGGGACTATCGATATCGGCTGATAGTTTCTCTGAAAAATTTGATGTTCTTAAAATTGGCATATAAGCCCTAGAACGATTTGTTTTAAGAACATCAAATTTCCGCAGGCAACTATCAGCCGATAGTCCCGAGACAGACACACACTATTATTATAATAGTCCCTCGACAGTAAATACTCCCTAGTTTTCGGCCACATTTCGCTATATAATTAATTACATCACTAATAACAGTAAGTATTTGGTTTGTAATTTAATTAACAGCTAGACTAAAACCTTCTTCGTAATTTCTAGGGGCCATAGAGTCAACTATATCGAAATTTATACAAACCAAGAGCGAGAAGGCTAGTTTAATTGTTATACACACTATGCATAACTCGCGCGGTCACAACACGAAAAAGAGGCCGGTAGGTCCTCTGGAATGTTGAAGTTGAAATGCTAGCAGGAGGTGTGAAACGTGTTGAACATGATTGTTTAGTTGAAAAGTGTTGCTAATCTGTCCTCATTTATCCTTTGTTTTTCTTTATAGTACAACCAGCCAGGCGCATAGCAAATTAACGGCATTGTTTCACTGAACATTCGTTCAGTGCATTTCACAATCTCCCCGGGCGCTTCAATTTCAACATTCCAGAGGACCTACCGGCCTCGTTGACATGCTAGTTACCAGGACTTATGCATAGGGTCTATATCATAACAAGCTAAGATTCTTTCCAGCTTACCTATTGCCGGACTAATATTGCTGGCTTTCACTGACGTCATAGCCGCCATGTTGGTGCCCTTAAACAATGTTACTCGTTAGCTTTTTTTGTTGGGGCACCAACATGGCTGCCATGCCCTTTGTCATTTGAATCTCTGGGGATTGAGTGAAAACCAGCAATTGAGAAAACCTGCACAGATAAATCTGAAAATTCAAGGCTTGTCAGCTAGGGTCTCCAATACAAAAGTTTAGGATACCTTAGTTTTAATTTAAATAAAACGATAAAATACCTATGCTCTCACAAAGGGGTAACCCATGAAACGTCAGTTGCTACTCGTTTATCACAGTGGTCAGCATACCTCAATTGACTTTCAGTTGATTATACCAGTGTTTATCTTCCCCGCCGACGCAGACCTACACCGCTAATTGTTATAGAAACAAATTATCCATTGTACCAGGGAGTTGTCAGTACAAATTTTACAATGCACGATATTTTGAAACTACTGAGATTTGTTTTGTCTGAATGGCACAGTTATCCCATGATACGCATATAATTAGTTTGTGCTTCGTCGCTCGCCGTCGCCCCCTCACTTCGCGAGAGGCCTCCAGAAAAAAGGTCGACTTGCATCAAGTATTTTAAATGACATCAAGTCTTTTAAATGACAGCATGCTTGTTTACATAGTCCCTGACACGAACCCAGTCGTTTTTAACTTTGTTTGTTGTCCGCGCACACCCTTGCTAGTAGTGAGCTTAAGCACAAGATGTTTGTGATTCACGGACGGCAACCGAGGCACGTATTGACGTTCTTGTGACGTCCGTGTTGTCAAGACCAACTAAATGCGACTGGGTACTAGTTAAACGTGTCCTCTTTTCTACCTACCCTTATATGATCCAAATCTGGCGTTGATTGGTAACTCAGTGCAAGAGGTCGTGTTGAACTCTAAGGCATCAACGGCTATGTCCCCGAGGAAACCATCACCGACTACGGCTTCAATGACAATCTGTAATGAAATCAGGACACGCCTCGAACATCAATGTGATTTGATCACAATAACTTCCTCATTCATTTATAATATAAAATTACTTCAAACACCTAAGAACGCAATCTCTCACTGCCGTAAGAGTTCAGTGAGCTCGGCGTGTTTTATTTTGTGTAAATCTGTCCAATGAACAACGAAACCTTTTTCAGCTTTTCACGACTTCTATTTGTTAAATAACGAATTTCCGAATAGTCCAATAGCCCACTTCCGCGATATGCTTTACTTGTCACGCACAAAGGTTTCAATACGAAGCCCCGTGCTAAATTAAATTTATTCTTTATGAAACCTTTGTGCGTGACAAGTAAAGCATATCGCGGAAGTGGGCTATTCGTAGTTCTTGAAAGGTAACCAAGCCTTAGCCTCGCATGGAGGATGGAGTTGATCCTGCATTGACACCGCAAACCCTCTTTCTATGAATATGGATAGATTGTGATTATCATGCTAACTAGATACAAGCCATGGAGGATGGAGTTGACCCTGCACTGACACAAACCCTCTTTCTTTGAATATGGATAGATTGTGATTATCATCCTAACTATAGATACAAGCCATGGAGGATGGAGTTGACCCTGCACTGACACAAACCCTCTTCCTTTGAATATGGATAGATTGTGATTATCATGCTAACTAGATACAAGCCATGGAGGATGGAGTTGATCCTGCACTGACACAAACCCTCTTTCTTTGAATATGGATAGATTGTGATTATCATGCTAACTAGATACAAGCCATGGAGGCTGGAGTTGACCCTGCACTGATACAAACCCTCTCTATGAATATGGATAGATTGTGATTATCATGCTAACTAGATACAAGCCATGGAGGCTAGAGTTGACCCTGCACTGATACAAACCCTCTTTCTTTGAATATGGATAGATTGTGATTATCATGCTAACTATAGATACAAGCCATGGAGGATGGAGTTGACCCTGCACTGACACAAACCCTCTTTCTTTGAATATGGATAGATTGTGATTATCATGCTAACTAGATACAAGCCATGGAAAAGGAGTTGACCCTGCACTGACACACACCCTCTTCCTTTGAATATGGATAGATTGTGATTATCATGCTAACTAGATACAAGCCATGGAGGATGGAGTTGACCCTGCACTGACACAAACCCTCTTTCTTTGAATATGGATAGATTGTGATTATCATCCTAACTATAGATACAAGCCATGGAGGATGGAGTTGACCCTGCACTGACACAAACCCTCTTCCTTTGAATATGGATAGATTGTGATTATCATGCTAACTAGATACAAGCCATGGAGGATGGAGTTGATCCTGCACTGACACAAACCCTCTTTCTTTGAATATGGATAGATTGTGATTATCATGCTAACTAGATACAAGCCATGGAGGCTGGAGTTGACCCTGCACTGATACAAACCCTCTCTATGAATATGGATAGATTGTGATTATCATGCTAACTAGATACAAGCCATGGAGGCTAGAGTTGACCCTGCACTGATACAAACCCTCTTTCTTTGAATATGGATAGATTGTGATTATCATGCTAACTATAGATACAAGCCATGGAGGATGGAGTTGACCCTGCACTGACACAAACCCTCTTTCTTTGAATATGGATAGATTGTGATTATCATGCTAACTAGATACAAGCCATGGAAAAGGAGTTGACCCTGCACTGACACACACCCTCTTCCTTTGAATATGGATAGATTGTGATTATCATGCTAACTAGATACAAGCCATGGAGGATGGAGTTGACCCTGCACTGACACAAACCCTCTTTCTTTGAATATGGATAGATTGTGATTATCATTCTAACTAGATACAAGCCATGGAGGATGGAGTTGACCCTGCACTGACACAAACCCTCTTTCTTTGAATATGGATAGATTGTGATTATCATGCTAACTAGATACAAGCCATGGAGGATGGAGTTGACCCTGCACTGATACAAACCCTCTTTCTATGAATATGGATAGAGTGTGATTATCATGCTAACTAGATACAAGCCATGGAGGAAGGCTTGAATTTAATTTTGTGTTGGACCGGTAACTGCGACACAGGTACAAAGAACATAACATGGCTGAAATGACTATTTCAAAATAAATCTAGGCAGTTGGTCTACATATATTTTGTAGAAGCTCTACTGACCTTGAACGCTCTTGACCTTGAGATTGGTACTGCGGCCGACATCCACTGGTTACTATGGTTACCAGCCTGTCGCCATAGCAACTCAGTAGGTCCATAGTCGTCTTTCGCATACACGTTTAGCCTACCAATGTTTTTTCCGTACATGTGGTATTTAAATTTGAAACACTTGTACGCACTCACACGATATGTGCTTTCTAGTCGAGCTGCGTCGCCTTTTTGACGTGGCCATGATGATTCGATATAGAGAAACTCTGAAAAGAGCGAAGTTAGTACTACGGTGAGCCTCGGGGGAGTGATGAAGGGGATGTCGAATGAGTTTAAAACCGTTATGGTAAGGCTGCAGCCGTACAAAATCGCACCGTCATTTACCGTATCATTTTTTTTGCCCTTTGACTGGATCGTAATATAACAAACAGACTATCATAGAATCTCATGTACAGTCCACGCTGTAGATAAAAATTCCCCCCGTGTAAAATCTCCTTTCCATTCCATACCCGTTACGTCAGTGTATAATCTCCCCTGTAGATAGTCCCCCTCCGAAAAAAAATCTGCCTATTAGTCACATGGCTATAACTCGGTAGATTTGTTACTTAGCTAAGTTCACCAAACGTTTATTTTGTTTTATCATAAATATCGATTCTACATCAAGTTTTCAGTACTTTTGTGAAGAACGTTTTGGTTTACTGAGAATACTCTATGTTCTACGCTTGATTGAAATCATGAAAAATTGACCTTTCCTGACCCATGACCGCGTAAGTAAAAGCCTAGGTCGTTTCTAATTCATTCGACTTTGCAATACTTTGAATAAATACTTAACATGCTGACTAAAATGATTTTTTTTCTTTACTAACAACTCACAAACTGTGTATATTTTCTATGCATCGATGTTGTTGTGATAGAAAGGCGCAATGGATAATAATGCATTAATGAGATGACGTCGACCCAGGGTCGACCCAGGCTTTTACTTACTCAGTCATGGGTCAGGAAAGGTCACATTTACACGATTTAAAACAAACGTAGAAGATAGAGAATTCTCTGTAAACCAAAACCTTCATCACAGAAGTACTCAAAACTTTGAATCGATATTTATAATTAAAAAATTAACGTAATGTTAATTACCGCGATTAAAATGCAGTACTATAGAAAAAAGAATACAAGTGTCAGTTGGCTGTTGTTTCCCTCTTTGATCCCTGCCAGAATACTCCTGTGCATAATCCCCCTGTGTGCATAATAACCCCATTGTATAACACCTCCTAATGACCTGTCGCTGCAGGGACAATACATGGGATTGTATGGTAAGCCAGTTTAGAATAAGTAATGGTCCGCGCAAGAGGTAGGCATATGTTATGCATGGCATGTAAAGGGGTGCTAATTGTGGTATTGTTTCAATCTTCCACCTCATTGGCTTAGACATTAAAATCTATCTAAACTTGAAGAAGACTATTATTTTTTCTCATTTTGTAAACAGATTTGAATTGCATCTAGTGAAAACACTCATAACTTTTAATATGACGAATTTTCAATATGGGGAACATTTTTAAATTGAACGTTTTCTTGGTTATTGTTTTGGACTCTTCTGATTGGACGAAATGTTTTCACACAAAAGAAATGTACCTTTAAAATGCAATTTTAGTGGATTTTATTTCAGAAATTTATCATAGAAGGGTTGATGAGTTGTCAGTATAAAAAACAGGAAATACTAAAGTGGGGAAAGCAAATTGCATCTGAACCATAGAATTGTGCCTACCTATTGCGCGGATGGTTACATAATAAAAATGAAACGATTTCTCGAATTTTATTGGCTGAGAGCAGCTAAATTTATGCTATTTTAATCAGCTTTGCCTTTCATGCTATCGTTCTTACAAGCCGGAGCATTACTTAAACACCAGACAATGCCAAATCATGTAATACCACAGATGTGAGCGGGTCATATCAGCTGCGGTTACACTACCCCAGATAAAGTCGTTTACCCAGTAAAACTGGCCCCAATAAAATCCATCTGGGGTTTGAATTTACCTGGCTACAGCGGTTACACGAAGACCGTTGAATATCACGCCCCAGTAACTTTGTGGCGCGAAGGCCTATTGTACTGTCAGATCCTCGAAATTTCATTGGCTGAACTATCTGGGGTCGGCAGCGACCCCTAAGACTTATCTGGCGTATTATCAAGGGAAAGTTCCATTGTTCTTTCATTCGTAACTATGGAAATATACCTAGGAACGTTTTCTCCTGGGGAAATCGGTTAGACACGAAAACACGAACTTACCCGGGTAAATTTCCAATATACCTAGTAAAACTGGTGTAGTGTAACCGCAGCTATTGTGTTTTCTTGCAGTACCATTTGCTGTCCGAGATAATATGCCCTCCAAAAGTCATGTTATTCCGTTATTAGATAGAAGTATTCAGGCAATAAAACTTCAAATTATGCTAAACCTATACTGTTTCTCACCATTTTGTGCAGAATGATCTGTACAAGGGCCAGTTCCCTTGGAGTGGCTGGGTGTGCACGTGTTTAGACGCGTCCAGTTTCCTTTCATGACGAAAGGCCCAATTCTGCTTCCAGTAACATTATAGGGACTGGTGAATCCATATTGGTCTAAAAAATGCAAAATTTAGTCAACACAAAGACAGAATCTGCCTTATATTATTCATGTTTGTGAAAAGGCATTTGCATCAACTGGTTTAATACGTGACTTTGTCAAGCGTTAGCACAAAATGCAAGCCAGCAATGGAATGAGCGTGCTAAAATTAGCAACTAATGCAAGCAAGTAATATAAACATTTTTTTATTTCTACATTTAACAGAGTTTGTGAGCTGTACTACAAGCCAGTCCATCCTCATAAACACTGTTAAATGTAGAGATTTCAAAAAATTATAATTGCTTCAATTTTAGATATAATACGTTTGATTGACAAGGTCACGTGACCGTTGATGCAAATGCGGGCCACCTAGTGGTAACCTGAGAAAACAGCCTCCTCTCGGATCATTTCAATCCCCCGAGAGAAGAGACGTCAGAGACTCGAGCCGAAAAATTCCATACTAATGACGTAAAATCTACCCAGAGGAAAGTGTGTATCTCGATTTCCATTGGCTGAGAAAATCGAAACGGTAAACATTGTAGATTTCAAATTGTTCATTTTCTATTGCTTCAACGGCAAGGGACCAGAGGACGTTTGCGAAGCGGGGAAAATAACCAATCAGAAACACTACCCGGATCTGGGTAGTGATTTACGTCATCAGTATGGATTTTTCCCGGCCCGAGTCTAATAATAATAATAATAATAATAATAATCAGTAATAATAATATTTTGACAGGAAAGCTCCAATCACAATTTGTGATTTTCAGGGAGGTCCTGTATTATAAATATATATTTCACTAATATATGGAAAACAGGAAAGATAAATGGTTGAAATAAAATAGAAATAGAACAAGGATTATTATGAAATTAAATTTTGTGCCAGTAAGATTTAAAAATTGATAATGTAGTTGATTGTATAACTTCAGAGTCTAAAGAGTTCCAGTCTAATAGTGCATGGTAGGTAAACTTCTGCTGTCCCCAATTCCTACGTGCGAATGGTAAATGTAGATTGTGCTGACGGCGTGTATTATATGTATGAAAGTCGTGATTCTTCTTTAATTTGAAGTTGAAGTCCACCATGCTATTTAAGCATTTGAAGATAGTAATACAGCGATGATAGCGCCGTCGAAGGTATAGTGGTTTCCAGTTTAATAGTTCGAGTACTTGAGATGCAGAAGAGCTTGAGGGAAAGTCGAGCATAAGTCGAGCAGCATTATTCTGAAGAACTTGAAGGTGATCCATGAGGACGGTATTATTCTTATCTCCCCAGACGATATCGGCATAGTCAAGTAAGGGAAGGACAAGAGATTTATAGAGAGTTAGCCGCGCATGCAAGGGCAGCAAATGCTTTACCCGGCGGATGATGCCAAGACGTTGATTGACTTTATTACTGACTCTATCCACGTGTTCTGACCAACTCATGTTCTGACTGACTGTCACTCCTAAATATTAAAAGAGTCAGTTCGGTCAAGAGCAGAGCCATTTATGGTCAGTGAAACCTCTCTGAAATCCTTGAGCTTGCGTGCGCTGCCATAAATTATGAACTTGCATTTAGATGTATTCAGTGTCAAGAGATTGCTGTTAAACCATTGACATATGGACAGAAGATCAGCGTTCAATTTATCTTTAAGTTCCTGGGCATTAGTCAAAGAGCAGTAAATTACTGTATCGTCAGCGTAGAGGGACACCTCGCAGTAATTAACACATGAGGGTAAGTTATTTACATAAACAAGAAATAGTAGTGGTCCTAAGACGCTTCCTTGAGGGACTCCGACAGGAACTTTCTTGGGAGAGGAAGAGACATTTGCCAAGTTGGTGATTTGGCTTCTGTTAGATAGATAGGACTTGAACCAGTTCACACTTGTGTCAGAAAAGCCAGCTGTTACTAGTTTATTGAAGAGAATTGTATGGTCAACAGTGTCAAACGCTTTTGACAAGTCCAGGAAAACAGCACCGGTTACTAGACCACTGTCCATATTCCCAAGGATAGTATCGGTGAAATGAGTAAGAGCGATCTCTGTTGAGAGTTTAGGTCTGAAGCCAAACTGCCTGGGTGTAAGGATCATTTCTTCCATAAGGTAATTATATACTTGTGCATGGACTGCCTTCTCAAGGATCTTACTAACTGTCGGGAGGATTGTAATCGGCCTGTAATTGTTGGCGTTGCTTCGATCACCAGATTTGAAGAGAGCTGTTACTTTACCAAATTTCCAGATAGAAGGGAATGTAGAAGACTCAAGTGAGCGATTGAATATCTTGGTCAAAGCAGGAGTTATGACGCTTGCAGAGTCTTTCAGCAGTCTGGCGCTAATGCGATCAAGGCCAATTGATTTATTTATCTTGAGCATTTTTAGTTGTCTATGCACAAAATTTTCTTCAATTGAAATGAAGACAAAGTTTCGAGACCTAGCGATAGATTCACCAGAAGGGGGTCGTGGATATAACAAAATCAAGGCTTGCTTTTATTTTAGCAGCCAATTTAGATCCTACTGTTGAAAAATGATTATTTAAAACTTCAGCAATCGACTTTGAGTCAGTATGTGGTACGCCATCGACTTCAATACATGAAGGGATTGAGGATGTCTTTCGCGAAGTAATTTCGTTCAGTGTTTTCCATAGTTCACCGCTATTTCCCCTGTTCCTAGTAATACGGTTTAAATAGTAATCAGCTTTGCATTTTTTGACCAGGTTGTTTACGTAGGATTTTATATTTTTGTACATGGACCAATGGAATGACGATCTTGATTTAATGGCCTTCCGGTGGTGGTAATCTCGGTCTTGCATGGCGTTGCATAACTCTGAATTCATCCAGGGCACGTGTATACCCTTGATTCTAGATTTTTTAATTGGAACATGTCGATTGGCTGTATCCGTAAATAGTTGGTTCCAAGTTTCAACTGCACTATTGGTGTCCAATTGCTCGTCGACGACATTCCAACATATGTCTCTAAGTTCAGTCAGGAACGACTCCCTTGAGTAGTGCTTGTACGATCGATACTCTATAACCCTGCAAGGGGCCCGAGGAACACCCGCTTTGATGACACAGTAAATGAGTGAGTGATCACTCAAATCTATGTGAATAACTCCAGAATCGACTATGCGATGATTGTTGTTAACGAACAACAGGTCAATTGCCGTGGATGAGTTCTGGGATATTCTCGTAGGCTTGTCAATAAGCTGTACTAAGTTATGTTGATTTGTAAGTCTAACGAGCTTCTGTTTCAATGGCCTTGATGAGTCAGTATTTGAAGTAAAAAAATTAACATTGAAATCACCAAGTAATATTATCTCAGCTTGTGATGGGAGTAATGATAAAGCGGTGTTGAGATCATTAAGAAAACCGTCCAGTGTTTGGTCTGGGGCTCTGTATATTGTGAATATAATGAGTTTCTTTGCTTTAGGACGAGTAATCTCAACTACGCATGACTCAATGTTAGTGTTCTGTAAGTCACTTCTTGATCGATAGGGAATGCAATCTCTAACAAAAGCGAGCGTACCTCCACCAGGTTTTCCATTCCTATCCTGTCTGGTAACTGTATAACCAGGGACATAAATTTCGTTATCAAGAATGTTCGGGTGAAGCTACGTTTCAGACATTGTCTCAGACGTCTCAATGAACCGCGATTAGAGGCGGCTGTTTTCTCAGGCTAACCTAGTGGCCGATGTTAGATCACTTATAGATTAACTGAATACAAAAATAAAGAGCAAGACTCCAATAGCAGATATAGCGGTTTTCAATGGGCCATTTTGACGATGTTGCGCGCGCAGCTAGAACAATGGCTATCTGTTTTAAATAACAAAACTACTGGTGAACCAAAACGAGTCTTGGCAGCTCGCATCTATTGTTCTACTAATGCGTGCGCAACATCGTCAAAATGACCTATTGAATGTCGAAAAGTAATTAGGTGATTGCTTTCGAATTTGATTGGTTAGTTTTCCATGATTGCGTTTACTTTTCCTCGTGATTGGTTGAAGTAAAAGCAATCATGAATTATTTCAGTTTGTGATTGGTTCATTGTGTTTTTACTTGCTCGTGATTGGTTCATTGTGTTTTTACTTGCTCGTGATTGGTTCATTGTGTTTTTACTTGCTCGTGATTGGGTCATTGTGTTTTTACTTGCTAGTGATTGGTTCATTGTGTTTTTACTTGCTCGTGATTGGTTCATTGTGTTTTACTTGCTCGTGTTTGGGTCATTGTGTTTTTACTTGCTCCTCTGATTGGCTCAGGTTTTGGTTTTGATACCCAATCGTAAAGTTTCGTCTACGAATACCTGTTTCAGAGGTATAGCGATACTTCGTGTTGATAAACATTACAATTGTTATGCTAATGTACCAACCACAATTTCAAAAGGCCGCTTTGTGTCAGGAACCAATGGATCTCTGGTTGGTAGGGTAATGACAATGAATGACGTACAGTAAATATCGCTATTGACTCAAACGTCTCACTTCAATGTAATCAAACACTATTCAAATTGTGTTTGTTTGAGAGGGAGGTTGTGTCATACAAGAAGGCGCTTCATTACATCGAAGTGAGGCGTTTGGGTCAATACCGCTGGAACTGCAAGTTGTTCAACGATGCGTCGTTTGTTGAAATGCAATGACGCTTAGGCTTATTAGCCTATCCCACGCGGCGTCCATCATGGAATTTACCTATTGTTAATGCTTACCCAACCTCGGTTAAACACGTTTGAGACCGAGGCTGGGTAAGCATTAACAATAGGTTTATTCCAAGATGACCGCCGCGTGGGATAGGTCTATAGTCCGTCTTCCCGGCGAGGCGTCTCTCTCTCGGATCATGCAGTGTCGCAAGGAATTGTGGTACTAATACAATATCATCCACATCACCCTGAGGGCATTGACCGAATTCATAATGGCCGCCTCCTAATTTGCACAATTTGTAATATTAATCAGTAGAGGGAAACCAATGCTACCACATGAAAGATCACATTAAAACTAGTAATTGTATTCAGTTTTAGAACAATGTGGAGAACAGACGGTTTGCACTATTACGTCAGTCGAACGCAGCTACCAGAATACTTTGCGCCGGTTCTTTTATTATTCTAATTTGGACCATTGTCTTGGTATTCTTCGAGGAGTTAAAAAATCTGAACTAGCATACCTAACAGGTAGTAAATGCTGCTCCGTTCAGTTAAGGAAGTGTATCAGAAGAGAACCTACAGTAGCACTTTGGCAGGAAAAATATATTACTGGGTGATAAAAATGCCAAGGTGTTAGATTAATATATTTTGTAGTTTTGGTGATATCGTGCATATCAACGATCTCCCGGTAAATCCCCTGAGCCTACCAATTCCCGACATTTTCTTAAGATTCCCGGCACAAAAACTGCTGTTCTCACCGGTGAAGTTTAAACACCGGAAATCAACTGTAATTGAGAATGTAATTGTAAATGTTAATTGTGTTTTGAACCGGCTGCTTGACTTTATCGAAGGTCAATAGAAGAACATTATTTTCTGCTCACCATCTTGATAACAGGAGAGATCTTGCTCTTGGGAAACTGATAGTTCACACAGAGTTAGAAAGAGTTCGCCTACACTTCAACAAATTCATGATTACACAAGGCTTGCATACACAGAAATGCATTAAAGAACGGTTGAACGTAGTAATGCATATTCCACCTCGTGTAATGTTGCGTGACGATCAGTTCCGTGCAAAGCATTGTGATAAAAAGACAATAGAAGTGATGCATTGTGGTAAAAAAGAAATCGAGATTTGGACCCGCTTACAGATTAGAACTGCTGCCTTGCTCGATCGCTTCAGGCTTCCTCGCTGCGGCAGCAATAAGAAAAGGAATTCGAAAATGACGTAATAGCGAGGCTACAAAGGCCTCCGTTGTTTTCCTCATACAAATATTTCTAATTTTAAACGGCTGTAACTGCATTGCTTTTAAGGCTACAGCCTTCAAATTTCACAAGATCACTCTCTAACGACGACATGCCTTTCGCGTGGTAACGATGGTGTGTTCTGTACAAACTATTGAAACAGAAATGCGCATTTATGAATGATGCAATACCGTTCCAAGTGATGTCCCTATATTCAGCTTAAACCTCGTAGATTATCACAATACATTTTCATGGAGCTTACCTATTTGTTTGTTTAAGTCGGTAATTAATGCAGCATTAACAGTGCCGACCTGGTTGAATATGACAATATCCGAAAGCTGAAGATTTTCTGTTTTCCATGTGGATAACAATTTCTTCCCAGGATTTCCCAAGATTATTCTCTTATTCGAGCTTGGTCCAACCGTGCCAGATTGATTGCTTTCCAGAGTTCGTATGCTGTTATTAACAATCAAGTATATACCTCCAGAGCTGAACACAAAGTGTACTCTTGTCCAGGTTGCTGTAGGAATAGTAGCGCTTTGAGTTTTTAATACACTATTCCCCTCAATCAACGTCGCACTAAGTTGGTTCCCTGTTGTGTTCACCATCAGTGCTAAGCCTGATTTTCCCAAGCTGAAGTCTCCGGTTGACATGACAGCGACAGCCGCATCGGGATCTGATGAACACACAAAATATTTATCACAATGATCTTTTGTTCTCAGCTTTCACGGCATTCAGAACCCAAGAAAGACACTTGAATTTGTGTTTGAAAGAGTGCACCTCAATCTGGCATCTCGAATTCACTGACTCGTATAACTCACACCTCAACCTCGCAGTTTAAATTTCACACTCACAACTCACCCTCGCATCTCACGTTTATACTCATCTCGAACGCAAATTTCCGACTTCAAATAACACACATCTCGCCCTCGTATCTCACATTTTACACTCGCGACCCACGGCTTATCCTCGCATCTCACGATTGTTGTCAACAATCGCCGGTCTGGTACCCCGTGCGGCTTAACTTTAGGTCGAAGGCTCGGTTACCACAGGAGCCTTTCGACGGTTACCCAGCAGCCTTTGACGGCCGGGCAGTCTACCCCAGCTGGTTCAAGGCTCTCTACCAATTTATAAGCGTCACTTTGGAGAAACAAAATGCTTCTTCGTGCTCGTCGCAAGGCTGGAATTGCGTGGCAATCGCATTCAAAAGAAAGAGAAACCTTTCTGCTGGGATTCTATGGAGGAATTGTGGCGGCCACAATATTTTGAACTGAAATATTTCGGTTGCAGTGGCGGGCCCTCGCGAAACTAGTGTGCTGCCTTGTCTTTTTTCTTAGGAAGGGGAGCAGAGGAAATGAAAACTCGCTAAAATCGCTTCATATCAACCCTGTTACCACACAGACAGCAAGTAATACACTATGGAAGCAAGGTAAGGCATTTTATTCATTAATTCTTTCTTATTTCTAGCTCGTTGAAATTCTCATACAAACGCTATAAGTATTAGCTAGATATTTAGAGCTTGGGCTGCCTGTGGTTTTAGTAACCGGAAGAGTCTGAAAAGTGCGCGAGCGCGCGACAATCTCATGGCGGCAACATATTTTCGCGCCATGAAATTGTTGTCGCTTACTTCAGCTGCTTCCGGTTACTAAAAATAGATTGTATTCGACATTATCATCGCACACCGCGCGCTACAAGATTCTCTCTCTTACTTATGCTCTCTTGATACAGATGATTGGTTGAGAAAAGGTATCTGTTTTTAGTGTTTTGTACCTGGTACCAAATGCATACATCTCAAATACATACCATTCTAACATCTGTCACTCACACCTCACGTATCCACGTACCTCACCTCAGATCTCACTCACATCTCAAACACATATCATTCTAACATCTGTCACTCACATCTCACGTACCCACGTGCCTCACCTCAGATCACACTCAAATCTCAAATATATATCATTCTAACATAAGTCACTCACACCTCACGTATCCACGTACATGTACCTCACCTAAGATCTCACTCACATCTCAAATACATATCATTCTAACATCTGTCACTCACACCTCACGTATCCACGTACCTCACCTCAGATCTCACTCACATCTCAAACACATCATTTCTAACATCTGTCACTCACACCTCACGTATCCACGTACCTCACCTCAGATCTCACTCACATCTCAAATACATATCATTCTAACATCTGTCACTCACACCTCACGTATCCACGTACCTCACCTCAGATCTCACTCACATCTCAAACACATATCATTCTAACATCTGTCACTCACATCTCACGTACCCACGTGCCTCACCTCAGATCACACTCACATCTCAAATATATATCATTCTAACATCTGTCACTCACACCTCACGTATCCACGTACATGTACCTCACCTAAGATCTCACTCACATCTCAAATACATATCATTCTAACATCTGTCACTCACACCTCACGTATCCACGTACCTCACCTCAGATCTCACTCACATCTCAAACACATATCATTTCTAACATCTGTCACTCACACCTCACGTATCCACGTACCTCACCTCAGATCTCACTCACATCTCAAATACATATCATTCTAACATCTGTCACTCACACCTCACGTATCCACGTACCTCACCTCAGATCTCACTCACATCTCAAACACATATCATTCTAACATCTGTCACTCACACCTCACGTACCCACGTGCCTCACCTCAGATCTCACTCACATCTCAAATACATATCATTTAACCTAACATCTGCCACTCACACCAGTCTCACACATTTCACACTCGCATCTCAAAAACATGTCATTCTAACATCTGATACTCACACCTCATTCACGTATCTCTCACAGCTCTCACATGTGGGATACGGCTAAGCAGAGTAAAGTTACAAAATACATGCGTGACATTTAAAGGGTCTGTGTCACGGTAATAGACTTTACATTCGCGTTCCGTGCCGGAAACAGCTATTTCCACCGATTTTGATATGAACTAACGAACCTCTCGGCCATGTGGGATGCTTAAAATCAAAGCAAATACGCAAAAATGACTAACACACAGTGTATAAAACAGTCTCCAGGGAAAATATTGAAAATCCTTTCAATCAAGCATTGAAGGAGGGAAGTTTAACTGTTTCTATCCAATTAAAGCCACCAACCGTGCGAATTATTCGATACATGCGCAGTACCATGACATAGCCCCTTTAAAGCCTCGATTACCAGACTAAGAGTGACCATGCTGCCAATACTATTTTGCTATTGCTAAATTTAGAGAGTAGGCCTTGATGGATTGGTTTAATGAAGGTAATCGCGCAGTTTGTATGCTCACCTTTTCTCGTAATTTCCTCATCTTTGCACCCATATAGCTCCACCCTCATAGCCGGTTCATCTTCCCATGATTCAGGTTTGAAACGAATGAATTTGGCCTTGATTACTGGATCTAATATATTCTTGACGACGACGGTAGTGCCTTGTTGGTCAATGATGTTGCCATTAAATATCTAATGAAAAACAAACGCATTCAACTACATTTACAATGCTTTCTTAAAAGTAACAACAAGACAGTCAGACTTTAGCCCAAAGTGGCTTCTAATTAAGGTGCTGATTACAGGCAGCCCAAGCTTTGGACTTTCCGTGGGATGCGGGTCACTACTGAGAAGTTGTTGCACGCATCTCGATGCCACAAATACCGTAGTTTTTGACTGTTATAAGAATTCAGAATTTCTGAATACCAACACAAGAAGAATGTAGACTGATCGTCACTTCCTTCTTTTATCGAGTCTGGTGGTGGTTTTAGAGATTTTGGGGCTTTCGAGTAACGACGAGGGTAGGAAGAAGTCAATGAACTCAGGTTAATTATTTATTGCAACTGAACTTTATTTAATTCAGCGATGGCTAACCATCCTAACAATAGGCAAGATTCGTATTCTCACGGAGGATCTGGGACGAGCACTGAATGGAGACTAAAATGGGAGCATATTTTCTCATGCTAAATCGTAGCTTTTAAGCCTCCATTGAGTGCTTGTTCCAGCTCGTCCTTGAGTATACGAATCTTGGTGTACGTGTCACCGATTCAGCGTAACATGTCTATCTGATATTAGTATAAGCCAACCAGTGGACTATTACGAATACTGCATTCTGATTGGCTACCCTACTATAGGTCTAGATATTTGTGATAAAAATAATAATAAGCCTTTATTTCTCCAAAGGATCTTATGTTACAAAAATTGTAAATAAAAATATCTTATACAATATATATATATATATATATAGCAAAATATTTTCAAACATGCAAAATGTACAGACTATGAATATGTTAAACATTACTAGCCCATGGTAGAGAAAAACCGCACGCATTTTCACGAAATAATAACAGTTTTTCAACTTCAATTTGTTTATTTCTATTATTTTCTACTGTCCGACTAGTTAGTTTATACGAAAACAATTAGACCTCTCGCCCTCATGGGCTACGAGTTAAATAGCTCATTCGGCTGTTCCTCAACCGCCCAACGTGGAACAAATGAAAAATCGTCCCGTTTACCCCATATAATTCCTCTTGCTTTTAAGCTTTTCAATTTTTCTAGGACATTTTTTGTAATGAGTGTATACATAAAATTGTTATTGTTTTGTAGCATTGGTATGTTAAAAAGTGCATCACTCGGACACATGCACAATTGCAAATATTATTAACTTTGAGTTGTATCTGGGTGGTGAGAAAACATTGACCTCCACTCCATGGACTCCCAGTTTAGAGAGTCCATAGACTGGGGGTCAGTATTTTCTCCACTCCCATTGAATTCTGCCATACAGCAAATTAATGTTATAGTTTGTGATTGTTGAACATTTCAATAAAATATCTATACTAATTTACTCGTCTTTACTTCCGTTATCGATGTTGTGTTATTTTCTGTCCAAAATGTACATTGTCTAAGCCAACACATCATGCAGTCCCTGATTGAGCAAAGTATGATTTGCACGTTTCTGTAGTTTTAATCAACTAGGAGTAATTATAGATTATGGCAAGTGCGTTGGACAAATTTAAATATGATTGTGGAACATAACAGTTGATAATTTTCGATTGAAAAATGAAACAAAGGTAATAAAATAAATAAAGTGGAACAATATATAGAGCCATAGAGATTTTTAGTTTGTCCAATACACACTTGAACTAATATCACTAGACAGTAGCTCTATGCATCCCCTCGCAGCACTTCACTTTCTATTATAAACTTCTAGTTTAGTTTTAGTTTGGTTTTCAAATGGGATGTTTGGTTCTCTGTTGTTACATAAACAAAGTCACGATCCCTGATCCTGAAATTGTATGGCCAGATCCCTTATATAATAATTAATATAATAATAATACCTTTATTTTAAGAGGGTAGCACTAAATAGTGTACAAACACTAATGAACTTGTGGCCCTCTATCTAAAAATACACTAAAATCTAATTACATATAATACTAGAGATAAAAGATAAAACTATATACACATATTAAATTGCAAAAGTAAGTAGTCTATAATATCTAAACCTATGAAATCACACTATATAAATCAACTTATGGATAAAAATAATTGCTCATTAAAAAATCTACCGCGAAGAGCACGCTTAAAGGATTTAAGACACGCTTGTTTTTTCAGGTCAGCTGGTAGACTATTCCACAACTGTATGGATGTCACTAGGAAAGATCTACCACCTTCTGTTACTCTATTATACTTTGGACAAATAAAATTATAATTAGAAAATCTAGTGTTTCTTGTGTGTAATGAACTATTTAGCCTAAGTGATTCTACTAAATAATCCGGAACTGCCAGTTGTGTCCTTTTAAAAAGTATGGAACATTGAGCGATCTTAGTTTCATTATAGAATGGTAACCAGTGTAAACGATTAAACAAAGGCACAGAGGATGCCCGTGGCTCGGCGTCTAACATTACTCTTGCTGCTCTTTTCTGTAAACGAAGAATCCTTAGAAGAGAGTCTTTGGAACATCAAGACAAGTGATCCTTCTGACTGTCCCTGAACGGGAGAGAATGCTACCTGATTCGATATAAATAAAACCTTACAATACCTTGAACGCTGATCCTTCCATGTAAGCTGCAAAAATAGTACCATCCGTACTGTAATCGAGTTTATACATTTTTGTGCGTTTTTTATTGTCATGACAACCTTGTGTTCCCACCGCTGTGATCGTCGTTAACTCAAGCAACTCCACCTGTAAAATATTCATAGAGTAGATAGTTAATAAACATGTATGAACGGCTATGAAATAAACTAAAAAGCAATCAAGGATGTGTAATAAAAATCAATTTGTCGGGGAGAAAAATGAGCCAGAATCAAGGCAATGAAAATATTTAGCAATTCAGTTCATCCATACTGAGGACCACATGATGAATGTCCCTAAAATGGGTAAAATAACTTCTGTTCTCATCCATACCGAGAACTACTTGATGAATGTCCCTAAAATGGGTAAAATAACTTCGGTTCGAACAACAATCCCCACCCGCAAAAAAATATGAATAAATCAAATGAAATAATTTGCGACACATTTTAAGTGTGTCGAAAATTAGCGTCCATCTGTCATCTATTCGTGATGCGGCATTTTCCCAGACCGGGTTGTTTTAGATTTCATTTCTCACTGTTTCTTTCATTGTGGCATGTTGTTAACAAAAGATGCCTCGTTAGCTTCTCTTGTTTGGTCACGCTTGTGATTGGCTAGCGGAACCGAACTCGCAGGATTTGAGGAGCCTGATATATAATAAATAATGGCAAACAAAAAAAATATGGTAGCATTTCCTTTGCCGGCTGTACTGTAAAGTAACATTTTTCTCTTTTTTCTTCGAGAACAAAATACAAAATACTTCTATTTGATGACTCTAGATTTTATATATATTGAATTGGAAATAGAACTTCGTGTCGTGCAATTTTGGTCTGAAATCATACTCTTGATTACAAATTGAATTCCAATGTTAAGTACTCTTATAATTGAACTCCAAATTGCACTCCACTCAGTCCTAGAGTGGTTTACGATTGACTGTCGTCAGGAGCCCATTAAGATAATTATGCGGAGCATGAGGGATAATTCTGCATACTTCCTAATGAACTTACTGGTCAGCGGTCATGCACATTTCAAAGCCATTCATATGCTACATCTACATCTACCAGATTAGGGCACCCTCTGTCTTCGAGGCTTATGTGCCCGGACAGCGGCTAGATCTTAATGTCAGCGCGCAGACATCCCCCCGGAAAGATTCGAGATTGGCGGTTGTGGCTAACTCAATGGGCAAATTGTTCCACTGTTTAATAGTCCTAGGGATAAAGCTATAGTGGATATAAGTTTTGTCCTCCGAGGGTAGAAGGAAGGATTTAGGGTGCAGGTGTCTTGTATATCTAGTAACTGGAATGAGTTCATTTGAGAAGTCTACTACGACGAGGCCGTTCTCAGCCCTGCGCTGATGAAGACTGCGCCAGCCAAGTTCAGCAATCATGGCGGTCACACTGGCTTCACGGTTGTAGTTTTTGTAAACATAACGAGCTGCCCTTCTCTGTATGCAAATCAGTACATGATATTTAACCTCAGGAGGTGCCAAGTAACCAGTTTTTCCTGGAGTGCAACATTGGCGTAGGTCTCATGACATAAGGGTGGGAAAAACCTGTACTAAGAGACGCGTAAGACAATAAGGGAGGGAAGCATTATCCCATAATGCTCAGCATACATTCAGATAACTATAATTACACGTCAAGTTAAATACCTCTCGTCTAATTTTAAGTTCTCTTTCGACATGTTACACATTATGGGATAACTATGCCACTTCACAGTACCGAAGTCAGTTATGCAACATATTTACAAAACAAAGTGAATCGTTATTATCGTGTATGTGTTGACTCAACTTCTACAGGAAACCTGAGATAATATTTACTAAAGGTGCGTTCATTTGTCCAGTCAGCAACACGTAGAATTTGGCGAGACTGGGAAATCTTGATATACACAGGTATCTGTGACAGATGCTCCTCGGAGGCTGTGAGCCTTAAATATCGATCGATGCATTTATGCCTTCAGCAATATTACTGATTTAATATCCATCTCACTATGGTGAGAGTATAGACACTGGCCCATGAGGCGAACAAAGGAAATATGATTGAAATAATACTTTGATACAAACGAACCTGGACTTGATCTCAGATCTGCCGTACAACGAATATATTCTAGTACTGTAGTCCTAGGGCATAAATGATAGTGTATATGTAGTTATGATATGAAATCATGTTTGCCGCGTAGCACTAGTAAGTGTAAAGAATGTGATGTAAAGTGGTAAGCTGTAGTGCTAAGTGTGCACGCCCTACGAGGGAAAGAGAAAAAATCTCTGACCCAAGTGGGACTCGAACCCAACGACCTCCAGGTTGCATGTCTGGCGCTCTACCAACTGAGCTATCAAGTCAGATGAGAGCAATCGTGGGTATTGGTGCGTTTTCTGGGGACACGGCGATTATATATGTATATGTAGTTATGATATGAAATCATGTTTGCCGCGTAGCACTAGTAAGTGTAAAGAATGTGATGTAAAGTGGTAAGCTGTAGTGCTAAGTGTGCACTAAGTGTGCACATAAGTGATAGTGTTGATCAAAGTTTGGATTCTTAGATAATACCCGAGATTCATATAACTCAATGGATCTCCTATAACATCAGCTTGAATACAGTTTACAGCAGGCCGAAGGGAAGAACTAGCAAACATATATAAGTATTTAAACTTGTATCGCTGAGCTCTCCACATAAAACGGAAATATTTCCGGTGTGGGTGAAACATTGTCAATCTAAACTAAAATGGTCGTCGTTTAAGTCTAATGAGGCCATATAGTATAGTACCCCTTGAGTAACAGAACTAGTGCCAACTCAATCTCCATTTTTGAAATGAATCTTCCTTACAAATTAATTCAACGGCTTCAAATTGATAACTGGTTGCATATCAATACAATACAATACAATACAATACAATACAATACAATACTATACAATACCACTTTATTAATGTCGAAAACGTGGGATAAGGTTACCCTTACATCCGAGCCAGAGGCTCATGTTTAAAACGTTCGACAACAAAAATGCAAATAATAAAAAAACAAAAACATATAAGATAATATAAAGACCAATAATATAATATCTAAATTATAATTTAAATATTTACAAATAATCTAAGAATATAATATAATATATATAGACCAAATTGCCCGACCCACTCGAGGCTAACCAGCACTCGACCAAGGCCTAACACAACCCATAAACTCATAATTAATGTTCTAAATTTACATCCAAGGCAGTGATTGCATTTGCAACTGAACTTCAAATTACTAAAGTCAAATGATTCTAGTTGGTAACGCAATTCCTTAATTGTGTTGGCATTCTTGATGGCTGTAGGTAGTTTGTTCCATAGGTGGGATAGTCGGTAGGTATATGAATTATGGTAATAGCGACTATTGTAAGCTGGTTGGCACTGATTTAGATTGACGAGCTTCAAAAAAGTTAGAAATATATCTAGGACCATTTTCCTTTAAACATTAAAAAAGTATAATAAGTGCTTGTTCATATCTTCTGTATTCCAACGAATGTAACCTACCTACCGTTAAAACCTGGTTATAATCAATATTATTACCGAGATTCAGAAGTGTTTTTAGCGCATATAAAGTGATTGGCAGATTCAAGTTTACTATTCAGTGTTTTGTTAATGCCTAGTAACAAAGGGCTGCAGTACTCAAGGTGGGGGAGAATATAGGCCTTGTATAGCTTAAGAGCGACATCAGCTGATACTAGTCGCTTTAGACGCTTGAGCGCTCCAATTTTCGCATAGACTTTCTTTAGTACAGCTGAGATGTGTTCTTTAAAGTACAAATTATTATCAATTGTTACGCCTAGTATTTTAAACATGTCTTGTACAACAATAGCAGAGCCATTTACTTGCAGCTCAAAAACGTAACTAGAGTTTGCGAGAAACATGCCCTGAGTTTTAGTGTTATTAACTACAAGATGATTGGTAGTGAACCAATGGGATAACTTAGCTAGATTCTGATTTAAAAAGAACTCGAGAGTAGTAACATTGGTGTCCGACGCATAAGTGGTAGTGTCGTCTACATACAATCTACAGTCTAAGTGATGAAATGTCTACTGTATAGATCAGGGCGTTGATGAATATGTTAAATTGAGTGGAGCTTTCCTGTCAAAATATTATTACTCGGGCTGCCTGTGGGTTAAGGCCCGAGTCTTAAATCGCAAGTGTTTATTATTATTTTCCAAGTCGAGGTATTTCGCCCCCAATCAATCAGCTCACACTGTTCAATTCGTTCAAGTGCACATACTTTAACACCATAATGTCGAAAAGGTCAACTGGAAGCCACAAACTGCGGATAGATTTTTTACTCTATCCTGAGGAAAGCTGAAACAACGTGTATATAGTTTTAAACGTACTATATTTCGGCAAGCCAAGCCTAGATGTTGTAAGTGGGGAGTTCTAAAATAGGGGGTGTAGCGGTGTGCCGCAAGGCTCTGAAACCCTTTACCCTGTTTAAGACAAAAAAAATCTATTTTCCATACCCTGTTCAAGACAAAGTGTTAACATTTTCCCTCTATAAGACAAATAACAAATTATCTATACTTGGATGTCAGTGTTTATTGTGATCGTGTATAATGAGTGTCATAACTAAATAAGTCTTCATCAAGCACTAGACTAAATAACGGCACTAGATAAATACCATACCCTGTTCAAGATCTGTCGATGTGAAAATGGATACCCTGTCTGAGATCAGAACCTCGAAAAACAATACCCTATCCAGCGGATCATCCCCGTATAGTCCATATAGGGGAGTACCCCCCCCCCCCCCCCCCCCCCGGGCCAAACAGTAACCGCTTGACCACGAGTGACAAGATTATTGGCGCATACTTAACTTTCGTTAGAGCTGTTAAACGAGACTCCTCTCACGAGCGAGGTTTTGGTTCGAGAAAGGCTTCGAACAGTTCCCTTTATAGCTCTGTAATATACACTAGTGACAAGACTGAAGATTTGTGAATGAAGGTAATTAAGCTTTTAATTAGAGATAACCAACATGCATTTCAGTTATGAACACAGCAGATAAAGTTACACAGAGGCACACGAATTGACCACGAATACCATTAACATGACTGTAGAAAGAACAGTAGTGAAATATAGTGGCAGCTCTATCGGCAGGATGGACAGGATACAACTTATGATATGGGATAAATATAAACATTGAGACAATCATATTTTAGTACTCGGAACCTCCAGTACAACAGAACAACAGACTGTAAATTCTAGACGTGTGTTACCTGAATAAGTAGTGTTTACAGTAAAAGGTCAATTTCTTTAATTTACATACGAGAAAAAAATATCTAATGTACATATCATAAAAAACAAAAATATTAAATTACATACATATACTAGGGGAGCAGAGAGCAGAAAGTTACCGCGACTGATAACTCCCCTACCCCACTCCTAATAAATAATAGGAGTGGAGTACCACCCCTCCCCTGTGACCACGAATTACAATGGAATGTCTGGAATGTAAAGAATGTAGAAGAAAACATGGTGACGCTTATGTGTATGCAGCCCGAGTTAAGGCTGTACCCAGCCTCTTGTTATTATTAATAGAAGAGGCCCCAGCAGACTTCCGTGAGGGACGCCACAAAACGTAGGCAACCACTCGTAAAACACTCCATTCACTTTCACCCTATGTTTGCGATCGGACAGATAGGACTGGAGAAATTTGATGGCTCCATCACTGACACCATAAGCCCTCAATTTGGCGAACAACGAATTATGACAAATGGAATCAAAGGCTTTAGATGGGTCAACAGCTACTGAGCCAGTCACCTTTCTTTCATCCAGTGATCAGCGCAGTACAGCATGAGTGGCCATGCAAAAATCCAGACATATTTGATGAGAATATAGGACAGAACGATTCATAAAGTTGGTCATATTCCAACGACTCAGAACGCTGAGATGGGTGATATCCACTATTTTTGTATAATTCAGGAAAACATAAGCCACTCTATTCGATAAAGACAGCTGTAGCCTTGATTTCATGCTCAAACCATGCCTTAACATACTTGAGAATTATTAATAATAATATTGCTTTATTTATCGAGGGTAACACTAAATATCGTACAGATAATATACACGTGGCCCTCAACATAAAGAAAATAAATAAATAGATAATTAATAACAGTAACAACTAAGCACTAATAAAGACAGTTTCAAATTACAATAATCATTGGAAGCAGTGAGGTTAACTTGCATAGTATGAATTCAACTTGAATGAGAATGAATCTCTTGAGGCTGCTTGTTTTAGTTCAGTTGGTAGTTTGTTCCATAGAGAAGCAGCGCTAAAACTGAAAGTTTTCTTGCCAAAGATTTGCTTAAACTTTGGTAGCATAAAGTTGTGAGCAGCGTTCCTTATGTTAAGCGATTGTGTGTCTTTCAGCAATTTGAATTTATTTCTGACGTATTCAGGCGTTTTACCATTAAGGGTCTTATACAACAGCATCAATTTGAGGCGTTTTACTCGTTCAGGAAAATGAATTATGTTCAAGTCCTTAAAAAGCCTTGAAGAAGGGGTATCCAATGGGGCATCTAAAATTACCCGAGCTGCTCTTTTCTGCAGGCGGACCATAACTTCCCAATTCACTTGAGAAGTTGTTCCCCAAATTGTGGATCCATAGTCCATGATGGGCTGGACGAGTGTGCTGTAATACAGTATTCTTGCTTTCGGTGTTAGAAAATGTTTTATTCTTCTGAGGAGGCCGAGTCTCTTGGAGATCTTGCCCTTAACGTACTCGATGTGGGTGTCCCAAGAAAGGCTAGTGTCGAGATATATCCCAAGTAATTTTGTGTTTGTAACTGATTTAATTGTAGTATTGTCGTTGACGGCTACAATTAAGCAGGTTTTTGTTTTCATTCTCTAGCTTACGCCATTTCGGTTTGCTGCAAATTATCATTGATTTGGTTTTGTTACAGTTGAGTACCATTTTATTCTCACTGGCCAACTTTGTTATTGGCTTCAACTCAGCCGTTAGAGTGACTTGAACCTTCTCTAAGTTTGGACCTGTTGCTAACTGAGTGGTGTCACCAGCATAGACTTCCACGCTGCTGTTGGAAACGTGAAGTGGAAGGTCGTTGATGAAGACAATGAAAAGAAGAGGACCCAGTATTGACCCTCACTAGTGATGTCACTGTCGATTTTTATCTTTGATACTGGAGGTTTCTTCGCATATCCAGTCACGTTTTTAAGATGTTTCCAAAATTCTTTTGAGGTGGAACTGTTTTCAAAAGCATCGAAGTAGTACCGTCTTTTGGCGTCTCGCTGAGCTCTGAATGCGGCGTTACGGGATTTTTTGGGGCAGACTTCACCGTTTGCAACCTGAAATGTTATTGGTTACCTAAACAATAGCCTACCCCTAAAACAATACAAACCCTAACCCTAAAACAATGGGATTCTTTATCAGTGAAGTCCAATAGGATACGACCTACAGAACAATGAAGTCTAACCGGATTTTTTGTACTCCTTCCAGTGAATGGAGTCGTTTTCTTGCTTAATTAAACAGTCTCGTAACTGCGTGAGCTCCGATTTCTATCACGGTTCACCGGCATACTGAGATTGTTTGGTTCTATCAGCCAATCGGACCGCTCGTACCATTCGTGTTATATTGTCAATATTAATAAAAGCATAAATACTTTACCTGAAGATACTGAGTTCCTTGTGTATTGGTCCTCCAACAACCATCGTGTTTGACAAAGACGTTAACGCGACCGTATTCAGGTAGGTGATGACCGTCCTTATGCGATGATGCTGTGATTTTTGAATCTGCAATGAGTCCACTTTCCATCCCCAAGGCATCCGCACAGGTCGCTGTTTAAATAAAAAGAAATTGGTTTTGAAGGAAAGCGATTTCCATGGTGCTATCTTTGATAAAGGTGTTACGTCTTGCACAACCACATACGGCACGGTCACGACACGAATCACGAATACGCACGACACGAATTACGAATGGTCTATCAGAGCGGATTTCGTTCAATGGGAATATTACCGCAAGGTTGCAATACGCCATGGCATGACAGTTTGAAAAAAGGTTTACACACTTATATTGTTGTTGTCCTTCAGATCCAATCAAATTACAGAGCAACGGTACGGTACAGTTACGGTACAGTTACGGTACAGCTACTGTCTTGCCGTGTTTCAGCCCAGACGAAAAATGTTTTATCAACCATACCGCGGCGTATTTATTAGTTATTTCATAGTTTTCTATGGAATAGACTTTATTCATAAATAAGTATTTCTGTTTCAATAGTTTATCCACATGTACAGAAAACATTATCATTATCACGCGAAAGAGCAAGTTAAAATTAGTGAACTTGTGAAATTGAAGATTGTAGCTTAAAAATCAATTAAATTACAGCCATTTTACAGTTTCCCTCTACAAATTTATCTTCCAAATTACGAAATTTAGGAGGCGGCCATTGTGAATTCGGTCTATACGGGCGATTATTTCACAAGCTATTTATATTATTTGGTAAACAACGAGCCTTTACGCGAGTTGAATACCAAAATAATATATAATCTGGGCTAAAATATTCGCCAGTATTCCATGAGGAAACCACGAAATAACCACATTTTAAGAAATGCTCAGTTAGCTCAGTGGTTAAGTTCCCGTCTGTCTCCGGTCTGTCTGATTTACGGTCTATCTCAGGTCTGTCTCCGCCGGTCTGTCTGATTTACTTATTATGATACTGAACACAATTTAATTAGGCTACTGCCTTTTGATGTCTTTAATTCTGAACCGTTTCCAAACCCTGAATCAGCTCCAGTGAGACAAAACAATAAGGCGACTTTTAAGTAAAAGAAGGCGAATTACGGACTAGACGGACTTGTTGTCCTTCCTCCTTCTCTCGCTCCTCGCATTTGTATTCGAGTAAGTCTTTCCCCTTCCTCGACGCCGGTTGTAGGCTAAGAGGCCGCGCAAGTATCCAGCACTTCTTAAGAAGATCCTATAAAACACGCGAGATGGATCCTAACAGCAGAAATACTGCAACTGGATGCCCATTCATACTTATGTCAAAAACAGCATAAAAATTATACCTCGTAGTCTAGAGGGGAGAATACGTTCTTCTGTGACGTAATCGTTATCAAGGGTATATCGCCAATACCATCTCCGTCTCACCCCCTCCCGTCTCACCCCCTCCCTTCCACTTTCTTACCTTTGAGACAGCCGTAGAGTTCGATAGCTAAAGCTGGCTGACCAACATGCTCAGTAGATTGAAATTTGATGCTTTTAGCTACTATCCAGCTCTTCAGAACAAACCTTTTCACGTCTTCGGAATTTTCAAGTTTGAAATCCTTAAAGCAAATGAACGAAAACTATTTTAATTAATGAGGGGTCGCGAAGGGGGGGGGGGGGGGGTTATGTGCGGACATGGGGTCCAGAACTGGACCCGGGTAAAAGTTGAAACTAATTGTTACGGAAACATTTGTGAATTTCGGTGTTTACCATAATGTCTCCTTGTTTAATTACACATGTCAGTGCGGAAGCACGTGTTTGTTTCCCGTTTGATCACCAAAGCAACACTGGAATGCACAAATATTTCCATAAAAATGTTTTCTCGTGTGCAGAGAACTTAAAGCTACCCTGGTTTCAAAGGTTATTTCTTCCTCCGAGGAACCGAACGATGAAGTCGCGAGCGGTGAATTGAAAAAGTGAACTCAGGGCGACGGTGAGCCGAGTGGAGCTTCTGTACCATGGTGACGACGCCATCTTGTTTGAAGCTCGCGACTTAGCTTCGTCGCTCGGTGTGAACATAACCTCTGGTGCCCAGAGTAAGGCCTGACCAAACTATTGGGCATTTGTTGGACTGCACGATCCATCCCGTAACAGCCCGTTATATCCCATTACATTAAACCTGGCCTGGCCGAACTATTGAACATTGTTGGACTGCACGATCCATCCCGTAACAGCCCGTTATATCCCATTACATTAAACCCGGCCTGGCCGAACTATTGAACATTGTTGGACTGCACGATCCATCCCGTAACAGCCCGTTATATCCCATTACATTAAACCCGGCCTGGCCGAACTATTGAACATTGTTGGACTGCACGATCCATCCCTTAACAGCCCGTTATATCCCATTACATTAAACCCGGCCTGGCCGAACTATTGAACATTGTTGGACTGCACGATCCATCCCGTAACAGCCCGTTATATCCCATTACATTAAACCCGGCCTGGCCGAACTATTGAACATTGTTGGACTGCACGATCCATCCCGTAACAGCCCGTTATATCTCGTTACAGTAAGCCCTGACCAAACTACAATACAATACATTATCAAAAACAATACATTTTTTTCAAAAACAAAGGAAATTAATAAAACATCAGTGTCTGTATATCACCAGTGTTGTATCAGATATACAGACACTGATGTTTTAATAGCCTGGGAAACCAGCCGACTCTTATCGCTCCCCACTCGCGAAAGAGACGTCTGGGGAGCGAGGCAGAAAATTCCATACTGATGACGTAGCAGATAGCCGTTTCACGATGCATAAATTAGTTGCAATTCTCAGAAGCCGAATGCGAACAACAGAGTTCTTTTCAAGGAATATAACTACCGAGGCTGCTCGTTTGATTGGCAGTGGATCACCGTCACGAACAACCACGAAATTCAAGCCTATTTAGCGTGTGCCGGTGCTGTTGTTGCCTCCTTTGCATACTGAGTTCTTTCAGCGGCTAGTAAAGCGAAATGTCGTACTGTCAAAACATTTACAAGTAAGTGATCAAAAACGTACTGTCGTAGTTGTTTATAATTTCATATCAGTAAAGCTACACACACTGAGCTATCACAGAACGCTGGATGAGTTGCTGTTGCCGGATAAATCGTTCAGACAGTAGTCAGGACGTCGAGATGCTTAGGTGTTACTATTGACAATAAACTAAAGTGGTCTGATCACGTTGAAGATGTCCTAAAGAGCTTCTCGTGTAAACTGAATCTTTTAAAATCTATGCGTTTCTTACCCAAGCCGATGCTAACTGATTTTTATCAAAAGATCATCATACCCTCTGTAACATACGGAATCATAAAAATACATGCAAGAGCTGCGAAAATCGTATATGGGCTGGACTGGTCAATGAACAGCAGTGACGCATTAACTAATGCAGGATGGCATCCAATTATGTGGACATACAAGTATAAGATAGCATGTCTCGTCCACAGTAGTTACCATAACAATGTACCAGAGCAAATCAGTAGCATGTTTAAAACGCGCAATATCAGCGCATATGCTCTCAGGGGTCGCCATAAATTAGAATTACCAGCACCAAAAACGGATGTAATGTATAAGTCCATAGCTTACAGGGGAGCGATCCTCTGGAATAAGTTACCTGCAAGTATCATATAACTTTCTCATAATCCTTTTGCGCGTCAACTCAAGAAGAACAACCTACTAAATAAATTAAAATTTACGCTTTTCCAGCAATTAAGCATTAGTGAGAGAGACGCTGCACTTGATCCGTAACATTTTATATTATCTTACATCCTAGATTACGTCCAAAATTTCTGACTTGGTTATAGTGTATGATGCCTTACGGACAAGAGCAGCGACTCTGTCTCTATTGGCGAAATTTATATTATATACATCCTTTCTAAAACGTTTCTTAATTCTGAAATTTGTACATATGTGTACAAATACCATGTGTGAACTGCATGTGTGTGTTTATACCCTGTCGTATATGTATATATATCATTTTTAATTGTATTCTTTCATACACGACCACATCAGCAATTGTGCTGCGTTTAAACAAATCGTGTTTAAATAAAGTTTTTTTGTATTGTATTGTATTGTATCTGGGCTATGAATAAACATAATTACATGTAAGTGCGCTATGAATCACGAACGCGATGGCCGTTCACCCAAGCAAACGGGCAGCCTCGGTAGTATACCTGAAAATAACCGCTGCATTCTGTAGCTAACCTCTTCGGCTACTGACCTGGCAAAAGAGCTGGCTTGAAAAGTGGCCTGCTGTGCTGTGTGTAGGTTTTGAAATTATAAACAACTATTATGTTTTGACAGTCGTAGGACAAATTCTCTTGACCGGGCCGAGCCGCTGAAAGAACGAAGCAAACGAGCTACCAACACACGCTAAATATATAGGCTTGAATTTCATGGTTGTTCATGACGGTGATCCACTGCCAAGCGAACGAGCAGCCTCGGTAGTTATATTCCTTGAAAAGAACTCTGTTGTTCGCATTCGGCTTCTGAGAATTGCAACTAATTTATGCATCGTGAAACGGCTATCTGCTACGTCATCAGTATGGAATTTTCTGCCTCGCTCCCCAGACGTCTCTTTCGCGAGTGGGGAGCGATAAGAGTCGGCTGGTTTCCCAGGCTAATGTTTTAACCATCAGTCCTGTATCCAACAAACACCACGCTAGTGCCTGTTAGGAGATGGTCTCACAACCGACCATTGACTTCCCCTATCCCAGCTGTTGGGTGAAATGTGAATTCTTTAATGTGAATTCTACTCTTTAATGTGAATTCTACTCTTTAATGCACAGAGACCAGTCTGATCAATGTGGGACCTGTTTTTGTGAAAACTGCAGATGACCATTAGTACACCATAGAGCTGAACTCTGTTTTTTACGTTTTCCATAAAAAAATAAAAAAATAAATGTTATATACATGTAGTTCCGTTTGATAAGTAGTTTACAACATTCGCGTTCGTGTTGTTCGAGATTGTATTGCTGGTTTGCAGGTGACGTCATAGCCGCCATCAAACAATAGATTCCTCGTTAGCTTCTTTTGTTGGAGCACCAACATGGCCGCCATGCCCTTTGTCATTTGAATCTCTGGGGATTGAGTGAAAACCAGCAATAGGCTGATACAACACGAACGCGAATGTCGTAAACACAACATACAATACTTGTATTCACTCTATAACACTAAGAATCAGGAGCCCATTACCAGGAGCGTCCATCTCCCATACTGGGTCTGTGAGACAGCACATTCCCAGATCAGGTTATTTTTAGAACAGCCGAGGTGAATAAATCCCATACCCCCGAGCAGTAGGCCGATAAAATGCTCAATTTCTCACAATGGCGAGGTTTTCTCATTGTACGTAGTAACAATCTCTCTTCATAAATCGTTAGGAAGCATTGTTTTCCTAGTACATTGTTGCATGAAATTAATGTTCACAAGGCTTCTCATTGTTTTACGCGGCTAAAAATAGCCTGATCTGGGAACACGCTGTCTAACGAATCCATAACAGATAGACGCTCCTGGTAATGGGCTCCTGTAAGAATACAATAGGGCAAGGTTACTTTACTAAGTTAGTTTTTTTTTTACATTCGGGAAAAAGGTAATTGAAGTTTAGAGGCTAGGTAAACCGTTAGGTTATCGAACTAGCCTCTAGCGAAATGAAATTGAGTCGATATCCTAGCTACAATTAAATCAATATTAAATTAATACTTATTCGCACAAGTACAGGTACTAGTTAATCTGTTGACCATAGGTAGTTGGAGGTAGTTGGATTAATGTTGTTCCGCCCGCAACAAGTAAGGTTTAATCTTTTTTGAAAATGAGAATGTAATACCGAGTTCTTTATATTCGTTTGTTCTGATGCGTGGTTTGTAAAAATTCAGTTTTGAGGCGTATCTTGCATTATAATTATGTACATTACTGGCGAGTTGGAAGAAAGTATCAAAGACGTTTGGTAACAGTTTGTTATGCCAGCAATGAGCGAATGTTTGGACATGGAGACGGTTTAAATTATTCACAGTTAGTATATCTAACCTAACCTAACCCTTGGCGCAATTTCCTTTGATCCCAATTGATCCGAGTACATGTTTCCTCAGCGGTAATCATGCACTCGACACTATATTAACCGTTTCCCCACCCACAATTCCCTCTTTTGCTCTGACGAAGGGCTAGCGCTTGAAACGTCAGCTGCTACTCGTTTTCCACGGCGGTTAGCATACCTCAATCGACTTTAGTTGATTACATACCAGTATATCTAAGAGGTTTAGCAGGGGCAGAGCACTTTCTCCTCTTTCTGTGTATTTTCCTTGCGTAATGGCAAAGAATATAATTAATGTTAAAACGTGATTTTGTTTCACTCGTATTTTTTTGTATATGCGTTTGATAGGCGCTGCTCCAAGCTAATATTGAACATGAAATGTAAGGATATATTAAAGTGTAATATATCTACTTCAATTGCCGTGTAGATAAGTATAATGTCGGAGTTTGGAGATGATACTGACCAGTATTGCTTGAGATCCGTGAGCAGATATAGGAAATATATTTCCATGAGATTGAACTATCAATCAAGACACCTAAATATATAATGTGATCTTTCCTTTCTAGTGAATGACTGGTACCATCTATATATGTTTGTCAGTTTGATATCAATATTCACCTCTTTTTTCCTTGGTGACTTTATAATCATAAAGTTTTGTATTCTTGAAGTTAATAGATACTTTCTTGTTTCTTGATTCTTTCAGTTTCTTTAATTCGTTGTTCATTGTGGATTCAAGTGCTTCAATATTTTTAGAAGAGGCAAATACGTTGGTAACGTCTGTTAATATTCTAAAAGATAGCGCGTCGGAACAATTTGGCAAGTGATAAATTTATATCAGTAAATCAAAAAAGGAAAGGACCAAGGCAGCTACCTTGTGTTTCCTGCAATTTGATTGGTTAAAAGCAGCAGTGATTTCAGCCTAAATTGCACAATTTTGTGTCTTCTGAAATCATACTCTTGATTACAAATTGCACTCCCGCTTCGCGGTCGTGCAATTTTGTAATCACTCGTATGATTTAAGACCAAATTGCACTCCACTCAGTTCTATTACCATTAGTTACGGTATCAAATGCTTTTGAAACGTCCAAGAAAACAGCACAAGTAAACAGGTTGTTATAAATAGCTTTCTTTAAGTTGTCAGTAATTCCTGCCGGTAACTGCTTGTGCTGTAGAGTGCCCTTTCCTAAATCCAAACTGAAACTCAAAAAGAATCTGATACTTCTCAATGTAATTTATAAGCTTCTCAAAAATCTGCGTAAAAGAGGATAGTATAGAAATAGGACGAAAGTTAGTTAAGTCAGTTATCTCACCACCTTTATCAACAGATGTAACTTTAGAATTTTTTAGAACATCTGGCACCACACCTTGAAGTAGTGACTGATTAAAGATTATGAAAAGGGGTTCACAAATGAAATTACATGCCAATCTAATGCAGCTCTGGGGAATGTCAATGAAGATTTGTTTATCTTCAATCCCATTATTTCATCATAAACTTCGTGCATATAAATACCGCGAAACACGAAACTATTTTGGAACGATTTGTGTATAAATTTAGTTGGACTAATATCAAGTTGAGGGAGCTGTGTAGAGCCCACATTTATATAATGCATATAAATGGCAAATGCTAGCTTTATCTGTATAACATTTATTCTCATAAATAAGTTGTTTTATTGATGTCGCTTTTGCCAATCAGTTTCAAATAGTTTTGCGGTTTTCTTTATTTAAATTGAATTGAGAGCTAAAATATACTATTTTGGCTGCAGCTTTAACCTTATTCAATGTATTGTAGGTTTTATATTTTTCATGGGATCGACTTAAAATAAACGCTGCCTCTTCCTTATCGAAGGAAGGATTGATTTAGATATCTTGGCCTTTTCATTTATTTGTTTCTTTCGTATTAGATGATTTCCTAACAGAAACATGTTTGTCAGTAACAGATTGTAATGCTTCAATGACCCTATTCATACTATCATTAATATCAGTGGTAATTAGATTTCCAAAATCTATATCTTCGGCACATCTTTCAACAATAAATCATTATTAAAAGAGGAAAATCCTTTAATATTGTGGTTCGTTTAACGTAGAAAGTCTGCTTCCTAATTGTACAAAATATCGGTAAGTGGTCCGTAATGTCAGCGAGACAAATTCCTTCTTTTAGGACTTTCTCCGATGAATTGGTATAGATGTAGTCAATTAACGTCGCTGTATGATCAGTTATTCTAGTCGCCTTTGTTATAATTGTCATAAAACCTAGATTGAAAATTGTATCAAGAAACTCAGATGTTTGGTTATGGAGTTATATAGTTTAAAAAGATATGTTGACATCTCCTATAATACATGTATTACCTCTTTATCCTTACTATTTAAGTTTTCTATCTGGTCTTGTAGCGCTTCTTGGAATTGAATGCGATCACTGGAAGGGTGCCTATATACACACCTATTGAAAATTGTTGCCCTGCACGATCCATCCCGTAACATACCGTGCCACGGTAATGCGCACGCGTAACACGTGATTGTTGATAATGTCAAAGACAATGGAAAATCACGTCGCGTCAAAACTCAACTTATCTGGAACGACCTTTGGAATTTTCGCTAGCACGAAATCTAGAGTTTATAGTTTTGTGATTTGCATCTGAATTGAGAAGTTCAGGATTTAGAATCGTATAAACTCCCCACTGGACCACAGGCAGCCCAAGCTAATGATTTTTACAAGGAATGTATGGGAATGTTTAGAAAAAATCTAAAACTGTACTAAAATGATCAATAAAGTCATAAAACCTTACCTGTGTGTTGTGAAGTTGTTCCTCTTCATCACTGATGTGTTTATTTCTGGTTTGAGGCACTTCTGGGATTTTTTTTCCCTCCCCTATATCGGATAGTGAGAAGGCAGGAAACACGAGACGCCATTAGTCCACGTGGCGACTCTTCGAAGCCTCGTAATTCTTCGAAAATCCAAACTTTCAGCATTTTACCTCCAGAAACCCTTTCTTACATTCCTCTAGCACTCATTCAATCGATCCGTCGTTTATTTTCTCGCTTTGTAAGTACTCAAATTCGACAGTTTCTGCAGCCAACCTAGCCTGTAACGATCCGGGGTTCGATCACTTTAGCCTTTTTTCATGGGCTGCCTGTGCTAGTTGAACCACAGGCAGCCTGTGGTTGAACGTGGCTTTTCTTCGGAAGCACCTCGTGTATTTTCGAATAGATTCGGAGAAGAAAGCCATTGTGCTCAATCGACCAATCGCTGAACGGTGAAATATGCAGAACAGAAGGCATATCAGCCATTAGAAGAGCGTAATGGGAATGGACAGTTTTCTTTGAATCGTCAAATACAGTAGTGGAAATGCCACTGACTAGAACACACCATTACAACATTTCGTCCAAGGCTTTTCAGACGCGTTACGGTTTCGTTTACTCGACATGATATTAATAGGGACTTTTAAGCAAAACACGTCGGCAATGTCTTCGACGACGGCATAAAACAATAGCCTTAATTACAAAATACAATAGCTGCACGTGAAAATGCACGCAGTCGCCTACATTTCACCGTTCTCTGCAAAAACACAACGTGAAAACCCCAAATTGTACGTTTTAAAGAGAACGCGAACGTATAAGAAAGTAAATCAATCCGTTTTTCGTTCGGCGTGAACGGAACTCTATACTCGGTCATATTTTTCGAAAAACAATTCAAGGTGAAGAGGGAAATATTCGGGAGAAAGGCATTTTTCCACGTCCCGTCGTCATTGCCGTCGGCTGGTTGCTTAAAGTCCCTAATATGTCCTGCTTCGGCAGTTCTAACTGCTCTTTGCTCATCTGTTAGGCTCCAAGAAAGATAAGGGTCAATACGAGTTCTCACTGACCTATTTGTCACACCATATTCTAGCCGCTACACGGACGTATTTTTTCACTCTCATATTGCAGTCAGTTCAACGGAATCGTCTATAACAAATTATTGTACAACTTACCTTGGTCAGTTCCGTTTTTGGTTACTTTACATTTGAAACAGCTTTTGAAGAAAACTAAATCAAGAAATCGACTAAATTTCTATTTGACATTTACTTCACCTATTGTTTTCTGAAACTGTTCGTGGGTCTCCCCAGCGATTTCACCGTTCAGCGATTGGTCGATTGAGCACAATGACTTTCTTCTCCGAATCACTTCGAAAAAACACGAGGTGTTGAATTCCTTCGGCACTCGTTCGTCACTGCTTCCGAAGAAAAGCCACGTTCAACCACAGGCTGCCTGTGGTTCACCTAGCACAGGCAGTCCATGAAAAAAAGGCTAAAGTGATCGAACCCCGGATCGTTACAGGCTAGGTTGGCTGCAGAAACTGTCGAATTTGAGTACTTACAAAGCGAGGAAATAAGCGATGGATCGATTGAATGAGTGCTAGAGGAATGTAAGAAAGGGTTTCTGGAGGTAAAATGCTGAAAGTTTGGATTTTCGAAGAATTACGAGGCTTCGAAGAGTCGCCACGTGGACTAATGGCGTCTCGTGTTTCCTGCCTTCTCACTATCTATATAGGGGAGGGAAAAAAAATCCCAGAAGTGCCTCAAACCAGAAATAAACACATCAGTGATGAAGAGGAACAACTTCACAACACACAGGTAAGGTTTTATGACTTTATTGATCATTTTAGTACAGTTTTAGATTTTTTCTAAACATTCCCATACATTCCTTGTAAAAATCATTAGCTTGGGCTGCCTGTGACTGGACCAACTGAGACATAAGTGCTTCGAAGATCTGCATGTATGGAATAATAGTTCAGGAATCCACTCGACAATGCCGACTGACATAAACAAACAACAACTTCTGTGGGAATTATAATATTGCATTCTACTGACGGAAACTAATGTTCTGACTTCATAGGTTTGGGGCTTTGTGATTTTTAGAATAGTTGTTGAACAATTATAAGAACACTTCCACTGCAACATTGGGGAAGAAAAGAGTTCGATTTTGCTAAATAGCGAGCTCGAACTGTACCGAGCGAAGGCCGTGTTGACACTGCAATAAATACACGCGAACATTCAGCGTATTACAAGCAGAGTAAATGCCTCCCCTACATTCTTACTGTCTCCACGTTTCCTAGGCCGTCCATTTCCCCCCTCAATGCTTTGGATGAAACTACCAGGAGACAGAAGTTCTCTTCTGTAGCCATTAATTCCTCCGCTCGACGAACCGTCCAAGGGCACTGAATTCAGAGTCAAAAATACTCGCAAAAATTATAGACACGAACGAAATAATCATAAATCCTAGGATACAAAACTAAATTACTGTTCTAAATAGGTATAAGATCAAATGAAACTTAGGCGAAGCCGATGGAAGAGGATTTCTTTCGCGTATCAAATCTCTCCCCATCTTTTGATTTCTGGACAACCCAACCAAAATTCAAACATTCGCGCATGGGCACTGAGCATGGCACTGTTCCTTCAACCCAAACTATTGAACATTGTTGGACTACACGATCCATCCCGTTATATCCCGTTACATGAAACCCTGGCCAAACTATTGAACATTGTTGGACTACACGATCCATCCCGTAACATCCCGTTACATGAAACCCTGGCCAAACTATTGAACATTGTTGGACTGCACGATCCATCCCGTAACATCCCGTTACATTAATGCATCAATCAGCGGCTTCCCCCTGGGGCCGACCCCCGGGGAACCCACGGGAACTCAGGGGCATTTGTCACGATTTGTCAGCTCCATGTTGCCCGAGGGTGTGGGGGAAAACAACACTTTTGCTACCGGTGGTTTAACCCAGGGGACGAACCCTGGGGATTTGTAATATCAGGTCAGCGGTTTACCCAATCCGTTATTCCTGGATGTTCTTCGAGCTTCGCGCCATTTCCGCTCACGAGGTCTTTGACTTTGGTTTGAACTGGCGCCCTTTTAATTTAATATGCCAGTTTTTAACGCGTGGAGCACCGACAGAGGGAAGAGAAAAGCCTCAACGTGTAACCTTATATACATTAAAAGGTCATTGTGATCTTCTATAGTTTCATGATCCAGTGTGACAAACGAGGGCCCATCTGCTTCATCTGGTACCATGGCCCCTGTGTAAAGATTAGCAAGAAGAGGGGCGAGCAACTGCCATCATTTGTGTGCTACTACTGCAAATATCTATAGGTGATATGTAACTGATATTTGTTAACGTATATTACAGGGACCCATTATATTTGCCCCAGAGGGAGGGGATTTATCAAAATTCTCCTGCCCCATACCCAGGGGGATTAGATGAGGTTTGAATGGGTGTTTGGACAAACCCCCCAGGGTCCCCGGGGGTCGGCCCCAGGGGGAAGCCGCTGATTGATGCATAAGCCCTGGCCAAACTATTGAACATTGTTGGACTACACGATCCATCCCGTAACATCCCGTAACATCCCGTTACATTAAACCCTGGCCAAACTATTGAACATTGTTGGATTGCACGATCCATCCCGTAACATCCCGTTACATTAAACCCTGGCCAAACTATTGAACATTGTTGGACTACACGATCCATCCCGTAACATCCCGTTATATCCCGTTACATGAAACCCTGGCCAAACTATTGAACATTGTTGGACTACACGATCCATCCCGTAACATCCCGTTACATTAAACCCTGGCCAAACTATTGAACATTGTTGGATTGCACGATCCAACATTGTTCAATAGTTTGTCATCCCATGCTGGACGACGTTGAACCAATATTTTTTGCTTGATCAAATCTTGGATGAAGTTTGCTTTTGTTCGACCACATGTTGGACAACGTTTGCTCGCCGATAGTTTGGTCGAGGAAACCAAACAGTAAGCCTGGTGCACACTTGTAAAATAAATGTAAGAACAACAATGGGTTGGTGGTGAACTGGTGATCACAAAAGTGTGGGCAAGTACTTCATGTAGCTGCACAAAATGTCCCAAACCCTTATAAAACACCGACACTACATTAAAAAAAACACCCTAACCGTCATCAACGGGTGCTCACTAATTCAGGGTGTTTAGAGGTAGTTATTAATTTTGGGTGTTTTAGAGCTAATGCCTAACAAGAGGCCGTGAGTGGCCTTAACTCGGGCCACCTAGGAATAGGTGAATATATGTAGTTCATGAAGTTCTAGCATATTTTTGTGTCATACATGGTTTGTGCTAGGGGAGCCAGATAATAGACCTAGTCAGTTTGCCTGTTTGTTGCCCCATTTCAGACCATGTGATAGTTCTCCAGAGGATTCAGTGCTGTTTTCCAATTATAAAAAAATGGTACATTTCCTCTTGGGATATAGAAAAACAAAAAAGCATCATTCAGTGCCAAGAGAAAAGTCAGATGGTCTGAAATAGGATAACAAACAGGCGAGCTGACTAGGTCTATTGATTCACTACTCATGCTCATGATCATTTACATTCTAATGCAATGGACTTTTCGCAGGAATGCAATCACATGGTTGTACTAGATAGCAAACAATTCTTAATTCATATATCTGAAGGCACTTGTACGAAATCGGTAGTGTTATAGCCAAACCTGTTTGTAAATGCTATTTTCCACCTCCAGTCAATCTTTCTAAAACAGCATTTTTAAAGATACCTTGCCATCCAGCATCCATGGCAACATTGTTCCCATGGAGATTACAAGTTCAATTCATTCGTTCTACCAGCACATGACTGTTTTCTGCAAAAGCCCTATTACAACTGCTCCCAGTAATTAAAATAAATAAACTTCACATAACACTGTCCCTGAACTTAATTTGCTTTATTTGAGTTTTTTGTTATTTACTTAATTTTAGTTTTTTTATTATATTTTAGAAAACGATTCTTTTTAGCAGGATTTACCAACCCATACTTTTTTTTTTTTAGAAATCAATGCTTTTCAGTAGGATTCATGGAGACTGAGAATATTATTTCTAACTTCACTGTTCAAGCACAGGTGCTATTATATTGTAGCATACATGTAACTTTTCCTTTAGCTAATAGCTATATCCCTTGTGAAAATTTAGGATGTGTCGTTCAAAATGTGAAATAAAGTCATCTATCTAGATCTGCATGCAGTTTTATTCTCGATCGTGTAGCACTAATATTTGAAAATGCACCACTCTAGTGTTCATTAATTCTACATGTCATGAAGCGACCGAGTGAAAATGCCGATGCTGGCCTAGAACAACAGGAATCGGGCCATTTACTGCTATATTTGATGACATTACTTTTAACAGAATGCAATCTGGTAGGTTTACTTACAAAATGTCGGTTGAAATTATTTCACACGTCACTCGTCAGGCAATTGACGTGCGCCTTTTCGTAAAATGTGAGAAATTTCCATCAGAGTCCTAGAAAAACTCAACATCTTGCCATTTCCATCGAAGAAACGTTGGGTTTCAGCAAAACTTCGCTTCCGTTTTGGCCAGTGTACTCGTGTGGTGTTCATCGTGTCGAATGAATCGCAGACTGGAGCCAGTGCCCGGCAGTGGAGGTCCTTCGGCTCCGACAAGGCCGGCACCAGTTGGAATATCCTGAGCCTGTTGGGAAGGCTTTCCAACGAATGAAGTTAAATAAAACATGAAACTGTTTACATTTGAGAGATGGCACTCCAAATGTGAGAGAAATTTCCTCCGCGGCGGACTTTCTCTCCCCTTAAGTCATATCTCTCCTGGTCACCGTGGCCATCCTGTTTTCACTGTGTAGTTATGTAAATAAGTTAACCGACCCGCAATATCCCGAAGTGTCCCGAGCGATATCGAATCTGATTGGTTGATCCTATCACGTGTTGAGTTTTTCTCCCGACACAGAAAACAATAAGAGGCATCTGATTGGTTGGGGGCGAATATCTCGACTTGGAAAATAAAAAAGTGAACACTTGCGATTTCTGACTCGAGCCGGCCAAAGGCCTGGCTCGAGTAATTAGGCTAATTTAGGCTATTGTCACAGCTACATGAAGTAGTAGCCAAAGCGTGACTTGATCATGCATAAGGCCTATTCCGCGTATTTTCCATGTCCTTCGTTGTCCCTCAATGTCAGTTTATCGTTCACTGTTCAATCTAACCAACATTTTTTTAAATATAGACACAGGTAGCTCAAGCTCGCTATGTGTCAATTATAATAATTACAGAGTTTGTATGGGAATTTTCATTGTTTGATGAAATTTGCTGAAAATCGCTCCAGGCACAGACAATAACTACAAGAAGACACACTGTAAGTTATGTTGAATTTTATTAAAGATTTACGTTGAAAATCGAACACTGAAAATTCCCATACAAACTCTGTAATTATTATAATTGACACATAGCGAGCTTGGGCTACCTGTGGTATAGGTAACTCAAGAATAATATATATAATATAGCTGTGGAATAATATACACTTATTGGATTTATCGGAGCCCAATATTGCAATATATTTTAGTCGAGGGTTTCAATATTGTACGAGTCCGAAGATCGAGTCTAATATTAAAAGTCGAGACTTAGAGTTTCCAGGATGAATGGCCTATTCATGCTTTATCAGTAACCTCCAATCAATAAACACAATGACATGCACAGCTCGTGCGAACTGTCGAATAGGTAGTGTCCAATATGTAACTGTCCTATATTGTACATCTATTGGATTCATCTTCGCCCAATATGGCAAAATATTTAAGTGGAGACTTCAACACTGGGTAATACCGAAGGTAGAGTCTATTAGTAGTATTAAAGGGATACCCGAGTGAAAAACACATTTGGGCTCAAAAGCATCTTTCAGATGTACTTTGTTCAGAAAATGTATTCAAATTTGATAAAACTTTTTCAGAGTTGAGAACGAGCCCCTCAAAGTTGGCCCCGAGAAGACATGGGCGCCGCCATTTTGTTCACATTAATTCCTGTGACGTTTTTTACGTCACTTCGTCCCACCGGAGTCTTGCGGCTAACTTGTAGCACAGGCAGCCCAAGCTCTAAATATCTAGCTAATACTTACAGCGTTTGTATGGGAAGGAGAGCAGAGGAAATGAAAACTCGCTAAAATCGCTTCATATCAACCCTGTTACCACACAGATACCAAGTAATACACTATGGAAGCAAGGTAAGGCGTTTTATTCATTAATTCTTTCGTATTTCTAGTTCGTTGAAATTCCCATACAAACGCTGTAAGTATTAGCTCGATATTTAGAGCTTGGGCTGCCTGTGCTTGTAGCGACTTGTTTTCTTTGTAGAATTTTCACACGCTCGGAATTAGAGTAGATTTTCATCGATATGGCAGAGCAATTTCGTACTAGAACAAAAATATGATGAAGACGATATCGTGAGAGAAGTTCAGAAGACTGGGAGGACGAAGAAAGCATGTGGAAGGCGAGAATATCAACGAACAACAAAAGGCGACTACCGAGCTAGTGCTATAGAGATTTGCTGTGTGTGTTTTTGTAAAAGGTAGATTATTACAATATTGATATTGGCATAGCAATCGAAACTTGTTTAATTTGACCCAGAGAGGTAATCAGGGTGTAGCAATCCACATAATTTTAATTTTGTTTACCTAACTGATGTGTTGTGAAACAGCGGGCGCGTGCCAAGTTCCACCACAATTGCACAAACATGCCGGGCTTGATCGCGCCAATGCTTTCACACAATTTAATAAGGGAATGGAATTATTTTTGCAATAAAATTGCTCCGAGTGTCTCGTTCTTGTGTCTTTGCATATATTCTGCTATGTTGGGCTAGTTATGATCGGTTTTTACAGGGAGGTTTTAACTTTTCAGGTGTCAGTTTCGTTTCAGTTGCATAAAGCCGGGATAAAGCCATGCAGTCAGTACAGATCGAACCGGATAACTCACATATTATATAGCTCCAATAATACTGTCATAAGTTTCGAAAGCAATGCCAATATCAATATTGTCATAATCTACCTTAGTCTTGCGTTTAATTCCATACAAAAACGCACTGTGAATCTTTACATCACTGCACAACACCAGTTTTGCACTAGCTCGGTAGTCGCCTTTTGTTGTTCGTCTGATATTCTCGCCTTCCACACGCTTTTCCTCGTCCTCCCAGTCTTCTGAACTTCTCTCACAATATCGGCTTCATCATATTTTTGTTCTAGTACGAAATTGCTCTGCCATATCGATGAAAATCTACTCTAATTCCGAGCGTGTGAAAATTCTACAAAGAAAACAAGTCGCTACAAGTTAGCCGCAAGACTCCGGTGGGACAAAGTGACGTAAAAAACGTCACAGGAATTAATGTGAACAAAATGGCGGCGGGACAAAGTAACGTAAAAAACGTCACAGGAATTAATGTGAACAAAATGGCGGCGCCCATGTCTTCTCGGGGCCAACTTTGAGGGGCTCGTTCTCAACTCTGAAAAAGCTTTATCAAATTTGAATACATTTTCTGAACAAAGTACATCTGAAAGATGCTTTTGAGCCCAAATGTGTTTTTCACTCGGGTATCCCTTTAAAGTCGGGTAAGGACAGAAGTTATGGACTTCTGTTGAGGATGAATGCAATGAGTGTTTTATTATACCGAGCAAATAATCCTCCAATCAATTACTGATACAATAACTGTCCAATATGAAGCTGTCCTACTTGGCAATTTGTAAAATATTTGACTGACGCGTGACCCTAATACACATATTTGACTGGAGGATTTTTGTAAGGTAAAATAATATCCATGTAGTTCATAGAGAACGAGTAGAATGCATTGTATTCATACTCGTGGTTATGTGCAGTGCTCGACGTATATAAGCCAATTCAACAAGGATATATCTCAGGATATGTTGAAGTAGTTCAATAAACGAATGAGTGAAGAAAGAAATTAATAAGCTTGACAAAAATAATTGTTGAATACGTCGACAAATTAAGAAAAGACTGACTAATTATAATTATATAATCAATCCGTTGGCAAACGAAAAAGTGAGAGATAATACCTTTGTCACCAAGTTCTCCTGGTAGAACACTTCCAAGTTCGTTCGGCTAGTAAAATAAGAAACTTGAAACTTTCTGACGTGATGGTTGTTGCCACTATCCCCACGTACGGCAAATCCAGTTACAAGATTGGTGTGTGTGAAGTTGATTGTAACAACAAATGGTGCTTGGTTGACCGACATTGCAGCACCGCTGCCACTCATTCTCACAGAATCTGTGTACGGATTTATCTGGGAACTCAGTATTTTGCCGCTCTCCATTCCAAGGGCATCAAAGCATTCTATAAAATGAGAAATGAAATGTATACTCAGTTCCCAAACTTACGTATATTTTCTTATCACTCGAATTTACGTTTACAATTTTAAATAAGGGAAAAACGAGGGCAAAAATTAACGTGGGGGCGTATAACATGGGTTAAAAACCGGTTGTGAGCACTTACATGATTACGACACGAGTCGCTAAAAGTCGCGTTATTTTGGGTGACAGCCACTGAGCTTTAAGAACATATCAGATTTTATGAAAAATCACTTGTACGTCGACTGCACGTTCCAGAGTAACGCGTAAATATTGCTTTGGCCCGTCTATCCCAGGGACGTCTCATTTCCTTCCATGACTTCACTCGTCTGTTTCGCTGCTGCAGATTGGTACATTATTTGCCGATTGTTTTTTACAGTAAACATGTGTGAGAAATTTAGATAGGAGCAAACAGAGTCACATGAATATACCGTAGAATCCCGGGGTTTATCCAGGAAGGGCAGGGGGATATGCGCTGGAGTATTAACGCTGGAAAAATATATACGGAAGAAAACAGCAAACACCCACATTCTGTTTGCTGTAATACGTCATTTTAATAGAGGCCGTTAGCACTTTTGTTTAAAATAAAAAAATTAAACAACACTATAATTGTACCCATGTAAATGTTTTTGGAGGGGGACTATCCACGAGGTGGGTTGACTATCAACAGAAGAGTTATACATGGAGGTAATGGGCAGGGAGTGGAAAGAGGGGGATTATACATGAGGGGAATTATACATGAAAGTAAATGGACAGTGGAGTGGAAAGATGGGGATTATACATGAGGGGGCGACTATCTACATGGGTTATACATGGAGGTAATGGGCATGGAGTGCAAAGAAGGGGATTATACATGAAGGGGAACTATACATGGAGGTAAATGGGCACGGAGTGGAAAGAGGGGATTATACACGAAGGGGAACTATACACGGAGGTAAATGGGCATAGAGTGGAAAGAGGGGATTATACATGAAGGGGAACTATACATGGAGGTAAATGGGCATGGAGTGGAAAGAGGGGATTACACATGAAGGGGAACTATACTTGGAGGTAAATGGGCATAGAGTGGAAAGAGGGGATTACACATGAAGGGCAACTATACTTGGAGGTAAATGGGCATAGAGTGGAAAGAGGGGATTATACACGTAGGGGAACTATACATGGAGGTAAATGGGCATGGAGTGGAAAGAGGGGATTACACATGAAGGGCAACTATACTTGGAGGTAAATGGGCATAGAGTGGAAAGAGGGGATTATACACGTAGGGGAACTATACATGGAGGTAAATGGGCATGGAGTGGAAAGAGGGGATTACATGAAGGGCAACTATACTTGGAGGTAAATGGGCATAGGGTGGAAAGAGGGGATTATACACGTAGGGGAACTATACATGGAGGTAAATGGGCATGGAGTGGAAAGAGGGGATTACACATGAAGGGGAACTATACTTGGAGGTAAATGGGCATGGAGTGAAAAGATGGGGATTATACATGAGGGGGCGACTATCTACAGGGGTTATACATGGAGGTAATGGGCATGGAATGGAAAGAGGATGTTATACACGAAGGGGAACTATACATGGAGGTAAATGGGCATGGAGTGGAAAGATGGGGATTATACACGAAGGGGAACTATACATGGAGGTAAATGGGCATAGAGTGGAAAGAAGGGATCATACACGAGGGGCGACTATCTACAGGGGTTATACATGGAGGTAATGGGCATGGAGTGTGGAAAGAGGGGGATTGTACATGAAGGGGAACTATACATGGAAGTAAATGGGCATGGAGTGGAAAGATGGGGATTATACACGAAGGGGAACTATACATGGAGGTAAATGGGCATGGAGTGGAAAGAGGAGATTATACACGAAGGGGAACTATACTTGGAGGTAAATGGGCATGGAGTGGAAAGAGGGATTATACACGAAGGGGAACTATACTTGGAGGTAAATGGGCATGGAGTGGAAAGAGGAGATTATACACGAAGGGGAACTATACTTGGAGGTAAATGGGCATGGAGTGGAAAGAGGGATTATACACGAAGGGGAACTATACATGGAGGTAAATGGGCATGGAGTGGAAAGAGGAGATTATACACGAAGGGGAACTATACTTGGAGGTAAATGGGCATGGAGTGGAAAGAGGAGATTATACACGAAGGGGAACTATACATGGAGGTAAATGGGCATGGAGTGGAAAGAGGGATTATACACGAAGGGGAACTATACATGGAGGTAAATGGGCATGGAGTGGAAAGAGGGATTATACACGAAGGGGAACTATACATGGAGGTAAATGGGCATGGAGTGGAAAGAGGAGATTATACACGAAGGGGAACTATACATGGAGGTAAATGGGCATGGAGTGGAAAGAGGAGATTATACACGAAGGGGAACTATACTTGGAGGTAAATGGGCATGGAGTGGAAAGAGGAGATTATACACGAAGGGGAACTATACTTGGAGGTAAATGGGCATGGAGTGGAAAGAGGAGATTATACACGAAGGGGAACTATACATGGAGGTAAATGGGCATGGAGTGGAAAGAGGGATTATACACGAAGGGGAACTATACATGGAGGTAAATGGGCATGGAGTGGAAAGAGGAGATTATACACGAAGGGGAACTATACATGGAGGTAAATGGGCATGGAGTGGAAAGAGGGATTATACACGAAGGGGAACTATACATGGAGGTAAATGGGCATGGAGTGGAAAGAGGGATTATACACGAAGGGGAACTATACATGGAGGTAAATGGGCATGGAGTGGAAAGAGGGATTATACACGAAGGGGAACTATACATGGAGGTAAATGGGCATGGAGTGGAAAGAGGAGATTATACACGAAGGGGAACTATACATGGAGGTAAATGGGCATGGAGTGGAAAGAGGGATTATACACGAGGGGCGACTATCTACAGGGATTATACATGGAGGTAATGGGCATGGAGTGGAAAGAGGGGTATTGTACATAGAGGTAAATGGGCATGGAGTGGAAACAGGGGGATTATACATGAGGGGGCGACTATCTACTGGGGTTATACATGGAGATAATGGGCATGGAGTGGGAAAAGGGGTATTATACATGAAGGGAGACTATCTACAGGGGTTATACATGAGGATAAGGGGCATGGAGTGGAAAGAGGGGGATTATACATGAGGGTGTGATTATCTACAGGGAGTTTTATATATGGAAATATATTGTAATGTGTTTCCAGCAGTTCTCTCCCATTGGTTACATTACTCAAAGATGACAGGGATGTAGCTAGGGGGTGCCAATGTCACATTCCCCCCTCCCCCCCCGGGTTCAAAATAGATGTGTATGGAATGAAAATAAATCAAACAATGCCAAAAAACATTGTAATAATAAATAGTGTCGCATAAAAATCAATTACAATGTTTTTATAGTGACAGTTAAAAAGTTCTCGCAATTAGGTTCTCGCAATTAGGGACAGAGTTACAAAAATGGGAAAATTGCAAAGAAAGTACTTAAAACTGTAATATTCAACTACATAATCAACTATAATATTTAAATGCTATGTAACAACATGATCAAATTATGTACAATGAGATTTGTTTAGAACCCTAATCATACTGGCGCATGCCCTGGTCTGGTGGAGGTGATTAGACAGGCGACCGCCTGCAGTTATCTTCTAAATGATTCTTTCACAGAGATCTGTCCGTCGTTTTATGGGCACTGGAGTTCAACTAAATTACATTTCATCAAAACCGAATTTCAAAAAATCCCTGGGGGATCGTGTCCCCGTCTTCCGTAGAGGCAAGAACCTCTGCAGCTCGTATCGGGACTACACCCCTATGATCACCCAACTCATTATGTTTTTAAATGTCTTACCCATGTAGAAAACCTCAAGATCAGCCACGCCAAATCTGTCACTTCCTGCTAACATGTTAGATGCTGTAGCACTTGTCATTCCAGCTGGAATACTGTAAGAGGAGCCAAGCTTACTGTACGAGCTTCCTGCCAGATTTGGATAACTTCCAATGACAAGATCCTCCCGACCGAACGAAGGACCGTACATCGGATTGTTGTAGATGTTGTATGTAATATTCGATATTGGCATTACTCCAGAAATTTGATAATCAGGCTTCTTGAGTGAGAACAGAAAAGCCGTCTCTCCTTTTACGTAGCCGGTATTTCCTGAAAGGGATATAGCAGCTGATTAACGATTAGAGTTATAAAGGGCATTTTCCCTTAGAATACTCAACAGCATTGGGGAGTGCATATCGCTACTTTCTTTATCGCAGGTAACGGTCTAATGGAAGCTCTGGTAAAGGCTCAGTTTCCATATAACCTTTTCCTGTTGTTCCATGTTTTCCCGCGTTGTTTGCCGCTTTTCAAAACTAATATTATTTTTCTTGTTGAAAAAAACGAGTCTTTTTCTGTCTTTTCCCGATTGTAAGCGTTTATGTATCGAATTTTGGTGGCAATTTTGTATGTTACCATAATGGCTGACTCTGACGATGAACTTTTTTTGCCGAGAAAGCTCGGTATTTTCGATTGATGTGACGTCTTTTCAGGCCTTTCTCGTGTTTTTCCATACGTTTTCGGCATATGGTTTTTCTCGCGCTTTCTGTTTTCATTGATTTTGACGTGTCGTTCTGTTTGTTTTGGAGGATCAGTTCTATCTGAAAAACAAGAAACGACAATTTCCTTTCGTGGTTTATTTGTTTTTAGGTCTTTTTATTTAGTTTCCATATGTCGTTCTTGGGTTTTCGGGGTTTGGAAAAACCAGAACACACGAAAAACAACTGAGAAAAGGTTGTTTGGAAACCAGCTTTTAGTGGTAATGTTCAATAGCACATCGTCTATAATTGTAAAGTTTATGATAATTGAACATTGCCGTGGTGTACTACAGAACGATACTATATAGATCGTGTTTTATATATAAATTGTTTTTAGTATATGTATCGCCAGTTTCTCCATTTAGGAAAAGATGTAGATTTCTGAGATAGAGTTCAGCAGTAACGTAAAACCTACTGGTACATATTGTACACTCAACCAATATCGACTAAAATATGATAAGAGTAGAAAATAGGAATCGCTAAGGTTTGTGGGTATTGCCCCTTGCTCTAAACTGATTGTTACATCGCAAAGATTGCGTAAGATCTAACGCACGCTCATTGGTTAATCCGGGGATCACGCGGCAGTCGTCAAAATCCAATGTATCAAATATTTTCCGCCACGTGTGTCGCACGCACCACTGGCTAGCTAAAGGCGGGAAAAGTAATATTTGTTTACCAAAACTCATGTAAAAGGAATGTTATTTCTATATAAACAAATCGGATCAAACACGGTTTCTGGGAAACCCCCATCCCTCCCCCACACTTCACCCTAACCTTTAATGGTTAATGATTAATAAGACGATGCATATCCAAGGGAGGGGTGGGTGGGTAGTTTCCCAGAAACCGGGATTGAGCTAACAAATCATTATATATTAAATCACAATGTAACAAACTACTTAAAGACTGCCCCCTCGCGATCGGGAATCAGTGAGTTTTGTTTCCCGAGATCTTAGATGTTTTTCTCTCAGTCCCTCATTACGCCAAGAAGCCTTAATCAATAAACACTTACGCTTCCATTGTCAGTCCATCGCTAAAGGGCAGGATAAACAAGGAAACATTGTTGTGAAAACATATCTGAATTTCAGTTTTTCCCAAATGTTTCCTCGTTTGCGCGCGCGCGAAACTTATGTTTCGGAAGCAAATTTCGCATCAAATATTTCCCGTTTGCTCACCGAAGCAACACTGAAACCCACAAATGTTTCCACGACAATATTTCTCGTTTCTCCCGGGCTTAAGATCAACAGAGAGAATGTCTACTATGCAAGATATATACACTCTAAGAGTGAGTAGGGCATTAGACATTACTACTTATTTATGATGTTGTACTCTTTAATCTCGAGCAAATTATTCCATATGTAACTTGATTTAAATTGTGCAAATAAATTATTGCTCTTGTTGTTGGTCACACAGTTACTTGGTCACACAGTGTTGTGGCCAGAGTGTCGAATAGGGGGCAGGGGACCAATGGCCCCTTTCCCAGGGAACTCACAGCCCCCCTTCCCCATGCATCATACTGTCCCCTTCCCCATCCCTAAACTCTTAAATTTAGCCCCGATTAGGTATATACGTCATGGTAGTGTTTCGTTCCATATAGTCTCCCTGCATAATCATTTTCTATACTGTTTTACAGTATTATGCAGGGAGACTATATGGAACGAAACACTACCATGAAGTATATACCCCCGATGATTAAATTTCGCCACTGGGTTACAATATAAACGTGCTCACCCTCGGAGTCTTAAACATTATTTCCCATTTCTTTTCTGACTTTGCCTGACTTGAACACCAAAAGCTGGCGACAACCCTGACTTTTAAAACGAGCCTACATCGAACTTCCGCCGTGGTCGTTTGCTAGTCCATACAAATGGTTATAACTTACTTGTGAGGGTTTGGCTAGATTCCAGTGAAATTATCACAAATATTCCACTGTTTGTTAGACAAATGTAAGTCATGATGCTAAAATGTTAATCTTATCACAAATATAAGTGATCAACCAATTCCCAAAGTATGGAAACATAATGGCAAACATGGAGAAACCATGGAAAAATGCTGTATATTTGAATTTCCATCATTATCGGATTTTACCATAATATCGAAATACCAGGAAAATCCGAATTTCCATACTTATGAACATTTGGAAAGTATCATGGAAATACCATAGAAATATCATGGAAATACCTGTCCATAGAAAATATCATGGAAATACCATAGAAATTCGAATATTCGTGGAATTTCCCTGCATATTATGGTAAAATACAAAAATGTTGGAAATTCCAATTTCCAGCATTTTCCATGGTTTTCCAGTGACTTTTTGTGACACCACTCGAACCATTATATGGACGTTTTGAGCCAATCGAATGATTTTTTAGAACAACTGGAACATGTAGAGCTCAGTACAAATGCTATCAAAAATCTGTAGGCAGAAAGATAGCCAAACCTTCAGGCTACAAATTGAAATGAAGAAGCTCATGCACAATGTCCACCTTTAATGTAAAAGGAAACGTGAACAAAGTAGTGTTGATATATTGTCTATAAGTCTTGGACGAATGCGCGTCATTATAGCAGAGCCCCCACTTCGGCCCGCGCGAGCGGAGCACCATAGATAGAGGATGAGAGCAAAAATTGACTGACTTCCGGTTTCCCCGCCGGAACCCCAACGCGCGGCGAGCGACGTGCCTCAAAAAGTACTGCACCTGTGCCTTTACTGCTGAAACCAGGTGTCCCGGATGGAAACCTTGGCCACTAGCTAGTGATGTTTGACTTTCTTATTTATATATTCATTTTCCGTTATCTTCTAATTACCTTTTGTACTGATTTCCCTCGATTCTATCAGTTCATCGCCAACATGCCTTCCCCACCCCCCTCCCCCGAGAGAGACGTCTCAGATTCAATGACAATCACGGACATTGCGCCCGCGTTACATAAGCGGTTTCTACTATAAATAAATGACTCTAAACTGTCCTCAGATTTTACAAAGAATGTATGGAACGACTTCACAATTTTGCAAATTAAAGCGAATATAATTGCGTTCGACGAAGGAGAACGCATCCTAATCTTGCAGTGGACTCCCTGTGGCCTGTGTGGGCTACCTGTGCTCGCCTAGGCAAAAGAAATAGATTCTTGTCCTCATGTTTGTACTTTTTAGAATAAACTAGCATACCTAATAGGTAGTGAATGCTGCTCCGCTCAGTTAAGGATGTGTATTAGAAGAGGACCTACACTGAGTAGCACTTTGGCAGGAAAAATAGATTACTGGGTGATAAAAATGCCAAGGTATTAGATTAATATATTTTGTAGTTTTGGAGCTATCGTGCGAATGAATCCTGTTTGAGCTGTGGTGTGTAACTCAAAAGTTGTCGCGATTTATTTTCATATTGTCCCGACATATCAACGACCTCCCGGCAATGTCCCGGTAAATTCCCTGAGCCTACCAATTCCCAACAAACTGCTGTTCTCCCCGATGAAGTTAAACAACGGAAATCAACTGTACTTGAGACTGTAATTGTAAATGCTAATTGTATTTTGAACCGGCTGCTTGACTTAAGTCGAAGCCAATAGAATAAAATTATTTGCTGCTCACCATCTTGATAACAGAAGAGATATTGCTCTTTGGAAACTGATAGTTCACACAGAGTTAGAAAGAGTTCGCCTACACGTCTACATTTCAACAAATTCATGATTACACAAGGATTGCATACAGAGAAATGCATTAAAGAACGGTTGAAACGTAGCCTGAATTTCAGCCGTCTCATCTGGTTAGGAACGAACCAGAGGAGACGGCTGAAATTCAGGCAAGTTGAAACGTAGTTAGCTCAAACAATGCAGATTCCACCTCGTGTAATGTCACGTGACGATCATATCCGTGCAAAGCAGTGTGGTAAAAACAACAATAGAAGTGATGCATTGTGGTAAAAAATTGGACCCGTTTGCAGATTTGCTCGCTCGCTTCAGGCTCGCTCGCTGCGGCAGAAATTATCTCGACCAGGGAACTGGTAACTACACGATGCTGGGCCGCCATGTGAACGTCGAGTATTATAAAGTGTCTTATTTTCCCAATCCAATGCCATAATGTTTAAAAAGTTAGCAAGTACGATATATCAAAGCCTGAGGAAAGTGTGTGCCATCTCTGTAGCATTCGACAAAGTCTGATGTCCAAACTATATAAAGTCAAACATGGTCTGTTTTGTCGGTGCCGTGACGCCATAATTTGTAAACAACCGAGTGAATTCTGTTGGCTTGCTCGCTGTACTGGATTCTGCTTTTCGCTGTACATACAGATAACGAAACTACAAACAGTAAGATGACCTGGCTGAAGAGAAATCTAGGTCTGAGTTTTCTAGATACCCGTAATCGCCGTATCTTGTGTGAGTTGCGACACTGTGTACATCTTGGTTATACAAATTAACACGTCTACCTTCAGGCAGAGAGTTAATCTATAACGACACTTTGATATGCCAAAGGAACTGGAATACAAGGTGAGGGAAATTTAAAGAACTGAGTTCATTGCTGTGTCCCCTAATCAATTAATCTACACTGAATTTCTAACGGACCTGAAACAAGGCTGATCAAAGCCAGGACCCGGCTACCAACATTGACCATAAATTATTCTGGAACTAGCTAACAATGGCGCTCAATATTCTGCAGCCCACCTTGTTCTCACTTGAAAAATACCAGGGGGAAATAATGTGAATGATCTGAACGAACTCCATGGGGTGTACTTTATACACATGCATATATATAGTTTATGTTCTAGGAAGTGGAATGCAGTTTATACACATCTGAATAGCCGTAGCTAGCTTGTAATATTTATTTATACGTACTTTATATATCCTGTAATATAGTGTCCCCAATTAGCTTTACAGCTAAATACTATTGACACCCAAATATAGTTCATACATGCATGTATGTATGTAAATGTATGTATCTATAGGGTTGATTTGTGTTCTACACTAACTTCAATTATTGCTTTACACTGTATACCACACAGCAAAATGTGCTACGAATTCTCAAATCAATGCCATAACCATATAAAACACACATGTATACACAGCCACATCGCATTCAATGATTTAATGTTACACAAAGATAATTACAGTTTTATACCCAGATGCATCCCCTTGTATATTAACTTATAAGTTAAGACATCAAATTTTTCACATTAGTTAAAAACAAGCATTTTTTATCAGGATTACTTACACCGTCCACATCATTGCAGAAATTTTTCAACCTTTTGTGTTACCACAGTCCTTTCTCTTTCAAAAAATATGTCGAACGCACTTTGATAATTTATGATTATTTATAGTAATATTCTCACGTTGCAGGACGAGCAGTCCAGTATACAAGCTAAAATCATCTGATTGTTGTACAAAATTAGATAAATTTCTTGTGTTATGCTTCTCCTTTCCACTGATGCTCTACTACAAAGAAAGTCGCCACATTCTTCTTATAGACGAGCAAAAACACGCTAAAACCAAAGTTGACAAGTTCATATCTCTATACCAATATCGATTACTCAATTTGCCGGACTGGATCCACATACTAGACCTGGCTCTCGTTCGGAACCCTTTTCCCGTTGTCCCGTAAAGTCACTACAAATCGAACTAAAATCCAACACGATGCTCCATCCATCCTAGTTGTTTCCGGTTCGTGAATCGATGAGAATCTCAGGGTGATTTTACCCAGTAAAATCGCTCTAAGGTTCACATATTTGGTATCAAACTATACACTGAAAGCTCAGCTATCCAAGCATGTAGTTAATTGTGGGATAGCTGCAAAAACGGTAGAGTTGTTCAGCAGTTAAACCCGCGAACATTTCACTTTCGGTAAAAGTTTTCGCACGAAAACCAAAATAACCGCACGATTTCCATCTCACTCAGGAGCGTAAAATCACTATTTTCCAAATGTCTGACGTTCTTAATATTTACAACTTTGAAAGATTTTAAGTATCACATGAGAACTGACAGTGTTAAAAGCCTCCGGTAATGTCAAAAATAAGTGTATTCACAGGGAAAACCGCTGACGTACCGCAGACTCGTCATGACCGGAGTAGTTGGCGATGAGTATTCTTGTGTTTTTATCTTTGTTTTCTTTATATAATTTATCGTGGTTTTTTTCAGGTCATTACCTTGATTCAGATAATTTGGAGCTCCGCTTTTAGGCTTGCCTAAATATATATCTTAAAAGGTTATATACGGACTAGTAATTTCAATAACCGAATGTTGAAACAGCAGCCAGACGGCATTCTCGGAGTTTCGTTTTTAGATTTCGAACTTCGACCCGCGGCAAGCACGAAAGCCTTGCCATTTTCAGCACTAGGTTAGCAAATTGAAAGAAAAAAAGGGAACCCCGTCAATCTCATTGGTTATTGAAGTGATATATCAGCACGTGACTGTTTCCTGCAAAAGGTTCCACATTCGAGCCATAGATATTAATAGAAAACTAAGACATATGTCAATCTTGCCGACCCTCGGACCACACAAAAATGTCACATTTCTAGAACCACTGTCGGATGCAATTTTTTTTTTTTTACCCTTTTCAAAACGTTCAGCAGCCAAAAGGAGGTACTCCACTGCTTGTGAAAAACATGCGTTCGTAGAGTAGGAGGCATCTTTCTACTCATTCCTCATACAAATTTTAACCCACAATAAAATTCAAAAGAATAAAACACTGACACAATTGTCACTTCAAGCTCACCTCCCCAGTCAACCATTGTATAGCCTCCAAATATGGTATCGTCACGCACTTTGACGAGCGTGACGGTAGGGCCCTTGTGGTCACACCGTCTGTGAAAAGTCGTCATCGCCCATCCGTGCTGCCTAGCTCTATAGCAGTTGATCCATCGTAGGCCTGGCGGCGTGACTTTCGCTAGCAATGAAAGTAGCCTGATATGATAGTCAGCGACGTCTCCTAGCACATCTGAAATGAACCCTGTCAAGACAGAATAAAGTCCTTCGTTAAAAGATAATCATTATAGGATGGGATCTTTACCTTGGTTACAAAAGAAATACAAAAACGACAAACTTAAAACTCCCTGTAATATACTAAACGTCCCTTTCTCAGTCACTGCAGCCATATATTATATATAAAGAGTTTTGCAACATTTATTTTCGAAGCGCGCAACGCCGAGTTAGCTGACCGCGTCCAACAAATTAAAAGAAAGATTGAGGAAAAAATGAATCCCTCATATTGTCATTGAACTGAATATTTTATATATAACATACATGCTGATTAAACAGACGCAACATAAGCCTTTTTTAATGAATTTCTATCTTGGAGCTGGCAATGCAACATATAACAAGCACAATACAAGGTGAACAATCCAACATACACATGCACAATGCAATATGTACAATGCAATATGTACAATGCAATATGTACAATGCAATATGTACAATGCAATATGCACAATGTAACATGCACAGTGCAATATGCACAATGCAACATGCACAATGCAAGATGCACAATGTAACATACACAATGCAACATGCAAAATGCAACATGCACAACACAACCTGCAAATGCAATATTCACAATACAACGTGTACAACATGCACAATAGAAGCTGTACAACACAACATACTAAATGCAACATGCAGAATACAACATGCTCGATGCAACAGGAAACAGCACGATGCACGAGACAACGTTTTGTGAAATTGCCGTGAACAGAATTGGTTAAATAGGTTACAAATTATATGAACAGGACAAGCAAAATTAAAGTTGCTCTTGTTTTGCCTCAAATATGACGTCATAGTTCCTCACCTGTTGGGAAAGTATGGCCGCCATCTTGACACACGTGCACCTAACGTTTATTTTGCTATCACAAATATCGATTCTACATCATATGAATAGTAGAATATTTCTTAATTTGAGGGTTGTGCCAATGGGTTGTAGAGGTTTATGTCACGGGTCCAAGATGCTAATTAATGTGACGTCAACCCAGGAATTTACGGTAATTTCTCTCTCCTTATGAATGAAATTATTATTTGTTTATTAATTGGTAAAATCACTGATACAAACTACAGTTAAATCATAGATGTTTACAAAAAGTCATTTATCTCTACCAGGATGTTTTTTGTGTAATAAATAATTCGGCATTCGGTCTCATGCAGTATTCATTTGTTTCGTTCATCGTACAGTCAGCGCGTGCCGATAAAGCACTCACATCCATCTCTAACCCTTAAATAATGTACGCTCGAAGACTTGAAAAGCTGCGGATCCACGAGCGGTATCTATTTGTATTCAGTAGCTTTTCAAGACCTCGAAAGTGTATAATCTATTTTTATTATAATGAAAATTCTTGTATTTGATGACGATAGTGATTCAGCAAAAACCTTAGTCGATCAGTACAACTTTAATCAAGATAGAAACTGAATTTTGCATGTATTATTTACAGATTTTTAGCTTCCTTTATACCGACTAAGCTAAGGAACATTCTGTACTTCCCATGTCGCATTATTAGAGTAGCAGCATGATGGTTTTAAGTATCCCACATGGAAGAAACGGGTTTGGGAAATAAAGAGAGGAGCCTCATTGATCCATAAAACGGGTAGGTACAGGGTAACAGGCATTACGCCTTGCTACGGGACTAATGACCGGCCATAACCTGGTGTCCCAAGAGATAGACCAACGTTCGCTCATCAGCATGTTCTTCAAGTATGCATACCGATCAGGGAATTTAGAGATCAAATGTCCCTCTTGGAACAAAGAAAGTTGAGGTGATGATACATGGTATTATCAATAGATACACCTCATGCAGGAGCACATACCTTTGTAACGCAACCAGAAGCTGACACCACATCCAGTCGTGTTCAGGTTGGTGAGACAGTTAGAAGATGAGAAGGTAGCAGCCTTATAGGCTCGATCCTCAATGCTTAGGACACCCTGATGGCTACCAGTCACATTGTCGAGTGTTGACACCCATTTGTGTGCTCCATAGATAGCGTCTGACGAGGAACTTGTATTGTCCAGTATTAGACGGGCGATCACTTCAGCTGGGGAGTCAAAATCAGTTGGTTAGGTGGGACAACTTTATTCACCTGCCTGACGGACGATCAATTCCTTTTACATTGGTTCCTTATGGATTTGGTAATTGGTTCCAGAGTTTTGTACCAGCACCGTGGAGGGGATGGGCAGGTCGGGCTATAGCCCTACCACTTTTTTCGGGAAATGCGACAAAACGAAGAAAATGGCATTTCCAAGGCTCTAGATTTCAAAATTTCCTGGGGGAGCAAACCCCCCTAGCAGCTTGCGCCTTCGGCCCTCGTTGCACTGTATGGTTGTTTTAGCCCTACCACTTTTAAGGTACTCCGCGGTCCCTGTAAAAACGTTATTTTCTAAAATGCGTAGGGCCATCCCAATAAAATGTTTCGTTTCCCCCATCGCCCTCTGGCTCGTGATGGTGTAGGCCGGTCGGTTAAAATAATGTTAAGGGTTCTGAAACCAAGTTGGCTTGAAGACTCGCGTAAAAATGTTCATGTATTCCTCAACTATTATTTCGCCAAGTAGTTGTGGACTGACAATTTGCATGAGAAAGGCAAGAAACTAATATGTAGAGAGCTCGAAAAAGAGGTGTAGTTAAAAAACCATGCTTCAATCTTCTTCTTTTTTTTTTTTTTCAAAAAACATTGGGTCGGTCGGGCGATGGGAAACGAAACATTTTAATGGGATGGCCTAAACAGAAAACTAATTTGAAGTATTTGTTGTAGTTTTCATTATTTTTGCTTCGGCTAGAATCAGTTCAAACATGAAACATTACGATAATAGGATCACGGTATTTTACGGTATTTCGCAATGACCTCAGAATCGAATTTTGTTATCTAATTAAACTGGGTTGAATGGCAATTTAGGTTTTCTTCCGTGGGTGTTTCCACTCTGTGTCCATACATGATACAGAAAGTATTTAATTTATGCCGGTTGCGCTGGTGGTGTCAAATTTCATTATGATGTCCATCTTTGTGAACTTCTGTTCAAATACTGAGCTTCTCAATGGATAGTCCGGGTGGATAAATAAAAGCGGTTATCTTCCGTTGAGCAGGCGCTTCACTAGCGTTACTGATAGGTGACAGGTCAGATGTTCAGAAATAACAGGAACGATCTGATATATTTCTCGTTTAGAATGTACTTCCGATGTAGTGTAGGCATTTAATGAGCACAGCCTGGTGAACTTCGGCCAAATCGATGACTGGAACAACACTGTTGTTGTTTCAATGTTTGATCGGATTCGCACGTGAATCTATCTATATATATATAGAGCTACCATTCAATTAACGGCTCTCAGGCTCAAAATCTCGACTGATAAAAAGGTACAAAAGGTACATTTCACTTTCATAACCTATAAAGAGCAGCTAAGAGTAGTTGAAAAATAATTTTGGACGTTTGTTTATTTTTTGAATGGATGCTTATAAAAAGCACTGTAAAATTAGACCTTAAATCGCCTCTCTTACAGTGCATGGTGGTTTTATTTTGCCGAGGGGAAGCGTTTGGATTCCGAAGATTGCACTTTGTTGGATAAAACTAGAATAACCAAGCTTTCATGTCATTAATTTTTTTTTTTATCATACTAAAAAAAATAACACTATCGGAATATATTCTTGCTGGATGTTAAGGATAAAGAGTTGTTTTAATACGCGTGTGAAGTATGATTCCATTGGAGTTTTTGTAAGACTTCGCCAGCTCTTTGTTGTAATACGTTGCGTGATGATTCGGCCCTTCCCACACGGCCAAAACCGCTCCGGAGCTTTTGTAAAATTCGCCAAATTAAAAAAGCGCTGAACTTTTTGATAAGATTTCCTAAAACAGTTCACCCAAGGGTATGTTCTGGCAAAATATGAAGGATTCCGAAAATTTACCACTGACCCGCAATTCTCGATATTTACAGGCAGTCGCTCTTAATTTCTCTTACTTTCGCAAAGCCGAAAACTAAAGTTATCTTAATTATAAAGCTAAACAATGAAAACTGAAATTAAAATTGTGTTAATTATGGCCTTTTTTAATAGGATATGTTTCACCTGTTTTAAATGCCCGAAAAATGCTAATACAAACAATTTGAATGTCAAGAGAGACAAAGTGTTCCTCTGTGAATTGAAGAGCAGCTGGTTAATTGTGGGTTTGATGTTAACGGTTGTAATTATCAGAGTTAATTAAGCACGGCACGACTATAATAACGGAACTTCCACATATTTATTTATTTAAACACGGTAAAAACATCAGTCAAATTACATTAAAAATATTTGCAATGTACTGTAATAAAAACTGTTTTACAAGTTTGCCGTGTGGGAGTTTGATATGGAATATTGCCTTTGAGTACCTTTTTAACTCGTGGATGCGCAGAACACGAGTTATTAGGGTTAGTGCTCCGAGCTAAGTTATTCATCCTTTTATGGTATGTACTTCGTTTTTTTTGTGTACATCGGGTCTCTCCGATGGCGTTTTGGTATATACTTCATGGTAGTATTCCGTTCCATATATAGTCTCCCTGCAAAATCATTTTCTTTACTGTTTTACAGTAGTATGCAGGGAGACTATATGGAACGGAACACTATCATGAAGTATATACCGACATTTTGCTTAGCTCAGCTGAACAGAACGTTTGCAAGTTACATTTGGCTAGCGTTAGATTCCCAAAAACTCAATTCTGCGCCGATGTGGACCGGTTAAAAACTCGTTTTAACCTCTTCGATATGTGATTTCAAAGTTTTTTTAGATCAATTTGATTTAGCTATAACATCATTATGATCCATGGCTACACTAAATGATAACTTTGTCACACAATCCTTGCTCAGATTGGAAGTTCCAGAACTACTTCGACTGCATGCGTCAACACAATTAGATATTATCAACCGACGGTTCTAGACGTAATCAAGCTATGAATAGGTCGTTTATTCCACACAAAATAGTAATTTAACTCGTGGATGCACGCATGTGCAGAACGAGTTATTGGGTTTAGGTGGATACGAGATAATTTATTCGTCGTTTTTTGCTGTGACTCGACGGCTCGCCGTTGACTTTCCGAATGACCGTCCAAGGTTTCGAAAAGATTTGGTCATGCTGGAGAAGACGTATCGACGGTTCCAATCTAATGCCAGACACTTCAAACCTGGACAGACATGGTAGTGGGTCTCTATCGATCACTTAAGTGGTGATGACGTAACGATGACGTCATCGGTCACGTGATTTTAGTATTTTCCAAAATAGCTCACTGACCATCCACGAGTTTCCCTTAAGGGCCCTATGTTATAAAGTTGGAAGAACTGTCAGTCGTTCTTAGCTCTTTAGGTAGGCTATTACATAGCAATGCCCCACTGTAACTGAATGATTTGTTCATGTAATTGGTACGGGGTTTCGGAAGAGTGAAAGTATCAGTTTCCGAGTTTCTAGTTTTGTAGCTTGATTTCCGTGGAGCGAAGATATCTTGAAGGTACCCAGGTGCTAGATTATGGGTAATTTTAAACATCATTGTCGCTTTGTGTTTGGCTCTGCGAGAGTGAAGTTTATCCCATCCCAGCATATCTAAAACGGTGTTAGTTCTGGTGTCATATTCTGAACAGGATAGGACTCTGGCGGCGCGATTCTGAAGTTTGTTAGATAACATGAACCCTATCCCATCCCATACTGAGATACAATAGTCAAAATGGGGCTCGATTAGGGCTTTATATATTTTTTTCTGCTGTGTTTCTATCAATAAGTGATCTGATTCGTTTCAGTGCGCCGATGCCAGAGGAAATCGTTTTTGAAATTTCATTGATATGCTGTTTCCAGGATAAGATTTCGTCGATGTGCAGGCCCAACGATTTAGTGTGGTCTACTTTGTTTATTTCCCTTCCGTCAATGAGAATATTAATTTGCTCGTCGTTCTGGGTATGCGGCAGTTTTTGTCTAGAGCCTATTACCTAGAGCCTATTATCCGCTGACTGCAGACGCGTATAATATTAAATTTTAAGTAATGATTTGTATAAGAAGTACGGCACCGAACGGTATTCAGATGGAGCAAGGTGTTAATTTTGTATTGTGAAAATTCTCGTTCTCATTGGTTTAAACATGAAAATCGCCCTAAAGGTTAGGAAAACGTCTAATTTCCTCTACTTTTTGGCACTGGGGTTCCAAATGTCGTTATAAAGCAATTGAAAATCGTATGTTCGGAACCTTATCAATCGTGCCTGTTTCACGGCTATTGTTTTTGGCTGTTCCTATTGGTTGGAAGAGAATTTGTTCATAAAAATGGAATGAAACACTTTTTACTACTTCTATTTCAGAATATTCAAAATTATCACCCAGTGTTTCGGACAACACCTTGCAGTCCCGTGGGCCGAAAGCCCGTGACTGCAAGCGAGCGTGACCTTCGCACACTTGTGATCAAGCTCTCCGAGTTGAGAGTGAAAGCTTAAGGTTTAATCTTTCAAAAAAAATTGTACTGTCTCAAAAGTTTTAATTTCATTCGAGAATGTGTACATGTTTTACGTTCTCTTTGTGAATTTGTCATTTTTTACCCTCCCTCCCCCCTACTTTTAATACTGCTCACTTCACATTTAAAATACATGGAAATCAAAGGTTGGCAACTTCTCGCCATTCTTGTGACAAAACAGAAGAGGAAATCGTCAATATCGAAAACTAAATAAAACTCGAGCACAATTTCAACACCAAACAAAGATAAACCAATGACCAATTAAACTACCTTCGTAGCGAAAACAATTGGTCGAATATCACAAGAAACGATTGTTTTGGACGAAGTTTTCAAGTACATTACGGCTTCGCGGATTAGGCTTGAGTTAAGGTTCGACAAGTGCAGTTACTACGAGTCCTGAGCACGAGACCAAACTCTGTCTCATCCTACTGGGGAGACGAAAGTTGTTCCACCGAACAAATAAACAGACCCCACATTTTACAAACTTTTTACATAGCTATTCAAAGTCTGTAAATGTTCGATTTTTCCAGTGATCCTCTTTGATCTTGGCTTGTTGCTTTTGATCGGAAATAGGCGTATAGGGTAACAGTGTATATTGCTTTACCTTTAACTTTAGAGCAACATGTCGGGAAACGACACTGGAGTATTGTAACTGAATTAACAGTGGACATGGTCTACCTCTTTCCCTTAATGAAGCTTGGACTTGAACTAGCCCTTTCAACGTTTTTGTTTCAAAAGTACTACAAACCGGACAGCTTTGGCCATGGCAATAAAATGCTTCGTTTACAATCGCCCGACCAACCCATATTTGTTTTGGAAAAGCCAAAAAATATACAAGGTTTAAGACCGACCGAGTATTTTTGAAAAGATTGAAAAATATTTTGTTTTACTACACCTCTTTACCGAGCTTTTTACGTAACTATTAGTTTCTTGCCTTTTTCGTGCAAATTGTCAATCTACAACTAGTCGAGGAATACATGAAAACTTTTACGAGAGTCTTCAAGCCGACTTGGCTCCAGATCCCCTATTTTTTTTACCGACCGACCACCATACGAGCCAGAGGGAGATGGTATAAACGAAACATTTTATTGGGGTGGCCTTATAATTCTTTGTAAAAAATGAGAACAATATTTTTTTGTCATTCCAAACTATAAGTCATGAAACAACGGGCAGTGGTGTTAGTAAATTTGTCGATTCCTTTCCTCGCTTAGGAGTGGACGATTAGATATCAGTTATACTAGCTTCCCAAAAGGATGAGATATAGTGGGAACAAATAAGATGGGATTTTAGAAATCAATCACTTAACCAAAGGACCTTTTTTGTTTATTTTATATTTCATATTTTGAAAACGATGCTCCGTACATAAAATTATAATTGAATTCAGAAACCCTCCCAGCAGTGAACATTTCATTAACCCATTCTAGATCTCTTTTTGGCTGTAAGTGTTCTAAAACGTGTTAATAAACTTCCGATTAAATCAATAATTGCAGGAAGATCAGTGTTGTGTTAAGTGTCTTTTATTCTGTAAAACGAATGCTATCGGAACTACCTAGACCAACCAGACTTTTCTGTGATCTGTTTTTTAAATATTTCTTGTTGTGAAAGTTGCCTAAGAAAAATTGTTTTGGTGACTGGATACATGAGAGAAGGGTTCATGGGTACATTTCACATGAAGGGATAAACATTGTTGAACATATATCTCCCTTCCTTATTTAGTTGTCAATTTTCAGTTGTCCACCACGCGTGCGAGAAGAGCTCTCGGGCAGTAAACGAAATATATATCTCATCTCTTGAACTCACTTCTTTCTCGCTCGTCTTTTGTTTCCGCCATAAACATAATAAGGCTCTTAACAGAAACAACTTTATTAACATGAAAATATAATTGTTTCTGAAGCTGGCTAAAACAACATCGTTTTCTCGCGAAATATCTGGTTAAGTAAAGGTAAAGGTATTCATTTATATAGCGCAAGTTCTATTCAAATGCGCTTCACAAGGTTATATTTTGTGATACAGACTGCTATTGTGGCGCAATGTGCTGCCGTGCAGTTTACAATCATGAGTGATTGTTAGTACCTCAGAATACCAGTCTGTTGTGTCGGGAGACAATCCTCTACTCTTTCTCGAAATAACACAACAGGTTCTTTTACGTCCCCTCGTATAGACTTATAGAAGAGGAAGGAGACAAGGCCAACGGATTATACGTCCCTGCCCAAGGACGCAGCCGGGATTTGAACCCCCGACCTCCCGCACTCTAGACCGTGCTCTACCAACTGAGCTAACCAGTGAGGCGGTACTACACAGATTTTTGAACAAATGATGTAAAATCGGCACAAACTAAGTGATTTACAGGATAACTTTCAGTGTCATTTTCGTAAATAATAAAACTAAAACTAACAAGACTGAAAAGGATGTTACCAATAAATTATGCAAAGGCAGAGCTCAGGCTGTCAAATTATCGAAATGTTAATACAGGGATAAATATTTTCAATCCAAAAATTTCAGAAGTCAGTTCCAGTTGAGATTCTAAGAAATTGTGAAATGCATTTCAGTCGAAAAGCCACAGCTATCTCGATTGTTTTTCTGGCAGTTTTAAATTTTAGTACTTACACTTTGAGAGTCATTTAGATTCAACTCGGTAGAAACAACTTTCACAGAATGAACTAACTGATTATATTTGAACTTGTTTTATTTGCCTCGATCAACAGCAAACCCGTTCAATAACTAAAGAAGAAAGATAATAGTGAAAGGTCGATTCACCTTATGGTTGTCTGCCTTAAAATATGTGTCAGTGTATTTGTTTTTCGTTCTTGCATCTACGTTTCAATTTATACAAAACAATACAATGCTAAAAACTGCCGAATTCGTGGTATTACAACACTCACCTGACAAAACCGGTGATCCACCGAGAATTATAAAGGAAAGCACTATCTTGAAGATCTAGAGTTAGAGAATACTTAGATTAATAAGAATTGCGGCTGTTAAAATACGTATTTCCGTTAGGGCATAACACTTCAGAGAATTTCATGATTTCAAAGGTTTACCTCGAAACGGTTGAATTCCATCGAGCTGACCAGGGATTTTCGATTAACGGTAAATCGACTCCATAGCACAGAAATACTTTCACAAATTGAGCACAAACTACTCTTTGATCAGCGAGCTTGTCGATTCAGCAATTGCATAACTTGAGAAAGTTTGCTCACGTAGCCGATCGAATAAGAATAATTACCTAAAATGGCAGCTGCGTGCTGAGCTGTAAGGTTGGATTAGCTACTGGGGCGCCCCGTGCCACATTATCTACGAGTCCTTCTAGAATGCCGGTGACGTAACGGTATCATTTGCGTGAGCTGTACATGCATCAGGTGTGTTAATTTGGGAGAATCCGAATCCGAATTCTTGAATCCAAAAATGGATTTTGCGTTTCTTTACTATATATAGAATCTCAAAAAGGATTTTTAATCCATACTCGGGGTGGCTGGACGGGTTAATCCAAAATCGCATTCTTAGGATTCATGATCCGAGCGTTTCTTTGGAAAAGGATTCGAAAAAAGTACGTGTGGCAAGCGGTCTTGGTTGTACTACATTGAGCCACCAATATTAACTAGAAGTGAGTTAAACTGTCAGAAATATATGCTCGAAAAACAAACAAAAAACAGCTTGCCGCCATTTTCGAGCGAACTGCATATGGATTTTCGTTTTTTTAAATTTATTTTGACAATGACTGAATCCGTGTGACTCGGGATTAAATTCTCCCAAAGAAACGCACCCTAATGATTGAACGAAAAATGTACATGATGTGAAATCTTACAGCCCCAAATTGAACAAAGTTTGGCAATAGGAAGAAGAATATCAATAACCAAGAATAACCCAGAGGGTTAAACCGCAGGAGACTTCAAGGCGATGAATGGGCTATAATGACGACGAAAATAAACTTCACTGAATTTGTTTCCATTTCGTTATTATCATTGTCGATAAATGCGGCCACTGAAGTGCTGCAAATATTGTTCGAAGGCTGGTGACACAAAACACCTCTATCGTAGCACCTGTTCCATAATGATATTAAGCATGGTTGTTTTGAAAACTGTTTAAAAGTTATATTTTATTCACAAAGAAACTTGAACTATCAAAAGTGGTCTGTTTTGAAATACGTTTTCAAGAAAATACATTCTTATTCTTATTAATAAGACCTCTTCGGTAATTTGTGTTATTGTGAACATTTCTTGTCTGAATTTCGAACTGATTTTTAAAATTCTAAGGAAAATTTGAAACCGGCGAGCAACATTAAAATATAACAATTAAAACAACCAACCAACAAACACCTGGGAATAATCCCCTTGCGTCACCGGGCAAAAAGATGATTTCTTAGGCGCGACTATGAGAATTCACAACAGTGCTGTCAAAAGAATCTAACCAGATTACGTATGAATGGGACAATTTCGGCCACACACATTCCCTGAGGTCAATTTATTTTCATGCATATATTCATTTCTTAACTTTTGCATCATGTGAAATTGAATTAGTGTTAGAAAATTGTTGTCAATGAAAATAAAATTAATAAAAAACACACGTAGCGTAACAGAACGAGGAGCCAAGCGAAAGAGAAAGATTATAAATTACAAGGTATAGGACTATTCTATGGATATAAAAGTCTATCTAAGACGAAAAAGAAAGAAAATCGCCGTTTGGAAGATCACTTTCAGTTAGTTACGTCGAACTAGAATACAAGCACTGTTGACAATCATATCTTGTTTACCTGGTTTTCTTAGTATAAATATTTCCTCATAAAAATGTACCATTGATTCGTTTGAAAAGTCGCTCAAAAAGTACCGGAAACAGTTTATAGTTAGAAGCACGCGGCGGAAACCTTAATGTCCCATATTAAATTCTGAGACATATTGCAATAATAAATAGACCACTGCCACCCGATATCTACCTAATTTATTCCTCTGAATTCTAAGGATGTTGCTAGCATTTGAACTATTTTACTGATTTCAGTCTGACCGGCGTCGTGCCAGCTTTGTCTTGGGTAATAATTTTCATTCACTCGCTTGGTGATTTCACCACTTTTTCTGTTGATGATCAAGTCTTTTTGAGCGCTTTTATTTGCACTTCTTTAAAAGTTTTTGAAGCTTTCTTTCCGGATCCTGTGACTTTGGTCACTTCTGGTCCCGGCACTCGAGCTCGTTGTCTGTTCATCTGTCCTTCCGCCAATATTTGCAGCTATTGTCTTTAAAAACCGTATTAACAACTAGAGCCGAATCACAAGCAGATTACTGCTGTTCTGGTTTGTGTTTCAGTGTCTGGTCTGACTCTGCTTCAGTATTCAAAACCAGTTAATTCAGTTGAACTATCCGTTGAGCTTTGATTTCCGACAAAAGTAAGTTTTCTTTGGAACAACCGACTCGCCCGTGGCATAGTCGCTTCTTTAATGACTGTTTTCGATATCGATGTAAGTCATCACAAACGTAACATCGCAAACAGTTTGCGATGTGACCGACGAAATGGCAATGCCTTTATTAACGTTGAGCCGACGGATCGCAAACAATAGGTATAAAATCAACCTCGTGCCCATGGTCTTCTCGGTCAGCTCCAAGATGGCGGCTATTGCGGAAGACCCTGGTAAAGGCTGAACTATCACGTATTCTGATTGGCTCTTCAGTTGTGACGCAAAGGTTGTTATAGATAGATACATACATACATATCACATAGAAAGATAGATAGATAGATTCAACAACATTACATTGATTTGCATGAATGCCGTGATTAAAAATGTAAAATACACACGATATATCGAAGTCAAGAAATAAAATAATAACATCCATAAAAGGCACTGAAGATTAATTATGATAGCTACATTGTAAAATAGCCATTCAGTCAATGAGCTTGATAGCCTCCAACTGATTTGTTTTTAAAGGATGACGAAGACTTGGTGCTTTTTATTGGCCCAATATAAAAAGATAGATTCGATTGCTCAAATTTTATCAGTAAACTGTGAGAATTTTAAATAACATTAAACCCATTGTACAGACCTTTCCCACGCGGCGGCCATCTTGGAATAAACCCATTGTACAGACCTTTCCCACGCGGCGGCCATCTTGGAATAAACCCATTGTACAGACCTTTCCCACGCGGCGGCCATCTTGGAATAAACCCATTGTACAGACCTTTCCCACGCGGCGGCCATCTTGGAATAAACCCATTGTACAGACCTTTCCCACGCGGCGGCCATCTTGGAATAAACCCATTGTACAGACCTTTCCCACGCGGCGGCCATCTTGGAATAAACCCATTGTACAGACCTTTCCCACGCGGCGGCCATCTTGGAATAAACCCATTGTACAGACCTTTCCCACGCGGCGGCCATCTTGGAATAAACCCATTGTACAGACCTTTCCCACGCGGCGGCCATCTTGGAATAAACCCATTGTACAGACCTTTCCCACGTGGAGGCCATCTTGGAATAAACCCATTGTACAGACCTTTCCCACGCGGCGGCCATCTTGGAATAAACCCATTGTACAGACCTTTCCCACGCGGCGGCCATCTTGGAATAAACCCATTGTACAGACCTTTCCCACGCGGCGGCCATCTTGGAATAAACCCATTGTACAGACCTTTCCCACGCGGCGGCCATCTTGGAATAAACCCATTGTACAGACCTTTCCCACGCGGCGGCCATCTTGGAATAAACCCATTGTACAGACCTTTCCCACGTGGAGGCCATCTTGGAATAAACCCATTGTACAGACCTTTCCCACGCGGCGGCCATCTTGGAATAAACCCATTGTACAGACCTTTCCCACGCGGCGGCCATCTTGGAATAAACCCATTGTACAGACCTTTCCCACGCGGCGGCCATCTTGGAATAAACCCATTGTACAGACCTTTCCCACGCGGCGGCCATCTTGGAATAAACCCATTGTACAGACCTTTCCCACGCGGCGGCCATCTTGGAATAAACCCATTGTTCATGCCCATCCAGCCTCGGTTAAACACGTTTGAGACCGAGGCTGGGTAAGCATTAACAAAAGGTATCTTCCAAGATGGCCGCCGCGTGGGAAAGGTCTGTAGGTAAGAGTAATAGATGAAGTGCATTGCTGTGTAGTTTTATGGTAGTTTCGTCCGTGGAAAAGCCAGGAGAAGCCGTTACGTTAGTTGTGAACATATGCTATCGATCGCTTCGCTTCAGCGATAACGGAAAATGGCTTTTTAGGATTCTCTTCTAGCTTAGATACATCCTGGTAGCATTTTGATACCCTTCCATGCACTAGTTTCTTTATCCAAGTAAACTCCATTTCGAGCCGTTTAGTAGACTGACCTGTTTTCACTTCATCAGTACGCCGCGTGGAGATACCGTTAATCGCATCTCGCGGACTCGCTCACTCCGGATTGGGATACCTATCACGGGTTTATAAGCACGTGTTAAATATTTCCATATTTAGCTTGGCCGCCATCTTGGAGATCATTCTGGAGATCTTTGGTCACGTGATTCAGCCTATCTTGGATCTGACCGAGAAGACCCTGGATACGAGGTTGTTCTTAAAGATCGAACTGGTTAAATATGGTTTGTACTTAATCCCCAGGGATTCATATGACAAAGGGCATGGCGGCCATGTTGGTGTACAGAACAAAAGAAGCTAACGAGGAATCTATTGTTAACTGTACACCAACATGGCGGCTATGACGTAACGTGCAAAGGGTCCATATATTTTACGTATTGTTTACGATCGGTCCGTCGATTCGTCAGCGACCTATCGCAACGCAACATAAAAGGTATTTTCATTTACTCGGTCACATCGCAAACAGTTTGCGATTAAGCCATCGCAAATTAAACTGTTACCGTTTGCGACTGTTTGTGATGGCTTTACGTCGATATGGAAAACAACCTTAAGACTTTTCAATATCCTGGAGATTTTGACTCTGGTTTGAATTTGGTTTTGTACTGCCTTAAGATAGTGTTGCACAGACAAAATAATCCAAACCCGGTCTGGGTGTGTGTACATGGTAAACGGGATTTCCCGAACGGAAAACCGAGGCTGGTTTAATTACCATGCAGTACGAATACACAAACCGTTCCAATGTCAAGTTGAAGTCGTTTATTTTGCACTATTTCGACTAATCATATTTATAAGATAATATAGATAAGTAATAGTAATAGAAAAGATGGTAGTTACAATTTTGAGGAAGGGTACGAAGTTGTCAAAAGAGTTAAGGCTTTCGAGTCGACGACTACCACAACTAGGACAAGAGTCGAGGAAAAAATTGAAGTAGATAGAAACATGAGAATTTCTTTTGAAAAAAGAAAATAAAGTAAAATAAGAAAAATAAAATCGTTACAATATAATAAAGTAATATACAAACTGTTAAAGGATAATAGAAAAATTACCCTGAGTAACCACGCAAAAGCTCGGTATAACACCTGGAGACGTTCCATTGATTTCGGAAATTTTCCATGGGACGATCCGATGCCAGAAAACGTGTACCATTTACATTCCTACCGAAATTTCCTGAATTTCTGTGTTAAATGATAAACAACCCGTGTTTACTTCAAAAGCACTGGACATTTTTTTTCGTCGTTCTAGCCAATCATTGCTATCGAAAGAATAATCCAATGAGAAGTTATTATACATTTTCGTGCAAAAGGCTTTGACATCACATAACACATTAGGGAAGAGGTCAAAACAATGGTACTCTGGCGGGACCCAATTTTGATGGAAGGGGGGTTGTACCCGGAACCCACCACCTATTTGGGCAAAATCTAGATTTTTGACCACAAATATCTTCTTGAATAAAATAGTTATTGAAGTAGTAACTATATTTCTAGTTTCTACAGGCAGAGAAGAACGTGTGTCTGCATTAAAATAAGGTATCCTTATTTTACAACGCTAGAAAATCACCCTCGAAAAAAGGGGTAGGGGGTATTATCCGCCACCCACCACCTCCCCTGACAAAATTGGGTCCCATTCGAAATCCATTGTTTTGACTTCTTCCCTTAGTGCAACAATGTTATTTTAAAAAGTGTATGTTGTCACCAAGAGTAACTGATAAAGCTTCTTGTTCTTTAAAACAACTATGCGATAACTTGTGCCGTTCTTTGTGCGTGTTTCTTTCACCAGAGTCTTCTTCGGCAACATTGCGCGCAACAAATTGCACAGTGTGAACAATGATTGCTACGAGCCCCCCCCCCCCCCAGCCCTGTAACGGCCATCCACAAACACAAATTCGCGCGATACTGCTTTATTCCCTCGCGATACCGTTTTACTATTCCGCGATACCGCATTACTATATCGCGCGATACTGCATTACTATATCGTGCGAGAATATTTACCGTGCAACCTCCTGGCTCCAGTTTGGATCACAGTTGATTTAGTCACGTGACCTTGAGAATGCTACACCACAGGAAGACCAACGAAGAAGAATAGTCAAAATACAGCAATTTTATACACCACGTCATTGTTAAGACATTTATTATACACTACTAGTCATTGTTAAGACATTTATTTTACACCACTAGTCATTGTTAAGACATTTATTCTGTGGTTTTGCGAATAAAGTCCACTGACCCACTTCCGACTCCCTGGTTCAGTCTGTATTGGAGCCACAAACCACAAACCACGACGGTAGAGTGTTTCAGTTTAGTCAAAAATATATGTAAAATGGCTTGAATAAACGTGTCTTTGCTTTACTTGATGTTTTCTGTTGATTTTATGTAGATCCGGTGCTTTTGATTTTTTTTACGTTTTGACTCAAGTCTTTCTTCATCTTCGTTGGGTCACGTAAAATACCTAACATTGCAGCGTTTACCGTAGCTACAAATATAACGTTAAAGTGTCCGGAGACTACTGTAATGCTGATCATATACAACGCTTGTCGAGGCGTAGCTACAAATATAACGATAAAGTGTCCGAAGACTACTGCAATGCTGATCATATACAACGCTTGTCGAGGTTTATACGATATTTCGGCTGGCCAGTACCATGCAGTAGCTACAAAATAACACATTATCGCGCGATATTCTTTCATAAAATTTGTGTTTTGTGGATGGCCCTTACAGGGCTCCGTAGATTGCTGGCAATATTGCGCGCAATGTTGCAGCGTGTATCCGTACCTTGAAGCTAGTTCTGATCCGGGTTTCCTGATTCTTCCATTGCCACCTTAAAATCGAACTTCAACAATTGAATGCTATTAAATCATTGAATATTACTTTTAAAATGGTATTCTTGGCGGTTAACTAACAAATGATAATTAGCGGAAATTGACATTTGCGTTTGTATTCTCCAACTAAGCCCTAGGACAGAGAACATGCTGCTCCTCGCTTTACTTTACCTTTTTTCATATTAAAACATGAAACATTAATGTCGTATGAATCATATCAAGCACACCTCTAAGTCCTCGGTGCCAGAGAGAACTACCAGAGAATCCCAAGGGATGACACAAATCTTTCCCAAGTATTACCTTTGAAACTGTCACCAAGGTTGAATCAAATCAAAATCGGTACTTTGGAAAAAAAACATTGGTAGAATAAGCTTTCAACAATATTTAATGGCAAAACTCAAGCAATTAAAAAAAATATTATACAGTTAGAAATATACTGCTGTAGCCGAAGAAAGATTAATTCTGACTTGTTGGAATATTTGAAATTTGAATCTAAATGTTTTAGTTATGTTTTCTGTGCGCAATAGAGTAGGAAAGCCTAGACCAAATCAACATGATTAAAAAATACGACCGTACAAAATAGCAACTAAATCAAACTTATTTACCAAGTTTGAGTATATGAGTATCGGGTTTCCTTGATTGTTTACTTTTTTTAAAGTGACTCCGTCTGTTCCCGCATCTTTTTATACATCAAATCTGAATAAATAATAAAGTGAAGGAAGCTTTGGTGTTTTACATATACAGTACGATAGGTAAACACGTCTAAGGACATTCAATATGCAGATGTCATATACAAAGTACGTGTTACTTTGATCTGTGTTAATAATATATATATTCGCTTTCTTATATCAAAAGAAAACCACTTGCCGCCATGACGACGATCTGCTAAACACCGAGTCACACAAAATCAGGTAAGGAAGATCAAAAAAGCGAAAAACACAGAGGCGACGATTTAATGCGACGATTTTTTTAATGCAATTATAGTACAGAAGAGTTATCACCGCGCAACTGAGATCGTTTCAGTTTAGTGAGAGTTTCGAAAATATTATTTTCGTGTTACATTAAAAAATCAAAGATAACGATAATATATATAATGCACCTTATAACTTTTAACTTATCGATCTAGAATATCTGCTTCATATGGATAGGTAGTCTTCTGTTACTGTTCACGTTTAAGTTCAATGTCGAGATTTTCGTTTTGGAAAATGTACCTATTTGAGAATGAAGAATTTCCCCTTCTGGTATAAAACTGGGTTTTCATAAAAATATTTTACTCCTTTGTGTTTCCCTTTCGAAAAAAAACGAATGATTTGAAGTCAACGGGATGTGGACAATACTCAGCATAATAACAACATAATGATGGCCAAAATAATGTTTTTTTTTTTACAAGTCGTAAAATAATAATATATGTATTACTGGTATTAAAACTACATGGATACTTCATTAGGGTTTAAATTCATGAAAAAAAAATTATCCATTGTTACGATGGTGTCATTTTCTGATGATTTCTAAGAATTAAGTAATCATCAAGATATTGTCGTCTCTCTGGTTGTTCCCACAGTCATATGTTTGACTTGCAAAAGCGTTGATTACAACCGGCCTCGTAGATCAACCAAATACTATGAAAACTATGTCATAAGCGCAAATTTATACATAAATTCACTTTGGTTTAATTCAACGCGCCAATAAAGGAACTCGTGCTAAACAAAGATGTACTCCTTACTCTAAAATGGCAAATCGTATTTGAGTAGTATAGAGAGCAGTGAATAACAGTTGAATGCTACCACGTTAAAGAGTATACGGAGCCCTGTAAGGGCCATCCACAAACTCAAATTATATGAAAGAATATCGCGCGATACTGCTTTATTATCGCGCGATACAGTGTTACTATCGCGCGATACTGTTTTATTATCGCGCGATAAAGTGTTACTATCGCGCGATGTGTTATTTTAAAATACGTACATTACTTAGCAAGAAAACATGGCGGCGAACACGCTACGTGATAATGCTCTTCTCCTTTATATGTTTCTCTTACTTCCGACAACGAATAGGCAATATTCGTATTCTCACGGACGAGCTGGAACGAACACTCAATGGAGGCTCGTGCGGGGGAATTCGCTAAAAACTATTTAGCATTAGAAAAGATTCCCCCGCATGAGCCTCCATTGAGTGCTCGTTCCAGCTCGTCCGTGAGAATACGAATATTGCCTATTTGGCTTTACCTGAATACTTACCGGCGATCCATAATGATATTGAAAATAACAGGGATGCATTAGTCGAGAAATACTTTAATCTAGGCCTGAATTATATGGAAATCCTCTTTTTCATTTAATTTATCACGCTATCGAGATGAGTCTTCGCCAGCTTAAGCCCGGTTTCCATATGATCGCAGCGATCGCAGGATTCTTTTGTTCGGTGTGAATCGAAGCGTAAATTTATACGCAGAACAAAAGAATCCTGCGATCGGTCCGATCATATGGAAACCGGGCTCTAAAGAATTTACGAAGGAGAAAGGACTACAGTAGTAGTAGTACAGACTTCAAGAGGGCAGCCAGAGTTATACTAGATGCCGAGCCAAGTCATCGTCATCGGTTCTTCTTTTTAATAAGTTAGGCTCTGGTTGCCATTTTATACTAATAAAAGCTCTGGTTGCCATTTTATACTAATAAAAGCTAAGATCACCAAATGCTCGATTGTTTTGAAGCGAACTCAGCACACTGTTTCTAAATAATTAATGACTCCTTACTACTGAAGGAACACTCGTTATTCTAGCTGTAATTTTGTCTGTCCTAAGTTTAATCGTTCCGAAGGTGGTAGGTCATTTAATGTTTCGGCTGTTCAGCTTTGGAATAGCTGTAAATATTTAGAGGAAACCAAGTCTTAATGCCTTTAAATGTGCTCTGTATTTTAAGGATCAAATTTCTTTAGCTCATTTTTTCCCGTAGTTTTTAAATTTGTTGTAATTGATTAAATTATTACAGTTTTTTAATCTTTTATATTTTATATCTTGCATTCATAATGTCGTTTTCTAGTATCGATATTTTCACCATTTTTGAAAATACAATGTAGATTTATTAGATTTTAATAATTTTAATATTACATTTATTAGTGTTCTGCACTACATTGTATTATGTAATAACGTTCATAAAGGAGTTGAAAGACGGTCGAGACACAGTTAATGAGTTAACACATCGCGCGATACTGTTTTATTATCGCGCGATATTCTTTCATAAAATTTGTGTTTGTGGATGGCCCTTACAGGGCTCCGTAAGAGTACGCCAAGATTAGCAATACTCTGAATGTTAGGGGTGATAGCATAAAATGGTACTAAGTTATCGAGATTTCAATATATAGAGTTTTGTATGGGTTTGAGCTAGTTCTACCTACTATATAGACTCGTTTTCGTGATGTACACTGAAATGTCAATAACTTTGCAATGATGTACATTGAAACGTCAATAACTTTGCAACGATGAAAGACCAAACTCTCAAACTACTCAGTATTACTTACTTTTGCATGCTATAAAAAAACGGTATTCACTTCGCCTAATATCCTTAGCCGTTTTTGGCATTATGCAAATAAGAGCAGCCATATTGGAATGAGGTCTATAGCCTTACTATTCCTTACTATTCCTTACTATTCCTTACTATTCCTTACTATTCCTTACTATTCCTTACTATTCCTTACTATTCCTTACTATTCCTTACTATTCCTTACTATTCCTTACTATTCCTTACTATTCCTTACTATTCCTCTAATCATAAATATATTCACCTCTACATGCAGTCCGACTTTCACCCACTCCTTGAAAATTGTCCAAATATATTTTTTTTAACCTGGAACCAGTTACTCCAAAGTGAAATCATACGAACTGTTCAACGTTCCCCATTTCGATCGTAAGCTGAGATCAGCAAACGTTCAGTAAATATTATTTTTATATTTAACATCTGCACCTAATTTCGAGAAAGTTAAATAAAATATAAAAACATAATAGATATGTAGCAATGTACTCCGCTGATCTCCGCTTATCTCTCGTGGATGTGCGCAAGCGCAGAAATGAGTTATTGGTATTGGGGGGGGGGGGGGGTCGTGTCACTCACTCGCTCACTAAGATGTAAACTAATCAATATTATCGATCTTCTCATGTGATGCCCCATTTTCAATCGATATTTCCCAAGTTCGCATACCGAAACTACTCGCGCCCAGATCTCCATCGCCGATTCTTTTCTTGTGTACCTATCGCCTGACACATGTGGGAGATGACAAACTCCTTTATTCCATGTCGTCAGTAACCTACTCATTTGAAAGTTTCAAATATTAATAAAGATTTACATAAATGTACAAAGATAGCACCACAATGGCGAACTCTCTGGATGTAAAGTGTATTTTAGTGTGTTCTCAAGGGTAAACTCGTGGATGTAAAGTGTATTTTAGTGTGTTCTCAAGGGTAAACTCGTGGATGTAAAGTGTATTTTAGTGTGTTCTCAAGGGTAAACATGTGGAAGTATTCAAAGTTCAAGTTATTATTGCTGTTGTGATAGCCTGTGTAGCCTGTAAAATTACGTAACCGATTACGTCATCGTTACATCACCACTAAGTTATTTATGGGGACCCAATACCATGCTTGTCAAAGTTTGAGCTGCCTGGCATTAGAAATGAGGGAGATATGGGCATGTACTTAAAATCACGTGACTGATGACATCATCGTTACGACATCACCATTAAGTGAATCGTGGGGAGCCAATACCATGCCTGTCAAAGTTTGAGCCACCTTCGATTAATATTAAGCTAGTTAGCCATGAAAACGTACAGGGGCTTTACGTCACTATCGGCGCCTGCCACATGGTTAAAGTGCCTATAACCCTTCTATCAAATTTTATAGCTATGAACCTACGAAAGGTTTTGAGTACTTCTGTGAAGAAAGTTTTAGTTTCAGCAGGAGTATATTACACAGGAGTGTTCCTGTGCCCTTGTGTTGGCCCCTAACACAGTAGATGGTGTGTCTATTTATAGTCGCGAAGTTCTGGTATGCGATGATGTTGACTTTTGTTCTCTTGTGCTTTAGTATTTTTTAGCAGTTTGAACCGTGTTAATTACAATTTTTCAGTGCATTCTGATGGTTTAAAAGTGACGGTTTTTGTTTCTTCTCGAGGGAAACTCTATGCTAAAAAACTCTACCGTCTACAGTGTTGTGTGAAAATATAATGTGGGAAGAGGAACACTCCTCTGTAATATACTCCTGTTTTCAGTGAATACTTCATGTTGTACGCTTGTTTGAAATCGTGTAAATTTGACCTTTTCCGACTGGCCCGTGACCGCGTAAGTAAAAACCTGGGTCGATTCCTGATTAGACGTCATATAATTAATTCGACTTTGCAATAATTTGAAGAAATACTTAACATGTTCACTTGGTCGAGTGACGTCAGATCAGGCAAAATCCATTGTTCCCTAGCACTTGTTGTAGTTTCTATTGTTGTGGATTCCCGATCTTACATCACACACACGATGTACTGAGATAATGCTTCTAATGTGTGTACTGCCGCTCGGTCGTGATATGAGCCGGGTAGCTTTTTGTCTTTTTGAACAGGTCGTAGACAATCAAGGATTCACGCAAAAACAAAACATAATTTTACAGAATTACTCTAAAGATGATGAGGATTAAAATAAATAAATAAAACAAATTGGGGTTAAGGGCACTTTAACTGGAGCGAATTATTCGATTCACAAGTTTTCTTTAGTTATCCATAAGTTTACACGATCAATGACTTTATTCGAGGTTCTCCATTCAGATAATTGCCAAATACAGCTCCTAAATCCCGATCAGGACATTCTGCATGTTTGTTGTGGAGCACACCACGGCAAAACGGTATACTCCGCTGGCCAAAAGAACGAAGGCTCTGCTATCAAATACAAATTACCGAGGGTTTCAACTTTTTTAGTAAATAATTTTATAACTTAGTAAACTCACAATGAATTACAAATTAAGAAAACTTCAACCTGTTAAAGTCTTAGGCTTAGCTTTTAAGTAGTTTTCTTAGTTTTTGACATAACAGTTCACAAATGAATACTTTTAAGCAGAAACGTTAAAATCACGGCATGTGCCTGTTGTTTCTTTTCAGTTTTCGCGGGAAACTGGGGGCGGCCGCGCGTGGACAAGAAATAGCAAATACGCATGCGCGTGACGTTTTGCCGCGGTGTGGTTGTGGAGAAACTAGTAATCCCGCATGACCCCAAGTTGAACTCATTAACATATTTTTAAAACGATCAGTAATTTCCGGTTCCGGTTCAGCTGAATATCATGGGTTTGCGAAAAAAAAAATTTGGGTACAAAACAGGAAACACTCTCTCCACTACTAGGGTTAAAGCGCTTGTTTATTTTCTTCAAACGCCTTTACAAGAGTGTGGATATTTTCTGGAACCACGCGTACACTCACTAACGCATGCTAATAATATAATGTAAAATATATATAATGTAAAATAAAATAGATGTTAATATAATTAATATTTTACTAGTTCTCCACTGGAGGGCTATGTATTCATTTGGGAACGTTTTGTGATGCAATTAGATTGAAAAGAGCACCATTAACTGTTATTATTACTTAACGATATAATTAAAACATAACGACCCATAGTTCTATTTGTTTTCTATCTTTCAGACTTTCCCCCCGCTACTGAATTACCATACATATTACCCGGGGAATATAATACAATAATCTTTGTAGATTATTTGGTAGCATGGAGTATAAAGCTCTGGCACAAGGTTTGTCTGTTTTATTGTGTTGTATGGCGGTGTATACATTGGCAGACACAATGCCACCTGACAAAACCAGCCATCCGTTACTGTATTTTTCTAAAAGTGACATTGCAGACCTTCGTGAAAAGTCAACAGGGACCCACGCAGAAATTTACTCTCGATTAAAAGAAGCGGCAGAAACAATCAAGCAATATCCTGAAGAAAATATTCCACCGCTAAGTTGGGACAAATTTACTGGTTCTTGGAACGTGATATACGGCAATAACCTGCCGCCACTAGCACTGTACTGTGTACTAAATAACACAGACACGGAGGCTCTTGAACTGGCTATCACGAGTATGGAAAGATTGGCGAGTTATAAAAACTGGCGAGTCAAGAAACTGATCGAAGACGACGTTCCCGTCGCGCACGTCTTGGTTGGCATAGCAACAGCGTATGATTTCCTTTACAGCTCCCTTAGCCAACACCAACAAATTCTGATCGGTAGAAAGATCAAACAGACAACTGAGAACTTGTTTAAGCGGTCTTTTCGGCTGTGGTGGGGGAAAGCGTACATCCAAAACCACGTGGCGACAAACAATGTAGCCATCTTAACCGGAGCTTTGGTCATCAGAAAATACGCTCCTAGTGCTACAAAGTGGATTTTGAGAGCACATACCATCTTGAGTAGAACTATGTTCCTACTGAGCCAAGTAACCGATGGATCCCTGACGGAGGGCGTTGCTTATGGGTCCTATACTACAAGATCCCTTACTCAGTACCTATTTCTTGTCAAACGGCACCTTGGTATCGACATGACTGACAATGTTTGGTTAAGGCAACACTTCTGGTTCTTTTATCGTACAATTTTGCCTCGGTTTGATGGAACTATCGGCATAGCTGACTCTAATAATAACTGGTTTTACGGCCCGGAAAGTCATCTGGTTTTCTTAGATAGCTTTGTTAATAGAAATGGTAACGGAAACTGGCTGGCCAGTCAAATTCGAAAACAACGTGATTCAAGTGGTACGTTGCATCAGTTTAGTACAGGTCAACGATTCGTTATGCTGCATACAGAGTTTATATTCTACGACAACACGATCCCTGAGAGGGAGCCTCCTAATGCGGGCGTCCCTTCGATGCATATATTTGACGATTGGGGAGTTGTTGTATACGGTTATGGAGTCGGCAAAGCAAAGACAATTTCTGTGATTACAACTATCGACCAATCAGGGCATGAAGAAGAAACTTTTCTATCCTTCAAATGTGGTGTACTTCATGGCAGAGCTATCAACAAAGTAGCAAGAACCAAGCCATATGAGTGGAGTAGAGGCTGGCATGATTTTAATCCAGGGCATGAACATCCAGATCAAGGGTCCTTTACCTTCTATCCAGGTGGGAGACCTTTTATCACTGAAACTCTTTACGGGCCTAAATACACTTGGCTCGATAACGCTATTTTATTTGGACCAACAAACTCAGCCAAAACCTGTTCAGGTGATTATGCTGGTCAGTTTGGTGACTGTTATAATTGGCTGCAATACAATAGTCAAGAATTCTGGGAAGGTGTCGGTGAAATCAAAGTAGCCGCCCTTGAGAATGGCTACTTTTTTACAAGCGGCGAGTTTTCTGGGCGGTATGATAAGAAGCTGGAACTGGAACACGTTTATCGAAGTCTTGTTTTAGTACAGCATGATGTGTTAATAGTTACCGACACTGTGCGCAAGAGTAAGAATAGTAGCCTTAACAAAATGTCAGCTTTCTTCCATTCTAGACATAATCCATTCATTATAAAGACTGGGAAGCGAGGCGAAAGGTTTGCCGAGGTCTTTATAGAAGAAATGTCGCATAAAGTTCACTGGGTATGCAGCTGCGGGGGACAAGCATGTACACTCGATGTTCAAAGCCAAAAGGCAGAATACGAAGCAGAGTATTTAACCAGGTCAACACATTTTTTGAACATTACGTCTGGGCTTCAAAACTATTACACGAGTGTGGCTTACATTTTCTCCGGTCCGAACGCCGATATTTCATTCTTACAGTTACGGACCGAATTCGAAGCCTTGAGGGTTTCCCTTAGTATCAGTGGAATTCCGTTTGAGGTTACAACGGTTATGGAGCCGGGCAGACATTTGTCACATCCCATTAAAAGTTTCCATGGTTACGCAAAAATCGCTGTTGCCGGGAGACACGTAGCGGGGTCGATTCCATACTTGGGAAGGAACGATAAACACGATAACGATCAACCAAATGGAGGAAGTGTTTTTATCTATGGCTGGCTTTTTTTATTTAGCCTACTTGTGTGCGTTTTTATCTTTTTGAACAAAAGATCAATGCGAACATTGAGCAGTACTAGGAAAAAGACAGTTATTTTTAGCTTTATAATTGCCATCGGCTTGTACATTTATCCACAAATCGTCCAAAAATTAAATCCGTTACAAATTCGCGGTGGAGAGGTTTTGAAACTTTAAAAGAAGTGCACATGATATTACCGAGACACTACTTAACAATTAGACTACTCGCTCTCAGTTTCTATCATACAAATAGAGTGTGTCCGTCGAGGAACTATCGGCTGACAGTTGCCCGCGGAAATCTGCTGTTCTCAAATTTCCTAGGGAAACTATCAACCGATAGTCCTATGACAGAAACACTCTATTGTCTTTATTGTTCAATACAACATATTTAGTGAAGTAGCTCTCTATAAACCGTATGTTTTGATTGAAATGAAATGAAAAGTTATGTTTTAACTGTCATAAACTGGCAAGCGGGCAGGGCTTTGAAAAAGAGGGAAATTGTGGGGAAAAGCTTTAGAGAATGGTATATAAAGGAAAGGAAAAGCCTGGCTTAGATGTAAATAGGTAGCTAACTGAGTTTCATACTACAATATAATTAGTATGATTTAACAGAGCAATAAAATTAAACTTGAGTGAAATTAGAATACAATATTATTAAGGAGGAGGGAATGCAGATAAGGGAGAAGGAAAGATAAAAGAAAGAAAAGGAAGAGAGAAAGAAAATACTAAAGTTTTGAGGGAAGATTTATGATTTTAAACTTGAAGGTTAAGAAGGTAGGCTTTATATTGGTTTTTAAAATTATTTGTTTTTGTTAGTTGCTTTAGACTTGTAGATATTGTTTCCCATCATATTTTAGAGGCATAGTATTTAAATGTATGTAAATTTTCCTATGTTAGTTCTAATTTTGGGGTGATAAAAGTTATTGTTAGCTGCATATCTGGTATTATATGGCTGTGTACATTTGTTACAGGCATTAAAAAAATCATGAAATACAGAAGGGATATTAGATGGATTATTATATAGTTTGTGTGTTAAGGTACAAATTTTCAACTTCACGACATATTCAAACTTTAAGATATTAAGAAGTTTGTAATAGGGACTAAAGGATTCTGTCATTGGCAAAAAATACTTTGGATACATTTATTTTGTTTAGTACATATTTTCGTTAGATTTGTAGGGTATGTATTTCCCCATCTAATATATCCATAGTTAAGATAAGGATACATGAGTGCATAATAGAGCTGATTTAGCATTTGCATATATACCGGTACTCAGGTATTGCCGTAATTTGTAGAAAATTCCTAAGTGTTTTGCTATTTTGTTGTTAACATGGGTAATTTGACTTTTCCAGTTAAGATGCTCATCTAAACATATGCCCAAATATTTAATATTTGGAATATTAATTTGGATATTATTCTTTTGGGGTGAAGTAATTAACATATAATTGGTCTTTTTCATGTTAACAGAGAGTTTGTTGCCTACTACAATAATTGAAAACTTGATTCAATTCAGTATTCATTATTGTTTCAAGTTCTTTTGGATCTTTACAAGTATAAAATATATTAGCATCATCCGCAAATATACAAAAAGATAGTTTTGATGATGAATTAGGGATATCATTTATATGTTTAAGAGGAATAATAAGGGGCCAAGCATTGATCCTTGGGGAATTTCACAGACAATATATTTAGAGAGGTTGATTCAGCATTTCCATTTCTTTACATATCAAGTCCTATTCAGAAGATAGCTCCTAAACCAGTCAAGTGGTTTTCCATGTACCCCGTACTTTTGTAATTTTCTTAATATGTTGTGATTGACAGTATCAAAAGCTTTAGAGAAGTCCAGGAAAAGTTCACAAGTAATAAGTTTTTGGCCATTGATGTTTTAAGATTATCTGTTATTTCTAAGATAGCTTGCTCAGTAGAATGACCTTTCCTAAAATCAAATAGGTATTTAAAGAGTATATTGTTTGATTTTTCTAGAAATTAGTTTAATTGATTATACACAATCGACCACAGTTGACCACAAATCAATCTTTGCTCACATACAAATTAAACGTGCAGTGGTAAAACTGCCCTGATGCAAGTTCTGTGTTGCTGTCATGTTGTGGCTGGCTGTACACCTGCTGTCTCTTCCCCTCTCAAATTTGAGCTTGGAGGATTTGCCAAGTTTGGTACCACTGGGGATCTGCCATTTTCTGAATGTGCCAGAGCTCTCTTTGGACTAGCTGTAAGGACATTTGAGCTTTGTACATCTTACAATGGTGGAGGAATGAGCCTGTTGTTCAAACGTTTAGTTGGTCTTGCATTGTACGACTCGATAGAAGTGTTGCTCTTGTGGCCGGTGACACTCTTCACTTGGGAATTATCCATTCCAGCTGCTTTTAGGATATGCAGTGTGGAGTGTAGGGGACCAAGAGGTTAGCCTTCTTGCTCATAATGGTGAGTAGATTGGCAAGGATATTTTTCCCATTGGCAATCGAATTACAGTACCAAACAAAGTCAATTCTAAATTACACTTAATTTCTGACGTGGCATTTCTGGCCTTCTGCCACAAAGCTGGGCACTGCGGGTGTCGCTTCTTCAGGTATTTCTTGATGGTTTTGTGGCCATTCACTCATTATGGCTAGCGAGTTGACTTCACTATCTTTGAGGCCTCTGAGATGGTTCTTCATCGCATGCTCTCTTAAAGGCTGGCTTAAAGTGCACCTATAACCCCTGTTGAAATTGTTATACATATGAATCTTTGAAAGGTTTTGGGTACTACTGTGAAGATTTTTTTTTGCTTAAATAGAATACTCTATGTTTCATGCTTGTTTGTATAGGTGAAAATTTGACCTTTCCTGACCCATGACCGCGTAAGAAAAAGCCTGGGTCGATTCTTGATCCAGTTTCATCACCTAGCTCATTAATGCATTATTCTCCATGGCGCCTTTCTATTACAACAACATTGATTTATAGAGAATATTCACAGTCTGTTAGTTGTTAGTACAGAAACCAGTTATTTTAGACAAAAATGCTCAATATTTTTTCAAATTATTGCAAAGTGGAATGAATTATATGACGTAAGATCAAATTTTCACCATTTCAAACAAGCCAAGTAAGCCAAAACTTTCTTCACAGAGTTACTCAAAACCTTTCAAAGATTCGTAGGTATAAAAATTGCAAAAGGGGTTCGGTGCACTGTATAGCTGAAGGCCGCTTGTTGTTTTGCCAAAAACTATGTCATCGGCGAGCTAGGCAGGCTAGGCTTACTGTACTTTGCGAAACGCGCATTTAAGCACTCCTGGGAACAGCTAAAAACAATAATCTTAGTTTGTACTTACTTTCACACATGTGGCGCCGGGTAGACTTCTTTACTTGCTCCTTCTCCTCTTTACAGTTCCGGCGATCCGGCCGGCCATATTGTAATGTGATTTTAGTAACCACGCTAACTGGAATAGTAACCTCGCAGACACGAGAACGAGGCAAAGTACGACCTTAAACAATGCTGCAGACACGAGAACAAGCTACTAAGAGTATTTGTTTGTTCATTGTGCTTTTTGAAGTGTTCGTGATTGTGAAAAGTCATACTCCGAATCTCTCAGACGGCAGAGCGGCATTTTTCGCGTACGTGCGGCTCGACACTAAACCTTTTTTTTCTTTTCTTTTTTTTACTGGACGACATTTTAGCTCTCCTTTCCTCGTTCTGGTATTTTTCTTCATAACGAAATAAATAATAACTTTAAAAATCATAGCCTTTCAAAGCGATCGATCGAAAAACTTTCAGACTGCTCAACTCTTCTCTCAGCTAAAAGATTCAAACAGCTGTTTTAGTAGTGTTTAGCAGTTTATTTCGATTTTGTTGACAAGTGGAGGAGCCTAAACAGCAGGAAAGCACTATACAGCTTTCGGTTGTTCGAGCAGCTCCGTTTACGGTATATACTTCATGGTAGTATTTCGTTCCATATGCAGGGAATAATCATTTTCTCTTCTGTTTTACAGTATTATGCAGGGAGACTATATATGGAACGAAACACTACATGAAGTATATTCTCAGTTTACAATGAAAATGGGTATAAACCATTTTGACGATGTTGCGCGCACATTGAGAACAAAAATGTCCTTCAATCATAAGCCAAAACAAAGTAGCTCGTCTATGTATGTTTCATCGTATATACCACAACTCAATTGATCTAGATAAGACATTATATTTAACTCCTATAAAGAGAGTTACAAGAGGCTGCCATGCAAATTCTTTAAATAGACCTCACTCAAATTGTAAAGTCCATGAGTTTAGTTTCTTTCCCTGGACTATTAAACAATGGAATAATTTGCCATTTTATATTGTAAGCATAACAGATCATCTTAAGTTTAAGATAGCTCTAAAGGAACACCTTATTGCCTCTGGCGAGTGGTTTTAATACCAATTATTTCTTTTATTTTTAACTTAAGCAGACTTTATTACTGCATTTACATATTAGACCTTATTATTGTTATTATTTTATATTCATTTATTATCTAAGATTATTATTATATTTATAGTTTAAGCAGACTTATTACTGCATTTACATATTAGACCTACTAGATTCATATTGTAATTATTACTCGGGCCAGGCCTTTGGCCGGCTCGAGTCAGAAATCGCAAGTGTTTATTTTTTTTATTTTCCACGTCGAGGAATTTCGCCCCCAACCAATCAGATGGCACTTTGCTCGATGGACAATATTTTCCGAGGGAGGGATGGTGAGGGTACATTGACCTTTTATAAAGCCTTTTAACGTTGGCGATGGGGGATGGAAAAGAAAAAAATACATTGTGCTAGGAAATCAGAGTAACGAGAAGCGTTAAATTAATAAAAGTAGTTCCTGCGTTTAAGGTGATTTTTTTTGTACAAGAAGTAAATTTCGGAACGGGTGGTGATTGAGACGACAATAATCTTACCCAGACTCCTAGAGATCTATTCGACGCGGCGAATATTGGTCGCTCTTCGTTGGCAGTTTACAGGTGAGTTTTTGCATGTATTTGGTATCTTTGTACATTGTGCTCAGTACTTACACATCACACCTGCTATACACAGTTATTCATACAGTCGTAGCTACGACCGATAGTCCCAAGGCTTACACTAAAATCTCTTTACGAGCACTTTTCGACGTTGCTGAGCCTTGGTCTGTCATATATAAAACACAAAAAGCAATCAAAACGCTAAGCTAACTCAAAACAATACAATAAATAACTCGCCTGTTGGTACAAACCATCTCAGCTGAGTTACAAATCAACTGTGAGGGAAGAAAAACTCGAAAGAAGTACGATCATACCAGCCGCACAGGTAGTTGTACTGAAGTTGTAGTGATTGATCAAGGGCACCCAACGAGTACTTTTTGAAATTCGTTTGAAACCAGTTGTCTGCAGCTTATCTAGCCATTTTAAGGCGCCTACTATGTCTTTTGGCGTATTCTAGAAAGCTATTAGCTGTTCGGATTTTCTAGGTGGAAATCGCGTCAACCGAAAATACTATGGCAAAATATTCCCGGCCTACGAATTTGTTAGTAGTCTAGAACAGAAACAATAATTTTCTAGCCCAGGTAACTTCATGTTGCAAAGTTTTGTGGAGGTACGAATTTGTTAGGGATTCTTTTTTCCTTTAGGCAATTCTTAGGGAATGAAAATGTGTTGTTCTGACTCTATTGATCAGACGAATTGGGACGTACGAATATGTTAGGGGAAACCTTTTAGTTTCCCCTTTCTTCTATAATTTTCTAGGGATTGAAAACAATTTTTTTAGCCAGTATTTCAGAAAACAATTTCTAGGAATGTTTTTTTCAAATCCGAAAGTTTTAGGCTAACTTACTCTCCCGAACAGCTTTTTAACCGAAAACTTCGTTGGGTGCCCTTGATTGATGACCTTAGGCTTTGAACGGAATCAATAATGAAGCTCATGAGGTTGAAATTATTGTGTGTCTATATATATCTGCATTTGTCTGTTAATTTGTTGCGATACGCAAGCAAATCTTTATACTTGTAGTCAGTGTACTTTTTTCATTTTATTAAGTCTAATAATGTTCAGTGTTATTCTTGTGATTATGATTTTATTCGTGAATCGCTCGAAGAATGAAGACACACATGTACAAGATGTAGACATAGACGATAACTGTAATGAAGAACTAGACAAAAATAATAATCACACATACATTTTCAGTGAAGTGTCGATTTGCAGATCTCGCTATGCAATATTTGTTTGTACTATAAACACCCATCGTCATAAAACCACCCGCGAGCGTTCACGTGAACCGAGTCGAATTCCTGTGAAACAACTTAGACGAGTTTTAGAAAAGAGCAGAAAAGTGAGGCGAGTAGTTAGAAAATATATCCGTAAAAGTGTCCCACAGTCGTCCAAACTTCGTCGCTACACCAAAATAAATTATTTTCGAAAAGCAAACCTATTTAGAAGTAGCACATTTAGGTACAAACATGAGTTCACTTCTGGTCAGAGACAGAGGGCAAGAACAATTCGGAAGAGGAGAACAAACAAGTGGAGAACGAATTTGGTTGTAAAAACATGGCGAAAAGTATGCAACTACATGTACAAGCCAAAGCCAGCCAATGACAATTGTAAATTTTATGGTACAATATCTCCAAACAATTTACATACCAGACCAGTTCTTTTCAAAAATCTGAATCATAAAAAGAATCACTGCAAAATCATGCTGTCTAATGACGTTGAACTTAATCCAGGGCCTTTTGATGCAATTATAAGTCCTGATATGTTTAGGTTAACAGTTAGACTATCTCGCTTGGGATTAAAACCATTAGATGTTGGTGGAGGAGGAGATTGTTTCTTTAAAGCTGTTTCACATCAAATGTATCAAGATCCTATTTATCATTCACTAATACGTTCTGCAGGCATTCTGTACATTATAGCTCATCCAGAACGATTTATTGAAAGTAATACTGATCAGTCCTGGTTACAATATATTAATAACATGTCAACACAAGGTACATGGTGTGATGGTATTATTGTCCAGGCTGTAGCTAGTGCTCTAAACTGTACAATTTGCATTACAGAATCTGCTGAACATTTTGCAGAGACAACTATTATTAATCCAGCAACAGCAACAGCACAAGCTAGAACAATCTATATAGGCCATGAACTACACATATTCATCTACTCCCAGCTGGCCCGAGTTTAAGGCACTCAGGGCCTCTTGTTATACTTTAGCTTGATACTGACGTGATGCGGATATGCCGCTTTGTTAGTTAATAAACCAGAACCAGAACAAAATACATGCAATCAAGAAAACAAAAGATTGTCATGCAACATTGAGTTTTGGCGGGCACATTAATTCTGGTTTTTGGCGGGCACATGCCTTTGCTTTCAATGCGTGCGCACAAGAGACCATCACCTAGGTGATGGTCTCTTGGTGCGCAACATCGTCAAAATGGCCTAAAAAAACTTTGCCCATACATACACTTTGTTTTTATGATTGTTTTTCTTCCTAGCCATTTAATATTCCCGATATGACTAGTTTCTTTTTTGTAGTGTCTTCCCTTCGATCAGAACGATATGGCGATATTTACGCGTTGACTAGTCCATGTTTTTTTTTCCAGGTTTACCAACTCTAGCAAAAAAAAGGATCTTAGGGTAACCGGTTAGTGTATTAGCTTACAAAAGTACCAGGGTGCTTGAGGTCCTTTTCGATAAGTTTGACTGGAATAAAGAGCGCCGAAGGCGCGATCAGTGAGTAAAATAAAGACACAAAAACACAAATGAAAGAACGTTTGAAACAGGGACAGTTGGCGAAAAAGCTATTGATCTATTGCATAAATTTGATAGAGTCAGCTACAATTTGACGATTCGTAAGAGCTCCAACTTTTTTCAAAGCCTTTCTTCAAAGTTCTTTTCCCCGGAACTTTTCTCGGTTTTATTTATTTCCCTGGGGCTCTTCTATGTTTAAATTTCGTTTACAGACTCAGCTGAAATGGTTTGAATGTAATTTGAGTTTTTAGTATTTTAGTCATTCTCGACCCCAGACCCTTCTCTTATTTCTTACTGCGCATGCTCGACGAAATCATAAGGTCTGGGAAACTCCAATATGCAAATGAGGCCTTAGTTGTAGCCAAAATCTGGCTACAGTCCTCACAGCGCATGCTCAAAACTCCAGAAACGAAATGGCGGACAACTCGATGTTTGAACTAGCATTAGAATTTGTTATTAGAAAGGCAAGGAAAGACTGTATTTTCAGTAGTTAGCCTGAGTATAGGTAATCAAATGGGGACGAGTGAAATCAAGGATAAATTTCATGCGTGTTAGTCAAAATCGAAGCCGCTTCGGGGAGGGAAATTATGTAGATTTTGACAAACACAAGTGAAATTTACCGAGTCACTATTTGATTACCATCAATATTATGGAGAGCAAATATAGACCCATTCGAAAAATGGCGTCCAATTTAAAAAGCTATTGTCCTGGTAACGTGAACACGAGGCTAGTCAGTACAAACAAAAGCTTTTGAACGTGTAAGCGAGGCTAGTCAGTCCTAAACAATAGTTAATTAAATTGGACGCCATTTTTCGAATAGGTCTATACGATCCAGAAAAACATTATTTTAAGCGCGCGGAGGCGGCGTTTGAAATTTCACATGTTTCACAAGTTGAAATTAGAGATTATATTAATTTGTCCTCTATGGTATTAATATTGAAATTTTCCGGTTACTTGGTGAAATTATTTGACCAAACTTCAGACACGCTTGTGTTCGTCCGACATTTTGCTTTCTTCACTTCAAATGCAAATCAATTAATTACGCACAACGTGCTATGTCGTCATCTGTATTGTTTTATAAAACACAAATCAGGGCTCTCTAAATCCACTCTAAATTCTGGAGTTTCCCAGAGCCTTACGAATTCGTCGAGCATGCGCAGTAAGAAATAAGAGATGGGTCTGGGTCGAGAATGGTATTTTAGCATTTTATCGGCACCTTACACCCGTATTCGAGGGTCTCAATGGGGTGGTGGCTTTTACGTTAACGGTTAAAATTTGGGCTTTTTTATGACTAACGGTTAGTTTTTTCTCGTTACGGTTAACAGTCTTCTAAGAGTCCGCCATTTTGAAAATGCGCTAGAAAAACCACTTAGCATGATGGGAATTACTGACCGAGTAGTAGCCTGGGGACGAAGCTGCACCGGTGTGTTACCGACAGGACGCGCACAAAATGACAAAAGCGGCTCAGTTGAGACTATTGACAACTGCCATGTGTAGCCGCATCAGCCACGGGAGACAGAAACGCACAACAAGACACACAACAGTCATAGGTCTCATAGGCCATGTTAGAATATTTCAGTAAACGACTAGTTTTTTTGCCGATTTACGGCTAACGGTTAACGCCATTGAGACCCTCGTATTCGTGTATTTTAAAACTGAAATCGACGCTATCACACGGTTACGGTAGATTGATGACAAAATCGATAATAATGGTGTTGTTTATTTAACGAGCCTCTTTGTATGTGATTAGATAATTATAAATTTCTGGGAAAGCCTAACTGGAATTCTGACTTGGACCTGACGTACTCGGAATCCTGACTCGGATCCTGACTCGAAACTTAGTTTATCTCTGATATTGGTCGATAAAAATATAGTAACAAATATTAAATTTAAAGTAAACTTGCCTTACTTTGCAGATTTTTTGTCCTTGTATAATCTAAGCTATTCCTGGACAGCTGTTTGAGCGAGATGAATGTGTATTTTCCGTTCCGAGCTCACTCCTCATCGGGGTGGGTCAACTGACAGTGAACTTAACACTCGAAGACTTGAAAATCACATTAAACTTTCCCAAATCACTCCGAGATTCCACTAGCAGGGACACAGATGATCCGTTTACACACAATAGTACAATAATTGGAATTCGATTTTCGCTTCTCCCAGGGAATTATCGAAATGCTGGTAATCCAACCCTATACTGATGTTACTAATCGATTGTTCAAGCTAAGGTTGTCAGTCATCTGTACGAAATTACTTGAGGGATACAACTATTTTGCTCCGTACTCTAACTGCCCATGTCATTACGCACGACATAAATAGGAAATTTCATCAATTTCTCAAAATGTTTTATCTTTTCAAAGTAACATTTTAGAAGCCAGTTATAAAATTTGTGTCCATGTTATATCAAGGGTACCCAACTAGTACTTTTTGAATTTCGTTTGAAACCAGTTGTCTGCAGCTTATCTAGCCATTTTAAGGTGCCTACTATGTCTTTTGACTGACGTATTCTAGAAAGCTATTAGCTGTTCGGATTTTCTAGGTGGAAATCGCGTCAACCGAAAATACTATGGCAAAATATTCCCGGCCTACGAATTTGTTAGTAGTCTAGAACAGAAACAAGAATTTTCTAGCCCAAGTAACTTCATGTTGCAAAGTTTTGTGGAGGTACGAATATTTTAGGGATTCATTTTTCCTTTAGGCAATTCTTAGGGAATGAAAATGTGTTCAGTGTCCTGACTCTATTGATTAGACGAATTAGGACGTACGAATATTTTAGGGGAAACCTTTTAGTCTCCCTTTTCTTCTATACTTTTCTAGGGATTGAAAACAAATTTTCTAGCCAGTATTTCAGAAAACAATTTTCTAGGGCCAATATTTTCAAATCCGAAAGTTTTAGGCTAACTTACTCTCCCGAACAGCTTTTTAACCAAAAACTTCGTTGGGTGCCCTTGTTATATCGGAGATATAATAACACGGACATGAAAACAAAGGCAATCAATCAATCTGTAAATCTGATACAGATTTCGTCCTGGATTGCTGATTTTCACTCAATCCCCAGAAATTCAAATGATAAAGGCATGGCGGCCATGTTGGTGCCCCAACAATAGAATCTATTGTTTAAGGGCACCAACATGGCGGCTATCAAGTCAAGTGAAAGCCAGAAATTACATAAACTTTTGCTTCTTTTTTTACGGCCGAAATATATAGGTCGTATAGCCAAATAACTGAAAAATACGGCGACTCTATACATCTAGATGTTTGATAAGTCACATACAGAATTCGTGTCCGTGTTTTATCGGATTTACGATCTCTCGTCTCCGGCTCGAGTTTATAAATATCCGATAAAACACGGACACTTCTTTCTGTATCTATTAGACTATAATCAGCCTTGCATCTTTTATTATTATTTGGATAATTCCGTCCCATAGACTGCGCGGGGTTGGGGAAGAATTTTCTTATTACTGTTTTAAGTGGTTGTAAGGGGGAGGGTAATGTGGTTTAAAAAAAATTATCATCCCCTCCCCCGGAGGCGTTTTTTTTTGGAGGGGGGGGGGAAGAGGTGGGTGCCCTTCCACTCCCTAGACTCACCCCCTAGATTGAGAGCCGCGGTGGCGTAGTGGTTAAAGTTTTCGCCTTTTACGTCGAAGACCCGGGTTCGAATCGGCCAGTCAAGGCAGTGATTCCCAAGGTGTAAAAACCTGGCTCTATACTGTGGACTGTGAATCCCTCATGGCTCGGATGACAACGTAACGTAAAATGGTGGTCTCGTCTCCAGAAATGGGGACATAAAAGAACCACTGAGGACGCAAACAAATCTCTGGCGGTGATCACCCTCTATGTCGGCAAATGGGTCGACTTGGCGTGATATTCTAGGATATTCTAGCGGTGTGTAATAAAACTTCTCCTCGGAATATTAAAGGTTTTCATGTTGTTGTTTTTCGGCTCTAAAACCTGGCCTTAAAATATATCCAAAACTATTATAACTGTATCTGCATGTACAAGCGAAAGGGTACGTATCTGTGTGAGCCCGGAGAACGAGCGAAAGGGTATCTGTGTGAACCCATAGAACGTAGCCTGCAATGCAGGCGTTTCTAGGTGTTTTCCCCGCTTTCGTGGACGTTTTCCGCTCGCGAATGAATTTCAGACGAGTAGGAATGGAGCGAGGACGAAAAGCCATTCTTCCCTCGTCCAAATATATTGCGGTTTCCCAAATAAAACGCCTGCAGGATACATAGAACGAGCGTTTTGGGGAGAACCCGACGAATTTGGAGTTTTCTAGTAGTATGTTCTCATTCCTTGGTTGAGAGAGATGACTCCGCAAAGCCATGTCTAAAACTAAAACAGGCCTTGTTGTAATCCGTGCTACAGGGCAAACACAATCTGATGGGTATTGCCGGATGAAACCCCAGTCCGGGATCAGAGCGAGGGGATGTTCTATAGGAGCTGAAAAAAGGACTTTCGGGTGAACATCTGCATGTTATGTGGCTTGGGTGATCGATAATATTGATTTGTTAACTCCATAGTGAGTGAGTGAGTGAGTGAGTGAGTGAGCGACACAAGTCCCTCCATCCCAATAACTCGTGGGCTGCTATGCAACATCCACGATCTAAAAAGGAACTACCTCGTTTCTTGGTGGAGTGGGAAAGGAAAAGAACCTCTGCTAGCAGGGTAAACAGACGTAATATCAAAGTTAGAACCTTTCGTGTGGAAAAGAAGTGTTCCATTTTTGACAGAAGGCCTTTGGGAAGTCTTGGAAACCATTTGCAAGTTTCCTGTTTACAAAAACGTGAATTCCATGGTTAAAAAGTTCAAATTACCGGTAGTTCATTTAGTTGGCCAACGTGTCGATATTTCAATTTCCTTTTAACCGAAGTGAATTTTGGTGTAAATTGTAAATAGACATGTATGTAAGATAGTAGCAGCCATCCGGCTCAATCATGCAAGATGGGGATTTGCGGCATTTTTAAAACCAATACGATAATACGATACTGATATCATAAAAATCCTCGACACTTTACACGTTATTAACACCGTCATGGTTTAATAACTACAGTCGGTAGCCACTGATTAGCAATTCAGCCGGCCTGACGAACCGTAGAAAAAAAAAGTCAAATTCACCGGATTACTAGGGTGATGAACATTCACCAACTATCGACTGGACGTCATACGTTTGTCTTCTTTATGTGTCGCTGTTCATGTTTTTACCATATGCAAGGAATTGCATGTCGCACTCGTTACTCTCTACACAAACTGCTGGCCTTTTTTGCTTAACTGTTTAAGGTTTTCTTAAAAATATTTGATTCAAAATAACTTCCGTCCGTTAAACTTTCAAAGTGTTTCTTAACACAATTGTTTTCCACCCTCCCTTGAATAGTAGTACTTAGCCTGACTACAGATCACAATGATATGATGACGTCACGGTTGATTGCCTGAATAACTTTATTCCCACCAACTTTATTTCAATAAGGTAACGGAGTTTTAACACGCTATCATCACTTCTTTAGAAATCAGTTAAATTGTTTACAAACATACTGCTTACGCATTCGTCTTCGGGTATTTATATCCAAAATATTCTGAAAGTCTACCCTGCAGTTGTTTTACAATCGGCTAAACGCATACAGCTCAGCTATTTCTCACGAAAGAGAACATAAATACTGCCAGTTATTCATAAGCGAGATAACAAGACTTAGACCGAATACTCTGTTTTAACTTTGTAACGCTTTTCCCGTCGATCGAACGAATTTTGATTTGGAAACTGAATTGTTATTGGTCGAGAATAGTTTGATCGAGGCTTTGTTGCCGTGGCCGGTAGGGACAAAACACAAACATTTAATTTAGGACAGGAAACACACACAAACTTAATAAAACGCACTCAAACTTAATAAGATGCACGCAAACTTAATAAAAGGCACGCAAACATAATAAAAGGCACGCAAACATAATAAAATGCACGCAAACTTAATAAAACGCACTCAAACTTAATAAAACGCACTCAAACTTAATAAAATGCACCCAAACTTAATAAAAGGCACGCAAACATAATAAAATGCACGCAAACTTTAGAGAGAGGTGTAAACACACGAAGTGAAAATCGCGTGCAAACTTAATAAAACGTACTTCAAAAACTCATGAATAATTAATGAGCATTTTGTCCAACCAGATGAAGTAAATCAGTCACGTGCATGCTCCTTTATACCTGATAAAATCTCATCATTCTAAAAAGCCCGCAGAGGGATTTGATTTCTGTCCCAGAGGGAAACGGGGTTAATGATCGAGACAATGGAATTTCTATTGATGTTTCAGCTTTTTCATTGAATTGCTAATTAGGATGAACGTTTTATATAAAGAATACTAATGAACATGAAATGTTATATAAAGTTTCATCCTAATTAAGAATTCACTGATAAAGACCCAAAGATAGCAAAAAGTACATGGAACATAAGGTACCTAGATAATAAATTTTGCACTAAATTTACTAATATCAGCAGACTACCGAGATACACATATAATATTTTTAAAATGAAGTTATCCAACTACCATTACTTGTTTACCGAGCCAATGTTTAGTTCCAATTAATAAACCAAACTCAAAGCCGTAAAATAATAAAAACGTGCATTAAACTTACATATTTTGTGCCGGAGTCAAAACTTTAGAGTCTGCCGTCATGTCAGTCACATCGCTTTCCAAGTCTTGAACTTTATCGAGGTAAACCACGACACCAAATCCTTCAAGTGCACGTTCTTCTTGCATTGCGAAACGCCGCTTCAAACAATATAGTATTGTAATTTCTTCATGTCATTCCCTTGAGATGTTCGTAATTGCAGGCGGTGATTACTCGAATATTTTGCATGCCGTTGTGAATACAAAGGTTCAAAATAATGGTTCATTAAGTAACCATTCCCTTGAGATGTGCGTCTCTCTTTCATTGCATTCTTAAAGCCGTTTAAAACACTCACAGCACGTGTTTTATCAAGTCTAAAAATTCTCGGGCTTCGCCCTCGAATTTTTAAACTTGATAAAACACTGCTCTTCGTGTTTTAAACAGTACTTAAACTTCATAAAATGCACGCAAACTTTAGAAAGAGGATGCAAACACACAAAGTGCAAATCGCGTGCAAACTTCAGGTAAAAACGCACGCAAACTTAATAAAACGCTCGCAAGCTTTAGAAAGAGGAATCCAAACTTTAGAAAGAGGATGCAAACACACAAAGTGAAAATCGCGTGCAAACTTAATAAAACGCACGCAAACTTAATAAAACGCACGCAAAGTTAACAAATGCACGCAAAGAAAAACGGAGGCCAGGTTACTGAGCCGAATGAGCACGCGATCATTCTGGAAGCCATTTCGTCTCGAGAGGTAAGTTGTCTTTTTATTGTCACCTGTTTTTTTATATTTTGTGGAGAATATATGACCCCTTAAACTGCTAGAACATTTCTGTACGTCATCCAATATTTTTCTGTTTCAAATTCTGGAACTTTCTCTTTTTTGTTTCATAAAATCTCGCATATAGCTTGTCCAAAGTTCACTCATGGCTCATGCACTTATCGACTCAGTGAGTGATCATGAGTCACGCCCGGGTGGTTCTCGGAAGAGTTTGAAATAGCTAGTACCTGAATGAAATACCTCCACGAAGTCCAGAACTCCAATGGTGTATTACATGCTGATACAAATGTATCAGGCTGATACAAATGCGAAATATTGCATATTTGCAGAGCACCACAGCAGTGGAATATTAAACCAGCTTTAATTAAGCTAGCTTAACAGGACCTGAGTATGACGCCGGCTGGCTGGCCTGCCTTGGCTGTGAAATACACCCAAATTTAATTGGACCAGTTTGGAGAGGGGTGGCCTGCAGCCCGGCAAACAGGGTAGCATGTAATCTCGACCCGTTCCCTGGCAAATACAGGGTTTGCGCCCTCTCCTTTTCCTCCCCTTCCCCTGTCTTCCTTTTTTTGTCCTTGCACCATTCTTCCCTCATTCAAATATAAAATACGTATACAAGATTCGGCACTACTGGCCAATTTTATTCAAGGTAAATAAACTGAGCATCAAAAAATGCCATGCAGTAACTCCGTGCAGAAATCAACATACTTTGGTACGGCGGGCCACATCTAACTTGGGTCTTCTGGAAAACGTTTCTGTCAACGTTAAATGTAAAGGTAAAGCAGCCGGGCTTATTTAACATCAGTACCCCACGACAGTCTGGTGAGACTGATAAACTTGAGGTCGACGTGGGACTACGATTTCGACCGGCGTCCTTTTCCGAGAAGACGTGAAGTTCTAACCATTTGCAGCACCTTCTACTCGGTTATTTTAAGACTCCGAGGGTTGGACCGGCAAGGGTTTTGAACCGTTGATCTCCCGCACATCAAACCGGCGCGTAACCACTGAGCTAACCGGGAGGGACAGGAGCTTAACCACTGAGCTAACCGGGATATGTCAATCATTTCGCCAGCTCAAAAGATTATGAACCCACCTGCTTTCCACCCACCGCGTGTGTACTTCATCCTCCCCCTTATTTACCATTCAAAATGATTTACTCGATATTAATTTTGAAGCTTTCCCTGTGTTCGCTTCCATTTTGATACTGTCGAGCCGGCAAAGTTCACTCTACATAGGTACTGTAGTAATATTTTGCTGAGTAGGCGTTCCTAAACCGGTATCCGATGATAAGAAATTATTCGAAGTACGAACTTTTCTTCATGTGAAATTGTACCTTAAATCCTCACCATTAAGTAAAGCGTTGACACAAAGCCACTTGCTAACTTTGTAGTAAAAAGAAAACTTCTGTATCGGATTGAAGAAATCTGAGTCGTTGAACCAAAAAAAAGGTTTTCAGTTCGCGGTTAATTTCGACATATTGAAATGGGTGTAGCTGTGCTGGGAAGCGTGCAATCGTCTTTTCAGTTTTCCATACATTTGTCTGTAAATGTTCCCGCGGACTTTGTTTGACTCGCTATTGCAGAGAAATGTATGGAAACTGAAAACACGATTGCACGCTTCCCAGCACAGCTACATCCCTCAAATTTCGGTCAGTCAATCTTTTACCTGGTATCTTAAGCTATAACACTGTATTTCGCGCCATGTTGGCACCCCTTTCAAAATGTCGGGCTTAAACGCGAACTGGTCTATTGCCCCCCCAGGGAGAGGGGGGTACTCCCTCCATATACATCGCCATATAGGTATGTGCTGCGGGATAGGGTATGGTTTTCGAGGTGCCGGACCCTTAAATAGGGTCTTTGTATTATCTTTGTATTATCAGCTCCACTGATGCCTTCTTTAGTCCATCATTTTCGCACCAGGCCTTAAAGCCCGCCTTAAAGTCAAAACTTGTCATCTTACAATAAGAGTATTCAAATAGTAACTATATATAGTGGTCGCTTCGTGCTCACTAATCGCAATAATTGATGTGAAATGCGGTAACCGCTGTATATATGTTGGGCTTGGCCGGTCAACCACTTCCGCCCTTGGTATTTAATCATGATATAAACAAGTCTATCACCCACATAAAATATCCCATCCTTTTAAGGAGAATTGTCGAGCAAATGCACGATATTGCATTTCAAGAGTTATGGAAACAAAAAAAAACGTACCCCAGCATTTGCTCGACGCCCGCTAAACGTAACAATCTTCAATAAACGTAAAGCATTACATATTAGTTATTTAATCATTACGACACCAAAACAATTTAATTACATTATAAAAGACAATGAAGCATTCAGAGTTCAATTGATGCTATACTATCCACAAATTAAACTGAGAGAAATAAAAAGATCTGTTCAATAAATTCCGAGTATTCACTTGTCCCTTAAATAGGGTCTCATATTTTAGTTTCAAGCCTTGGAAAGGGTACCCATTTTACGATTTTTCACCCTTAAATAGGGTCGGGGTTTCGATATCTCCGCGGCACACCCTATCCTAAATTTCTGGGAATCCCCACTCCTCCTGGGGGGAAGGGGGGGGGGGGGGGGGGGGGGGGGATGGGGGGAGACAATTGACCGATTTAATTTGTAATTTTTTTGTCCCGATTCAGTCAAAAAGTCACCTGACTTTTTCCTTGAGTTATGTTTTCTTGTTGTTCTGTATCCCAAGAGGAAATGTGAATCCTCTGGAGAGATGTCACATGATCTGAATTGGGACAACAAATGTACAAGCTAAATCAGTCAATTCCAACTGAGAACAATGCTGGACTGCACGATCCAACTTGCCACACTTGGATCGAGTTTGTCCAACATTGTTTTCTACCACCCCAACAAATTTTCATCGAGTTATCCAACATTGTTCGATATATTGATCAGGGCTTAATGTAACGGGGTGTTACGGGTTGGATCGTGTTATCCACCAATGTTCGATAGATTGACCAAGGCTTAATGTAACGGGATATAACGGGATGTTACGGGATGGATCGTGTTATCCACCAATGTTCGATAGATTGACCAGGGCTTACTGTAACGGGATATAACGGGATGTTACGGGATGGATCGTGTTATCCACCAATGTTCGATAGATTGACCAGGGCTTAATGTAACGGGATATAACGGGATGTTACGGGATGGATCGTGTTATCCACCAATGTTAAATAGATTGACCAGGGCTTAATGTAACGGGATATAACGGGATGTTATGGGTTGGATCGTGTTATCCACCAATGTTCGATAGATTGACCAGGGCATAACACTAAGTCATTCTATCAGACTTTGTCAACTGTTGCAATATCAGTCAGTATTTGTGTTACACAACCTTCGGTGCCGCCCCATCATGCATCAGGCACAGAATTTTGAAAGTTACTGCACATAGCCTATTCTAGGCTTTAATTGCTGAGAAAAAAGGCTGGGAAAGAAATACTTTCAAATGGCTAACTAAAAGACGAAATGAATATCTGCCTACCACACTGACCGACAAATAAACTAATGGTTTCACAAACTAGGTAAGAAGTCGTGATACTAATCTAAACAACAGCTGTGAACAATATGCAAATCCAAATTTAGCACATAGTAAAGTATAAGTACTGGCCTCCGCTAACCATCATTTTGTCACTTTATTGAATAAATGCACAATATTGCTACATCACCGTAATCCAAGTTACTGAAAGATGAGCCACTAAATTATTAAAGACCGAGGAAACGAAGTCGAAGCTAGCTGCCCATTTTTCTGAATTGCGGCGAAACAAAAATAGAAAAGGTTGCGCTATAAAAGTATATCTTAGACTAGATGGCAAAAATGGAAAGAATTCCGATTGTCACTTTAACATGAAGTTTTGTGTGGGCGGTTTGGAGATTTGCTGGCGTTACTCTGCGATCTGACTGTAGCGTACACAACAGCGCTTGTGTTGCAAGCGAAGAGAGACTGGAATAATTCAGCCTTGCGAGCTTATTCCATTTCAGTCTGCGCGGCCAAAATCATTTCAAGTTTATATCATTTTCTTGTGCTGAAATAACCTCGAGGGGCTGTTTCGCATGCTAAGTTGACTGAATTTATTATCTTTTTACTAGGCCATATCTCTAAGCCGATATTGTACCAGTTTCCTCCCCCGATTGGACTTGATAAGTGTTATCAAAGAAAGGTAAGAATTTTGTAAATCCTCTGTGACTCGCGGAATAGACTATTGCATACTGAAATCTTATTCGTTGCCGTAATCAAACTGGTACTTTAATAGAGGCGTTTCACTTTAATTAAGCCGGTCATTTTAAAAGCCGTACATTTGCTGATGCAACTTCCAACACTAACGAAAAAAGCTAAATGCATGCTTAAATTATCAATTTGAGTTTATCATAATATGACAAAGCAAATTAAGGCAGTGAATTCTCTCTTCATACGATCAATTTTTGCATTTCCTCCTCTTAAGAACGAGACTTTAATTGCTAAACAGATGTGTACTATCCGGCCAGGTACAGAGTTAAATAGTTACTAGCAAAGAGAACCACCAAAATCCAAATCCAAATAAAGGAACATACTAACCTCAAGCGCCGAGGGCAATAATCTCAATTAGGAAACTCTAAACGGAAGCCACTTAACACATTCTTAACTGGTAGATAGTTTACCGGTTCATTAATGTAGCATTTCAGCCGTGTGATGTCTTTTTTTGATCAATGAATGAAACGCTAAGTGCGGGCGAAGAGTACCCATTAGTCCATACCTTCACCTGCGACTTAACACCATCGTATTTAAAGGAACCTCGACTAAGTGTGTCGTACAGAGTTCGACGGCAAGTCCACGGTTTTCGCTTGTCTGTGTGAACGTTTGCAGCAATTCATGTTAGCTCATTCAAGCACCACTAACCACGGAATGGCAGCGTTTTTGATCGTAAGTAATAACGAATCGTTAGCATTTCTCTTTTAAATACCAATAATATCGAAAGCAGAGAGGGCTGACTGTATGGTTAACTGTATATTTACGACAAATTCCTATTGGGGCGGAAAAGCAATATAAAAATTGCAATGAACAGAAAAAAGACTGACAGTAGTCAAGACATTTCATTTTATAAAATAATTTTCCACTTCTTCAGATCATGAGATTGAAAACAATACCAGTAATGTTTTGAAGAATGGAAAAGAACGGACAAATTGTGTTCTCTAAAGACATGAATAACATTGCTGTAAAACACAATCATTTAGATTCATATATAGTATCAGTTGAATCATCTGATAAGAGAGCAACGGTGGAACAACAAGGAAAAATCACTAATTCCTCCTCAATTTTATTAAAGTACTTAAAAGATTAAGTACGGAGACTAGAAGTGTCAATCTCCCGAAAAAAACGTTTCCAAATTTAGCCGGTTTACGTCGAGAAACTACTAATTATTAGCTGGAAATTTTAATGAAAACACCTGTAGGATTAGCAATTATTGTACATGTGCCTTAATGGGGAGTTAGATACTGCAGCTACAACATTACTAGAAAAGACCTGGCTCGACACTGACTCGATGGCCTAAAATTGTCATAAAGCCATAGTTTGTTGCTGGGATCATTTTAGGGGCTTTATAAATATAATGGCTTTCGGCTTCTTCTGTGAAGTCAAGTTAAATCAAACTAACCCGAAGCAATATATTTGTCGTATACATCTCACACTTTAGGAATTTGGAAAATTCCTTTTCGGCATTGCCACTGTCAGAAAATGTAATGCTCCAAATTATGCTCGACTGCAGGTATATGAGTTCGTGATTATGCCCGGCAAAAGCGAGTTCTCCTCACCCCCACCCCACCCCCAATAATAATTAAAATACACTGATATTACGAGAAAAAAAACATTTGCTACCAGCCGCTATATCCAAATACACCGGAGCACTTGGAAAAGTCAAGCGACAACCGCCTCCCAGTTAGCTGAGTGGTAGAGTTCCTGCCGGGTATTCTAGCGAAAGGCCGCGGGTTCGTATCCTATAGAAGTCAGAGTAAATTATACTTTTCTTAATAGCTTCATCTAACACCGGGAGCGGAAGGCCAATATAATGCTTTATTTTCACAATGGCGAGGTTTTCTCGTGCTACGCATGATAGCTACGTGCTATCATTAGGATCATTGTTTGCCTAGTTGCATAAAATTATTGTTTTTTATGTCGCGATTATTTCAGCTTGTATATGGTGTAGTGGATAGGAGAGAGGACTAGAAACCAATCGAGCGAGTCCGGGTCGTACCACATTCCGTTTTGTAACATCTTCTTCTTTCAAGTTTACTTCTCGGTAAAAAATAAGTCAGTAGTTCTAAGTTACTAGGAGATGCGTGAGGGAATAAGTCGAGGGGATTTATACATTAAAATGCAAGGGGAATATGTGCTAAAGCGGCATTGATAATATGCAAGGGAGTATATAGGACGAAGAAAGTGAGGGGATATGGGATATATTGGTCGTAGTAGAACAAAGGAAACTGAACCAAAGTAACAATACGCTGTAAAATAGGACAATCATCAACTATAGCCGATTGTGGTCGAAATTATGCCGACGGTATACTGGGATTTGGGTTTGGGTTTTAATAGTGTAACGGAAACGTTGGAACGTTTTCATTTTTGGGGGCTCCTTTTCAACATCACGACAGTTACCTTATCTCTGCGTTAGAGAGAACAACTTTGCATGCCCTGTGTTGATGTTTACCCTGTTTATTCTCCACTAAATTTTCTGAAAGAGCACATGTGATTGGAATTATGGGTAAAAGGAAGTCTAATTTGAACATTCTAAAATTATCAAATGTTCCAGTAGCACGACGCTAGCGATTTCATGTTAATTTTTGACACATGCGTCAAAACGACTTTTGGATTAATGTCCTCCTTTAGATTTCAGTAAAACTACTTGAAACATTTCGTCGAGATTAACATAAGCTGTTCTATTTTGGTTCAATGTTGTTTCGTATGCCTTGATGCTAAATTAGGATACACCTAAATATATTTGGTTATAACTGTTGGAAAATACTAGAACGTTTTGAACCTTCGTCACCTCTCTTTCTCCTACGCCATCTATAACAATATTGCATTTATTGAATTGACAAATAAAAGAGTGTTCTCCGTGTCCTATTTAAGGGTTAGAGACTGAGGTGAGTGCTTTATCGGCAAATATAGGCACGCGCTGACTGTACGATGAATACTGCAGTATGAAGAACTTTTGAGTTCATCGTACAGTCCGGCAGCAAGTGACTATATGTAATGGTTAGCCGAGACGTGATGCGAGTGCTTTATAAATACAATAACCTATTTGTGGCGTCGAAATATGCCCTGATATTTCGTCCGCGGACATTATCAGATCAGAGAAGAGAACAGTTCCCGATGATGGGTTATAACGGCAAATATAGAGTTCATCGTACAGTCAGCAAGTGACTATATTTGCCGATAAAGCACAAACATAAAGTCTCTAACCCTTTTAACGATTTTTACAATATTCACCGCTGAGTTTCTTGAATGCATGGAATTTACACACCAAGGCTCATACGTTTGACATAAGCTACCAAATATACCTCCAAAACACATAAGAAAATAGTAAAAGCGAATCCAAATAATGTTTATTATTACTTACCGATAAATTTGTCACACATATGAGGCAAATTAGACTCCTTTAACAGCACGAATAATGCCCTCACCAACGGCTCTAGCTTCTTCAATTCACCTTCACTTCGGCGGCTGCCATATCGAAAGTACGTAATACGTAAAATCGCGCTCTTTTTTCACGTGTACATGACGTCATAAAATTATTGGTAATTCTCCACCCCCATCCCGGGGTAGTGTAGTAATTCGTGGTAATTGCCCATGGGTCAGAGCATGAAATTTCTGTAAAGCCACTGTATTTGCCCCTACATTGCCCGGTAAAATCCCCTCATGTCGCGGGGGTGGGGGGCCGGGGATACAAGTTGACTAGTGCATAACATAAAGGAGTCAAGTATTTTGCATGAATTAAATCATTTTACGGTAAATATATCCATAAAGAAATGTCATTCAATAGAAAATGTAATATCCAACTAAGTACAGAACTTTGCAAAGAATAATTTACTTTGGCATTCGGTCAGTGAAGTTGACGGAATGAAAACAAAGACAAAGCGAAGCTGCCTGCGAGCTCAATACACCACAGGCTACCCAAGCGTAAGGTTTTTGATTAACCGTTTATTTATATAGCCGTTTTACAAGACTTGACTGGAAATTGAGAGAGAGTTTTTAGAAATTGCAATAATTCTGTAAATATTGAAATAAAAGAAACAAGACTTTACCTGTGTTGGTCAGTTATAGAGGTTTTGCACCACCACGTGATGGCAGCCATGTTGGTGGCCAGAACAATAGAATGTTATTCCTTTGAGATTTGATTTTTCACATGATTGAACAAATCTCATTGTTTCTGGCCACCAACATGGCTGCCATCACGTGGTGGTGCAAAACCTCTATTGGGCTGTGTCTATGTGTATATACTGGTCTGGTTCTGCCGGGGATGAAAAATCGTCCAAGTGCGCTGAAATTGCACATAGACACAGCCCAATAACTGACCAACACACAGGTAAAGTATTGTTTCTTTTATTTTAATATTTACAGAATTATTGCAATTTCTGAAAACCTCTCTAATGGCGCGAAATACAGTGTTTGAATGGGTATCCGAGATTAACTGATCAAAATTTAGAGGGATGTAGCTGTGCTGGTAAGCGTGCAATCGTGTTTTTAGTTTCCCATACATTTGTCTGTAACAAGGCAGAAAAAATTACAGGACAAAATGTATGGGAAACTAAAAACCACGATTGCACCGTTCCCAGCACAGCTATCGGTCAGGTAATCTTTTACCTGGTATCTTAAGTTTGTATCTGAAGAATAAATTCATAAATTCGATTTAACCGGAAATTATTTGGCACTGGAGATTCCATGCAAACACTGTATTTCGCGCCATGTTTTGCACCCCCTACAAGATGGTGCAAATTACTTTGGATTGGTATAGTTGAATCAGTATGATTCTACATTTTAACTCGAAAAACGTTGCTCTTGGGAGTCATGTATTCAAGGACAGAGTTCAATCCTGCCGTTACGTTTCGAGTAATTATCTACGTTTTCACTGTTAATATGCGATTGGAATGAGGTTTTTCCAAGCAGTCCAAACACGTAACTAAGCAAAGGGCTGGCTCACATACTCACATGTATCAGGCTTTCCCCTTCCCGTAGGTAAGAGACGGATCTGTGATCGAGTGCTTTGTTCTCCTATAATGCACTCTCAATAGCCAATGAACATGATCGGCTCTTGTACAATGCACGAAATTTGAATATAAATCAAGTACGCTGAGCAGCCAATGAACTAGCGCGTTCTTAGGATGCTCCCGGCGTAATTATTATTTAATATATTGTAAAACGCGTACGCATTGTAACTGTTTGTAAACGTAATATATAATACGACATTGTTCTTAATAATGTTGGTTGTACAAATGTGCCGGGTTTATTAATATGTTCATAACGATTGACGTGAATCAGTGAAAACCTTCATGGCTGTAAATATTAGGTACTTATTGACTGAGTGGGAGCTACATATATTTGGATCGAGGTCATGACGAACAGGATGAGCGTAGCCGAGGTCCGTTCGGTCCGACCTAACTCAGTCAATACGGGCTACCTGTGTGATAGAGCACAGGTAAACCACCAACTAAACTAATGTTTTCGATTCGAGGCAATCCCTGGCAGCTTGTTTTTGTGGCGCGCAAAAGAAAAAAACACATTAAATCCCGTTACAAACTCACCGGTGGAGGGTCAGGAGAGGGTTTTAAAACAAGCAAGTAGAAATGTGATATTACCAAGACAGTATTTCCTACTGAGAGAATATATGATTTGTATGTGCTGTTTGGGACTGTGTTAGGTGTCACAAGGAATTGTCCGTCAAATGTACAGCCGCTATGTTTTTCCGAGTCTTGGATTTGTCCCGTGAAGTGGAATATGAATGTGACAAAGAAGGAATTAACAGTCAAATACAGTATACCAAATGTTTTTTTCTTTTTCCAGATGCCTCTTTTCCAACTGCCTTTCCAGCAGCTGCCGAGAAGACTGTTTTCTAAAGGTTCGAAAATGTACAGCAAACGGAAGGGGAAGGATTTCTAGAGAACGTTCTACGCTTAAAACTGATAGGATCTCCTTTCTGTGCATGGTAAATTCTTTCTTCTTCTAGAGAAATGAACATGGATGTCGCAATAACTACAGGTAGAAGCAAAAATAAGTATATACTTGCAACACTTGAAAGCGAAAGTCAGTAAACTTTAATCCATGTCGACCGCTAAACAAACCGGTCATACGCTGACTCACGGGTAAAGTATACATGGACGCTCCTGGTAATGGGCTCCTATCTGAACGGGACTACTGAGTCTGAGTCTGAACGGACGATAACTGGATCAATCACGGTTTACTGGGAAACCGGCTCCCCCGCCCCCCCCCCCTCCCCCTCCCCTCATCCCCCCCCCCCCCCCCCCCTCCCTCTCCCCCCCCGCCTCTCCCCCCCCCTAACCCCACCTGTTTGACCCTAAATATAATGGTTATCGATTAATTACACATGTCTACCCAAGGGAATTGATCCCAGTGGCTAAATTAAACTCATAGACATGTATCCAATATATTGAATCGTATGGATTTACGTATAGTATTAGTGCTAGTGGGAAATCTTAGAATTTGGCAAACATTTGTTGAAAGAATGCCAATCAGGATTAATACTTTGGGGCGGCCTTCACCTCCTCAGAACGTGGAATAGTACTGGCTATCCAAAACAATGCTAACCCTGAAACAATACCTAACCCTAAAACAATGCAATTCTTTGTCAGTACAGTCCAAATGGGGTCCAACAAAAATGCAAGATTTTGAGAGGTGAAGGGCTGCTGAATGCTTTGTGAGCTTGAACAATAGAAAAAACCGGTTACAATCGCCATTTTCGTACTGTGTTCAATGTAAACACGGCTCGACAAGTATTAATCCTGATTGCATTCTTTAAGCTGATTTTAATAAAACGAAAAAGAAAGTGAGATCAGAAGAGTGGAGTTTGTTGTCATACTCAGTACAATTGCATGTACATAGCTATTTTGCGTTAATGTATAATGTTTTTGATAATGATTATAATACCAATAATTAATACATAATCTTAATACTTTATACTTTCAATTCCGCTTCAGAGTGCATTTTACATTCTTCATTTACTTACTCTTCAACTTGCCGACTGTGTTCCTCTACACTCGAACCTACCCTTCTCTCCCATCGGAGAAAAATGATGATTTTGATTTTCATAACGATCCTACCCGTACCACAAGGAAACATGTGAACGACCTTACTGTACTAGGAAGGTTTCGTGGCCTCGGAGACCCAATAAAAGATATGCATTCCTTCCACGGAGAAGTCAGCTAGATGCAGCCTCTTCTATAGAACATCTAAGAGAAGGTCCCTCAAATGTCAAAAGTAGTCTATGGAGAAAGAATGATTACTCTCTTACTGCGAATGGAAAAAAGGAAAGTTCATAAGGTATGCATACCTATATTAATATTTAAAAAATCTGGTTTAATAATTGACTCTTCTCACATGGTGGCCAATAGACCAATTCACGGTAAATTCAGACATTTTGAAAGGGGTGCAAACGTGGCGCGAAATACAGTGTTTGTATGGGAATCCGATGGCAAATAATTTCCGTAACATCGAATTTCTGAAATATTCACTGTCTGCAAACTTAGGATACCAGGTGAAAGATTAACTGATCCAAATTTGAGGGATGTAGCGTGCAATCGTGTTTTCAGTTTTTCATACAATTGACTGTAAATTTTCCTATGGACTTTGACTCGTTACAGCCCGCCGGGGCGAGCATGGGATGATGCGAGTTGAAAAGTGCGAGTTGCGAGTTGAAAAGTGCGAGTTGCGAGTTGAAAAGTGCGAGTTGCAAGGAAAAGTAAGAAAAATGAGATTAGAGTTCCTGATTATGATCCGCTGCAATGGAGAATGCTTTTTTGAGTCAAAAATCAAAGGGAACTCGGGGTTTCGACGAAACGTGGACCCCTAGAAAATGTATTTTTTCCTACCAGCGCCGGTTTATGCGGGTATCAGCGGCCATCCCGAGGGGGCGGCCCCCGGGCACCTCAGGGGCATTTGTTATAGCAGCCATGACAAATACATGCTAAAACCCCTCGGGTGGGGCAGAAAATTGCTGACAAAAACCCCCACCTCCTGGGCAACCTGGACAACATATTATAAGCTAAACGTTTTAGAAGTGTCAAAAATCTTAATAGTTTTATACAAATATTATCCTTTATTTCTTTGTTCTGTCTTCCGACAGTGGATGGCTTATTTAATCTCTTAATTTGAATGATAATGATATGAAATGATATGACTTACCTCAAGGACAAAGAAATCGAAGAACGTCGATCGAGCGAGTCCTGTGGCGAAAACAGCTGAACGTTGAGACAGCAGATTACGTGCAAACCCCGTGGGTATATCCCCGGGGTATTTTAACGAAAACGCAAAAGCGCTCTAATGCCCCGCGTGTGGGGCATGTTTTTGCTACAATCCCCTGCTAAGCCCCTGGGTTGCCCGTGGGTTGCCCGGGGGCCGCCCCCTCGGGATGGCCGCTGATACCCGCATTATTTATGCCTCGCTGGAGGTTTTATTTTGTTCTCTTTGCCCTCACAGTTATTCAGAGCTAAGTCCTTTCTATTTCTAATTTACAATATTTCGATTGCAATCACAATTACTTATAAGTTTAACTATTCACTTTCTTCTATCTCTGATTCTTCCAGAGACGTTTCGTATTATTTCTATGGCGACTCTTTGGTTTATTTAATAGTCATACAACTCTCACGGCCCCTCCGGATACTAGACCGATGCAAGAACTAAAATGCCCGCGAATAAATCCTACTTTATATCAGTTTAAACATTCCTAACGAAATTGCTATGCTATCACGACAGTTCAAATTCACATCTCAAGACAATTTCTTTCTTCACTGCGGTCGGCCTTAGCTAGCGCTATTCTAATATCTCAAGCAGTCATATTTTGTACCTTTTTAGCTTTTTTTCGATAAATGTTCAGTTCCTTTTTTTGCCAGCTAAATTATTTTCTTCTTGATCATTTAAGTTCTTTCCCGTTGTTTCCATCCATTCGAAATCGCCTTTCCAATGAAAGTCGCCCTTTGTTGATGTTTCCACAGGGGTCCGGTCAGTTTTATAATTTCCTCTCAGAGTTCAGTTTTGCTCGATTTTCTTGTTCTGTCGCTTTTCTTCTTTGACCTCCTAGTTTGTTCATGTCATTTCCAGTTCGATAAATTGTTTTTGCAATCCGAAAAGTAGTTTATTCAGTTCTGTATATTCGATTCATGTCCGTATAAAGCCATATCCCATTTCTGACGGTTCTCACGGTTCGTTTTCGGTTCTATATATTAATTAATACTCGATTCAGTTTTCTCCATTTGTGTATGGGCGTCAAACAGTTTCAACATCAACAGGTTCGGATTCTAGTTCTATTTCTTCTATTATTCATGCACTCAGTTCAGTTTTCTCGGTGTCCATACGCTAGTCCGGGTACAGTTCAGACTCTCTTCTGTTCTCGAGTTCGCGCGCTCATTTCTAAACTTCTCGGCTCTGTTCATCTCGGAATACTGATTCCGAATCGAAAGCTCGTAAAAAAAATGCTTGTTTTTTATCGTTTATCTTCTATCAGAAACAAATAAAATCATGACTTAAAGTCAAATTCTCTTGGACTTGGCTCCCCCTTTGGCTCAGCCTTCAAAATTTCCAGAGTCTGGGTCTTTCCACACGACAGATCCACTCTGCGACAGATCATATATTTTCCCGCCATTTTTTTGGTAACATTTCAACTCGCAACTCGCACTTTTTAACTCGCAACTCGCACTTTTCAACTCGCACTTTCCCTATCCTGGCCGGGGCTGGCTCGCTCCATGTAATACCGGGCTGAAACACAGCTCGGCAAACGGAGCCAGCCCGCATCATGTCGTATAACCCACCACACCACACCACTGATGTGCACAACGTTTCGGCTTCTCGAATCTAAGATGAGAGATATAAGGTGAAAAGGTCACTGTCGGCTTTTTTCTAACTCTGCGACGCGCACATTCATTTGACAGGTAGCACGCCAGTTTTACACCATACCAGGAAACGAGTGCTTGATTGTCACACCCTTGGGAGATATCACGGCTACACTCAGTAGACACAAGTGTAAGAAATACGGTAGGCAGCACTGACACCACAGTTGAACTACTCGTAATGTCAATGTCAATGGTCACTGACGAGAGGTTTCAAAATATTTTTAATGTGGTGTTTTGACTGCAATGAGGACCAAACAAGTCCGGTTTAAAAAACATGTCGCTTATCGAGGTGCCGGGACGCACAGAGAGGTTCTGTTGTATCTGACATCAAACCACCAGCAGTCCTTTCGAGACACACTATTCCCGAGGGGGAGAAGTCTCGTGTCAAAGTTAGTTTAACCGTCCAAATCGTTCCTAGCACACACAGTTCTTTCTCCTGTGATGCAACCCACTATACGAGATGCTCACCAACCGAATTTCCCAGCTTACTTTAATATGAGCCACAGTCCCCTGGACTTTTCTTCATTTTCCGCTATCGATAAATACAGTGTCTCATTGAGGAAAGGTTTTGAAGTTCCTCTAAAGGTACAGCGCGATTATCTGACCCCAATAAAGTGCGAAGTGCCAACCAAGCAGAAACAGATTGAAGCCCTCCCCCCCAAACACACACACACTTCTCCACCTTTCATGTTTAACGTTTATATATTTTCATAATTCATTTCTCTCCCAGGAACGTTTTGTGAAATAAACAAAGGAAGTAAGGTCAACTTACAGATGTCGACAGGGAAATATTTAGCAATCGACAATTCAGGAAAAATTTATACCGCGGTAAGCTCTGTTCTCTTATAATAAGTGTTACACACATTTTTTACACACATTTTATTTTTCTATTCTAATAGTGTAATTTACAATCTGACTGGTACGCAGGTAGCTTAAAGCTAATCTAGGCGGGCCGAGTCTTATATAAGTAAATATACTAATTACAGTTTAAAAGAATAAGTTAAGTTTTACATGTAATGGAGGGGGGGGGGGGGGGGGGGGGGAAGAGAAGAAAAAGGAATTATAAAGTGACAAAAGACAAGGTGGCGACTATGTTGATAGAACTATAAACGTTAATTTATGGAAATAATAACTGTAAAATCAGCAAATTGTATTTGAATGATTTTACTTTTGAAATAATCATGGATGTATCAATATATGTATCTTCTAATTTGAGGTTATTAACTAGTATTTTGTTAAGTTCTATTTTAAATGCTTTTTTTGGAAGATTTCTGAGATAACATGGTATCTCATTCCATAGTTTTGCTCCAATTCTAGAGAAGGCGTTTTTTTTGTATTTCAAGTCTAGAGCTTTTAATATTGAAATTGTTGGATGTAGAGGAACGTGTATTATAAGAATGGATACTGGAGGTGTTTACGAATACATTAAAAATACTTATTGGTGCTGAGTTATTTCTGACATCCTACATCAAGTTAGATAGTGACTCATAGTATAAAAAGTTTACAGGCATATATTAGCATTAATGAAAATGTCTTAGTTTCGCGATTAACCCTACTGTTTTGCTATTTTTTTACAGCAATATGATCAATATGATGCTTCCAGGATAAATTATTGTCAATTAACACTCCGAGATATTTCACATAGTCTTTACATTCCAAGGGAACGTTCTTATTCTGTTCATTATCGAATATACTTATTTTAGGTTGATAGTTAAGTTTATTTTGATAGGGACGAAATGTAAGAAAATTAGATTTTTTTATGTTGAGGGTTAATTTATTTGCGGTTAGCCAATTATACAATTTCTTTAGTTCTCTGTTTACGATTAGTTCCAACGATTTAAGATTTTTGTCAGCGTAAAGTATATTAGTATCATCAGCAAAAAGATAAAAGCTGAATTTATCAGAACAGTTTTGGATATCGTTGATATAGAGTAAAAAGAGCAATGGACCTAAAACAGAACTGTGGTACGCCACAAGTAGTTTCCATTTTGGTAGAAATGTGTGAACCAATTTGAGTTGTTTGTGTCCGACCTTGTAGGTAAGATAAAAGCCATTTGTTTATGGTTAAAAACGTAATTAACATTTTTGCATCCTTCCAAAAAAATATGCGTTCTTAAATAAACGTAACATGGTGCTACACATAATTTGAGTCATTTTCTCGACTCTTGCTTAAGTGCACGAAGAAAATTAAATTCTTATTTGAAAGCTATATTTATATAGGTTTTCGATCGAGTGTCGAAAGTAATTTACAAATTGAAGTTAGTTTTTTACAACAACATCCAGCATCGCTTTCTGATTGGCTCTCCGCTATATGCAATTTAAGTACGGACAATGAAAATGTCGTCACTCGCAAGCCGTGGTAGCTTTGTAAAGTGCGTTCACATTTAAATGTCTGTTAACTTCGCTTCCAAAAACAAGAAAATGAGGATTTCACAAGCATTTCATCACTAGGAGAAGTTAATCCGTGAGTCAAACTTCTTTGTAGTGTGCCATTTGGCAATATTTTGACTAGTTCTCTCAGATTTCAGAAGTCTTGAATTATAGCAAGAACTTTCCTGATCCAGAAAAAAACAAGAAAGGATTTCACAAGCATTCTATCAATGACAGAAATTAATCGGTGAATCAAATTTCCTTGTATGCTGCCATTTGTCAAAGCAAGCTTTCTCTCGGCGCCGTAATTAGAAGTGTTTACGTTTTGACTTTCAATGGCCTTTTTCGACTCGAAAGCAGTTTATAACGCACTCATTTGAAGCTAAGTGCTTCGTCGTTGTAAAAAAACAAATCGCATACATTTTTCCATTGTCCGCGTACTCGTATTGATCATTTAAATGCGGACGCCATAAAATGTCCAAAACTTTGCAGTGTGCGCTCGTTGTTCCACTTGAGTTTTGAACATTTTATTACGTCATTTCTATGATCAATACGAGTAAGGGAAAAATGTATGCGATTTGTTAAATGGATCCACGATGATTTTCGTCATAATGTGAATACGGTCATAATAGCTATGGAATCACGATGATTTTCGTCATAACGTGAATATGGCCAAAATAGCTATGGATTCACGATGATTTTCGTCATAACACGCATATGGCCAAAATAGCTATGGATCCACGATGATTTTCGAAAATCGTCGTCAATATTAGGACTGATACATCGAAAACTAACTTCAATTAGTTTTTACAACAACAGACAATGGAAAATGTAGGCGATTTCGGCTGTTTCAACAAACTTTATGAGGTCGCGTCTCGCGCGCGCCTGACGTCAGCATTATTGTTTTACTTATTGACGATACAAATTAGCCAATGGAGAGCGAGAAAGTGGGCAGTTTGCGTTTGCTTAGCTTTTCTATTGGCTGTTAATAATGTTTTGTAATTATCAGCCAACCAAGTTCAAACTAAAATCAAATATTTTTTTGCTCCGTCGAGCAATACATTTTCGTTTTATCGAGTTATCCACGATTTCGTTTACTTTTCCTCGTGATTGGTTCAAGTAAAGTAAAGCAATCGCAAATGACTTCAGTTTGTGTTCAGCTTACCTGCTCCCGTGTCTAGCTCTGTAATTACTTTGGTTCCATCGATAACGGAGTACAAAGCCATGGAAAGACTGTCGGTACAAAAACGCCTTTCAGACAAGAACGCAGCGTCCATACATGTTCAATCTTAACTCTCAGGCCTACTCCGGCTCCTAAAGTCGCTGAGCAACTTAAGGAAACTTAAGGAGACTTAAGCAATTTAGGGGGATAAAATGGAGACATTTTAGGCGACTTCAGGCAACTTAAGGCGACTTAAGAAAAATTGAAGAATTGCTTATTGCAACTTTGGGCAACTTAAGGCGACTTAAGCAAAACTGATTATAAGGAGTAACTGCTGAATACCCTCAACTTACTGCGATTACATGCGACTTTAAGCGACTCTAGGACCCGGAGTAGGCCTACTCTCGCTACATTGTAACACATTCTTTTTCTTCTTTCTCCACAGTCATCATCCACAAACGACACCAACCTCATTAATAGTATCGCCAACCTATTCAATTTCACAGTCAATATCTATCGAATGGTTAACAACAGTAAATGCTACCTTAATGCATCTTCACGCACGATAGTATCGTTCTGTTCGCACAAGCCTTTCGTTTTAAAGTCGCAAATTGTCGGTACTTGCGCCTAGACGTCAGGAATATCTTTGACAGAAACTTCACGGAAAGTCCGAGTAGAAAACCCGTGAAGACGACTCCATACTGAGACACGACCAAGAAATGAAGAATGGCCCTTTTGCAGGAATGCAATCACGTGGTTGTTCTGGACCGCAAGAAATATCTGACTCATCTATTTAAATTTGTAAGGCACTTGGACGAGATCGGTAGTGTTAGTTTGTCATCCAGTAAAGTCTTTCCCATGGAATCACGAGCGCAATTCATTGGTTATTGAAGTGATATATCAGATTTCGTATAGGAGTGAGACAAACTACGGCATGTTTGTATAAGTATTTCCTAAAGTGGTAGGAATGACATGTCCATACCGTTACCGTAACTCTGTAATTATTTGATTGGAACAGCAGGACCAAAACCAAAAGGGAAACCATTTCAATGTCAAGCCGTGCCGTAGTTATTACGGCCGTATTTGTCCCACTCATACGAAAGCTGCTCTATCAACACGTGATTGTTTTCTGCAAAAAGGAAGGAGGTCGAACTATGCTTAATAAACCGACGTCAAAGGAGCTATTTACTATCATTTCTTTCTCCTTGTGAATGAAACCTATTTCGGTTTAGACAAAATATTTGGTAAAATCACTGATATAAGCTTCACATATAACATGGCTGTTTATATATTAAGGTCATTTATCTCTACCAGTATGTTTTTGTATGAGAAGTGATGCCTCCCTTTTGATGTCATTCAAACTATAAACCTTTATAACTCGTAGACTTAACACTCAAATTAAAAATTATATTGTAATATTCAACTATCCATTTGATGTGGAATCGATATTCTAAATGAGAAAACTAAGATTCATAGGTAATTTAACCTTCACATTTCTCATCAGAACTACAACTACATTACGCTGAGGTAGAAGAGATTGAAATGCCACGTGAATGTCCGACTCAAATGCTTTCTAGCCCGTCTTAATAAGGAATGGCAAATATTAAAGCAGATATCGATTGTAAAATTATTATTATTATTATTATTATATAGAAACTTGATTTCGGTCCTTCTGTAAAGGCAGTAATTTGTCAGTATGGCCTATTCCTGGAAAGCATAATCAACTCATTTGAGCTACTACTGTATTAAGTTATGTGATATATATTGTATCTTTTTTGGAGCTGGTAGACTCTTTAATAAAACTATATCTATCTAAATACAGGACATGGGACATAATCAATCAATACACCAACTTCAAACTTCATGAAACTAACTTCAACATATAGTCTTTCCTTTTGGCTGAGAAACTGATTGAGTAGAAAAACTGGACGTCTCCCATGGGATGGAGTTTGATGGCAAACAGTGGTGTTAAAACTGTAATTTCCAAGACATTTCCATCCCATGCCGGGAAGAGGTCCATTTTTTCAGTGATAAATGCGAATGAGACGTATTCGTAAGGGTGTAATCCATCTGTGTGAGTACGGATAAGTGAACAGATACGACAATAAGTATACAAAAAGCAATGAACATGGTAACTGAAAATGAAGTAAAACTGAGTCGGATTTGAAGAAAAACGTGTTAGGTTGTTACAGAAACTGGCTACAGTACAATGTACCTCCTGGTCGATCGTTAATAATACTTTTGAATGCACGTAGATGTGCTCCTCTTTGAAAAATCATGTGTGTTGGCAAGAGAACACAAGAAACCTTGAAAATCACGAGCCGTAGTCCCGGGGGGAGGGGGGGGGGGGGGGGGGGGGGGTACTCCCATATATGGACTATACGGGGATGATCCGCTGGACAGTAAATAAGTAAGTAATAACTTTATTTTTACACGGTTAAAACATCAGGCCTTCGATTACATTATAAAAAGTAGGAATAGTTGAAATATCTAATCAGTACAATGTTAATATCTAATAATTTGAATAACGCACCAAACTAATATCTAACTATTACATCTATACAGTATCTGACTATAATTATCTAACTAATATTAACTATGAATAAAAAAACAAATGAATAAAATAGAGATGCCTGCTTTCCATGAATGCCGTGTGTATAATGAATTTTACTAATTGTGAAAGAAATCGCTGCAGCGAGATTTAAAACAAGTGAGAGAGTTTGCTTGCCGCAGCTCGACAGGTAAGTTATTCCAAAGCACCGCATCACTATAACTGAAGCTGTTCTTTAGAAAATTGGTGCGGGGCAGAGGAATAGCTAGTTTGCCCTCGGTGTAGCTATAGTTTGCCCCAGGGTATGGTTTTTCGAGTTTCTGGACTTAGACAGGGTATCCATTTTCACATCGACAGATCTTGAACAGGGTATGGTATTTATCTAGTGCTTTATTTAGTCTAGTGCTTGATGAAGATTTATTTAGTTATGACACTCATTATACGACATCACAATAAACACTGACATCCAAGTATAGATAATTTGTTATTTGTCTTATAGAGGGATATAATATTTTAACACTTTGTCTTGAACAGGGTATGGCAGTTTGATTTTTTTGGGGTCTTAATTAAACAGGGTAAGGGTTTCAGAGCCCCAGTGGAACACCCTACCCAACTTTGGGACGGGGGCCGAAAAATGATCGAGCTAGAAACGAGAAAGGAGTCTCTTGTTAAAATGTATTTAAAAAATTCTAATTTTATCGCGTGGTTACTGTGAACATTTTGTTCTCAGTACTAGTGACAGCAAATGAACTTTTGACTGCTGCTGCTGCGCTAGTAATCGGCGGCGTTGTCTTCTTGTCAAATTATTTTTACCAGTATTGCCAATGCTGAAAAAAACAGTCAGCAATCCGGGTTATTCTTCCTTGTCATTCAAAATCGCGTGAACTCTCATAAAACCAGTGCGCGCTTCGATCTTCTGCGGGTGCTCAGTCTTAATTTTATGAAGTCTATAAATTAAGGTGCATGACTGTATTTCCGCCTCGACTGATTAGGATCACAGAACATTGACGCACAGACAGCTATAAGAGTGATAATGCGGCAGTTAGTAAAAATGCTACGATACTCTACTGGAGGCCGCACACAGACCGCTACAGAATAAGTTCCATGTCGACAATGTGGGCAAGATTTCATAAATTGAGGGGATGATTTCATAAAAGTTGAGCTGGAAAGCCGAGTTCACGCACTGACGATACTCTTTGATAAACCAACTCTTTCGAAAATTAATCCAAAATTGCACTCGAAACCGCTTCATTACCTATACAAAACCGTTTTAGATTTTCGGGAGTTGAGCAGCCTTGGATTACAACTCTTTCAGGAGCACTTATTATTGAAAAACAGTGCTCAACCAAAAACTCGACAACTCAATTACCTAGCCATAAAAGCGTAACGATTAAGCCCCAAAATTAAAACATTTCCCATGTTTTCGAAAGAGGGTCTGAATTGGGGGGGGGGGGGGGGGTGGGGGGTGTCCAGTGGTCAGTTCAGTAAAATTTTGGCCATTTGTCAGTTAGCCCTAGTTAATCATTACTAGAGAAACATTACAATGTTTGACCCACAATTCACAAAAAAACAAATTCGTCAGTTGTCAGTCATTTTTCGGTTGCCAGTTGTCAGTAAAAAAAATCGTCATTTCTCAGTTATCTTAAGGCCGTTTGTCAGTAGTAAGTTAACGGCCTCGTAAGCCCACTAAAATCAAGCCAAAAGCCCAGTTGAAACGTCCGCTCGGTTAAATGGTCATGATTAGGGGTTGACTTAGCCGGACTCATTCGCAAATTTGTTTTCAGGCGAGCGAAGCGAATAAGCAATTATTGGATGAAGTTGAGCATGATAGCGAAAATTATCGAGACAGAGGTCTGTGTTATCAGTCGAAGCCTCGGTCTGATAACACAGACCGAGGTCTTGATAATTTTCGCTATCATCGGCGAAAACCGAATTCAATAATTGTTTTATAATACATTGTTAAGCTCAAGTTTTAGCAAAAGAGAAAACTATCGTAAACGAAGCTAAATGAAACGCCGCATAAAGTTGGTTTGTTTACGATTGGATTTCTGATTCAAGATGTTTTTTTTCATATTCGAGCTAAAAATTGCAAATATTTTACGAGGTTAGGAGAAAGGAATGACTAGAAACATAACTGAGCGCTAAAATGGCTCAAAATAAGTGCCCTGCTTTCTAGCGTAAAATTGTCGTATTTGCCTAGATAAAGCAGATAATATTGTACGCATGCGCCCATAAGAATGGGCCGAGGACTTTGAGAAAGTCTAGGGTTGATTTTGTTGGGTTGATTTTAAGTCAGTGTGACTTAAAATAGATGGAGATTAATTTCCCATAAAGTGCGAGTTCCATCAGATAAATCTATTGCTTCAAGGTTAGTTTGATGGACATCACAAATTTAGCCGACTCTTAGTAAGAGATAAATAACGAGAACCGAGGTATTATTAAAGTCATATACATCCCGAGGACCGAATGTCCTGATATGCTTTATAAACTTTTTCGGAAGACTGAGGATGGCAAATATTAAAGTGGATTACAAAGGCTTATTTTATAAACTTGATTTCGGTTACAGTTCATGAAACGATTTCAAGTTGCTCTAAAGTTCTCTTAATAGCAGTATTTTTCATCCACTCGAATCTTTGCCATCCTTCATCAAAGTTGCCTTATAATTTTTCCAGTATATCTGTAAAGCATACTCTGCTAATCTGAGTAGTTATTTTTGTATTTCGTCATGAGAAAGTTTATCATTTGGGGGTTGACAGTTCCCCTTTCAAACCACCTGGTCTCCTTAAGTTTTCAATATCACTGACGATAGCTGTCCTCCCCCCTGCGGTAAAGAAAACAAAACAGTTCGTATCAAGTTTGCATGCCGGTCCTGTTTTAATGACTCTGCGACTTGGGAAACCAAACCCTGAAGCGCCTCGCTTTTCTTTCTCTTCTTTAATTTATTCTCTGCAAGGGCACCGATATGCTTCGAGGCTAAAGGAAGTCTAATTTGAACATTCTAAAATTATCAAATGTTCCAGCAGCATGACGCTAGCGATTTCATGTTAAGTTTTTACACATGCGTCGATAACGACTTTTGGATTAATGCCCTCCTTTAGATTTCAGTAAAACTACTAAAACAGCTTATCTACTAATATTAACATAAGCTGTCCTATTTTGCTTCAATGTTGTTGCGCATGCCTCGATGAGTAGATCGATTAGGATGTGGTTTAATTGTTGGAAAATATTAGAACCCCTTCAACCTCTCGCCTTTCTCCTACGTCATCTATACCAATATAGGAATATTTAGAATGTAGCTTAGCTATTGTAAACGAGCATAATTTTTCATTTAAACAAATAACATTAAATAATTTCTTCAACAATGCGACTATTATGTTCCTGAGAACGATTTCTATACGTTGAGGCGAATCGCTATAAATATTGTTAAATTTAAAAACATTGGCACCCAATGGTGAACTCGTGGATGTAGTGACGAAGTTAGTGGATTGCTAAGAAAAGCCTTCATCTGAAAAGTATACACTGGTCCATTATGCGCATGCGCTAAATTATGCATTAATTGACCTCGTGGCGCTAAAGGATTTCGCCATCGGACGGTATTCTTGTTTGAGGTACGTTCCGTAGGTTTTATGCCACATTTCATTTTACTCTCGGTCATAATACATACCAATGCAAACACCGTGATCTGTAGGCCAACACTAAAATAATTTGACCGTGTTTTTGGTTTATTTACCGATCTCGTATCGAGACCTCTGTACGTTATACTATACAGGTATGCTGAATAGCTGATTTATAGCGAAATATAGCGATTAACTAGCAAATATATATATACTGTGGTTGAGCAGTTATGGGTTTCTCTTCTCTATCGAAGTCTGAAGACATCTGAACTCCTGAACTGTGAGAGCCGACACTGTCGCTCGCCAACGCGAAGCCAGAAATACCCCGGAGAAATAAACACTCAGCACAGAATAAGTTATGATGAGCGAAGCAATATTCAACTCTCAAGGTAAACAAGAATCCTCTCACGAAAATAAGGCATGATATTTCATCTTTTAAGTTAGTCGGAATGACAGTGTCCGCTAGGAAATGTTTTAGTTGTTTAGTTAATAGACTTTAATTAATATCGAACAGTAATTCGATCACAGGCAGCCCAGACTCGACATATATTTCCCTCTTTTTGGGTTACCTGTGGTATGTTTCATAAGCGATCTCGGAAGAGTTTATATAACTGCTTCTTGTAAATTCTCTTTTCCGATTCCTACGAAACAAATCTTCAATAATAAAAGATTGATACTTAATGAAGTTGTGCGAGTGGTTTTGGGGTGATTTGGGGACTTCTAAAGCAGTTTATTAGGCCTCGAGGTTTTGACGTTGGCCGCGTGTCTACCTCAAAGCACAGGGAGTCCCTAACCGATACTAGAATATTGGAAGATTGGATCGAAACATTAGTTTTGATGCGTGTGGGTTACCTGTGGTTTCTTTGCCGCGCGAGAGTGGTTGTGAATTTATCGTTGTCTGTTTGTTTTTATCCCAAAATTGTTCTGATTCGCAGCCTAAATTTCCGACAATAAAGTTATCTGGCTGTAAAATGAACCAGCTAACTGTGTAGCTTATTTATTATTCTGTAGTCTGCACATGATTAGTTTTGAGACACCGTTGAACGAGATTTAAGCGTTTGAGTTCACCGATACCTGTTTGCTCATTTTCGCTGCTGATCGCCGCGTTGCTATAAAGTATTGAAAGAGAAGACACAGCGTTAAGAAAACCGACCAGAAATCTTTTGCAAATTTTATAATCTCTAATTTAATTCACATATGTGAGTTGTTTAAGTATTTTCTCACTCCTGCTGTGACTTTTTTTGGCAAGCCTTATAGTTTAAGACAACATTTCAACACATTTTATTTTCGCTTTTGTGAGCAGGTTTTTACTTTTTCGCTGCAACGTTGTTAACCAAAAAACGACTCGGTAGGGGAGGTACCAGGAACATTTAGTTTGACAAAAAAATCCCTTCTGGGTTTCTAAGGGTTTGAGTCGTTATGAGTCACGAAAAATGTCGCGTGACGTATCTCCCTTCTAGGATATGGTAAGGCATGTCCCGTCGCTCCCCGTGGGGTTATACGTTGCAGCCAAAAAGTAAAAACCTCGGCTCACCGTGACTTCCCTTTCTAATACTTAAACAGTAGTGAAAATGAGCGAACAGGTGTCCGTGAACTCAAACGCATAAATCTCGTTCAAAACGTTCTCCAATGTCTTCAAACTAATACAGGCTGCAGAATAATAAATAAGCTACACATTCAGCGGGTTTGTTTTACAGCTCGATAACTTTATTGTCCATTTTTCAGATGAGAAAGTACGATTTTTGGATCAATTATGTAGTATTCTGATTAACTTAATCATGAGCCCGCATGGTACATGGACATTGGACACGCTAAGCGCGCATGCTCAGTAGTGTTAACAGAGTAGTCCGCCATCTTGGAAATCTAGTAAAGACCTCGTGCTCGGCTCAGTTGTCTTTGTAGTCATTACAAAACAGTACAAATTAGCGAAAATGAGCGAACAGGTGTCTGTGAACTCAAACGCTTAAATCTCGCTCAAAACATTATTCGGTGTCTTAAAACTAATGCAGACTACAGAATAATAAATAAGCTACACATTTAGCTGGTTCATTTTACAGCCAGATAACGTTGTTGTCCGAATTTTAGGCTGCGAATGAACAATTTTGGGATAAAAACAAATACTACGATAAATTCACAACCACTCTCGCGCGGCAAAGAAACCATAGGTTACCCACACGCATCAAAACTAATGTTTCGATCCAATCTTCCAATATTCTAGTATCGGTTAAGGACTCCCTGTGCCTCAAAGACACAAATATACACAAGGTATGCAGCTTCGAGGCGCTTTTCATCGATGTGACCTCACTCGCCGCCGAAATTCGACAAGAAATTCAAATCGATTTCGCCTCTGCTTTTGGCACACAAATCCAGAGACGGATGTGTAAGCACTTCAGGCCTAATTCAAAATTCCGAATTCAAAATATTTCTCTCGGTATACGATCTGCAGATTGATCGGTCCACAAATCAGCGGTAGACATCGCAGGCGGTGCTTTCAAGAACGAGTTTAACCTAGCAAAAACAAAGGATTGCCTCGCTTTGAATCCAATATGACCACCAGGTGAAAATAGTGAATTAGCTACTTTTGTTATACCAACCGAGCATGGCCTTAAGGCTTTCGTGATTTTTACTCCCTTAGGAATGATTGCAACCCAAGAACAGCGGGAAACCGTTCTAAAAAAACGCTGCGACATAGAACTAGTATGCTGGATGGACGCTCCTGGTTACGGGTTCCTGGCTATTTAGATATTACGACAATCATGTCCAAATCATCATATCATAATTATATCATGTCATGTCATATGTCGTGTCCAGGGCCGGTTGCATAAAACTTTCACTTTAGAGCTAATAGATGGGTTACACTAAATCCCCAGAGATTCAAATGACAAAGGGCATGGCGGCCATGTTGGTGTACCTAACAAAAGAAGCTAACGAAGAATCTATTGTTAAAGGTGCACCAACATGGCCGCCGTGTCGTCAAGTGCAATCGTCTATTACTTTAAAAAAACATTACGCAGGTACACTTTCGAGTGTTGCTGCATGAAAAATACTTGGCGCTCTTATTGCATCATAAACTTCATGTTTGTGAATACCCAGGGGCGGATCCAGAAAGGGAGGGTTTGCAAAGGGATTTTTTTAATCTAGAGATTTTAAAATTGTATTTACAGTGATTTACAGGAATCATAGTGGGGGTTGCAATCCACCAAACCCTTCCCATGGATCCGCCAGTGAATTATGAAGCTATTTTGGAATGTTTTTTAAATAAAACTAGTTGGATTAGCATCATTTTGAGGAAGTTTCTCATTACACTGTTCATATCAAGCTAAAACATGGACGTATGCATTAATTCGGATGACGTCACAATCCTATTGTCTTGGGCTCATGACTAAAATGCGGCGTACCTGATCAGAATTACGGCGTATGCATAAATTAAAGTTGCGCTCTCGTTGAAGTGGTGGGCTCATGAATAACATGCGGCGTACTTACGTGGTTGTACTGGAGAGCAAAAAGTGTCTCACTTCATTCATTTAAATGCTTGTACAAGATCGGTATTGATGTTAGCAAAACCTATTTGTAAATGCTATTTTCTACCTGCAATCGATCTTTCAGAAACAGCGATTTTTAAGAAAACGTCCTCTTCAGCATCCATGGCAACGTCTTTCCCATGGGGATCACGAGCTCAATTCATTCATTAATGAAGTATTATATCAGCACGTGACTGTTAGCTGCAAAGGGCCTATTCCGATTAAAAGGCGACTCCATACTGAAGAATGTGCAGGACATCAAACCATGCATTTACTTACAGTAGTAGTAGAACTTTATTAACGTGTCGATGTATTTAGCTTTCACGGCTAACTGGGGACACTACAAATACATAAAAAGGTGAATTCTAAAATATATATGCTATGATTGTTACTTATAACCCACGATGCTATATAAACCACAGGCAGCACAAGCTCAAGTTACGAAAATATAAGGGTTTGTATGGGAGCGTAGTGAACTCTGTTTACTAGCCAGAAATACTGTAATTTTTTTGAATAAAATGACTTACCTTGCCACTGTGATGTCTTGTGCCATGTTTCTCTCCTTGTTGGTTGTTTTTAAGCTGATTTCAGCCGGATTTTCTTTTCGGAGCTCCTACACAAGACATCACAGTGGCAAGGTAAGTCATTTTTATTCATTTTTTTTACAGTATTTCTGGCTAGTAAACGGAGTTCGCTACGCTCCCATACGAACCCTTATATTTTCGTAACTTGAGCTTGGGCTGCCTGTGTATAAACAAGAGGCTGACACTGCCAACCGAATTCTGGCCAATAGATATCGTTAGAAGGCAGCTTTGCCAAAATGTTGGAGAAAATAATAAAACAGCAAACGTTTTCTACATATACGTAATTGTCATGATGCACTAGCCCCGACAGACCTACAATCTCGGTCAAATTCCCCCTCCCCCATTTCAGCGATGAGAGCGTAGGCAAACTGAATGGACCATGATTAAACGGTCATGAATAGATGAAGAATCATTTATCGGTGTAAGATACCAACACTGAATAAGAAAAGAATGTGATGTAAAGTGGTAAGCTGTAGTGCCAAATGTGCACGCCCTACGAGGGAAAGAGAAACAAATCTCTGACCGAAGTGGGACTCGAACCCAACGACCTCCAGGTCATTCTCGTTCCCAGTGCTTCCTCAACTAACTGAAAAATCGGAGGCTCTGGTAAAGGATACGAAACTGGATGTCCTAGATTCTAGGACATTGAAACTGCGCATGCTCTTAGAACTCATTTCCGATTTGCTAACTAAAGCAATGGCGGACTTCATGGAAGCTATCCAGTTCGCCTTTGCAAAGCTTAAAATACAGTTTTCTTTAAAAACTAAACAATTGGAAGCTATTCGGGTAATTGGTATCGATAAGAAGGACTGTTTCCGTGTCCTTCCGGCCGGTTATGGTAAATCGTTAATTTACCAAAGTTTACCGTTTGAGTTTAATGCTCTTCAAGGATCATCCAACTCAATCGTGGTCGTCATATCTCCTCTCGACGCAATTATCGAGGAGTGCACAGAACATGCTGATTTTCAGCTGCTCGATTAGACTGCAGGGCTGATGGTCGAGGAAGAACAGGCCTATGTACCCGTTGTAGGTTAGCAAGGGCTATAGCGCTTGCACTCGGCTCGGAATGTGTTTCTCTTGGTCGTTTTGATGGTGGATTACTAGGAGAGCTATAATTTTGCTTTCGACCTCGTTTTAGCCTGGAATTTTGGATCGCCGCGGTTTGATGTTCATGCGACTGCTGAACCATCTCACGGAATTTTTCGGCAGTTTCAAGAGAGCGTTTGCACGGACAGCATATTTTTGTAGGGTTGGATTCTTCCCAGAAAATGAACGGATGGCTTAGATAAGAACCCAAACGTTTCCTTAGTTCACTGTTTAAAATCACTGGGTGATTTTTATCCGATATTACGGCGTTGTATTTCGATCGCAAAGCTTTTCTGCTGCCTTTTTTGGCGTAATATCCGCCATTATTGGGTTATAGTCAATCGAAGGGAGATTTTAATTACCTTTCGGCTTTTGCCACCATACATTACATATATGAACGTTTATTAATTAATTAATTAATCTGTTTAATCATGTTCTTTTAAAAGGCACATCACTTCATTCTTTACTATTTTCACATATGAATGTTTATTCTTTTGATTATTTTACTTTTATTGAAAGAACACCTCAAAAAATGCCTTACTTTACTTGTTATGTTTACAACGGAAGTGATTTATCCACTAAGTGAACCGGAAGAAAAGCGCTGTGCTCAGCACCTGTTCAATATTTTCTTCATCGCGCAGCCGATTTGGCTAGCCAATCAAATTAGAGCCTGTTTCAAGTCTTACCAGAGCCTCCGATTTTCCAGTTAGTCGAGGAGGCACTGGGAACGAGAATGCCTCCAGGTTACATGTCTGGCGCTGAATAAGAAAAGACAACGACAACAAGAAGTTGCGGAAGTGCTATTTATTAAAGTTATGTTGTTCTTAGTGACATGGCACAGAATCTGGTTCACGCGCGGAAAAAGCAAAGTGATTAACATATTCAACATGTTTGACTTGTTGCTGTTGTTGAAAACGTTTTGCTTTTGAAAAATCAAGTTTGTAAAAGAACAGGGAAAATAAAAGAATGCCTCGACCTAGTACGGTTATTCTCAATCTTTTCCACACCAACAGAGAAACCACCTGGACAATAAAATACGTTGTACCAGAAATTCAATAGGCCTTTTCCAGGAAACAGTCACGTTCCGATATACTTCGTCAATGAATGAATTGAGCTCGTGATTCCCATGGGAAAGGCGTTGTCATGGATACAGGAAGTTTCGGTATAAAAAGGCAAGCCCCTCCTCTTTTCATGCATGGCGAACTCGAAATTTGAAATAAACCATTACAAAGTGAACAGAGGGAAGATAGTTGTTTATTAAAGACTTCAGGTGGTATTTTAGGACTGTTTACAAATTCTGCAGCCCTTACTCTATTCTTGGGTTGAAATCAATCCCCAGAGATTCAAATGACAGAGCCATGGCGACCATGTTAGAGGAGACAAGAGAAGCTAACGCGAATCTTTTGTAAACGTCCCCCAGCATGGCGACGATGACGTCACGTGCAACCAAGCAATAGTGTAACATGTGTTTGATTTGAATTTCGCGCGATAAGTAATCAGTAGGGAACATAGATGACGTAAAAAAAAGAAGACAACAACTCAAAGCAATGAACTACAGCAAAACAAATACCCGGAAATACAAAGAACCCTAATCCAGAATACAATTCGAAGGAGCCCTGGAGCCGAAGTTTAACAGTTGTGTTTGATTTGAATGTCGCGTGATAAGCATCAGTAGATGTTCACTCGACAAAGGCTGAGTGACAACTGAATGTGTCAGTGGCCTGGCCATGGCATTTTTATACTGGAACGTCCTGTTTAAAAACTCTGTTGTAGAAAGATCGGTGGAAAATAGCATTTACAAACAGGTTTAATCAGATTTTCTGCTGTCCATGCAGTACAACCACGTGACTGCATTCCTGCAAAAGGCCAATTCATAAAACATGAATGAGGTTTACTGCCTCACATTTTGATTCTAATTTAATCAAGAAAACGTTATAACATTAATACAATCATATCAGTCAGTTGATCAACCTAATAGTCCCTACCTACAACAGCATAAATTTAAATTTACCTATAACAGCATACAGTGCGACGACTGTAACCAGGACCTCTTCGACAACGAGAACACATTGCAAAACTAAAGCATTCCAACTTAAAAATCCTAGCAAATGCACGAGTTTTATCTTCATCGACTGAAAGCCACCTATTTATTTCTCGATTTTCGCCACATTACAGTGGTATCTACCAATAGCAGTTTCAGCGGTATTGAGCCGAACGCCTCACTTCGATGTAATGAAGCGCTATTCAAACTGTATCTAAATTAGTCGTGCTTGTTTTAGAGGGTGTTGGTGTCATGCAAGAATGAAGGTTTCATTGGCGCTTCATTACATGGAAGTGAGGCGTTCGGGTCAATACAGTTGGGCTGGCTCTCGTCAGATGAGAATGAGAAAAACAAGAGGCCATGATGATGTACAAAGCTCTAAATGACCTTGGGCCTGAATATTTAAGAAACTTGTTCTCTTATACTGGTGTCATTATGACCTTAGAAATGGAGAGCGTAATCTGAAATTACCAGCTCCTAAATCAAATTCTGGAAAACGAGCCTTCTCTTTTAGTGGTGCAGCAACATGGAATAGCCTTCCAGATACTATTCGTCGCGCTCAAACCTTACATTCTTTTAAAAGTAAATATAATGAGTAAACTTAGCCTTTTTTATGGGAATTATATGTTATTAATTAGATATCTTTAGCCACTTCTTATTTACTGTTAGTTATTCATTGTCACCATTGGAGGAACCGTTGCGAGATTTTGTCCAAATTATTAACTGCTGCTTCGCTCGCTTCGCAGCAATTACATAATATAGAACTGACTTCAAAACTAGTCCTCCAAATTCGCCTTTTACCAGATCGAAGCTCAAGCAAGTTGAAATGTTATTGTCTTGTACTCGACACTGATTGGATCAAATAGTGGTTTTCAATTGAGTGTCGAAAAGTAAACATAGTAATTTGATTGGTTAGTTATTATGATTGTATTTACTTTGCCTCGTGATTGGTTGAAGTAAAACCAATCATGAATGACTTCAGTTCGTGATTGGTTCATTTTTGTTTTTACTTGCTCGTGATTGGTTCATTTATGTTTTTACTTGCTCCTGTGATTGGCTCAGGTTTTGGTTTTACGAAACTCAATCGAAAAGCGCTCTAACCGCAAGTTGGAATGCTGTGTTTTCATTCTGCAATGTGATTGGTTCTTCCGATCGTCCCGATCGCTTGATTATTTTTGTTTTGCATATTAATTTACGCTTCGATTCACACCGAACAAAAGGTTTAAGCGATCGGGTCGACTATATGAGAACCAGCCTTAAGTGGCCCCGGTTACAGTAGTCGCACAGGACAGGGCTGAATAACTAGGGCGCATGCGCGAGCTCATGCGAAAATCGGCGCGAACTTTACCGAAAACACTATCTGTTGGTGGACAATCTCTCATATTTGAAGGCAATTTTATACCAATGTTGTTTGTAAGTTTCTGGAGGAAATGGCCCGCGAGTATTTGAATCTTATCCTTCCAGCAAAACTCTTATTCTTCGTAGAAAACATGAAGGTACTCGCTAAACAACGCGTTCTCGAGGTTAAAAACAATGATTATCATTATTTGTCAAATCGCTTTCAAATAATGATAATCATTATTCTAAGACAAACCCTAACCCGAACCACAAACCGAACCCTAACCATCGGACGAGTTCACGGGTAAACGACGGGTTCTCACTCACCTAGAGCTAGGGTTCACAGGTAAACAAGAAGAGACGGTAAATGAGAAATTTTTTTTTTTGAGCGCTCCTACTCGGACTCGAAGCCCTTTGCGTATACTGCAGTGTAGTGCAGACGTCATGACCACTACACTAAGCGCGTCTACCGCCGTTCGGAATTTGACAATTGTTTATCTTTATCCTTGATTGGTTTTAAGAATAATGATTATCATTGTTTTGAAGTGATTTGACAATTAATGATAATCATTGTTTTAACCTCGAGGTTGTGTTGCGCTAAATTTGGAAATTTCCGCCATTTTTGTATACGCTGCAGTCCTCCCGAGTCCCCGCGCATCACGTTATTCAGTAAATGGGTCTGGGTACGAGATTAGTTATTCAGCGCTGTGGTTATTCAGTAACTGATTAGTCAACGTTGTTTTTTCCTGTTGCTTTATTTTCTATATTTCTGGGTGACAGTTTTCTCTCGTGCCAGGACCTCTCGGTAATTAGAACCCTTTGCCTTGTAGCCAGGCCTTCGTGTTGGCGGAGTCACGTGCTAACCACGAGATGTTAAGGCGGATGCTCTCAAGAGACTGCTGGACACTACGCTCGGCTGCGGGGACTGAGTGCTTAACGAAGAATTCCTGCACAAAAACAGAGTTCTCATTTTCAAATTTATGAATATTAATGCAGCCAACAGCCAATAGGGCTACGTCATTGTCACGTGCATGCATCGCTCCTATCGCACGACGGCCATAAACGACTTTCATAATGGCCGCCTCCTAATTTGTATATGTGATTTCCCGTTTCGGTAGTTCATCCACATGTATAGAAAATATAAACATTGCCATGTGAAAAAGCATGTTGACATTAGTGCTGTAGCTTATAAAGCATTGAAGTTACATCCAGTTGAAATTAGAGAGATTTGTATGAGAAAAACAACGGAGGCCTTTCTAGCCTCGCTTTCATATTTTTCTGCATTACAAATGCCTATAGCTCAACAGCAATTTTCCACATTGCTCCAAAACTAAAAACAATTACTAGTTATAATGTAATCTTTCATGTGGTAGCATTGGTTTCCCCCTACAGATTTATCTTCCAAATTATGCAAATTAGGAGGTGGCCGGAGGCGGCCATTATGAAAGTCGTGTATGTTGCGTCCCAGACGTCTGCGGAGGCGGCAGTGTGCGATGCAAATGGTAAACATATGAAAAGCCAAAGGTTTTTCGCCTAATGAATGTCAGTGGGGCACATTTATCCTCTTTGAAATCTTAGTAAAATGAGGTAGAAATCAAAAGGAAAAGTTGTTGAAAAATATCCACTAAAGCAATACAGTGTATATCAACTGTGTTCCCTGTCAAAATGGCAGTACAATTGTTAGGGAATGATGATAAGGTTAATACTTAGGAAAGAAAGATTTCTAAGATACCTATTAAAGCACAAGCAACGTACGCGGATGCAGTAATGTACTGATCATTAGCGGCGCTTGCTTATTCGCTGATCCAGAAAATAAACAAGAAAGGATTTCACATGCATCTTATCAATTACAGAAGTTAATCGGTGAACCAAATTGCCATTTGTCTAAGAAAGCTTTCTCTCAGCAACGGTAATTAGAAGTGTTTACGTTTGACTTTCAATGGCCTTTTTCGACTCGAAAGGAGTTTATTACGCACTCATTTGAAGCTATAAGTGCTTCGTCGTTGTAAAAAACAAATCGCACACATTTTGCCATTGTCTGAACTCGTATTGATCATAGAAATGACGTCATAAAATGTTCAAAACTCAAGTGGAACAACGAACGTAGCGAGTTGTTTCACTGAAAGTTTTGGACATTTTTGGAAAAATGTGTGCGATTTGTTAAATAACTCATGGAGGCAACACTCAAATCAAGAAATATTCTACTCTTCAACTATTTACTTGAAGCACAATGGATATCAACGAGACAATTTTTGACCTTGAATACACTTTGGCAGAGTACTGTACACATGGAATAACGATTAAAAAACAGTAATCTGGAAACAACAGAAATACCTGCCTGCTGTGAATGGTGCTTTATTCTTTTATTACTTATTATTTATGCATTCGCATTAAAAACAATACTGAACGTACCTCAACTTCTTTAGCCTTGTCTTCGCTGGCAAAGTTCTCTGTAGTAGCCTTCAAAGGAAAAAACACCCATTCAAATCTGTTTGAAAAATAACTAAGGAAATGAACTCATTCCATTGCTTTGATGCGATGGTTATACGGCCAGAGTGGGCAGAGGTGTACGTAACGTTAAAGTGTATATGACACCATTTTTTCCTTCTGATTTTGTTAGTTCGATATGTACAAAGAACGGTTTTAAAATTAAAATCTGATGAAAATCTTTCGGAAGCGTTTTTTTTTTTGTTCAAAACACGCGCCCTTTGGCTTCAAGGAGCGCGCGGTCAAAATGTCATGTGTGACGTCATGTTGTTTGCAGTATTGCCAATATGGCGGACAACAACAGAAAAACAGTACAAAGAGAAGGTAGATATTACCATTCGACACACTCGTTTCTGAATCGCTGGACATTTTTGGGTTCTTTATTCCTGGATTCAACCAAACGAAAGGAATCTACGAGCGAGTTGCATACAACGTGACGTCACAACGCGAATTCAAAACCCAGTCTCCCGACCAATTCTAAGGCTGCAGTGCGGTGAATTTAGGGCGCTAAAAAACATACGTAATTTGTTTTTCTTTATTTTTTATTAGGTATCCTTTTCTTATACATATCAATGATAGGAAAAATGCAAACACAAATTCATGTCATATCCACGAGAAGAGATAATAAGGCGCACACGATGCTTCTTTTCTCCTTCAAAGCTGGGCCATTATTGAAAACAGGGTAACTGACCGACTTAGCTCGTACATTTGTTGTCCCAGTTCAGGTCACCTCACTTCCCTCGAGGGTGGTCCCTTCATGTAGGCAAACGTGAATAGGACGTTTGCATGATGACGTTACATAATACAACTACCAGAACTCTTTGCGCGGATTCTTTTGTTCCTTTAATTTGGACCATTGTCTTGGAATTCTCAAAGGAGTTGATAAATTTGAATGAGAAAGAGAATTTGAAAAGGATTCTGGTAGTTGTAGTAAAATGACGTCATAATGAAAATGTCCTATTTCCGTCAAAATACAATAGAATTAACAATACAAAACAATAAAAGGAAATACACAATACAGTATATAAAACACAATACACAATACAGTTTGGTAGTAATTCATGTATGCCTACATGAAGGGAGAACTTCCCTTGAGTAATGTTTCTTGTTTTTTAATGTATAAATCTCTCTAATTGGAAAACAAAGTACTGAATCCCCTTGAGAGCCGTCACATGATTTGAATTGGGGCAACAAATGTACGAGCTAAATCGGTCAGCAGCTCATATTACAGTGGCGTCTACGAATAGTAGTGTCAGCGGTATTGACCCGAACGCCTCGATGTAATGAAGCGCCATTGAATCCATCATTCTTGCATGACACCAACACGCTCTTACTCAATCACATATATATACACAGTTTGAACAGCGCTTCATTACATCGAAAGTGAGGCGATCGGGTCAATACTAACCGCTGAAACTGATATTCGTAGACGCCACTGTAATATCAGCTATTCAGCCAGAACAGTCGCGGCCTCGCTGTAGCTGTACAGCAACTTGCCGTACATTAACTCTGTAATTTGATTGGATTACAAGGAAAAATAATTGGGAAACCATTTCAATGTTACGGCATGCCGTTGCCGCAAACTTTCTGGCTCATTCGAAATCTGCTTTAGTTCGATTGACCGTATTCCGGAATAAGAATACACATAATGATCACTAGAAATCGCTTGCATTGGGATTTCCATTTCAGTTACGGGAATACTAAATGTAGTTTAAAGTGCCTGAACCAATTTTTTTCATAGACCATTCCATCTTTTCTTATTATAGAATACGGTCAATAGAACGCGCCCTAATCTTGTTGAACGATGACGACGTACCTTCACCAGCCTCGAAAGTAGAAACCCTCCCTCGTAACGATTGTACAGCTCGTCCCAGTTATCACGCACAAACTGCCACGCTAGTTCCCGCCCAGTGACACTAAACAAGGACACAAAAACAATACTTCAAGATTCGTTTTTTGACAAAAATAAATCAGACGGGATGAGGTCCTTAAAATCACACAAAAATTACACTAAAAATGCACACAACTTTAAACTGTTTAAACACAACTGTTTGAGCAATTTGGTCAAATCTTATACGAACCCTTATTACGATTATCTGCAACAGCTCAGAGGTAATGATCTTGTGACGAGTGTGAATACGGAATGTTGACCACACTTTCACGTAATCACCTGGTCAATGACGTTTGATCACGTGATTCACGATGGTTTATCACGTGGTACATTTGATATATATTAATTTCACATGCAGAAACAAGTCACATCCATGATAACTTTCATAGTCTGGCTAAGGTATCGGCTACATTTTACCCCCAGTAAACCCTTCATAGTTTCCACAATAAACCCAAAATGTACAGAATCTCCTGTAAATCATATTAGTAAGGGTTTACCATCTAAACCATTTGTAGCTCGGGGATCTATCACGTAGTTGGGCGATCAGTATGAGTCTGGCCTTATAATGGCTTAAATCCCCTGATCTAAGGACTAGGGGTAAATAAACCAAGTTTTAATGTGTTTCTGAAAAATACGGTATTTATCATCATTATTATGCAATAATGGCAAGTGTTTTTCTTTTACTCGATAAAACATTTATCAAAATACCACCTTCGGCTGAGGAACTTGAGTTTAAACGGTAAAAGGTAATAATAAGACTTTATTAGAGTGTCAAATGTTTATAAACTATATGCATATACTATCCACTGGGGGTGGTCCTGCCAGAAATCTGTTTACGTCCTCTGTGTGGGCCTACGAATTGAAGTCCTGATCCGAGGAGACGCGAAGATCTAACCATTTGCAGATGTCAGAGCAAAGGTAGCGGGGGGGGGGGGGGGGGGGGGGGGGGTAGGGATGCTAGTCGGACATTTTCGATTTGACTCCTAAGAGGTACTAAAATGGGCGTGGCTCAAGCTTATTTTGACCCCTAAAAGATAATAAAAATGTAAATTGTAACAGCTTTTTTGTTCAATTTACACCCGACCCCTAAAAGGTACCGCTTTACATAGAAATGTCTGTGTTTGATGGTGGATACCCTAAGTGGTACCAAACTCCTGATTTTGACCCGTAAAAGGTACGACGACCATCCATGTACCCCTCACATAAGGGAGTCCCCCCCCCCCCTCCCATCTCTCAGGTCAAGTCTCAAAAGCTTCTTGGAGTCACTCTTGACCAAAAACTAACATTCGACGACCACGTGGAAAGTTTGGGGAAGAAACTCTCAAAGAGGATAGGGCTACTCAAAAGAATTAAGAACTTCCTCCCACACGAGGAAAGAGTGAACCTTTATACCGCGACAATTAAACCGGTATTAATGTACGGTAGCTCTGTTTGGACTTTGTGTTGTAGATCTAATTTAGATTCTATTCTGAAATTACAAAAACGTGCTGCAAAAGTAATTTTGAATGCAGATAACCGCGCAAGATCCGTTCCTCTTTTCAATAAACTTAAATGGCTTCCGTTTTACGAGGAAGCTAAGATCAACAGACACTGTATTTCACTCAAGAGACAGTACGGAAATCTGCCTGAATATATGGACGAGATATTAATCAGAAATAGTGATATTCATCAACGAACTACTCGATATAACGAAGTCAATTTTATATGTCCTTGGTATAAGTTTGAAACAGAAGCTGGTCGATCTTTCATAGTACGAAGCATAAAAGAATGGAACTCCCTGCCTTTAGAAGTTAGAAAATTGCCATCCGTCAACTCTCTCAAATCTGCTCTTTTTAAAAAAGCTTTAGAAGACCAGTCTCAGCTAGACCATTTTAAATCCTTGTATATTATCATTAGTGTATCTTATATCTACATGTATATGTGTAGTTTCCGGCTTAAATTCTAAATTAGGTTTTATTAATTAGATCATTGTATATTAAGCAAATCAGATTATTTTAGTGTATATAATTCTAAGCTCAACTGTTGGTAGAACTTTAATGTATACTTTTATCCATATTTTAATATTTGATATATTTATACTTAGTTAAACCTTCAGAGGGCCACACGTTTATCAGTTTGTAACTGTTTAGTGTCACCCTCATTAAATAAAGACTTATTATTATTATTATTTAATCCCAGGAGAATAAAAACATTTGACCCGTGAACTCGTTCTGAAACTGCTTAGCACGAGGTCTATTGTTTCAAGCCAACATGGCCGCCGTATGATAAAGCGAATGACACTAAAACAGATTTTTTGATAATCAGTTCTTGTCAGCAGCTGTCTAAAGTCACCATCAACTCTCCGCCTCAAGGTTGGCGATTCTGACATGGAGCCTATGAAACGTGCATGGTACTTGGGCTCGTGGTTTGACAACCGTATGTCTATGAACGTTCATGTGGGAAAGGTTTGCAGCAAAGCCTTCGGAGGCCTCTACAACATCAAACAGATAAGAAAACTCCTGTCTGTTGAATCAACCAAGACGCCGGTCCACGTATTTGTGACGTCACACCTGGATTACTGCAACTCACCCTTTTCGGACTCCCCTAGTACCAGCATGATCGTCAACAGAAGGTTCTCAATGCTGCTGCAAGAGTGCCATGCTTTATACCGATATTTTCCCATATCAGTCCTGTCTTGATTCACCCCCACTGGTTGCCTGTTAGGTATCGGATGGAGTTCAAGATCGCTCTTCTTGAATATAAGGCTCTGAACGACATGCATGGCGCCGAATTACATCTCGGAATTACTGTTAAGTAAGCCTGTTAGCTCATATCATCTAAGGTCAGATGATCGTCATCTACTCCTGTCTCCTCTAACAAAATGCAAGACCTTTGGCGAAAGGGCGTTTGCCCATGCAGGCCCAGTAGTGTGGAACTCCTTATCCCTGACTATTAGACTGTACTAACATTGACTCTTAAGATCCAATTGAAGACATGTCTTTTTAAGAAAACATTCAATTGTCAATTATTAATTATTATCATATTTAATTTGCAGCACTATAATAGCATATATTTTTAAGGTCCGTTTTAAACTTTATCTTTTTAGCCTTTTTAGCTCGTATGTACATAAAAATATTTATTTTCGTTTTAACTAAATGTAAAGCGCTTTTGAATATTTGATATCATTTATAAGCACTATAAAATTCATACAATATTATTATACAACCCCCTGTAGATTATCACTCCCACATGTATAATACCCCTCCTATCCACTCCATGCACGACTGCCATGTATAATTCCCCCTATAGATAGCCCCCATGCACTGAAGAATTTCCCCTTCGAAAATTAGGTGGCATTGTCAACGAAGCTTTATATTTCTGCAAGTTACTGAATGAATACTCTTTAAGAAAAACCCACAGAAGCCGGAATTGATTTAATAAAACAATTCTTACTAAATGAAGATGTTTTGCGACACACTGTCCTTTAACCGTACCTTCCCGCAACTCCCGCAATACCAAACACGGCCACCGTACCTTCCCGTAACTCCCGCAATAACAAACACGGTGACCGTACCTTCCCGTAATCCCCGCAATAACAAACACGGTGATGTACCTTCCCGTAACTCCCGCAATAACAAACAAGGTCACCGTACCTTCCCGTAATCCCCGCAATAACAAACACGGTCACCGTACCTTCCCGTAATCCCCGCAATAACAAACACGGTCACCGTACCTTCCCGTAACTCCCGCAATAACAAACACGGTGTCCTGTGATCGAACTTCGTCCTGTGAAAGTCAAATTATGAATGGAGTCCAGACAAAGAAACATTGAACAAGAAAATCATTAAATACACGTCAACCAATGGTCGCACCCTTTATAAAGCCTGGTTTTTACTAGCGACGGAAGTAGAAGCGTAATAAAGTTAAATTCTAATGAAAATGAACACGACGGAAGCATAATTTATTTCAGAAGTGGAAGCCTCGCTTGCATGCTATATTTACATGAGAATGAGCATTCTGATTGGCTTATTCTCAGTTCTGCTTACATTTACCTTGTTTTCAATGAACATAAGCAGGAGAAGTGCTTACGTCTTCGCTTCTTGATTTTGACTAGTACATAACATTCCTCATGCTTCCGCCTCCGTCGCTAGTGGAAACCTGCCTTAGCCTAGTCTCAACAGAGACACTAGGGGCAGCAGTGTAAAACCCCAGGCCACTTATCACTACAATAACTCCTATCGCTGTACTCTATAAACAAGCTATGAAGACTATAAAGGCCCTTTATACCACAGATAGGCACTAACACAACAGGGGTTTCATACTACGTAAGCATCTAGAGGACCGGTCATTAATTAGTTTTGAGAGGGTGTGAGTGGAGGAGATAACTGGGAAGAACCAGTCTTAATTTAAGTTGCAAGGGGGATGGAGTTTATTTTTAATAATGGCAATTTTAAAGACCGTCCTTCAGGACTCTCCCCAGTCTATGAACGTGTTAAAATGTTCATAAACTGGGCAAGGACGGCCTTTAAATTAAATTGCCATTATTAAAAAAACAATTCTCCTCCATCCCCTGGCAACGTAAATAAGGACTGGTTCCTCAGATTGAACACCACGAGATAAAAAGGAGTGTCTCATCCAGGAAATAAATGTATAACCTAACCTTGGCTATTCTATGAGTGATCAGTCAGCTAAAGTATCGAATGGTGAGTTACTGAAATGTGTCAAGTAACAAACGTCCATCACTTACCGACATAGCAAACTTGAGCACTCTTCTAATTAGGTCCGGTTGTGTGACATTGCCCATACAACACATCAGGCGGACCTTCTCCTCGTGCAGGTCCGCCTCACGGAACAGTTTCTGGACTGCTTCCAGCATAGCCTCGTCTCCATGCTTAAGTACTATACTATAAACCGCTGACCGAAGGTCTGCCGGGATGGTGGACTCCTTCTTGCAGTGCGCTTCAAATCGTTTCTGTGCTTCTTTGACAGTGGCCTGATGACCAAACTTACCCAGTCGACCTACCACAAGGCCACGCAGGAGGGCATCAAGATGACCTGAGAAAATGAAATGTAAATGCCAGATTAGTATCTACATGTACAGCTACTGTATGTCTTCAATGAATGACCGTTCTTTTTAGAGAAGATACCAAAAACAATTGCCCCTCGCCCAGCTATTACTTGAGTAGAAGAACACGGCTTGGTTCGAAGTGCTTAATTACTACAGCCAGCACAAGTACTGCATTCACTGGTCAAACTACTATTTTCTGAATGTCGTCTGTCGTCAAAACCTAACGAACATTGCCGTTTTACCGTGATACGCTTTGTTAACAGTGCCTACAAGCCCTAATCACTTGTCAGCTGTTCGAAGGTCATTTAATGAGCAAGTTTCCATGACGTCACTCGAGGCCTTACACATTTTTCTCGTAGGTCTCACTTTATATTAAAATATATTATATCACGAGATTCTTAAGCCGGGGCTTCACTTTTACTGACATGTTTATTCCTTTATTAGATGTTCACCGCTACAATACCAGGCAACTGGACAAGCAGACATATCTATAAAACGCTGTTTTAGAAAGATTGACAATCGATGCCATTAGGTGGAAAATAGCATTTCCAAACAGCTATTGCTAAAACACCACCGATCTCGTACAAGTGCCTTTAAACATGATTAGTTTGCCCTCCAGTACAGCCACGTGATTGTATTGCCTATTTATGCTGATTTCGGTCAATAATTATCTCTAATTTTCTAATAAAACGGAAACATACCCTCTGAACATTAAGTAATACCTAGTGATGTTACTGTTTGATGAGATACCAAGCTAGAATAATATCAAAGAAGTCAGCTTAAAACTTGAAAATGTTGGCCCGGCTTTTAAGTTCAAGTTTTCATAATCGCAACCATTCCTATCTTTGCAATCCGCAGCCCGATAAGCTTTCCGTAGTTTAACTTCACTTTAATAGGAAGAAGCTTTTAATAAACCTAGACCACTATTTGGAAGTTTCTGTTAGTTTGAATGTAATTTTGAGATTTTGACAGTCTCTGGAAAAAGCAAACCATTTACACAGTCTGAAGAACTATGCAAAATACCTGTAAAATGTGACCAATGTCTCAGTGTCAATGTGTACATTTGTTACATTTTGCAAACACTTTTACAAAGGCTGTAAAATGCCTTTAAAATGTGACCAATGTCTCAGTGTCAATTTGTACATTTGTTACATTTTGCAAACACTTTTACAAAGGCTGTAAAATGTGACCAATGTCTGTGTCAATTTGTACATTTGTTACATTTTGCAAACACTTTTACAAAGGCTGTAAAATGCCTGTAAAATGTGACCAATGTCTCAGTGTCAATTTGTACATTTGTTACATTTTGCAAACACTTTTACAAAGGCTGTAAAATGCCTGTAAAATGTGACCAATGTCTCAGTGTCAATTTGTACATTTGTTACATTTTGCAAACACTTTTACAAAGGCTGTAAAATGTGACCAATGTCTCAGTGTCAATTTGTACATTTGTTACATTTTGCAAACACTTTTACAAAGGCTGTAAAATGTGACCAATGTCTCAGTGTCAATTTGTACATTTGTTACATTTTGCAAACACTTTTACAAAGGCTGTAAAATGTGACCAATGTCTGTGTCAATTTGTACATTAGTTACATTTTGCAAACACTTTTACAAAGGCTGTAAAATGCCTGTAAAATGTGACCAATGTCTCAGTGTCAATTTGTACATTTATTACATTTTGCAAACACTACTGTAAAATGTAAAATGTCTGTAAATTGGTCATATTTTACAAATTAACAATTAGACCCACAGCCCGAACAGGCTACGAGTCAATAGTCCATGATGTGCAGCCGATTGGGCTATTTAACTTGTAGCCCACGAGGGCAAGAGGTCTAATTGTTTTAGTATAAACTAACTAGTCAGACAGTAGAAAATAATAGAAAGAAACAAATTGAAGTTGAAAAATTGTTATTATTTCTTGAAAATGCGTGCGGTTTTTCTCTACCATGGGCTATCACAAATAGACCTATAGTAGGGTAGCCAATCAGAATGCAGGATTTGTAATAGTCCACTGGTTGGTTTATACTAAAATGTTATAGACTTCTTACATGGTTCTTCAAAGTCTGTGAATGGTTGGATTTTTCAGGTTTCATTGAGTGATGCCAAGAATGGCTGACATAATCCCTTGTAATCACAACAGATTTGAAAACATATTACCTTCTCCTTCTATGAGATCCCAGCCAAGTTTACTAGCAATTGGTTCGTAGAGCTTGAGACAGAAAGCCTTGAGACTGTCGTAATAATCAGTGTACTGCAAGACGAGGGCGAGGTCAGCCAGATTGGCTGTCATGTCATTCCACACAGTGTAGTTGGTCTCACTAGAGAATGCTTCCACCACTTTGAGGAAGTCAGAAGACGGTACTACACCAGCACGAGACTAAAAAGAACAAGAGGTAAAACACCTTACGTAACATCAGTAACTTGTCTGGTGCAGAGATTGAAAAACCTGACGCCGTCAAGGGCTTACGATTTTACGTCCTTTTCCGAGAAGACTAAGGTCTGACCATTTGCAGTTCGAGAACGAGATTGTTTCACAAAGGCAGCACCTTCTGCTCAAATATTTCGAGTCCATGAGTGTTGGTCCGGTGGGGGATTGAACCCTGGACCTTCCGAATGTCAGACCTGTACTTAACCATGCACTGAACTAACAGGGATTAGAGCAGTCAAAACTATGCTGGTGCATAATATTTTGTCTTTACATACATATGTCATTTTGTATTTATTTGTACCTCTTACCAAAGCGTACAAGTCGGCCTGCACTCCAAGCCTGTCCCGTGACGGTAGGGTATGGTCACTGATAGATGGAAGGAGAAGCTCGAGCATGTCGCTTTCGTACTTGACACGATAGAATCCAACTTGTCCTGGGTTAACCTGCAAATAATAGAGTAATGGCTTGCACTTACCGTTCCATGGAACAAATGTAAATAAAAACCATTATGTGTTACAGAACTTCCAATTGTCGTGAGATATCTTTGGGTCATGGCAAAATGACAATAAACAAATGGTGCTGGGAAAAAAAGAAATCAAGTACATTATCTCATTACTCGCATTGGTTTGGTTTTCTTTGTTCTTTCACGGGGGTATATATCTATTACCCCTTCACTTTATTTGTCTTTTCCACAGGGGAATATATACTCCCCTTGAATTATAATTGTGTATTCCCCTCGACTTATTGCCTCACACATCTCCTAGTAACTTAATTAGAACTACTGATTTACTTTTTCCCTACAGAGAAGTCACTTGAAAGAAGAAGATGGAAAAAAACCGGAATGTGTTATGACCCGGAATCAAACTCGAACCCTGACTCTCTTGGTTTCTAGTCCTCGGTCGTACCACTACGCTCTGAGCTACGTTGGTTGAAAGAATCGAGAGAAAAGAACCAATACGAAGCCTTGTGAACAGTAATTTTATACAACTTTGTACAATGATCCTTATGATTTATGAAGAGATATTGTTATTGCGTACCACGAGAAAACCTCGCCATTGTAAAAATAAGATCTTTATCGGCCTTTCACTCGCCCTCGGTGAATAAATCACATACCCCTCGTTCCAGGCCGATAACCCTGACATATGAGCAGTTCCCCACACCCTTTCCTTGCAAAACCATTTACAAAAGTCACGTGATGAGGGCCGTACGTGTTTGACATGACCCGGTCCTGCTCGATTATTTTCTAGTTGTTGTGACGTTATTAAAACAAACTAAGTGGTGATATGATAATAATAAAACGACTGAGTTAAGGCTGGGCCGAACGAGAAAACATGTTGGCTCTCGGTGAATTTGTACACTCGGTCCGTACGTCATGACCTCAAGCCAAATAGTTTCCCGTCCAGACCGAACCTAACTCGATCAATTGAGCAGATTTCGTATGAGTGGGACAAACTACGGCATGTCCGTAACCGTGCTGTACCGTATTTCTGTAATTTGTTTAGATCAGCAGGACAAAAACAATGGGACACATTTCAATGTCATGGCATGCCGTACGGTAAACATGATGTAGTCAGTATCTAGTAACGTGCCGTGCAGTTCCCTTGTTAATAACACATCATATCCCACATCAATAACCCCCTTCCTCTTCATTGAAAATTTGAAATAAGCCTCCTCCTCCCGGCCCTCGATTAAGCTGAGAATTTATGAATTAAAAGAAGGGCGCTTCTTCAGATTTGTCCCAACTAATTCTCAAAAAGTGTTATTATTATTAAGTGTCTTCCCTCGTTAAGCGCCCCTTAGCCTTACATCAAATTAGAATGCTTAATCTAGGAAATATACGGTGGGCTCTTTTTCTGGAACCAGAATTGCAACTTTGCCTCAAGGTTACGAAAATATCCCTACAGAATGACACCATTACTTTTCTACCTCATCACCATGAACACGTCTAACCTCGCTCACGTACCTTAACCCACTGCTCAGGCTGCACTCCACTGACCAGCACAGTGCAGGATTCCTTCTCCATCAGTGTTGTGACAGCGGGCTCAGATGGGTTGGTGCTCGTTGATACACATACTGGAATGTGCCATTGTTGGGTATTCCCTATATTGACAGGGCAATTGATAGCGGTTATCGATCAACTTGCACCACCACAGACAGCCTGTTGCAGGCGGTCTTACACAGGCGATCTGGGTTTTATTTTTCGTGAGAAGACTGAAAATGACTGAAAACCGCCTGGGAGCCCCCAAAAACCACAGGAAACCCAAGCTCTGTTTGTGTTTTAAATTATAAGGGTTTGTATGAGATTTTTAATGAGTATTTGGTTGTATCCGTTAGGCCAGAAATACTGAAATAAAATCAATGAAAACTCCCCTGAAGTCGTTATCTGTTCTTCATTGGGCTCTGTATGCAATTTCAGTGAATTCTGTTGACATTTTACCCCTCTACCTCTCCAACTAAGAAAGAAGGCAAGGACACACGCAATGGTCATTTCTCGATGCCAATCACTCGAACATCACGCTCGAATTTTCATCCAAAATCAATGCCAACTGCAACTAGACCTCAAATAATAGCACAACAGTATCTATTCCAAGAGTCTCGTGCCATTTAATTGAAACAAGAGCCCATCTGGGCTTTCACTCGGGCCACATGAGATTGAAGATGAAATACACTTTCATTTGAAATCCTCTTAGTAACAAGTCGTGCTCTAATTCGCCAGTGAGAACGTCATAAAAACGTCTGGTCTATTAATTGCTTTTATGACATGACTAGGATAACGCAGGATTTGAACAACAGAATACTGGCAATTCAAGTGTATAAATGCAATACAATGACATATTCAGACTTTGAATTTGATTGAAAATAGATAAAAAAACTCGGGGAAATGTCCTGCTAAAACTGTATGAATAAATGTGAAATGAAACATAAATTTCATGGCAAGAAAAAAATTGTAATTCCTAATGAGAAAGCTCTTCTAAGTCCGCTTCTCAAATTCACAGACTGTTTTACAAAAACATTTGCGCTTATCGACACAAGAGTTCAGTTGACCTTTCAAATAATTTATTCTGAGGTACGCATACTCTAAATCACAGAGATGTTAAATAAAGCGATAATTAGAAGAAAAAGTACATTAACAGACAAACTGAGAGGAAATTTATTCAAATCAAAAAGAGTTTACTTACAGTACTTACGTAACTGAATCTTTCGTTTTGGACCTTTTGGTAGTGTTGTTGATAGCATCCCACCTTCGTGCACATATGCACTGAATCGGAATGAAAGTCGAAGCCTACCTCGAACTTAACTTTCAGCTAACCTGTTTCCTTTCATTCCACAATGAATAATAATCTCATAAAGTAAGCCCATAGCTTTCAATAAATTTGCCAGTGTCTGAATGAAACAGCTAGATCTTTTCCAATTTCTCTCACGAGTCACGGCAGAAGACAGTCTCAAGCTACAAAACTTGAATTTTGATCCTCTTCACAGTAACGTAATTTAACGTCTCAGATATTATATATATTCCCTACTTCAGCTAGCGCTGTGCATTTCAAGTACTTTTTCCTCTCTTTGCTGGCAGTTCATGCTTCTTGTTCGTGTAGTTTCCCCACTGAGCCATAACCATGCAGAAAACGAGCACAGCATTTCAGTTGGCATACACTGAAAACATCTGCTTAACTAAGATTTGTAAAAATCTTAGCGGATCATGTAAATATTCCGCTTGGCTCAATGAGGGTTTCTGCCGTCAAAGTTCATTTTTTGTTTCAGTTTTCCCCATATTAGCAGACATGTATAATTATGTCTCGAGCTCTCAATCCAGTAGAAAGACTCAGACTGGTTATTCTGTCGTAAAACATGCCTTAGCTGTACAAGACCTGACCGAAATTTAGGTTGTATTGCATATTTCCGACAATGACTCATTGAAAGTGGTATCTCCTTGTCTCGCCTAGTCTGAGAGCTTTGAGCTTTCTTATCTGAGCGCACCTGACGAACTCTAACCTTTGATTATAATTCGATACCCGTTGATATCCAAACGTGTTTGGATATTGTATTTCGCTTACGTTTCTAAATGTACATTGGATCTGTCCAGACAGCGCTGATCGAATGTATTACGTTGTTCATGTATTTTTATGGTCAACAAGAGCGCCAGCTGAAATATCCTGAGCCTGTTGGAAGGCTTTCGCCCTCGCGGGTCGACCATTTTGATTTACTGTATTAAATTATGTAAATAACGATCTGATTGGTGGTGAACTTGACCTTTAACGCATGCACAGAAATTTTGCGACACCCAACATAAAAAAATAAAAAATAATAATAACGACTTGCATTTTAAGACTTGTTGCTGCCACAGGCAGCCCGAGTAATAATCCCCATTTCTCGAGCCTAAATCGAACCTAATTTCAAACAAATCCGCCCGTTGGGATTCGTGACTGGGAGAAGTTGGCAACGCTTGACAACGGCTAGCTGCCCAAAGTTCACGGGCTCAGAACGTACGTATATTCCTTATTTTGAACACGCCTCCATGTAAGTTGGTTCTATGGTAACGACCGGAGTTCGAGTCTACACTAGGCACTAAAAAAAAATTTTTTTTACTTCTTTTTCTCCTTTCTCGGTTTTATTTAATCTTTTCCTCTATTTTAAACAATTAGAGCCGCCTTCTACATGAAAAACATTGTTGTCTATTGGCTCTCATGCCTCAACCAGGGTCCAGGAGCCCATTGCCTCAACTATTAAAAACCCATGATACTGTGAAGTTACTTTTCTGGTTACTTTATGAACATGTTGTCGACGTTGAAGAGATCATTATAAGAGCTAGAAGGAAACTCGCTGCGTAGAAGAGAAAAGCTGGGATATCTGTTTCCTTTTATTCTTCGATTCGAGATTGGTAATAAAGTTTATAACCAAATTAATGTACCAGTTAAATTTTACGGGCTTTGATTGATTCAAATCCGGGTTCGAATGATCGCATGTAAAGTACCGTACCTTAATTTATTTAAAAAATTGCTGTTGTGTTCAATATTTTCACAAGATTTTATGTAATTACGAGGTAACGAGGAAATTTGTTTCTCATCATCGCACTAAATTGAGGTCATGAGCGTGCACGGTTGGGGTATATACGTACGTTCTGAGCCTGTGAACTTTGGGCAGCTAGCTGTTGTCAAGCGTTGCCAACTTCTCCCAGTCACGAATCCCAACGGGGGGATTTGTTTGAAATTAGGTTTGATTTAGGCTCGAGAAATGGGGATTATTTCAATTAAATGGCAAGAGGCTCTTGGAATAGATACTGTTGTGCTATTATTTGAGGTCTAGTTGCGGTTGGCATTGATTTTGGATGAAAATTCGAGCGTGATGTTCGAGTGATTGGCATCGAGACATGGCGGTTGCGTCCGTCCTTGCCTTCTTTCTTAGTTGGAGAGGTCGAGGGGTAAAATTTCAACAGAATTCGCTGAAATTGCATACAGAGCCCAATAAAGAACAGATAAAGACTTCAGGGGAGTTTTCATTGATTTTATTTCAGTATTTCTGGCCTAACGGATACAACCAAATACTTGTTAAAATCTCATACAAACCCTTATAATTTAAAACACAAACAGAGCTTGGTTTTCCTGTGCAAAAACGAGGTTGCAGTAAACGGTCTTCTCTACGTCTTCTTGCTATGCCTGCCATACATGTATGAATACATTTTCAAAACTTCACTGAAAACAGATGAAAGTATTGCATCTCCGGGATTGTTTCAGATCGTTTTGCCCGTTCACACGAAAATGATACAAGCGACTAAATATGCTTTACTGAGATCACATGACCAATCGTTTTCAAACGTTTGCTTCTGCAGTGAATTTGACCATACATAAAAAAACAATAGTGTTCCATTTTCAAATCTTTCCATTCTGGAAAGCATTTTCAAAAGTTTGCATTTTCATGGTCAAGCGACACATCGTTTATCTTTTTTTTTTAGGACAGGAGATGAAAAGTGCAATAACATACTCGCGATTGCACACGAAAAAGTATTCCGCGTGTGGACAGGGTGTTACATTAGATCTTGGGCTTTGTGTCTGCGGTAACTCACCCTCAGATGACCCATCTGCACAGAACTTGGTTTGTGTGATTGTCAGCTCTCTGGAGTTGTCTTTCTGTAATGGCAAATTAAAGATACTACTTGAACGGCATGAACCGTAGTTACAATATAAAATGTAACTTGAAGGCAGGTCTTGGAAACTAACAAGAGTAGCCTACAACAAATAATGCGGAGCAACAACAGAATACCCTGCAACTCTAATTACATGTATATCAGCTATATCGGCCATATCTGCGTTGCCAGTGGCTATACTACATTGGCAGAGCATGGAGCTGAAAGTAGAACCATAAATACCAAGCAGTTGTCCCAACTTGTCACAGGAAGTGAAAAATCTACAGTCGATGGTGGAAAATAACTTTAAATTCCTTATGACACAAAAGAACACAACAGTGTGGTACGACAAGAATAACAAACATCTCGACTGACTCCAATTTTGCGATCTTTGGGACAACTGCCTCGTTCTGATACCATTGGTACCAGACTTCTTCAGCGCAGGCATGAGATATGAAATAACGTGCATGTCTACGTACAGCGACTGCATATTGACGTTGCCATATTAATAACTCAGGTAGAGCTGCAAGGTATTCTTGAATTTGCCAGATTGAGTGTCGAAAGTATTTAGCTGATTGCGTTGGGTTTGCTTACATTTTCTATTGGCTGTGAAAAATGTTTTATGATTTTGATTCTACCACCTCAATCAGAGGCAATCGAAGTCGAAGTCCTGTTATTTCTAAACTAAAACAAAACACTTTATAGTGAGTAGCAAGAGGCTAGGGCCCGACGATGAGGCCTTGGTCAACGTCAGTTCCAACAGCAATTAATGTTCGACATCGATCTTCAATTATTAATTAAATGAAATATCAATTACTATTATCTTATCAATTGACATTCCAAGCATTCCATTCTGCTATCATCTTAGTGCGTGAGTGACAAAGAATGCACGATTTCCCCAACCATTCATGAATGGTTTTACTTGAACCAATCACGAGGAAAAGTAAATGCAATCGTGAATAATATTCTAAAACGAAAATTGATTTAGGACGGTCCAAAACAATGTTTGGTTTTAGTTTAGAACTTGATTGGTGAGTAATTACAAAACATTTTTCACAGCCAATAGAAAAGCTAAGCAAGCGCAAAACGAAAGCAATCACTTCTTACTTTCGACACTCTGTGGGAAAACCACTCTAATATTATTGCTTGACCCCACAAGCTATAATTGACATTCTATTGTTAAAATCCACCTGTTCATACCATGTCACGTACACAGAACTTAGATGCCACTTTGATTTTTTTTCACATTTAGCACAGACCACTCAAGTTTTTATTACTAATAAAGGGTTCTTGCACATCTTGTGGGATACCTGCTGAGCCTTGACTGAGAGAACAGGGAAGCCCATCTGTTTTGTCCAGGAGTTCATGATATTCCCAACTGGTTTGTTGCTAGCCTTGGCCAGGTATTCCCACAGATCATCTAATGAAAACATAAAAGAATAAATCAAGCACATTGAAAGCATGGCAAAAGCCCAGATGGGTCCTGGTCCTTTTTACATTTGTAAACTACATACTAGTATGTATGTATTGCCCCTTTCGTGGCTGAGTACACTATACCGTACAGCAGGTTGGAAATGCCAGTGAAATTCAATATCAGGGCGGCTCTAGTGTGAGGCAGAGAACTTGACAGCTGGAAGGGCATTACCAGCTAGTGGGGCCCAGAATTGTCAGTAGAAACCTCAGAAATGCTTTTTCTGATGTATTATTTCAGGAAACAATATTTGATTTTTCTCAAAAGGTAGTGCATGCCAACCAACAGGAACTCACCAGTTGATGCATTGTTATACTTGAACTTGTTCAGATACTGATTCAATCCAGCTTTGAAGTCCTGTAATAAGAAAATTGACATGCAAACTTTTTATTAAAGAAAGCTAGCTACATGATTGTATTATAGGGAAATCACATGCCTCATGCTAGGTAATTCCATATTAAATTGCACAAGAAAACCTATATCGCTAACGTGGAATTATCGAGTCTGGTATGTGATTGTGATTCTAAAACATATCATAATTATGATATATATGTATTATATATATCATAAAATAACTTAAATATAACATTGTGCTCTATTTGGCAAAACAAATCAAATGAAAAATTAATGAGAGAATGCCGTAATGATTTGATTTAATTGTTGGACCTGGAGGACTATAGAGTGGGTGCCTATTACAGTGCACTTATTTGTTTTTCAAATAAGAAGTGAGATTGTATATAAATGTAAGGACAGACAGATGGACAGACAATTTTATTTGGAGCCAGTTATACTAATGTGTACATTGGCAATAGCCCAAATAAATTTACATAGAGGACAAGTTATATCAATAAATAAAAGTTAATCATAGAATGTTGTCCTTTTCTTTCTTTCTTTTACGCATTCATAGATAAATTTGGCAATTCGTTTTTGCACAGCTCTATCCTTGTTTGGGGGGTTCATGGTTAGTAAAAATACCTCATTAGGTGTCATTCTGTTTATTTTGATTTTCATTTGATCCTCCAAATAATCGAAAAGGTTTTTCCTTATATTGCGGTATGCTAGGCATTTTATTAAAAAATGTTCTTCATCTTTGATGCCATTTGTACAAATGGGGCAAATTCTTTCTTCGGGTATTTTGTAAGGTTTCAATTTCAGTTTCAATTGCTAATTTGTGATTACTAAAGCCTCAGCTATAATTGTCAATGCTATTCTGTGATTGGTATTGGTGACCTGTATGAGGTAGTCTTCACAAATATAGCTGGACTTGGATCTGTGGAAAGTCCTTAATTTATTGCTTTGGTGGGGGTCTTTTCTTTTATCGTTGTTTATGTCACTAAGCCAAGTTTGGTACTCTATGTCCTTTAGTCTCTGGCTTATAATACTCAAAATGGTTTTGCGATCAGGAATTGATGTTTGTACGTTTGTCCATATTTCCCCTAACCCTATATGATACAACAGGGCTTTTACTTTTTGGTGCCAAAATTCTTTGCTTTCCTTTTATATCGTTATATACATGTATTGTACAGGATAACTTGATTTGCTCAGGGTCGTATAGGAAATCTCCCTAGCTCTGCTCTACATGCATTGTTGCTACACAACTTGCTAACGCCTAAGAACCATTTGCAAAATTTAGTTTGGACTGACTCAATTGGGTCTTTGTCTAGTTTTTCTTTACAATCCACCCCCCATACTTCGCTACCGTAAAGTAAAATAGGGGTTATTAGCGCATCAAATAATTTTATGGTCAGATTAATATTTTCTCTAAAATGGTGACCCATTTCTTTCCTTAATTTATACAATGCTTTTAGCGCTACCTTTTTTAGCTCTTGTTTAGCGAGAACAAAATTTCCTTAGGCACTTAATTGAATGCCTAAGTATTTATATGACTTAACATTTGTTAGTTAATTATGACCTCCATATTGAAAAGCATAATTGTTCATAGTTTTCCCACAGTTGTTGAAGATTATTACTTTTGTTTTGTCAAGATTTACATGGAGATCTGATGTTTCGCAAAATTCCTCTAGTTTCTCAAGGTAGCTTTGCAGTCCTTTTGCAGACTTAAAAAATATAACTAGGTCATCTGCATAATTATAATAAACAACTGAATGGCCTTTCATTTAGTTGTATATCATTAACGTTTGTTTGGTTAAGTGTGTCAGGCAAGTCATTTAGGTAGAAATTAAATAGGGTACGAGAAAGCATGCAGCCTTGTTTACTCCGGCATGGCAAGCGAAGGCCGGAGTTGTTAATTGGTCTATTTTAATGGATGATTTATCATTTGAATACATAGATGTCAAGACCACAAGAAATTTGCCGTTTATTCCTGCTTTACCAAGCTTCTCAAACAATGTGTCTTGGTATGCAATCAAATGCTTTTCTGAAATCTACATCACAAGAAAAAAGCAAGTTGTTCACCTTCTTTGGTTTGGTTTTTACGTACATGTACATGTATTTATCAATAAGGGTTTTCAGAATGAAAATGCTATTGGTGGTACAGTGTTTTTTTTCTAAACCCACATTGTTCCGGTTTCAATATTCTTTTTTTCTACTAGGTAATTATAGAGTCTAGTGTTCATTATGGACGTGAATACTTTGCCTAATGACGATAAAAGTGTAATCCCTCTGTAATTTTCTACTTCTGCACAGAAATTGGAAAATCTAGTGGTCCCGCTTCCTCAGTGTGTACGTGTTTTCACTATCACTAATATAATTCTGTTGTTTGAAGTGCTCGTGAAATTCCCGTACTTTATCTATATAAATTTGTTGTTTACTACTCTTCTTAGTGAAGTTGAAAAGCTTGAAGAGTTTTTTCCATACCTGCTTTGAATTCTTAAAATCAACATCAGCTATGTTTTTACTGAAAAATAAGTTCTTTTTGTGTCTGCATAATTTCCTAAAAACTTTATTGCAGTGCAAAAGTGACCTTAGTTGTGCATTACACATGTCGAGCGAAATTTGTTTCCCGAGATATTTTAAGTTCTTTTTCAAACTCACATTCTTCGTCAAACCATAGTTTATTTTGTTTCTGTGTTTTGTTGTTAAATGAGGTGTTTTGGAAGTGCAAGCCAGCTTCTTTGCATGTCAGATAAGGTTCCGGTAAATAATTATGTCATTGTATCTACATTTGTATATTACTATTGTTTAAAGCTCCCCTCAATTTATTTTATGCTTCAGGTGATCCTAGGAGTTCGTTTAGCTTGTCCTTTGTTTTTTCATCCCATAACAACCCTTTGGACTTAGTCAGCGTGATATCATCGGCCGGTTTTTCAGAGACATTCGGTGCAAACTTAATTTTCATAGCGTATGAAAGGTGACAATGGTCCGACAAGTGAGGTTTCAAAGGGTTGACAAACAAGTACCATAAATCATTTAGAATGCTGTTGTTCCCAATAACATAGTCAACAACACTGCTGCCATTATAACGAAAGCAGGTCTTTTTACCTTCTAGGTCACCAATAACCCTCCCATTCAAGATTCGTAGGTTTAGAGCTGTGCAAGTATCTATTAGATTTCTGCCTCTAGCATCGATTGTCTCAACATCATTCTTGCGAATTTCTTTTTTATTGAGCGTCTACCTCATAATCAACCGGTAGGTCTATGAAGGCGTTATTATCGTCCAAAATGAATTCTTGCATGTCCCCGGTTTGTGCGTTGAAGTCACCTTGGACGACACTGTAGAGAAGCCTTAACTCCCCCCCCCCCAAAAAAAAAGCCTTAACTCCCCCCCTAAAAAAATATGGAGACCAGTTTCTGTTTGGTGTGGGAAATAAAATTCTGGTTTATATAACAATTTTTCGGGGGCGTTTATAAAAATATACGATGGGGAGGGGGCGCTAATTGGAATTAGGGGTGCTTATTAACTGTCCAATTTACTTGCAACTCAGGCCACTTATTAGAGATGGGGTGCTTATTGGTTGCAGTCGCTAAATTGAATTATTATGGTACATGTATAGACTATAAGGAGTACATTATTAGTTGCGTATCCATGTGTCCTGTATAATTTATTGTACCTTGTCTCCTATGTACTGGTGGAGCATTCTAATGACAGATGCTCCCTTGCTGTATGAGATAGCATCAAATATTTCATCAATCTCACTGGGGTGTCCAACAGGAACCTAAGACATCAACCATAAATAGATTATGAAGTAAACAGTGGATTGTATCTAGTTTGTTATTAGATTAACATGTGTGTAAACTACACCGTATGTTTTGGGCTTGAAACAATTATGTTAATGAATATGTGGTCGTCATTGTGACTAAAACCAGGTGCCGAAATTGCACCTTAATTGGTGGCAATGCAACTCAATTTTGCCAGCTGGCGACTTACCTAAAGTTTTCACAATGTTCTGAAGCCACACAATGTTCTAAGTAAATTTAGCCAATAAAACATGCCAGCAAATGTTCTTTGTCACATGTCGTGTGTCATTTGAAACTTGAAATGTGGCGACCACAATAATGGTCTTTTGGAGACTAAATTTTTTTGTAAGTCACCAGTTGGCATGTGAAAAAGTTAATTTTGGACCCTGAAAACATTGGATAACTAGTTCCTGTAAAAACTAGTGCTGGTCTGTGTTGGCGGGGAAGATAATTAAACACTGGTATAATTAACTAAACTCAATTAACGTAAGCTAACCACTGTGCAAATAGTGTCACAAAGGGCTAGCTCGGCTACACTAACATTTTCTGGATGTTGTTTGATATGTTTACAATGTACCTCAATGGGATGGCTGTTCTTTAGTGCATCAAGGCCCAGGCCCCTGGCAAGGTCTGTAGTGACAAACTGTGTCCAGATATCATACTCTGCAAAGCAGTGGTCAACACAGAGATACTCTATCCATGACGCAAAGCCTTCATTAAGCCAAAGGTGGGTCCACCATTCCTATTTAGTTTAAATAAATGTGTTTCAATGCTGCAGTGCCGGGTAACCACATTCAATTATAAAGCACTAGTATTGTGTTCATAGATTAGTATTATATATTTTGTGTTCCGTTTCAATCCACTTTCAGATAGTGGTAAAGAGAAACAAATAAAGAGAAACAAATAAAGAGAAACCCAAAAATAATAAGTTTGGGAAAACTTTTAAAAGCAACTTTAAAAAGCAATGGACACATGTTCCACTTCGTTTGATTTCTAGAATGAACACTGTCAAGTATCAACTTTATTTATTAATCTGCATGCAGTAACTGGTAGTAGTTAGACTGTTATACATTGTACCTCGTAAATTCAAAGAAAAAGTAATGTCTGCTTGCCCAAGCACTGAAGTAGTTTTCAATATGCAAGCACAAAATCTGAGCCATTACAAAATTTTGGAGTTTTGTGAACTATCAGCTGCATGGTACCATGGCTTCTAAACTCTGCTTTTACATTTTTGAAGGCTTGGAAAGCCACCCATGAAATGTAAAAAGTGAATTGTAAGCATGGGAACAGTCCCTTGTGATTGGCCAATGGCAAATGTATTGTCTGGAAGGTAGACTCTGACTGGATCGTAAGACAACAAGGCTTGCATATTAAAAATGTATTAAGCACTCAGGTAAGTCAGAGTGAAAATATATGTCTGGTATAAGAGGCTAGCAGTATTCAGCAGTGCAACTTGATATCATTACTTGCAGCACATTAAAGTAGCAAAAACAAATATTGCACATGTTAGAAGTACAATGTACCTCTATCAGCTTTACATGTAAATTTTCCTCAAGTTTCAAAAGTGATTAGTCAATTGTACAATGTAGCTCTAGCTATTTGCAGGTTAGTGTTTTCTCTCCAAGTGTACAGGAAAAATGAAGTTGAAAGTTTAATAGTTTTACATGTATGCACTCAAGTTAAACAATATCAAGTAAATTAATTTGTACGTTGCATTAATCAACCATTCAACTAACTAAAGGTACATTACACCCTCCACCAATAGTTAATTCAGATGATTTCATGGAGGATCTTGCGCTTGTTTATTTTCAGAGCTTACCATGGTCACCTGAAAAAAAAACACTGTAGTTGGTTACATGTAGAATACAAACTACTGTAAAGTACATACAATCATGCGTCAAATGTACATTTGTACATCTCAGCTTATAGACAGATTTCAGTTGACATCATTGTTTGTAAACATTTTGCCTCATTAATTAGCGTAAATCAGACTTCCAACTACAAGTAAACAGAGTCCATAAAATTGAAAGTGTATCACACTTGGTAATCACTGAAAAATTGATAGAAAAATCTGTTAAAGTGCCCCAACAACAAAAGTTTGAGATTGTGATTTTTTTACGTATTTATAAAGTAAAGTAACTATTATAATATTTTTCCTATCCAAACACCTGTCATGGGTGAACTTACTCAATGTTATGGGTGATGGTCGCTATGTTCGATTATAAGGAACGGGTGCTTAAAAAGATATTGACAACCCTGATTGGTACCCACAACACAAACCATTCTCAGCTATTGGTACCCACAAACCATTCTCAGCTATTGGTACCCACAAACCATTCTCAGCTACTGGTACCTACAAACCATTCTTGGCTATTAATTGGTACCCACAAACCATTCTTGGCTATTAATTGGTACCCACAAACCATTCTTGGCTACTGGTACGCCATTTTCAGCTATTGGTATCTCAGCTATTGGTACCCACAAACCATTATCAGCTACTGGTACCCACAAACTATTCTCAGCGATTTCTTCAGGGTCGTCAACTTAAGGCATCAGGCCATGGTTTAAATATTTATTATCAGATTAAGCAGCTGCCTGCCACCTTTTCATTCAATGGTTTCTCACAGTATTTAATAATTTATATAAAAGGTATTAATTGCAGTAAGTACAAAGGTAATCAAAACGTAGAAGAATAACAGGAAAATAGATATTACCATAAGTAATAAAATAAACAATAATTTATACATGAATACATTACTTGTACATACAATTTTGTAATATGCATTGTAATGAAACAGAAAACCATTTAACATTTACAACTCCATTAGTCTGACAATGATATGAAAAAGTTGATAAAAAAATTCCAAATTATATAAAAAAAATTTTTGACATTTTTGGTCTGACTTGCTTACAAGTACTTAATTTCAGGTCACAGTCCCTAAGTATTAAAATACACTTAATGCCTGACCTTAAGTTCAGGTCACAGTCCCTAAAATAATATTAAAATACTTACTAAATTTCCAAACCATTGATGAGCAATTTCATGTCCTGCACCAATAAATAAAAACATTTGTCATAATTATAGCTTAGTAATGTTGCGAGCTACATGTATGATCGATTGGTCAAATTGTGGGGCCAATTTAATATAACTTTTACATACAGTGTAGATGTGTATTTTACAAGTTTCGCCAATGTCTTAGGTAAAGCAACAATGGCCAGACTAGTAAAATACATGTGTAAACGTTTTATTGAATTGGCCTCTGGTCTCAAAGAAAATGAAGGAAAAAAAATAACATAACCTTGTTCGCTTGGTCCATACCTTAAGTTATGAATCTTCGTTTTCCCCCTTTTTTACAGGCCGCCCACATGCATCATGTTTGGGCCATAAAGAATTATAGATTATTTTGCAAGATTCATTTTGGGGTAATCAATAATTATAATTACACTTTCTCCTTCCAAATAATTTGGTCTGAAAGAAGTTTACCGTTATATAAACAGACTACAGACTACTGTAAAGAGTAGGTTAAAGTCTGGCTAAAATTCACTCTAATTGTGTACAGCAAACACAGCCAGTGCTTGACCTTAGCGGTAGTCCACTAGTCCTGGACTAGTAAGAAATGTTTCTGGACTAGTAAAAAAATAGAGCCACAAGACTAGTAACTATTCTATAATGTTGTAATGTTTAATAAAAGATAAAAACAAAAACATGTTGTCCTGTGATTGTTGTTTCAACGAGTTTCTTCGCAAACATTCCGAAAACAATTGCGAAAAAGCCGAGAAGACTGAACAAGGCTGAGGCGAGGACTGGGCACTAGTCAGCCCCAGGAGCTCCTGTGTAGGCCACTATCGCCATCATCTTTGTTTTGACTTGTTCACTCATGTGTGTATCATGAAAGGCTTAGAGATCAGCAAATATTGGCATGCCGGGACTGCCAGGAATTTTCTCTGGACTAGTAAATTTTCAGCTCTACTAGTCCCAGGACCAGTGATTAAAAAAGTTAAGGTCGAGCACTGACAGCCAAGGAAAATACATGTATTAAAGTGCATACATGTATAAGCCCTAACCAGTTATGGATGGTCAGTGAGCTATTTTGGTATATACTAAAAATCGTGTGACCAATGAAGTCATCGTTACATCATCACCACTAAGTGAATCGTGGGAAAATAATACCATACCTGTCCAAGTTTGAACTGTCTGGCATTACAAATGAGGGAGATATGGGCATGTAGTTAACATCACGTAACTGATGACGTCATCGATACATCATCACCCCTAGGTGATTGATAGCAACCCACTACCATGTCTGTCCAGGTTTTAGCTGGCTGGCATTAGATATGAGCGAGATATGGGCATGTACTTAAAATCATGTGACCGATGATGTCATCATTACGTCATTACCACTAGGTGCTTGATAGGGACCCACTACCATATCTGCCCAGGTTTGAGCCGGCTGGCATTAGAAATGAGGGAGATATCTGCATGTACATGTACTTAATATCATGTGACCAATGACGTCATCACCTCTAAGTGATTGATAGGGACCCATAACCACGTCTGTCCAGGTTTGAGGCAGCTGGCATTAAAAACGAGGGAGATAATTTATGGGCATGTACTTAAAATCATGTGACCGATGACGTCATCGTTACGTTATCACCACTAGGTGCTTGATAGGGACCTACTACCATGTCTGTCAGGTCTGAGCATGCTAGCATTAGAAATGAGGGAGATATGGGCATGTACATGTACTTAAAATCAGGTGAGCGATGACGTCTTCATTACGTCATCACCACTAAGTGATTTGTGGGGACCCAATACCATGCCTGTCCAAGGTTGAACTGTCTGGCATTAGAAATAAGGGAGATATGGGCATTTACTTAAAATCACATGACCGATGTCATCGTTACGTCAACGCCACTAAGTGATTGATAGGGACCCACTACCATGTCTGTCCAAGTTTGGAGTGTCTGGCATTAAGAAGGTACCGTCAATACATCTTCTCCTGCATGACCAAATCTTTCAATTGTTGGACGCGTACCATAAACATCCGTAAATATATCTTCTGAATATCGAACACTATTCGGACAGCCAACGGAGAGTCTCCGATGTACACAGAAAAAAATGATCTACATGTACACACCATAAAATGATGAATAAATTAGCTACTGACCCACTCCAATAACTTGTGTTCTGCGCTTGCACACATCCACGAGTTAAAAATAGATAATTTGTCTCTACCAGTATGCTTTTGTATAATAAGTGATGTTGGTGATGACATCACATCATTAGCATATTGGAAATATAAACCTTCACATCTTGTAGACGTAACACCCAAATCAAGAAATATTCTACCGTTGGACTGTCAGTCTATCCACTTGATGTACAATCGATATCAAACTGGCAAGGGCTTATTTATTACCGTGAACACCCATGTATAAGCCGCACCCGTAGATAAGCCGCACCCCAAGTTTTGAAGCTTGAATTTAGGAAAAAAACTTTTTTTGAAAAATAAAAAAAAAAATTAGAAAATCTTTTGTCCAAGTTCACAAACGCTTGAACTTGATGCCAAACTTCTTCCCAAAAAAAATATATATTTTGTTGTTGTTCATAAAAGCTCGTACTTGAAGCAAAACTTCATCAGATAGTCATAAATACATTATAAATCGCAACTTTAATTCGATCGAATATGGTTCAACTTGCCTTGTCATTTCTTATGTATATTTTAACCTGCAGTCTTTAAATCACTCCAGAATTCTTCCGCTTTTATTCTCCCATTAACTAACAACAATTCCAAGGAACTGCTTAATTTCTACTTACCGCGTAAGTAACAGCCTGGGTCCGATTCCCAGGGTGACATCATATACTTAATTCGACTTTGCAATAATTTGAATAAATACTCAGGATTTTGTCTAAAATGACTTTTTTCTTTACTAACAACTCACAAACTTCATGTATGTATATTTTCTATAAATCAATGTTGTTGTGATACATGTAGAAAGGCGCCATGGAGGATAATGCATTAATGAGATGTCACCCCAGGGATCGACCCAGGCTTTTTACTTAGTAATATGGGGTCATGGGTCAGGAAAGGTCAGTTTTCAGCATTTCAAACAAGCGTAGAAAATAGAGTATTATCTGTAAACCAAAAATTTCTTCGCAGAAGTACTCAAAACCTTTCACAGGTTCATATTAAGTAGAAAAACTTCAAGAAGGGTTAGAGGCAACTTAATAATTATATTATTTTTAAGAGGTACATGTACATGTATGATGTAGTCACCAAATAATATTATACATCAGCTAAAACGTTTCTAAAGAGCTCAACAACTAATGAATTATGCCTTTGTTACTTACTGTAATATGAACCTACCAACAACAAGTGCAACCCACTGTTTAGCAGCAGATGACGAATTCTCAGGATCAATCAACAGAGCTGTCTCCCTATACAACAGTAAGATCAGTATTATAGGAGGGTCATACAAAAATATCAGCCAATGTGTTAAGACAGCTGGCTTAATTAATATTACTCTATTACAATAATAGCAGATTCCATGTACATAGTACATCCAAGACACAAAACTGTATTCACCTCCTAATATTCTTGCCACATGAATTTTGTTTTCTTCTCTTGAAACATTTGCAATGATATAATGGTGTTAATTTGAATTCATATGGGTAACCAACCAACCTACAATTTGTACATGTACCTACCTACCATGTACAAACCAACCAACCTACCTGATAACCAACATACCTACCAACCATGTACCTACATTGTACCTACCACCTACCATGTACCAATCAACCTATCTACACCAACCAACCAGCCTACCCCACCTACAGTACCGCCGGGAATTATAGGGACATTTACCGCGGCTGTCAATGCCCGAGGTTTTACCGCGAAAAACTGCGGTCATTTTTGCGGTGACCGCGGTCACTCCTGAGGTCGCCGCGGTCACTTTTGAGGTCGCCGCGATAATCGTGCCGCGGTGGTCATGCCGCGGCGCTAACCGCGACCGCATGTAACATCTACATGTACATCTCATACATTTTACTTTGAAGCAGTTGGCTTCGTTAGAACGTGAGCGTGAACGGCGGTCTCGAGTAAGAAAGACAACTTACGAAAATTAACAGAAGATTATTAACGAGCCGTGTGTTAAAAAAATGCTTATTTTAAAGCAGTTGGCTTCGTTAGTTAATCAGAACGCGAACGGCGGTCTCGAGTAAGAAAGACAACTTACGAAAATTAACAGAAGATTGTTAGCGTGCCGTGGCTTAAGAAATGCTTAAAAAGAAGCGGTTGGCTTCGTTACAGTATTGTGCAAAAGTCATGCAAACATATTTCGACGAATTTCGCTCTTTGTTCAGCGACATTTCAACGATTTGTCAAACGAAAATTTGGACCAGTTATCGAAGTATCGTGATCCAAAACGTGTCTGTTGATTGCACAATTACGTATTTTAACCTTTCTTTCACTAGGATTAAATTCGAATTCAAACAAACAGTTTTACAAACGTACGGTAAGATGGTTTTGGTAAATACCCTGCGTGCCAGAGGCATCAAAAAGTTGAGATTCTTACTGCGCAGTATAATAAAAGTTCCTGTCAATCGTGAACTGTCAGCCAGACGCGTGTCTCATTTCTGACACAAATACCGCGGGGAAAGTAATTTCCATTTACGCGAATTGACTGATCTGATTCGATGCATTAAAGCTCTTAATTCAAAAGGAATTGCACTTTCCGAGTAGAAGTTTTCTGGTAAGAGTATAGAAGTTTTTGTACGTCTTTCAATATGACAAACGTTGCTTCAAAACTCTGTCGCTGTTCTGTAAAAACATCAGACTGACACGTTCACGCCTGACTGATTGCACGTGGAAATTCAGACTCCAAGAAGAGTTGAGAATTTAATATGCAAACATTTACGATTATTTCTGCGGAAACCTTTTGATACTAGTAACAAGACAAGGATCTGCCGTAAATGTGAAACTACACTGAAGCAAAAGTTTATTTGGTTTTAAGAACGCGAACGGCGGTCTCGAGTAAGAAAAACAACTTACGAAAGTTAACAGAAGATTGTTAGCGGGTCGTCTCTCAAGAAATGCTTATTTTGAAGCAGTTGGTTTCGTTAGTTAATAAGAACGCGAACGGCGGTCTCAAGTAAGAAAGACAACTTACGAAAGTTAACAGAAGATTGTTTACGAGAAGTTTAATGCCGGTGATCGTTCTTTGGGAGTTTAGGCTCAATGCATAAGCTGTTTGTCATCCATCACATTCAAAGCTTTCAAGTACGAAGACTGCTAACAACGTACATGTATGTCCATTGCGGCACCGCGGCAAGCACCTCGGTTTATCACCTCAGTTTGCAACCGCGGCGTCCTCAAAAACTATTGCGGTCATTTGTGCGGTGACCGCGGTCATTTGTGCGGTGACCGCGGCGCCGTACTGCGGCTCCGCATCTGGTGCATGAGGTTTTTCCGCGGTCGGATGTCCCTATAATTCCCGGCGGTACTGTACATTGTACCTCGACCTACCTACATAATAATTATTATTGTACCAACAAACCAACCTACCTACCTACATGTACCTGCCTATAGGCTACCTACCTATCATATAAAAAAATAGCCTCTGTGATAAGTGCAATTAAATGCATAAGGGACTTTGTCCCCCACAAAATACTTCTTATGGTTTACAATGCTTTAGTTCAACCGCGCTTTAATTACTGCAGTGTGGTGTGGGGTAACTGTAACAAAGGCCTTTCTAAAAAGCTCCAAAAACTTCAGAACCATGCCATGAGCATAGTAACTTTTTCAAGTTATGATATCAGTGCCGAAGAGTTATTTACGTCTCTAAATTGGAAAAAGCTTGATCATCAACGTAAAGTAGATAAATCAATGTTGGTGTATAAAGCTTTGCATAATGAAACCCCAGAGTATTTGAGCTCAAAATGTATTAATAGATCTGAAATAACACATTTTAGTCTAAGATTAATTCAGAAAATAAACTGGCAGTACCGCTCCCGCACACAGACTATTACAAAATAAGTTTTAGTTATAGCGAAGTGGTGCTGTGGAACAGTTTACCCCAAAACCTAAGACAGGCATCATCACTGACAGACTTTAAAGTGCAAGTACAATGTATCATGTCAAAAAAAAATCATATTGTACTATTGTGTTCGTTTCTCACAAAAAGGTATTGATCTTGCAAATTTTGTAACATTTCTGGCATTTAATCCCTAATTTTGGTTACTTTTCATGGATCCTGTGACATCATAAGATTAATCAACTCCCTCTCTAGAGAAAACTACTACAATAGAATCCCGTAGGTTTTCATTGTGACATCACAAGATGAATCACTCCTGCAATTCAGCGTTTATCCTAGTTTAATTTCTGCTCCTGCCTCTCAAAGTTAGACAACTGAAGTATAACACAAACAGAATTTGGGGCAAAAAGAGTTCATGTTGTTTTATGGCAATACTTGCACTTTAAGTCTGAAATAATTTGCCATGACTTTCAGGGTGATATGTCATAATAATGACACACGATAAACACAGTGTCTTTGTAATGCAGGATTTTTAGTTTGTTTGATCATGTAGTTTAGTTTCTAGTAGTATTATGGTATTATTCGTGTATTATTAGTGTTAGAATTATTAGTATTTGATGGAAATCATTATGGCTATTTTATTCTTATTTTTTGACTTTTTATTGTTATTATATGTTACATTATTATATATATTTAAGCCTGAAGGACACACCATGTATTAATAAAGTTTTATCCTATCCTAGCCAACCTACCAACCTACATGTACCTACAAATGTACCTACCAACCAACCAGCCTATCTACCTACCAGCTCGAGATATTACTTGAGATCGCCGTTCACGTTCTTATTAACTAACAAAGCCAACTGCTTCGTAAGACACGGACCGCTAACTTTTGTTTTTGATCACACTTCATCAGTCATCTTTCTACTCGAGACCGTCATTCGCATTCTTATTAACTAACGAAACTAACTGCTTCAAAACAAGCATTTCTTAAGATACAGCCTGCTAACAATCTTCTGTTAACTTTCGTAAGTCGTCTTTCTTATTAGAGACCGCTGTACGCGTTCTTATTAACTAACGAAGCCAACTGCTTCAAAATATAATGTATGAGATGTACATGTAGATGTTACATGAGGTCGCCGTTAGCGTGCGGCAGGACCACCGCGGCGACCTCAAAAGTGATGCGGTCACCTCAAAAAATGACCGGGGCATTTCATGCGGCACAGCCATGGTAAATGTCCCTATAATTTCCTGCGGTACTGTACCTACCAACCAACCCCACCTCAGTGCCTGTCTGCCCATACAAGCCTACCTACCTACATTTGTACCCACATGTATACCTACCCACCAACCAACTTTACAATGTACAAGTACCAACCTACAATGTACCAGGTGGGCTGGTTGATTACTGTAACATTTACATGTTTGTACAAGTGTGTAAATATGGTCAGATAGCTGTCTACTAGCCTCTTCTATTTGTCAGCCAGTACTCTATACTGGAACAAAATGTTTTTTTTGGTACGTATAGCCACACGAAAAAATAAACAGCCCCAGTTTTTTCCAGACAGCACAGTTACAATTGTTATCAGACAAAACACTGGCATAATTATATATGTCATCCCAAATAGCAGTCTTTATCACAAAAATAACCTTGTGAAGCACAGTTGAATATACTCATGAATATAGAATTTACCCTACATGTATATAAATGAATACCTTTACCTTTATCCCATACATCATGCACATTATTTAAAAAATCGATTTTTGCTTAGTTTGTAAATATGTCATATATATATTCATTACAACATCAGCAAAGGAGATGTCATATAGAAATTATAATTATTGTAATACAAACAAACAAAATACTGTATCAACAAAGAAATAGCTAGAATGAAAAATGTAGTGACCAACCTGTAAGTTACAAGCCCCCAGTTTTCCATGGCACCTAATGATACAATAGAGTAAGTCGATTTAACAAGTAGAAAACAGGAATCTAACTACATTGTACTATCAGACTGAGGTGATTTGCAGTATGGCATCATTTGCTTACAGCATTCAGAATCCTTTTCTAATTCTTTTTCTTATTCACATTTTTTAACTCCTTTGAGAATTATACCAACTGAAGACAGCTAGACCATGGAAGAATAAAAGAATATCATCTGAAATGAATTCTGGTACAAAGTTGCAGTACATGTAATTGTGATGTCATACATAAATGCAAATTGCCTATTACAATGAACATGTTTCCAAGACTATGTTTTACATACCTGCTGCAAAATCAGGAATGGCTATCAAGTCCATTTTAGGAAGAGGATAGCTGATACCAAAGTAATCTTTGTAAAATGGTAGGGTCTTGACAGCAACCTTGTTGTGATAGAAACAAAGTAAATTGTAATATTAAAGGTTCTTAATCTGATTAAAGCAGCTGTAGTCATCAGGTTTCTGGCCATCATTATAAATACTGTATCACAAATCCGTAAATTGGAAAGTTTTGTTTTCTTTTTACTGTGATTGGTTATTGTTGTCTAAGTGATCCTCAGGTTACAGTAGTCACAAAGTAAAATATATTTGAACCATTTTATCCAGGGAAAACCCAAAACCCAAGGCATGTACAAATGTGTATCTGACACCCACCTCTAGAGCAAACTGGCCCTGTATACTCTTGCCCTTAGGAGTGTAGACTCTGACATCAACACCATCAGCATCTTTGTCCTCCACATAATCAAATTCACCAACTACAAATGCCAGTAGGTATGTGGACATTACTGGAGTGCGTGCATATTTGACAACCTTGAGAGAGTTATCATTGTTGACTTCCTTCTCCTCAATAACATTCTGCACATACAGAAATAACAAACTAAGTTTATAGAAATTATATTTGTACATGCTAACCTTCATGTAAACACAAATATAATGTACATGACTGTACAGTATTATTATAATTTGTTATATTGATTTGTTTAAGGGTAAGAAACTCGTGTGCATGCTTTATTGACAGCACATGCCAACTGTACTATGAACAAAACAAAAAAACGAATACTGCAAGGCTGCAGAAGTAATGCAGTAAGTGCATGTAACAGTCCAACAAAATTTCTCAATAGTAACCTAATTTTAATGATTAAATTGTGGCTAAATGTAATTTAGGCATAGTTAACCTCGAGACAATGCTGACCAGCGGTCGTCCCCATACGAGACAGGGTTGGGGTGGCCCAGGGGTTTGCTAGTGTCACGAGTACATTGCTTGTTGTGGCATTCTTAGCATTTCGCTGATCGTCGCGGATCTCTGCTTGTTTGCTTGCTTTGCTTGTTTGCTGATTTTTGCGGATCAGTGCTCTATTAGCCGTTAGTGTCATGGCAAGACGAACGAGAAATAGTTTGGACAGCAGCATGTTTACAGCATCATCCACGGAATCGTCAGTGCCCACTACTTCGGCGACCACGTGCTCTTTCCCGTTTCCATTGGCAGGAATTTTGGCAGTTGGTACCCAAGGCCAAGTCCATTCCAGTGCTAATTCCACAGCAATTCCTGGAGGACCTAATCTCTCCCAATTAGAACGTCGTTGCAGGAACTTTCTATAGACTGAGGGTCTTGCCTTGTCTACTCGCAATACATATGCTTCCGCTCAAAATAGGTTTGTGAATTTTTGCCAGCAGCTTGGGAAAGTTCACCCAAATGGTTCACCTTGTCCAGCAGAGGAATGGACTCTATGCCTCTTTGCTACGTTTTTGTCAGATTCCGTCCAACATTCAAGCATTAAAGTATACCTCTCTGCCATTAGATCTCTTCACATTGAACAGGGCCTCCCAGACCCCTTAATTAATTGTTTACAACTTCAGAGGGTGGTGCGTGGCATTAAACGCAGGCAAGGTTGTTCGTCATCCCAACGCTTACCAATCACTGATGACATCATGATGGTCATCTTTGGATCCTTGGATTTGAGTCTACCAGATCACTGTATGTTTTGGGGAGCCTGCACTCTTGCATACTTTGGCTTCCTCAGATCAGCCGAATTTACAGTTCCAAGTTTGGCCAGTTTTTCTCAAGCTATCCACCTGTGTTTTGGAGACGTAGCAGTGGACTCTGGTGTAGCTCCATCCTGCATGCGAATAAAGATTAAGGCCTCTAAAACAGACCCGTTCCGCAAAGGGTGTTTTATCCACATTGGGTTGGGAAAGTCTCCCCTGTGTGCAGTGCATGCAATGATGGCATATTTGTCAATCAGAGGCATTGAATGGATGTGGTCCTCTCTTCCTGCTGCAAGGTGGCCAGCCATTGACACGAACTCTCCTCACTAGTTGGGTAAGGCAAATTTTGGTGGCAGCAGGAGTTCCTGGCAACTATTCGAGTCATAGTTTTCGCATCGGAGCAGCGACTGTGGCAGCTCGCAGTGGTATCCCTGATCGTCTTATTCAAGCAATGGGCCGATGGAAAAGCAATGCCTATCAGCTTTACATCAGAACACCTACTGAAGCATTGGCGCGTCTGTCACACCAGCTGGTCTAAAGGCAAGCTTGTAGACTAGGGGTATGTACGTCTTGCTAGTTCTCTGTGACTTTGCATAATTATGCGGGGGGAATGGTGCTTGGGGGATTGTTTGGAGTCGGAGGTTCCATGTTACCCTTTCACAAGGCCCCTCCGTTCTCCAAGCACCTTGGAGTATGGATATTGGTGGTGGGCTGTGATTCGGTTGCCATGGTAACCTCCTTGCGTCGTCGGTAGGTTGAATCGTTTGTGCATCCCCACCCTGGAAAGGCACCTACCTCCAAGCTCATCTATTGGTGATGAGTTTAAATTGTGGCTAAATGTAATTTAGGCATAGTTAACCTCGAGACAATGCTGACCAGCGGTCGTCCCCATACGAGACAGGGTTGGGGTGGTCCAGGGGTTTGCTAGTGTCACGAGTACATTGCTTGTTGTGGCATTCTTAGCATTTCGCTGATCGTCGCGGATCTCTGCTTGTTTGCTTGCTTTGCTTGTTTGCTGATTTTTGCGGATCAGTGCTCCCTCCCTCCCTCCCTAATGGTAAGTGTAGGATTAGGTAAGTATTCCACTGAATCTTCAGTGTGACGGGTGCCATGTGGTGGGCTGTGATTCGGTTGCCATGGTAACCTCCTTGCGTCGTCGGTAGGTTGAATCGTTTGTGCATCCCCACCCTGGAAAGGCACCTACCTCCAAGCTCATCTATTGGTGATGAGTTTAATAAGCAAATAATATAATAATACAGGTTGGTATATGGTTCCACAAATAATAATAATAATAAAGTACCAACCTATACATCTCTTTTCAAAAGAGATTTCAGATAAATATACTTACCATGTTTGACAAGGCCACCCTGTCCTTTGGTACTACAAGGGTCACATCAAATGTTGCCTTATGTGCAGGCTCATCCCAGCAGGGAAAGGCACGACGAGCATCAGTTGGCTGAAAAAATTATCAATCTCCATGAAAAACAAATAAAATTAAGATCATCAATGTTATAAAATTTAATTGGCATGGGGTTCCTTTAAAAAAAAAAGGGTTTAAATTTCAGGTACCGGTACTCATCAGCTGGCAGAGTTGCAAGCTACTATTCTTGGGTTGCTTTATAATCCTAGTACTGTACATACTTTTGCCAAATAATAGAAATGAGATGTTTAATTACCAAAACAGAACTCAAAGATTTATTTGACACAGCCGAGAGTTAAATAGCCTGATTCTCAGATGGTACGAGGTTGTCCACTCACTTCCTGGGAAGTGAGCACTGCTTGGACATAGAATTACCTGATGTACCATCTGAAAATCAACTGAGAGTAAAAAGACCTACATGTACAAGTAAGTTTTGTGAGTAAGTATATGCTTGGCCATCTCGTTTGATCAGATTCTTTCTTCAAAATTCAAGTTTTAATTCTGCATATGTGAATAATAATGAGCTGTGTACTTTCTTATTTGAACCTTAAATTTATTTACTTTGATCAATTCTTTATGAAACCCCCAGGCCTGGTAAAGTATTTCTTAGCTCATCTAGATAATGATAATAATTTAATATTTTAATTGTTATCGCAGGCTGATTATATTATGGCAACTTAATTATTAAAGGGGAACTGAATCCTAAAATCAACCCAACATCTATACAAACATGTATTTTGAAATAAATAGGTTATGCTATTTTATTTTTCTGTGTTGCGTGTCCAGGAAGAGAAAATCCAAAAACCTTTCTCACAGCCTCCGCTATGTACAGACGGCTCAAGTCTTGTAATTTGTGACATCACGTGCAGGGAATAAATTAGTTTTGCCATGATGCTATCCCCAACATTGAATAGCGGAACTAATAGCTTCTAATTACAGACCATTGTGTAACTTTTCTTTGTGCTGGAGGTGTGATTGTTTTTCCTTGGTATGTGTGACAATTATGATATGGGAAAATTTGCACTGAATTGAGCCGCCACACAATATAGATTTTTCAGTGGAAAATCTATCCTGGGTACCAGAGATTCTACTGCCTCCCTTCACGAAAGCCGAGGAGGGAAGCGACGAGAGTTGAGGAGGGAAGCGACGAGAGTTGAGGAGGGAAGCGACAAGAGTCGAGGAGCGAAGCGATGAGAACCTCTGGTGGCACGGCTTGCCAATCTCACTTCCATGTTCGAACTTGGTACAGAATTTGTACCAGGCTTTAATTATTGGTTAGTTATAATTAGGAATGATATCTGTCGATATGATTGGCTAGATAACCGAGCGAACGAAAAACCAGTTGTGGGTTTACATTCAATCAAGATGATGACAGAAGACTCCATGCAAAAGTATTTCTCTGAGCAGTTTCTGTAACATTCAAGTCCCTTTTCCCATAGATCGAAAGTCTCAAACCTCAACAAAAAGAGTCAATTTTGAAATTCATGCAGAAGATGTTTTTGCCATGCTGCTTACTGGATGGGGAAAGTCTTTGGTGTTTGAAATGATTCCCGTGATGTGTTCGATTCGTTCTTGAACTTGAAAGGTCTGCCTTGTCCTCAGAAATTAAGCGAAAGCCACTGTTATAGTTGCGTGCCCTTTAAATTCACTTGTGGAATCACACAATCGCATTAGAGAGCTGGAGAGTCAAGGAATCAAGGCATGTTCGCTATAAAACAGGTTTCAGGAGTCTTTTGCATAATCTGAATTTCGAACACACAAGTAGTTGGCATGTGTAGCGCAAATCAGTGGTGCGGAAAAGTGTAAACATGTATTTGACAGCTAACAGAGGTCATTGACTGCAAAACTGGTTATTCGAGAAATGTGATACTAGTTCGAACATGGAAGTGAGATTGGCAAGCCGTGCCACCAGAGGTTCTTGTCGCTTCGCTCCTCGGTGCCTAGCTTTCGCGAAAGGAGGCAGTAGAACCTCTGGTACCCAGGGTATGGAAAATCAAACTTGGAGACTAATTTTCTTCTCATAGATGCGCAACACAGAAATTAAAATAAAATAGCAGAACTTATTTCTTTTGAATACAGTACCGCCAAGAAACATATGTACATTTATCGCGATTTGCTCGCGAGCAGATCGCGATCACTAAGTGTGATCTGCTCGCATCGTGCTCGCAATATGCTCGCGATCACATCGCAAAATGATCACGATCAACTGGTGATCGCGGTCACAGAATCGATTCTCAACAGAAAAAAACGTAATGTATCTGACTGCAATTTCTGACCGTTTAGCAAAATGTTTACTTCGAAGCTGTGAGTTGGCTTCATTTGTTGACGGCGGTGTTGAGTAAGAAAGACAACGCATCGAGTGTGAACGAGAATAAAATCTTTTGGTCAAAGATTGTTCTTAAAGAATGTTTACTTCGAAGCAGTTGGCTTCGTTTGTTAATAAGAACGCGAACGGCGGTATTGAGTAAGAAAGACAACTCATCTAGTGTGAACAAGAATAAATGTTTAGTCGAAGATTGTTAGCGGGCCACCTGTCTTAAAGAATGTTTACTTCAAAGCAGTTGGCTTCGTTTGTTAATAAGAACGCGAACGGCGGTATTGAGTAAGAAAGACAACTCATCTAGTGTGAACAAGAATAAATGTTTAGTCGAAGATTGTTAGCGGGCCGCCTGTCTTAAAGAATGTTTACTTCGAAGCAGTTGGCTTCGTTTGTTAATAAGAATGCAAACGGCGGTGTTCAGTATTAAAGAAAGACGACTCATCAAGTGTGAACGAGAATAAAAGTTTAGTCGAAGATTGTTAGCGGGCCGCCTGTCTTAAAGAATGTTTACTTCGAAGCAGTTTGCTTCGTTGTTAGGGCCAAATCGCACTGGGACAAGTTCTGTCAATTTTACATAAAAAGCTGTCATTGCTACACTTGTCACAGTGCGATTGCCTTTTCTGTGATTGTAGAAAAATTCCTAAGGACAACAAAACTTCAAAGTTTCAGAATGTTTCACTGCAGGACAAGTGAAACAATGCAGAACAACATTTTATAGAATAAACACAGGCTATTGTTTTTGAAATTAAACTGTCATATTTGTCATAATTATAATTATAATTATTAGTAACGCGGTGAACCGTGACCTTGTGCTGTTCTTGAGAAAGAAAAGGTAAACATATTTTGAGAAAACAAGAAATCCAAGTGCGATGGTGCATTTCAATTTTCAAATTTGTCAGGGTTGTTTGGGCAAAATATTTTTGGCACATTTAAAATGTTATCCTTTAGTGCGATTCGGCCCTTAATAAGAACGCGAATGGCGGTGTTGAGTAAGAAAGACAACTCATCAATTGTGAACAGGAATAAGAGTTTAGTCAAAGACTGTCTTAAAGAATGTTTACTTTGAAATGCCTGCAATAAATATCTCATTTACTATAAACTTTGAATTGTGAATAAAATAATTGTGTGGATGAATTCTGGTGGTCTTGTCCTTTATTACTATGAATGTTGAACGGAATATGCTAATTTCGCACCAGTTGTTGTCAATGTAGTAACGGAAGCTAAAATAATTCAAGTATAGACGTTTTTGCACGTCTTTCATTAGCAACGTGGCTTTAGAAACCTGGCTTCAAAACTCACTTCAAATCTCACTTCAAAACTTCACGTTCCCATAAAGTTTCAGCGATTTTGACAGGCCTGTCAAAAATCGAGACTAACACGCCTGACTGATTCAGACTCCAAGAAGTTGAGATTTTAATTTCGAAAACATGCCTTTAGTTAGCACTGCAAACATTTGCAATGATTTTAACTGAAACCTCTAACAACACAAGGTTTGAAACTACAGAAGCAAAAGTTTATTTGGTGTTTTGCTTTGCGCTTTAAGCACAGGGAACCCAAGCTCTGTTTGTGTTTTAAATTATAAGGGTTTGTATGGGATTTTTAACGAGTATTTGGTTGTATTTGTTAAGCCAGAAATACTGAAATAAAATCAATGAAAACTTACCTGAAGTCTTTATCTGTTCTTCATTGGGCTCTGTATACAATTTCAGCGAATTCTGTTGAAATTTTATCCCTCGACCTCTCCAGCTAAGAAAGAAAGCAAGGGAGGACGCAACCGCCATTTCTCGATGCCAATCACTCGAACATCGCGCTCGAATTTGCATCCAAAATCAATGCCAACCGCAACTAGACCTCAAATAATAGCACAACAGTATCTATTCCAAGAGCCTCGTGCCGTCTAATTTCAACAATCCCCATTTCTCGAGCCTAAATCGAACACGATTTGAAACAAATCCGCCCGTTGGGATCCGTGACTGACACTTGTTGCCAACACATAGCAACGGCAAATCGTCCCAAAGTTCACGGGCTCAGAATGATACATATACGTTATTTTGAAAGCCGTCTTCAAGCAAACGGCTCTATGGTACAGTGGTCTAGAGTTCGCGCGTTCGATCCAACGACCCGGAGTTCGAGTCCTACACCGTGCACTGTAAAAAAAATTTTTTACTTCTTTTTCTCCTTTCTCAGTTTTATTTAATCTTTTCCTCTATTTTAAACAATTAGAGCCGCCTTCTACCTGGAAAACATTGTTGTCTTTTGGCTCTCAAGCCTCGACCAGGAGCCCATTGCCTCAACTTTAAATAACTTTTCTGGTTAGTTTATTATCACAAGAGCTAGAAGGAAAGCTCGCTGCGTAGAAGAGAAAAGCTGGGATATCGGTTTCCTTTTATTCTTCGATTCGAGCCTGGTAAGTTTATAAGCAAATTAATGTATCAGTTATTTTTTTACGGGCTTTGGTTGATTCAAATATCGCAAGTAAAGTACCGTACGTTAATTTATTAAAACTGTTTTCACAGGACGCTCATGACCTTGATTTAGTGCGATGATGAGAAAGATATCATAACAAATTCCCTCGTTACCTCGTAATTACATAAAATCCTGTGAAAATATACTTTTACCTTGCTACGCGGGAAGGCCTAGATCTTCGTACACTGTTCCCGCGATCCCACTTGAGCATATTATTGAGACTCGTAGACCCTTACTAGTTAGTCGCCGATAAATTTCCTTTACAAGAAAAGACTTCCCGGTCCCCGCTTGGCCTGTACATAATAAATACGTTATGTCCACTTTCCACTGAGCACAGAATTTCAGCCTGGTCAACTGTCAGCCTGGAGAGCACAAACGTGTAAGTTTTCACAGATTTGTAAGAGGTTATATATACCTATGAAAAACGAGAATACATTTTACCATACCTAGCCATTGTGGATCCCTCACATGATCGTAGCAATTACATATCCTTCGTATCATACTATTTATTGCAGATGTCTTCGATGTTCTTTTTTATTCTTTCGACTTTCGTTCTGATAACTGTAAACTTTCAATGTGTGTGTAATGCGTGCATGGGTTTTCCCTAGCTTCGCTAGTTTCTAATTGGTCGGTATACACAATAGATGTCAGTCAGGTTATTTTGAGCACTGTTACCCAGGCCTTCCCGCGTAGCAAGGTAAAAGTATATTTTCACAGGATTTTATGTAATTACGAGGTAACGAGGGAATTCGTTATATCTTTCTCATCATCGCACTAAATCGAGGTCATGAGCGTCCTGTGAAAATATCGAACACAACTGTTTTAATAAATTAACGTACGGTACTTTACTTGCGATATTTGAATCAACCAAAGCCCGTAAAAAAATAACTGATACATTAATTTGCTTATAAACTTACCAGGCTCGAATCGAAGAATAAAAGGAAACCGATATCCCAGCTTTTCTCTTCTACGCAGCGAGCTTTCCTTCTAGCTCTTGTGATAATAAACTAACCAGAAAAGTTATTTAAAGTTGAGGCAATGGGCTCCTGGTCGAGGCTTGAGAGCCAAAAGACAACAATGTTTTCCAGGTAGAAGGCGGCTCTAATTGTTTAAAATAGAGGAAAAGATTAAATAAAACTGAGAAAGGAGAAAAAGAATTAAAAAAATTTTTTTTTTACAGTGCACGGTGTAGGACTCGAACTCCGGGTCGTTGGATCGGACGTGCGAACTCTAGACCACTGTACCATAGAGCCGTTTGCTTGAAGACGGCTTTCAAAATAACGTATATGTATCATTCTGAGCCCGTGAACTTTGGGACGATTTGCCGTTGCTATGTGTTGGCAACAAGTGTCAGTCACGGATCCCAACGGGCGGATTTGTTTCAAATCGTGTTCGATTTAGGCTCGAGAAATGGGGATTGTTGAAATTAGACGGCACAAGGCTCTTGGAATAGATACTGTTGTGCTATTATTTGAGGTCTAGTTGCGGTTGGCATTGATTTTGGATGCAAATTCGAGCGCGATGTTCGAGTGATTGGCATCGAGAAATGGCGGTTGCGTCCTCCCTTGCCTTCTTTCTTAGCTGGAGAGGTCGAGGGATAAAATTTCAACAGAATTCGCTGAAATTGCATACAGAGCCCAATGAAGAACAGATAAAGACTTCAGGTAAGTTTTCATTGATTTTATTTCAGTATTTCTGGCTTAACAAATACAACCAAATACTCATTAAAAATCCCATACAAACCCTTATAATTTAAAACACAAACAGAGCTTGGGTTCCCTGTGCTTTAAGCGGGTCCCGCACCACTGTTCGGGGAACTAATTAATATAAGCGAGCGGCCATTTTGTGATTATTTTGTTTCACTAGTTCAGGATTACATATTTTATGCTAGTTCTAGATTATTTGGTATAGATTTTCAGTAAGGTTATCAGAAGAAATGTAAGGATGCATTACAAGCAAGCTGTGAAGCAGGATGGATAGAAGTGCCTTCCCCGATAAACAAACTGCAGTGTTGAATAAAAGAACACAACTCTTCCAAGTGTGAAATGATTGAGAATGGCCTCGCGCACGAAGTTGGTGTACACGACGAAAATGGAGAAAATTTAGACAAAATTTGTTTTAGAATTGTTGTAACTTTGTCGTTATTTAATTGAATGTTATTAAATTCCAACCACTCTGACCTTAATTTGATGTAGTTTCTCGAATGTTAATCTTTATCTTCGAAAGAGGGAATAACGTGGCGCTGAGAATAAAAATATCAACCGTTCTCAACAGAAAAAACGTGAAAGCCGCGTAACAAAACCTCTCAATTTCAGAGTGAAATTTCATCGCGCAAATCGCGCCTTCCGGCACGCTCAATTTCTATTTTGCAAATCATGCAAATCGCGCACTTTTTCCATCGCGCACTTTTTGCCTTTTTTGCACTTTTTGCTATCACTTTGCCAATAAATATTTTTACATCAATCTGAAACTATTCATTTTATCACTTAAATTTGAGTGTTAACGTTGAATGACAAGATTATGACTTAAATGTATATTCAACAAATGAATGTATTTTAATGGCTAGTCGCTTTCGGCTTTGTCAGAAATTTTATTATTGCTTTATGCAAATTTTGCTATCTTTGTGATCCGATGGAAATCAGCCTTAAAATGTGCACAGATCGACCGTCTTAATTCACAATGCGATGAAGTTCATTCAAGTTAAACTCCAGCACACTAGAATCCAAGAAATATTATGTAGTAACTCCAAGAAAGACCTTTCACTTTCAGTGAGTTGATCTTTTGCACGTGCCAATCTAAATTGTCTGTGATGTCACAATACTAATTCAGTTGTTTACAATTTCAAACTTTGAAGAATTCCCACGGGGGTTGAATGGGCTCGTAGTCTTATGTAAATTGAGCTTAGTTTCTTTTCTTTTTTTCCAAACTAAACAGAGGAAGTGTGTTTTTCTTTGGAAACAAAGACGCTAAGTTTTGGAAGCAACGTGCACACCACAAATGAGAAATCTTTGATACAAAACGAGGGTTTATTTCACCCGCTTTATTTCGCAAGAGCTGTACTTGGGAGTTTATAAAATACAAGCAAAAAAGCCGCTATGTTTTAAGGTGCACATTTTGTATTTTACAAACATGTCAGCCTACGATTACAATCTACTAACTCGATTTGCATGATTTGCGCGATGGAAAAAGTGCACGATTGGCGCGATGGAAAAAGGGCGCGATGGAAAAAGGGCGCGATTGGCGCAAAATGCGTGATTTGCGCGATCAAAGGCAAAAAAGGCACGATGAAATCTTGGAACGAGAGTTTTTTTCCGACATTGATTTTTTTCTAACGCTAGTTTTTGACTGATATTTCCTTTGAAGAAAGCATAAAGTACAAGAAAACCACAACGTTTTGTGGCGAATTTCAAGTGCACTTCACCTAGAAGTACATATGCAAATTTTCTTCTCCGATATTTCTTAAACAATAAAAATTCATTGTGATGTGGAGTAAAAATCGGGTGGAAAATGACGACCTTTTTCAGACAGAATTCGAACAAATGCATTTGTTTTTTCAAATAAAACCATTTTCGAAAGTATTTTGCTCGTTTTTCTGTGCACCTAGACTGAAGTTTCATTTTCTGAAGTCCTAGGGTTATAGGATGTTTAGATTTTGAGAAAAATAATAAAACGTAGCGTTAGAATTTTATGTTACGCTCGTGTACACCAACTCCGTGCACAAGGCCGAATACACTTTTTCCGAATTCTGGACGGATGTCTTGACAACTGTCTCGAGAAGTTTTAATTTTTGGAAGCGCTTGTGTCTTAGTCAACTGTAATACACGAACAGTGGTGCATGATCAGGACTCAATAAAGAACAAAACTCAAGCGTCTGAGTCTTTTCTAAAAGATTGGGCTTGATTTCTAATATACATTTGTAAGACGTGAAATTTCACATCCAAAAAAGCGATATTCCATTGCTGTATAAAGTGAAATTTTACTTTTACAAATGTAGACCTTAACGGAGACGTTAATATTTATTTGGTGAATGACAGGCACTATATGAAGCTGTATTCTCACAAGATCATAATTATACAAAGTTATGGTTAAGCAACGTGGAATCAGAATTGCTTCGTTTTCTGCTCAACTTACATGTACCATGTTTCATACACTTCTTATTCTTACACATGTATAAAAGGTACAATCATGTAGAAAGAAAAGTATTTTACCACGACTTTTGCTTGCGGCCGTTTGCTCACGATCAGCTTGTGATCGCAAGCAAATCGCGAGCAAGGTACAAGCGGATTGCGGGCAAGGTGCGAGCAGATCGGGAGCACATCGCGAGCAAGGTGCGAGCAGATCGCGAGCAAAGTGCGAGCAGATCGCACTTCGTGATCGCGATTTGCTCGCGATCAAATGTACATAATTATGTTTCTTGGCGGTACTGTACATCTTTGTAGAGATGTTGGGTTGATTTTAGGGTTCAGTTAAGGAGTTAGAAGGTGGGCCTGTATTTTATACTATTCACACACATAAACCTTACTACATTAATTTAACTGTTTTGGATACACAACACTCAACCAAGGAACCCACCTAGAAATACACTCAAATGCAGATGAGGAATCAACAACAAAGCTAGCTCACATGTACAGTATGCAAACCAGGAATGGAACCCTGTACCATAATGGTGAGAGGTGAGGGATTTATCACAGACTACAACAACCTCCAAATCATCTGAGACTAACCTCAAACTGAGTAACAGCACAATACTTCTCCATGTTCCCATCAGTGTATTTGCTACGATAAAACCCCTTCATCTTGTTGTTCAGTTCACCTGTGAAGTCTAAATTTAAGTTTCCGCTACCAACAGGCAAGGATGAAGGGAAGGTGAAAGTCACTGTCTCATCATCTTTATTGTAGCTGATGTCAGATGCAGTTAATCCTGCCAGAAAAAAAGGTTTGATCATTGCTATTAGCCGGTAACAAAATGAGTGGGGAACTGGGACAGAGTCAGTAAAACTAATTCAGTTAATAACTAGTCAAAGTGAGCATTATTTTCCAAAAGAACAGATCAAACTTAGCTAGTCTGGAAAGTATTGGAAAGTCTGGAAAATATTGACGATGCTAGAAGGCATCAAATATGTCAATTTTCCCATACAAACTCTCTTATTTTTTAACGTTGTCCCTCCAAACCATACATTCATTGTAAAATTTTGGAGGGACAAAACATTTCAATTGCTTATAATTCAGACAAGATTCACTTGAAGCACGTCAAACTTGGCACACATGCTAATTTCAATATGCTCTATCATGTGATGAACTTCATTTTAGTATTAGAGTAATTCTGATAAACTCGGTCCCAGTCTCCTGCTCATTTTGTTACCGGCCAATTATACATGTATCTGTGTACAGTAACCTGCCAGTGGCCCTTCTTGGTGTTTTTTTTCCTCACATTTGTTTTCTGATTGGGCTACCTGTGGCACATGGAGAAAAGGGTAGGGGTAGGGAACGAGAAGGCAAGAACCTGCACGTAAGGCATACAATTTAGAGTTCTGCCCCTGGTGATATGAAAAGTCGCCATGCGTTGGTGATGCATTAACTGTTAGACAATCAACCTGTCCAATAGTAGCAAAGTTACAATGTAAATAAACATGCCTGTTTATTTTGAACATAACTGTTTGAAATTTTGCCTCTACCAGTATAATACAGTTGTAGCAACACTTTTGCATGTATGGAGCAAAATATAATAAAGAGTTAAGAAAGAAAGTCTTGAAGCCAAACGATTGCACTACACATGATTTTTGTCGCCTGTGTCAAGTCCTGTTTCAAGTATATTATGGTGTGTACAATATTACATTTGGAATTCTAGCCGTCCTTCGACAGAAAAATATTTAATAATGAAGCGTTGAATCGAGAGGGGAGTCAATGGAACAAAATCATTAAGAACTAAAATATGGTGAAATATTAATAAAAAACTTACTAAGATCTCCAGAACTGAACTGCACAGAGTTGACTTTGATATCCAAACAGTTGAGGACTACTTTTTCGGTTGACGTCTTTACCTGAATAATTATGAGGTTTAATATTGTGTCAATTCAGTTAGCTATATTGTACATGTAGCTGCTACTTGTAAAATGAATATAGTACTGCTCAAAAAGATTTTAATACTAATTGATGAAATTTCACTTAACAATTTCATTGACTGCCTCTCAGTTAGCGCAGTGGTAAAGCACCAGTCTGTCATGCGGGAGGTTGCGGGTTCAAACCCCAGCCAGACCAGTACCACTTGGGGTCTTATAAAAATAACCGAGTAGAAGGTGCTGCCTTTATATAATCCAACAGTACAAATTATGGTTAGACCTCCACATCCTTTTGGAAATTAGGACCCAAAATCATAGGACTAAGTCAACAGAGGGCCATGTGGAAGATTACGGAGTTACAGTACCGCCTGGAATTATTGAAGCATTGGGTTGCGGTTAAACCGTGGTTTTACCGCGGTCATTTGATGCGGTATTTAATACCGCACTATGGACAAGGTTTTATTCACCACAATGAAAGCCACGGCCAAAATCTGCAGCCAAATTATTCACCGCAATGAAAGCCGCGGTCAAAATCTGCGGCCATGACACAATAATATGTATAAGTTCAATAAAACATACATGTTTCAAACGGCAGGTAGAGAAGCACACTTCAGTGAAACTAACACTTTAGAATCTTTTATTTTTGCTGTTCATTCAGAACTCAAACTGCGGGTAGAAAAGCACTCATCGGTGAAACTAAGACTAAGACATTAAAGATTCTAAAGTCTTAGTTTCACTGATGAGTGCTTCTCTACCCACCGTTTGAGTTCTGAATGAAGCGAAAATACAAAATTATAAAGTCTTAGTTTCACCAATGAGTGCTTCTCTACCCGCCGTTTAGAGTTTTGAATGAAGCGAAAATAAAAAATTCTAACCCACCGTTAGAGTTTTGAATGAAGCGAAAATAAAAGATTCTAAAGTTAACACCGGTGTTGAATAAAGAACGCCGAGTCATCGCGCCAAACTCGCACGTTTGTGATCATGACTGCTACATGAACATATTATCTTAACTTGACACTAAAGTCAATGATTTCGGCGTGATAAAAATCTCGCATCCAAATAATTACTGCAGTTGACCGCGGTTTTACTGAGATTTAGCCTGGACTAGAGTTGATGGTAAGCTGTTCCATTCTCTTATGGTCTTAGGGAAGAAAGAAAACTGATGATAGTTTGTCTGTGATGGACTCAGGGACTTTGTAGGAGAATTGATGTAGATGTCGACTTGTTCTCCCCATTGGTGTTAAATACTTCTGTTTGTCCACCTCAACTACATCATTACGAATCTTAAATAGCATAGACAGTCTATTCTTTTTTCTTCTTAGTTCTAAGGTTTCCCATTCGAGTTCTTGTAGCATTTCAGATACACTTGATGTATTGTGGTATCCGTTTAGGGTGTAGCGCGCTGCTCTTCTTTGGACCATCTCAATTTTCTTGATGTTTACTTGGGTATATGGATGAGTATTCAACTGCTGGACGAACCAGACTCTTATATGCGACAGATTTCAGGAATGGCGAATTTACTTTAAGATTTCTCTTCAGAAAGCCCAATGTTTGATTTCCCTTGTTTGCAATATTAGAGATGTGAGTGTTCCAACGAAGATCTGATGTGAGTGTCACTCCAAGGTACTTTGCTGAATCTACTGCCTTAAGAATCTTTCCATGCAGTATGTAATTATAGATGAACAGGTTTTTTTTTGCGAGTGATCCGTAGTACATGGCATTTATCTGTATTAAATTCCATGAGCCACTTATTTTCCAACATTTCAAGCTTATACAGGTCACTTTGGAGAGTATTTGCATCATCCTGTGATTGTATAGATAGGTACAGCATTGTATCGTCTGCAAAAAGTCTGACTGTTGAAGCTAAGCCTTCAGGCAGGTCATTTATATATAGCAAGAACAAACATGGGCCCAAGACTGACCCTTGTGGGACTCTGGAATGCACTTTTACTTTGCTTGAATGTTCTCCCTTTAGAACAACCTGCTGTGAGCGGTTTGTGAGGAATGCTTGGATCCAGTGCTTTGTCTTTCCTCTGATACCATAGTGATCGAGTTTATGGATAAGCCGTTGGTGTCCAACCTTGTCACTTAGAAAAGTCCATAATCATGGCATCAGTTTGGCCACCCCCCTGTGTATTGCTTACTAGATCTTGCACCAGTTCAAGCAGTTGGGTTTCACATGACCTTTTTTCTCTGAATCCACATTGCATATGGTATTTAAGAAATAGAAAACATTTCCCGTGTTTCTATAGAGTTATAGAAACACGCGTGGGAGTTTGGGAGAACAAGAAATGGCAGTGGGAACACGAGCCCGAAAGGCGAGTGTTTCCATAGCTATTTCGAGTTCTTCCAAACTTCCACAAGTGTTTCTAGAACTCTATAGAAACAAGGGGAAAATGTTTTCTATTTCCTTTATAAAATAACCCACAGAAAATAAGTACAACAATGGAAAATCACGCATTTATTAGTATCACAAAAATATAAATTCTCCTAACCACGCAATCAAAACTGAGCGTGCGCTCAACTTTCTATGTTTCTATAGAGTTATAGAAACACTGCTTTCAGCCAATCAGAGCGCGCGTACTATCGAATCTATTTTATAAAAGATGTTGTTTTTATATGCATGCTTCATAATACCACTAACAAGTATATGCTCCATTAATTTGCAGGCTATACATGTTAGTGATATTGGTCTGTAGTTTGCAGGATCTGACCTTTTCCCTTTCATGATAATTTCGACTACATGTATGTGGTATGAAAACCACTACCCCTCCCCCCCTCCCCCAACTCACCTCCCAAAGAATTTTGTTCCCAGGAAACTTGACAAAAAAATTGAGGAGTAGAACAAAACAAAATTGATGAATAGAAAAACGAACATCTTACCTCGACCTCTACATTTTGCTTTCCAGTGAAAGTGAATTCAGTGAGATGAGGTTTCAGGTTCAGATCATAGTTCTTGGGGACCACGTTGGTTGGCAGTCTTTCGAACAGCTTCTTGGAAGTCATTACACAACCTCTTTTAGCTAGGAAATACGTGCAAATAGGAACTAGAGACTTTTGTTTAGCTGCTTGCCTGAATAAAAGAGTGAAAAGGCCAGAAGGAAAACAGCGAAAGTGTGTTTTCCTCGTAAAAGCGGAGCAGAGCACTAAAACTGGAGTGTTCATGTACACACTTCCGCCGAAAAAGAAAGACGACCTCGTTCCCAGGACACCATCGTGGTTATGCGCGTAAAGGCCCCTGGGAGCGAGTTGAAATATCCGATCAGCTATCGACATCTAGCCTGCGAAAAAAAATACAGAAGAGCCGGCAAGCAGGCTAGAGCTCTGGTGCTGCTTTCGCAGGCTAATCGACATCACGAGAAATAAAGAATTGGATAAAATATCCTCGCAACCTTCACTAAAATCTTTCTGCGTTGAGTCATGAAAATAGAACCCGTTATGTTGGTATGATTGAAATGTTAACTACAGTCTACATGTAAGTTGCCGGTCAGTTTAAGAACTCTAAGATTCCGAAATATTATTGATTACTATCCCCAGCTCTCCTCTCTTGTTCGTTTAGAATTCATTCGCTCGAAAACTCTGGAAAATGGGTAGGTGAAGTAGATGTTCTTCCTAAATGTTGATTCGTAAACGTCCAAGCCTTGCTTAAAGACTTTTCCACTAGTCAGTAATTGTTCACTAAGATGAGGAGCATATTTTCGATCTCGTTTTGTTTTGCACTCTGATTTGTGTTCAAGTTATATTATACATGTAATATAGATACGATAGTACACGCGCTCTGATTGACTAAAAAGCCATGTTTTATCAGAGTATAAAACATGGCTAAGGCTTCTTTATTCGTTAAATAATATGCTGTTTACCTAAATTGCTGTCCTAAAGCAGTAAATGGTATTTTTTCCATGGCTCCGCAACTCCTTGGAACCAATGCAATAGCGATATTTCGTGTTGATAAACATTACAATTGTTATGCTGATGTGCCAAACATGATTTCAAAAGGCTGACCAATCAATCTTTGGTTGGCACATTAATGACAAATTATGGTGACGTGGTAGTAAGGATTGCTATTATCCTGTGCAATGCTTATGCACTTATCAATAATTGAAACCCGACACCCCAAGTGGTCTGAATGGGTTTTTAAAAGGCAATTAAAATCAATTAAATAAACCAGCTACTCAATAAACTACAGGAGAAGCTCATCCATCCTAAATGATGATGGAACTTAGTTGGAGCGAGGTTATTGAGTGCCCAGAGCTGAGTGCAGGGCCTAGGGTCAGAGCTTGCAAGCTTAATTGCCAGGATGCCCTAACAACCAATCAGCCCAGAGTACTGGGTGATACATAAGAGTGGGCAAAGGAAACAAGGGAGGGAGGGAAAAGCAGCAAGCCTGATTGTGACAAGGAGCAACTGACAAGCAATGTAAAACACTGGAATAATTAACAATAAGCTTGCATTTCCGGATAACTGACTCAGACCCATGGTCACATCAACCCACTGCCACAGGGACCCCAGTCTAGCTGGATATTAACCATGAGTAAATTACATTATTTAGCCTTGATTAAATAACTGACTTTTGTATTATTATCTGTATAAATACATGTGAAATTAATAATAGTTAATGCCAGGGCATGTAATAGACCCTATGACAAGACTAATAATTTTTATTTGTGTATTTTGTATAATGTTCTTTGGTAATATCTATATAGACCCATTCCCTTCCTATTCAAAAGAAAAAGATGAAAGCGCAGAAGAAGAGGAGGAGGAGGAAGGGGCCAATGAAGAAGAAGAAGTAGAGGAAAAAGTGGCCAAGCCAACTGGTAAGACAAGGAAGCCACAATCCTTTCTGACTGGTCGTGGAGTTACTCTTGCCATGCTGTTAGAAGATGATGTTGTGCAATCTGGTGAAAAACTCCTGTCTATAGACTATCTGGTGAGACCTCCATTATTAGTTGATGCAATATACAGCAATATTATAATATGTACATATACATTATATACAGTTCAACCCCATTATATAGAAGAGCACGCAATTTCATTGCCTGCTCAGCATGTTTGATTTTCTTATAAGTTGATTAAATTTGACCTACATGTAGGTTGAAAAAAAAATGACTTACACGTAAGTTGAAAAAAATGACCTAGGTTAAAATAAATTTGACCTGAAACTAAATTTGACCTGTAACATATCCACAGTTTTTCAATACCTCGAGTGTGCATTATTTCGTTATACACAATGTACAAATGTAGAACATGGAGTTCCCCCATCTTTTATTTGTTAGTACATATTTTGTTAACTGCCAAATGTTATTGAATATGTACCAGTATATACTGTATAATATAACTGTATAATACAATGTATATTATTTTTCAGGGACAGAAGTTTCAGGCGGACCTTCTCCCTGATGGCCGTATCAAGTGGCCAGATGCCAACAAGGTGTTCAACTCACCATCAGCTTGGGCTATATACTGCAAGAGACTGGTGAATCCCTCAAAGAAATCTGGATGTGGATGGGCATCTGTAAGTACTACAGTGAAGTTTTCCCAACAAGTGGACTCAGTGAGCCATTTGCACCTGACAGTCCAGCTCCTTCCCAAAATTAACTGAGTCTCTCAATCTCTCAAAAGATAATATTTTTCATGAAAATTAAAGGAGCTTGTTCCATGCTTTCAAAATACATGTATACAGTGAGCACTGGCAATAATAATTTTTCATAAAATTTAATATGTTGTGGTACAATTTTAATCCCTGGTGCAATGTATTTTTTTGCACCAGTGCAATTTGTTTGCACCAGTACAATTATCAAGATTCTAAAAAGGGATTTTAATTTTTTGGTATTCATAAAAAAACATAGGGCCCCTAAGGGCAACTCGCGGATGGTCAGTGAGCTATGTTGACATATACTAAACATCACGTGATTGATGACATCATTAATTGTTCCGTCATCACCACTAAGTAAATCGTGGGGACCCAATACCATGTCTGTCCAAGTTTGAACTGGCTGGCATTAGAATGAGGGAGATACAGGTACAGTACAGCCGTAAAATAATGCACACGCAAGAACTTATTTTTGCGTCCGCAAGCCAACAGGTTCTTGCGTGCAGCTTGCGCTTGAAATTATTGAACTAACGCAAGAACTTAAGACCCGCAAGAAGTTCTTTCCGCAAGAAGATCAACACGCAAGAAGTTCAGTCCGCAAGAAGATCAACCCGCAAGAAGATGCAAGAAGGTAAACTTTAAGAAGACATACAAGACGTGGCATATGAGAACATGTTTGTGTTTTATGTGAGATCGCTAATAAGAAACGGAACCTTTGAGAACCATGAAAGTTTACTAATATCTTAAACTGAAGTAGAGTTTTGAGAGATTAAGCACCACGTTCTACGGGAAATGTCAGCCCGCCGTCAAAATATATAAGAAAAGTGGAAAAGAATTCCAACGTTCACAACAAACACGGATCTACTCGACCTTACGTAAAAACTGAAAATGTCAAGCAGCAAACGCGCGAAAATTTTGGTCATGTTTTCATTTCTGCCGTTCGCGGGATGTGTATGTTTGCTTGTATAAGACAAGCATTACCAATTCATACTTATTTCTTTCTTTTGTGTATTATTATCTTATGTGTATTGTATTTATATGTGTTTATATGTGTCAGACTAGTGTGTATTACATATGATTTGATAAAATATGATATGTGAATAAATTATGTATTATTGAAATGGTTTCTTTGAATGTTGAGTATAAAAATATATATCTCTTAAGCTAATGATGTTCCCCCTACCCCCCTTATTTTCATTTTATTTACAACAATTTATTTATTTCATTTATTTCACCTGAAATATTTGTAATTTATTTATCTAAAATATTTAGAGTAAAAATTATATGAAAATACTTTTACATTAACCCTTTCGCACCCGAACCGGCCGTAACCGGCCAATATCAAGCATGTACCTGGAAAAAATTATTGCATCAAACCTAGACACGCTGGAAATACGATGTTGCGATATTATTTCAAGGGATGAATGACTTCAAAGCCACAGCTATAACTGGGATCGCTTGACTCTCCCACTTTGGAGAAAAACTCATTTGTTTTGGAGATCGTTTTTCGTTTCTCCGATTTTCACCAATTTTGAGGAGCTGAAAATTGCCCTCCAAAATCCTTCCCATTCGCCCTTGAAATCAAAAGCAAACACAAAATCAGCACTCAGTCATTACAGTACCTTCTTTAATCTTTCGAACCACCAGGTTTGTTTGCACAAAACACACATTGCGACTTTGAAGCGTGCTATTCTTAATGCTGCACTTCTCTCCACCATGTTTTTCCTGCTCCCACCTCCAATTGCATGCTGGATAATCAACAAAAAATTCACAAGGGGACCCCCCCTCTGGGACTCCTGTAGGTTTTTTTTATAAGTCTTTTACCCCTACAACCAAGAGCGGTGATTTGGACTCAAGCCGTTGCTTTAAAGTGACAAAAACACATCTTAATAGGTTGAGCAGGGGAAAAAGACAACCAACTGCAGAATTTCAAGGGTTTCAGTGAAGAATTATTTCATGTGTCCCAAAGCAGAAACACAAAAGAAAAACCCTATGAAACCCCTCACAGGCCTACTAAAGGCAAACCAAGTACTTTTCAGCCGTCATCAGACTTAATGATGTCCTCTAGCTCTCTTACAGTGGCTTATTTGTCCAAAATTAGAGCACATTTCATTGGAAAACCTACAGAAGAAACCATACTCACCGCTGCCGAGTCTGTAGAATTCTGCCGAATGGCATCATGGGGAAAGTTTGAGCCCTTGGTTTAAAAAGTCAGCAGTATTTAACTAGCCCGGGCTAGCCAAACTGGAACTAAGGGGGGAGGGTTGAGTTAGCACTCTGCATTTCACCCATTGAGCCCAAACACGTCCGGGTGCGAAAGGGTTAAGGCTACACTAGAATTGAATTGCCATGAAGCGTGTATTTCTGATTAACAGACCCCTTCTTCAGGGATTGGGAAGTCTGTTAGGACCTAAATCCCAGAGGTGCTCGTGTTTCTGCCTCGGGCCCAGGCCTAACCCAACACGCAAATACACATGGCCAATTCTATGTGTCAGCCATTTTGTTTATAAACTTAACTAGTGTAAGTTAGGTCGTCAAATTTTATTGAATGAACCGGTAGGATTATTTGGCTTGTTTATATTAAGTGGACAAGGGAGATTAAGTTGACAAGGGAGATAAAGTTAAGTATGCTAAAATATGTTAGGCCTGGGCCCAAGGCAGAAACACACGACTTTTTGTCAGTTTTAAACCCCAACTAGACTTATTAATAATAATTAAATCTCAGCTTAAAGCTAGTACACAAGCACTAAGCACAGGAACATTAAGCAATGAACAACAATACTAAGGCTAATTTTATTAATGTCTCCTAGTAAACATTTTATTTAATTAAAACCTATCGACCTGTACGACATTTAATTAAAACCTATCGACCTGTACAACTTTTAAATCATCTTGCTCTCTCTACTTGAATTTAAATCATCTTGCTCCCTCTATTTTAAACGATCATTTCCTTTGACATCAGCTCTTTTGTAAAAAATAACGTATTATCCTCACGTTTGTTTATAATTGTCATCATAATCAGCCGTTTTCTTTTGATCAACAGCTCATGTTTACGGTAAGCCAAAATTCCTAATTTTCTGACTCTTAACTTATTGCTCTCAATGTTATCTCTTATTAAGTCACATAACAAACTACATTTTTGTATATATAAAACTTTTAGACCTATATTACACTAATTTACGTCCAAGGGTAAAGCACAAGACTGATCAAGGGGGTCAAGACTACAAGAGCCAAGAGTTAAACATAACCAGTCTACTAACGAAAAACACGAAAAAGTAAGTAAAACATATTTTAGCATACTTAACTTTATCTCCCTTGTCAACTTAATCTCCCTTGTCCACTTAATATAAACAAGCCAAATAATCCTACCGGTTCATTCAATAAAATTTGACGACCTAACTTACACTACATGTAGTTAAGTTTATAAACAAAATGGCTGACACATAGAATTGGCCGTGTGTATTTGCGTGTTGGGTTAGGCCTGGGCCCAAGGCAGAAACACGCGACTATCTCGGAGCCCCTCTGAGTTATGTCCTAACAGATTTCCTAACCCCTGATGAAGGAATCTGTTATATATGAATTACACACTCTGACGATTCTATTAAACATTTTTATTAAACAATTTTATCATAACATTATCGTAATCTTAATTAAAATAATTTACATATATATACAGTAATTTATAGATAATTTATATAGAATAATTTATACAATTTATGCAATTAATTAGATTAATAGTAACTATATTTTATCTTAATAACTATAGTAATTATAGTAACTATATTTTATCTTAATAATAATAATCCTTCTATCACCTTCTATCACCTTTCTCAATCACTTTTCTCTCAATCACTTTTCTTATAAATCATGAAATTATTTTCAATCGTCTTAGAAACCATGGAAACCGAAAACATCCTAAGTCAAGAGGACAAGATTGATGACAACCTTGATGCCACCCCAATCACCCCAGACACAAAAACCAGCACTACCCCAGACGCAAAAATCGACGAAAAAATCAACACAATGGATTAATAGAATGATGGCACTATGTGCACAGAATACAAATCTCGAAAAGGAGGAAAATGAACTATTAAAAAGAAGTAAAGAAATAAACCTAAGACTGGAACAAATCAAAGAACAAAAAACACACTTAAGCACAAGTATTAAAAATCACAGTGAAAATTGCCTTTCTAATTTTTATTCCAAACAAGTTACCGGTACTATAGTATTTTCTAATGTTTTTCAAAACATTTTTCAAAAATACTTTTCAAATGTTATAAAACTACCACAATTATATAACAATGGATCTTAGGTTGTGTACTGTGACTATATAAGATTTTCTTCAAATGGCAATAAAATGTATACAATATAGTAATAGTCTTTTATAACATATTACAATATCTAATATAAACCAAAAATTAAGACACACAAATGGTTATTACCACAGTTATTTTTACATGACCATATGGCAAAAGTTCATCTCCTTTATTAGTCCATCAATTAGTCCATCATCAAGCAGTTGCATCTATGGGTATGCTTAAAGAAAGCTCCATGATTTTTTGTTCCTATATCTTTATTTTGTAACCAATACTGTTTTTGTTTTTGAACTCAACTCTAAGCTTAATACTAGCTCAGTAATACATGTATGCAATATAATTATAATACTGTTTTATTTCCATGCCCAAAAATCAGTTTTATTTCTGTACTCATTCTTATGACAACTGTTCGAGCGCACCGTATTTATTCAAGCACACCGTATATAGTCACCTCGTTTATTTTATTTATTAAAACACACCGTATATGGTCGCCTCACTTATTTGTCATCAATGCCCAAAAATCAATTCATTCCCGTGACAACTATACTAGTATCATCACTATCCTCATCTAATCACCATCCTCGTCTTCATCTAATCATATCATCTAATCATATCATCTCATCTGGACATCTAATCTTCTAACCATGTCAGTATGATGCCTTCACGTCCTCATCTAATCATATAATCTTCTAACGATGTCAATATGGTCTTGTCGCACCCATGTCATATATAAACAGTCTCTTCTTTGTTGTACTTCTCATCTTCAACTTTGTTGTACTTCCCATCCTTGAGCCTTGTTGTACCTCTTTAACCATATAATTTATCACACCTAACAAATTAATCAATCACCATATTAAAATAATCAGTACATTACTTCACTGGCCATTATTAGCCATTATTATTATATAACATCATAACACATCACATATCATTACATCTATCATCATATCACTATAATTTTATCATATCGCTATATTTGTCATATTTATAATATCGATCATCATATCATCATATCACCATGATTACATTACATCTTAATACACATATAATTATACAATAAAATAACCAAACCAAACTACATTACAATCACTGTCACTATAATATACATATAATGTACATTTAATACACACTAATCTGACATATTAATACAATTAAAAAATAAGTATGAATTGGCAATGCTTGCCTTATACAAGCACATATACACATATCTATTAGCTGGATACCCGCAGACTTGAATATTTTATTAACTTGTACGCGTCACAAAGAAGCTGAAATCAAAACTCCAGAAGATTCGGTACGATCTCATGCAAATTCTGCAAATTACATGTATTAATCAGACAACAAATTAAAATATCCAAAAAACGTATTCACCAGTGTATAGATTTGACAGAATAGACTCAAACCAGTTTTCACATCAGGTGGAAACTATTCAGATCCGTAAGTAAAATGAAACTTTCAAAACATTTGGTTTGGTAGGAAGACATTTTAGTGCGATCTCAAAGCAAAACAAACACTGCGGAGCTCATTGATTATTCAAATCGGTTCGCAGAAAATGTCACACATTCAAGACTCGGACTTTGAAAACGGATCCACATTAAATATAAAAATAAACTCCAGAATATTTATTTGGTAGAATTAATCATTTTCCAGTAAAGCTGAGAATCTTGTGTTGCATTTTTAAACTACAACGCAATAAAATCACGCTTTCCTCAAAGTTTGTGGTACTCTTGTGTCAAAAACCAGACAATCAGTCTCCACGATTAAAAGCGCACGTGAACTCGGAGAATCGTTGTATCACCGAAAAGCTGGAAACATGGAATTTAGCAAATTTCCTCTGGTTTTCCGTGGTGTGGTTTAGGCCTTCTTGCAGCAGCTTGCGTGTTCTTGCGTTGCAAGAAGTTACTTGCGCCACTTCTTGCGCGTGCATTATTTTACAGCTGTACTGTATGTACTTAAAATCATGTGACCGATGACATCATTGTTACGACATCGCCTCTAAGTGATTTGTATGGATCCACTACCATGCCTGTCCAGGTTTGAGCTGTCTGGCATTAGAAATGAGGGAGATAGATATAGGCATGTTCTTAAAATCATGTGACCGATGATGTCATTGTTACGTCATCGCTACTAAGTGATTGATAGGGACCCACTACCATGCCTTTCCAGGTTTAAGCTACCTGCCAGTAATATTAAGCGAGTATTATTAATATTAGTTATTAGATCACAGCTATCACTAACACCCGTCAATACACCATGCTTGGAAATGAAATCCACCTAACCCCAATAACTCGTTCCTGCACATGCATGCATCCACGAGTGAAAAAGTTTTTGTTTTTTTAGAGACGGGGGGGGGGGGGGGGGGGGGGAGGTTAGGTTAGGGTTAGGGGAGAGGGGTGTGTGAGCAAAGAAAAAAAATCCACCTTCCCCTGCCCTGCCCAAAAAAATATTTGACCACTCTCTCTCTCTCTCCTTTTTCCTTTCCACAATGCCATTCGGGAGAATTCTACGGGGCCTTTGCAGGTAGGTTTGGCTTCTCATGTAGGGTTTTGAATGCAATCTGCTCTAATTTTGGCTTTTGATAAAGTAAATGTAATGCTCGTTTTTATTTAATTCACATTGGTATTGGTATTTCTGTTTCAGGTGAAATACAAGGGACGAAAGCTAGATCAGTACAAATCAACTTGGTTTAGGAAGCAGAGGTCTGAGGCTACAGGATCTGTAAGTATTGTTACCAAACTCAATAATAATTCATGAAGGAAAAACGAACAAAATTACTGTTAATGAGTAGTTTGTAAATCTGATATAGATTCGTCCTGATTTACTGATAAACTTTTGTGTAATAGATTTTCTCACAGAAATAGATTATAATTATCACCAAAATAACTGAAAACATGAATATATAATAATATTGTCTAGACATTATTTTGATAAGCCATAATTGACATAATTTGTGTCTGTGTTTTATCAGATTTACAATTTCTCACCTCTAGCTCAAGTTTGTAATATCCGGTCAACTGTTAATTGGAACCATTCATTAAACTTCACTGTTTGTTATAAATAGTTATAACTACATGTAGTTATAAATATTAATTAAATTATAAATTAATTATTTATCTTTTAGTCAACCCTTAAAGTATCACCACCAACACAAAACAATTCAGGGGACCCACAGACTTCAACACAGAGCATACCATCCACCAGTTCTGCCTCTAATATTAATGTGACCGTTGCACCATACCATGCCCAAGGACCAGCAACGGACACACCTTCTGAAAAACTGACTGCCACACATAAAACAGCCACTCAGCCTACTTCAAGACCAGCAGTAGGACGTCTCAGACTCACTAGCCCAACCCTTAAGAGCCCCTCGGGTTCTCGGCCTGGGAAGCCAAGACTTAAATCACCTAGTGGCATAACATCAACTACTAGTCCAGGCATTAGGTAAGGCATCATAATTCCTATTGTTCCCTTGAGTCCATGAAATACACCACAGCAACACTTTACTGTGATGGATCAAAGACCCACAACCTCCACCATTATTATTATTATTATTATTATTATTACCACCATCATATCCATAGTTACACACTTGACTTAAATACTTACTTAATGTACTACGTACATTGTACGTAAGGGACCAAGCCCATAACATCCATATTAAGTTTAATAATATATGCATGTACATATACAGTCAACTCTCGCCTTGCGGACACCCCACTATTACGGACACCCCACTATTACGGACACCCTGTTATTACGGACAGCAGACAGATCCCTGGTGAAAGCTACAGAGGTTTGACTGAGAATAACTCCGGCTATTGCAGACTCTCGCTATTACAGAAATGCGGACACTTCACGCGGTCCCAACGTAACATTTTTATTGTTTAGGCTCTCGTTATAGGGGACACCCAGGCCTTCAAATTATTTTTTTTCTTACTTGGCTGGACATGTGGCCTTCCAAACTTTCCCACAGTCTCTGGAAGTGAAATACAATTAGTTGATGTCGTAATGTCTAGCTTCATAAACATGTCCACTTTAGTGGACATTTGAGGACTAAATGTCAATAACATGGAGTTGTTTCTTCTAGAGCATGGTCAATTTGCGCTGGCAAGTGAGTTTAACTGTAGGCTTGGGAAGAAAGTTAGTGAAATTGCTGCCAAAAGCAGAAAATCACAGAGCAGCTTTTTCATAAGAGAATGGCTTGGATATCTCGGTCTGACTGACTGAACGCATGTTACACGGAACATTTGCCTTGTCAGAGCTTTCATAGATCCAAAGAGCATGCTTGTGCGAAACGATAAGCGTAAATCAACCTTAGTACAGTACAGAAAGTTACAGTTCAAGAACATGCATGTGATCATTACTTTGTTATAAATACTTATTAATTTTCCCTAAATATGCATGCAGGGGAAATTTAGAAATGTGCATTGTCTCAAAATTTTCAAGACAATACATATTTCTAAATATCCCTCCCATCAGGAAAAATTAGTGGTTTAACCCTTTCAGCTCCAAACACAACATTTGTTGTGTTTTACTGGTTACTTGCTTTGAGGATTTCAGTCTGGCTAAGTTGAAAAAGCAAGGCCCTGAGATTGACACACAACATAATGTATAGACAAATGATCCTACTGAACTGCATTTAGGCACTTTCTGTCCCTGAACACTGAAACTTGCCCAGCACCAAGCCACCATTCCATAAGCACTGCATAGCAAGCTAAATTCAACCACTCTGACCGCAAAGCATGCCGGGAAATCCAATCCACCGGCAGCATATACAGCACTCCCACATCTTCATTCTTCAAAATATATACTAGTTAAGTCTAAAGCCATTTCGACCTAATAGCTTCATATTGGAATCAATGGCAAGTAAATATTGTCCAATATTCCCAAAAAGCTATGATAGGTGGCTCCAGACCCCCATTTATAAAGCCCATGCTAAAGTGACAGAAGAAGTCCTAGCCCATTCACGAGTGGGAAATGAAGCTCGTTCTCTATCACAATTAGGGAGCGCGTCCAAATATTGGAATCGGTCCTGACCGATTCCGATCATTCGGTAATAGATCCGAATCCGATGTCACTGAAGGTCCACCCGATTGAATCGGTGCCGATAGAATGGGAATCGGAAATATAAAGTACAGTATCGGTACCGAAAGAATCGGAAGAATCGGAACGGAAATATGTATCAGTCTTTGATCTGTCAGATGACCTTGTTCAGTACTGCATGCAGCCGCCACCACAACCCATTAAACCTGATCGCTACGCGCTAGGAAAAGCACGGTTTTCTGCATTCGCTTAATAAGCAACCAAACGAACTTTGAAGCGATTGCAAATAGCTGGGGCATTATTAAAATCCTAATGAAAGTTAATTAAAACTTTACTAAAACACGGACTAATGATAGATACATGTAGGAGATTTAAAACAGTGTACTGTAGATCGAAATGTTTGTTAGCTCCTCAAGCGGCGTGGAAATATGCCAGTTTCTTGCTACTTCAATGGTCGTTGTTTTAGTTTTGATATTGACACTTTTTTTCTTTGCTTCCCCAACTTCTCTAAATTTCTTCATAGTGTAGCATCATTAAAGATAGGACACATGATATGTACACCAACATTAGCTAGCTGACGATAAGGAAGCCCGCACGAAACTTCGCTTCTTCGAAATGTCGCTTCGTAATTTCGATCCACTCGGTCAATTCGACCAACCTGAGTTGTAAACTTTATTTGGTCTTTGACTAACTGAACTTTTCGGCTCATTTTCGAACGGTACAGGAAGACAACTGTAGAGTTTACTTCAGTTCAGTCAGTATAATCAGGCTAAGAATAGAAATCTGATGCTTTGAACCCGGTTTGAATCGAAGGCCGGAAGGGTAATATACGAAAGGAATGGAAGTGTTCAATTTTGTAAAAGTTACCGTATCAATAATATTCAGATCCGTCAGCCTTCCAGATCTTTGTAAAAGTCATTGCATGAAGTTTTCAAGTAAATTCGGACCATGCAGCATGAAATATCGTGAGCCGTAAAATAAACAAAACAACGGCTGCTCGCTAATAGTTCCCAGACCGGCGGTATGTGGCCCGCTTTAAAGCTTGACTCACTCGCTGAGCGCAAAGCATAACACCAAATAAACTTTTGCTTCAGTGTAGTTTCACATTTACGGCAGATACTTGTCTTGTTACTAGTATTAAAAGGTTTCGGCAGAAATCATTGTAAATCAGTTTGCGTATAAAAATCTCAACTCTTCTTTGAGTCTGAATTTCCACGTGCAAATCAGTCAGGCGTGAACGTGTCAGTCTGATATTTTACAGAACATCGATCAACAGAGTTTTGAAGCAACGTTTGTCATATTGATCAAGACGTGCAAAAACTTCTATACTCTTACCAGAAAACTTCTACTGGGAAAGTGCAATTCCTTTTGAATTAAAAGAGCTTTAAATGCATCGGATCAGATCAGTCAGTTCGCGTAAATGGAAATTAATTGCGCTCCCGCGGTATTTGTGTCAGAAATGAGACACGCGTCTGGTTCAGTGACAGTTCATAATTGACGGGGACTTTTATTATAAACCATCTTACTGTATAGCTGTACTTTGTAAAACTGTTTGTCATGAATTCGAATTTGTCACGCGTTAAATCGATCCTGGTGGAAGAAAGGTTAAAATACGAAATATTATTGTGCAATGAACACGTACGCTTGCCGAAATTTCTTCGAAATGCAATGCAATGTCCGTTGCTCTATCGGGTCGAATAAAAATGTAGTTCTTCATGTCTGTCTTTCTGTTTGTTGTTTTCCAAAGCGTGGGATCGCTGCCTGAGCAGCACAATAATTGAGTTCGGCTCCACTGAGTTGAACTTGGGTTTATGTCAACTCATGATGGCGTAAATCATGTTTACAAAAATTTAATAGAGCAACTTGGAAATCGGACAGATCGATGTGAGTTCCGAACAAGTCACTGTTAAATTGTTCAATCGGATCGGATCGGATCGGATCGGATCGGAATATTTGCGATCGGAATCGGACAAGACTTGAAAGTACCTCTACATTTTCCCGATGCTCAAGTATCGGAAAGGGCATCGGATCCGATTCCGATAATCGGATTTCCGCCCGATATTTGGACGTGCTCCCTTACACATCTGGCACAGACTCGGTTCTTTGAGAAAGTGCTGATTGAAGCTCTCATCAGACTTAATGATGTCCTCCAGCACTCTATAAATGGAGAAAAAGGCTTTTAAAAGCCTTAAATTTTGTATTCCTCCAAACAAACTTCCCTCCAGCTCCATAGAGATCTGATGTCAACATATCCAAAATGGCTCACAAAAAACTTTGAGCTCCCAGTATTATAGGTCAGTTGAAAATTCCATGGTGACAGTGACTACAGTTTTCTTAGGGGGGGAGAGTTTGTTGCAGTCTAGAATGAGCCAAAAATCAGTTACAAGCCCTTGGGGCTTAAAGAGTTAAATGTGCCTCAGAGAACAAAAGAATCCAAGGCTAGCATGTTATAATAAGAGTTGACTGTATTATGTATAAACTGATGTGTAAATACATCTGGGATGAAATAAACACGCTTGAATATATAACTGGACTTGTCTAGTTATTTATATAGTAAATTGTCATAAAGTTAAACACTAACTGTTTGTGACTCAGCCATGACCACAATGAACTGACTCTGTCTCTTGACAGTTAATATAACCCTAATTATCATAACACTGGCTCTCCAGGCCCTCTCGTCCACATAGGAACTTATTTCTCTTTGCAATTCATTGCATTCCTTGTCCATTACATTACGAGAAATACATTACCTAAAACTTAGTAAAAATATAATTATATTGATGGAGAAATAGCAAAAGGAAGTTTTAACCGGAAGTAAACAGTTATATTTGATTGACAGCAGCATAATTAACATATCACAAGCACTCAATCAGCCAATGGCGCAGCCTGGCTCATTCCCTGCTTGCTTGTAATTCATTCAAACAGCATTGACATTCCCCTTCAATGCCTTTTAGTTTTAGTCTTTCCCAATTAATTTCAGTAATAGCTGTTAAAAAGAAGAAGACTACGAACAACCGGTGGAATAGCTTACTATAAAATTTTGGTATGCAACTACTTTGATCAAATATCAGCACTGGCAGGTAATTTTGACAGATTGTTTCAAGATAAGGAAAATGATTGGGCAAGAGATCGCTAATGTGTTGGAGATGCAGGGCTTCCGATTCATGCACAAAAGCAAGATTTTTCAAGTACTCTTTTCTTCGCTTCTGATTTTCATCCAAAATAGTGTTTTTAACAAGCTCCAACTCAGACAAATTAATGTGAGTTGTCTGAAATGTTCACAAAAATATTAATGTCAATATCTCAGCTGCAAAATCGTGTTGAGAATTGGAAAACAAATGGCTCTTAACAGCCATTCCCGCATATCGACTCAGATAATTTATGTTTTCGCCTTTTCATGGAAATTAACATTATAATTTTTTGACTACCAGTACATGTACGTAAATCGAAATCTGATACATTTGTAATCCCAACATGATTGTGTAATACGATTCCTCCGAAATGATAGAAAGCAAACAGATTTAAAAACCTTTTTCAACAAAAATAATATATATATATATATCACTGTAGACATTTTTATAAGCTTTAAAATAATATATGGTTGAGGTACATGTACATTTGTATATCTACGATGTTTTTGCAAAGTGCTACATATTTTACACTGGAAACACACCCTGAAGTTATCCGGTAACCTTACGTTTATAAGTATACTAAATGTACATGTTATCATTGGTGTTGTTTTTTGCAGGAAAATCACATCACCTAGTATGGCATCAACTGCTCTTGCATTTCCTGGTGCCTCAACATCCATGGTACATGGTGCTCTGTTGTCACCAACCACTTCACCACTGCTTCGATCACCTGGGCCACATATGAAGAGTCTCTTAGGTATTTTATGTACAGTCACGTACATGGATCTACATGTACAGTGTACGTGACAAACAGACATACACATACCGTATACCAGCACTACCATGCATACAGTCAACATGAGTACATGTATACTATTTACAGAACAAGTGGCCATGTTGTATTGGGTATTATAATATAGATACGATAGTACGCGCGCTCTGATTGGCTAAGAAGCCATGTTTTATCAGAGTATATAACATGGTTAGCCGTGTTATATAGTTTTCAACTGGCGGTTTCCTTTCATCGCGCGCGTAAATCTATATTATAAAACAGATAAAGAAGCCTTAAATCCATGTTTTATACTATTATAAAACACTCTGGTCATTTGAGAACACTCTAGAAATGTTGAAAGCACGCGCCTTCGGCTTGTGCTTTAACATTTCTCTCATGTTCTCAAATGCCCATCGTGTTTTATGATAGTATAAAACACGGCTAAGGCTTCTTTATTTGTTAAATATACAATGTCAGAGTTCTTCCAAAGCACCGGTAATCAGCGATTTTCTGTGTGTACTCTACTTGACCATGCCAGCTAAAAGTTTTCTACAATACTCTTTTTACTTACCGTTATTAACGGTAGAATCCTTGATTTGAAATAAATGCCCCCTACTCAATTTTTTTCTCCCTGTGTTGGGAGAATCCTGAATGTATACCTGTAGATCCAAGCTACAGGCAAGGATCTACAGTTAGATCCCATACAACACAGATACAAACCTGATGTTTTATTACTCAGTTCTGTATCCAACAGGTCTACCTTGAAAGTGGCTGTCGATGTACATGTATGGACTGAATATATAATATTTTAATCAGTTCTGTGTTGGAGTATACAGAGGCCATCTCATGGTATCATTCAAATTGAGTGAGCAATTGCTGTGTCACCATGAAGTTAAAATATATGAATTGGCAACAAAAACAAAGTTTGTATGTTATACATGAAGTGCTTCTAAAATTCTTGAATGCACATGTCCATGTGCTGCAACCCTACTTGTTTTAAGTTCAGCTCTTTTTGACCTGAAAAATGGAATAAAGGGTTTGTCCACCACAGATAAAATACAAATATTAAACACAGATCAGGCATTTCTTTTGTTTTTCTTGAACATGAATTGAAGGAGTTCAAGAAAACAATTAGTAAACTGTTATATGAAGCTATCCAGAGTATCATCAGTCTACTTGACAATAAGTGTAATTCTTTAACTTTTCAGCACATGAGCACCCTGTCCCACTAAAGTCACCACCTCTCCCTGCAGCCAGAAAGAGGTCTGTGAGGACACGTCTATCAGTGAAACATTCATCTGTGAAACCCGACAGGTGAGATATAAAAACAGTAGAAAACAAAATCAGAGGACAAGTTAGCAAGGTTCAAGGTTCTTTATTTTAGCATCCATGGAGGTGTTTAATATACATGCATTTGTGCTTAAAGTGCATATGAAACGAAAAATAAGTTGATCTTATTTGAAAGTCCTTTCGAAATGAGGAAGGATGGCATTTTCTGTTTGTGAATAACTCATCTCGTTCCAGAGATATTCGGGTTTTTGTAGTATGTAAATTAGATTAACTGTGACGTCATGACCTTGACACAACCTGGAGACAGATCACAAAATAAAGAAAATCTCTGAAAATAGTGGCTAAAAATAATTGATACTCTGCACATGTATGGTACTTAGGAAAATACACATCAATGTGCAAATCATGACGTTGCCATGGAAACACTCTTGTCCCCAGGCCACTTTCATGATAAAAATAAATTCCTTGATTTCTCCTTCGTAATGTACAATTTACTGCTGTTGGCTCATCAGACAATTACAAACAATGTAGGCCTTGTATATCCGAGGTTTAAATAAAATTGTTTTGTAGAACAGAGTCATAAATTACAATGAGATAATATTTTATGTTCAATGTGAAATGAGCCTGGGGCCAAGAGTGTTTCCATGGCAATGTCATGATTTGCACATTGATGTGTATTTTCCTTAGTACCATACATGTGCAAAGTATTAATTATTTTTAGCCATTATTTTCAGAGATATTCTTTATTTTGTGATTTATCTCCAGGCTGTGTCAAGGTCATGATGTCACAGGTAATCTAATTTACACATTACAAAAACCTGAATATCTCTGGAACGAGAGGAGATATTTACAAACGGAAAACGCCATCCTTCCTCATTTCAAAAGGACTTTCAAATAAGATCAACTTAATTTTCGTTTCATTTGCACTTTAAACATATACAGTAGCTTTACCCAGGCAACCATTTCATGTACCCACCCTGATCCCTCAACACTCATCAAAGTCCTCCCCCCACCCCCCAAAGGTTTAATGTTTGCACGAAATACATTTTCATGCTTTTCTTTCCTTACCTTGCCCTAGCTAGCAGTAATTTATCTATTATACATTCATCTGTTAGGTATATAATTTGTCTGTTATAAAGTAGTTTATTTTATTATAATTATATTTTGTAAACACATGAAATGGGTGTGATGACCTTAAATATAAAAATACATATTAAGTTTCACATTATTATGTACAGTCATGTAGTATAATGTTCTGTGTTGTATCAATTTGAAATTAGAAACATTGATCCAGTTATTTTGGTTTCATTCAGTGACCCTCACACATTAGTAGAGCTGGTCAACTTTACTTGCACTGGAAGAATGCAGCCGTACTCTATAGATATCTCTACCAACTGCCTCCTCCTGATGGTAAGCTGAATCCACCATACATGCAGTAAAAGATGGCGGCTGTCCATTTGAAGGGCTGTGTGCAAAAAGGGCATAAGTGATTCTTGATCACGTTCTAAATTCTCTCTTATGAAACAAAGAAATTGAAGGAGAATTTAGAATGTGATCAAGAGTCACTTACGCCCTTTTTGCACACAGCCCTTCATTTGACCACAATCCTTTGCGAACCTAACCCAGTTAAAATAACACACTTAGAAATCCTCTGTGTATTTGTATAGTGTATTGGCAACATCACTCATACAGGCTGGTTTTTAAGATTTTAAATTGAAAACTCTACCACAATTTTGATTTTATATTGATTTTAAGGAGTTTCATGCACAAATGATTGTGGATAAAAGTATTTCCAAGCTGCCATCATTTTCTGTAAGGTTATTACCATTTTCTTTGAAGTGCAACCCTGGAAGTTTCAAGTCACATTCCAAAAATTCATTTCGGCGGCTGTGAATCAAATGCGGAGTGTAGTCTCAAACAAAGCTTTCAAAGGCGTACCGCCTAGACTTCATTATATCTAGGCTGTACTTGTTTGATTGACGGTCCACTTAATGCAATTTTCCAAACGAGACTTGAAAGTTTCACAGTCGCACTTCAATGAAAACGGTAATACCATTGTTTGCATCTAAGCATGAACATGCAAGACGAAAACATGTTCTAACTGTATCAAACATAACCTGATTCGTCATCAAACTTTCAAAGTTTGAAGGTGGGGATATTTACAATAAACACAGTAAACAAATACAGCTGTAACTTCGAACCAGGTGTTCCTTTATTTCGGGACTTCAGAAATCAAGTGATAGAGCTGGTTGGAGAATTATCGATACAAGAAGAAAATAAGGTGGTATTTTGAATGCGAAAATTTGTCTAGCACGCCACTGTTTGTAAAGAGTTTGATTGAACCCTTTACATATCTGTTAATTTGTTTGTTCTCCCCAGGATTACCATTGTCATTTGACAACAAGCGAGGTAACTGGTTATCTGGCTGGCAAATGGGATCCACAAACACACCGTAAGTTTAAACAACATAGTAGTAATAATTATAATATTTATCTTGTACACAGTACATTGTACAAATGTATATTATACAAATTATGTATATTGTATAAGACCAGAGACGGCACAACCGAGGGGACTGGGGGAGTTGAAATAGCTCCTCCACTGGAAATTTCGCTCCACCATTCCTGAAGATGATTGCCATGGAACTGATCTGCAGACTTATATTACATGAAAGGTTTATTATTTTACATATATGTATTGGTTTCAGACATGAAAATCCTTCAGGCTTTCCCATCTAGATGCAGATTTCAAGACAAAGAAAATGCACCAAAAGTTGAGCAAGAGGTAGGTTTGAAATGATATATTTGTACACTGTACATGTACTCATGAATGGTTGGCTTACTTTGATACAAATACGATCTTTATAGAATGATGTAAAGGATCCAATAGACCTAAGGTTAACACTGAACGATTTCTGGGTGGATTTATTAATAGATTAGCTTTTACTTACAACTATAATTAAATTGATCCTCTAATATTAAAGTTGTTGCTACTGGTACTGATATGAGGAAATTATAATTTATTGTAGGTATATATCCCACTTCATTGTAACATAGATATGGAATGTATGTTTTCATATGGAAATGAACATATTTTTTTGGGTTAATAGGTAGTTGCCAACTGAAGTTCTTTTTTCTTCAAAATGTTTGAGATCAAAAAGTCTGCAACATAGCATGCTAGAGGTTGCTGAGCATTTCAGTTAAGTTTCGGTTGATTTTTCGCTTTTATTTTTCTTACTTCAAATGTTAGACTTCTCTGAAAGCTTTGATGGATATGGTTTTGAGCCACTAAAACTCATATTTCTAATGTCATACTAATATTATGATGTCAATAATGTGATTTCAGAAAATGAAACGCCATTAAATTTTACACTTGGGCTGGGAGTACCTGAGTCGTAATTTCGGATAAACTTACTTTTGGTATTTAAATTTTAGACTAGAAGTAATCATAGATTATTAAAGTGCATTTGACACGTTTTTTTTTGTAAGAGAAAGGACTGGGCTTCCTGTGGTAACACAAAAGACTGAAAGATTGCTGCAATGATGTGGGTAGACTTTCTCAAAGTCTTTCTTAGCCCCCTGCACGAAGGACTTTTCCCACTTGCAGCGCGCCAAATTTACCGGTTGATTTTTCAACTGGAGGCGTGGCTTATGATGTACTAAGATTTGCCCAATCACAAAGCGTCAATTCTTCAGGCATTGTGTTGACGTGTCAAGTCAGTCGACCATGGATGTGGTATTTACAATTTGATTGTACTCAGAAAGAGTTTGTCAAAAGCTCCGCCCCTAAAACATGTTTTCGCGCCAATACATAATCCCCCGATTCAATTTCCTGCAAGTGAAACAAGTTGAAGTCGCCTCTCGCTTCGATTCTCATGCTCTATTTTTGACACAGTAATCGCTTACCCAGTGACTCAGCGAGTTTGACTTGGAGCAAGTCTATGATGTGGGTGTAAATTGTGAAATTAATAATCCTGATCAAAAATGCTTGTTTTTAACTAATGTGAAAATTTTGAATGTCTTGACTTATAAATTAATATACAAGGGGATGCATATGGGTATAAAACTTTAAATATTTATATTGTGTAACATTAAATCATTGGATGCATGTGGTGCTTATACATGTGATTTATATGGTTATCATTCATTTGAGCATTTGTAGGACATTTTGCTGTGTGGTATACAGTGTAAAGCAATAATTGGAGTTAGTGTAGAACACAATCAACCCTATAGCTAGCTACGGCTATTCAGATGTGTATAAACTGCATTCCAGTTCCTAGTATACACTCCAGTGTAGAACATAAAAGGATATATATGCTTGTGTATAAAGTACACCCCAGTTCCTTCAGAGCATTGAAATTATTTTTCAAGTGAGAACATGGTGGTTGACTGCAGAATATTGAGTGGTGTTGTTAGTTGCAGAATAATTTTTGATCAATGTTGGTAGCCGGGTCCTGGCCACTTATGGTTGTTTCAGGTCCCGTTAGAAATTCAGTGTAGATTAATTGATTAGGGAATTGAACACAGCAATGAACTCAGTACTTTGATCAATGTAAATTTCCATCACCTTGTACTGTGTTGATATTTAAGTTCCTTGGCATATCAAAGTGTCATTATAGATTAACTCTTTGCCTGAATGTAGTGTTAATTTGTATAACCAAGATGCACACAAGCATGTGTCACTGATGTGTAGTGTCACAACTCACACAAGATACGGGTGTTTAGAAAACTCAGGCCAGGTACTGTTTGTAGTTTTGGTATCTGTATGTACAGCGAAAAGCAGAATCCAATACAGCAAGCAAGCCAACAGAATTTTCCATCGCAGATTCACTCGGTGGATATAGTTCAGCACAAATTATGGCCAACTTGATTGTACTGCAGACCGCGCCGACAAAACAGACCATGTTTAACATCAGACTTATACTCCAGAGGTAGCACACACTTTCCGAATTTCCTCAGACTTCGATAAATCGAAGCAAATTATTCGCAGATTCACTCGGTTTTTAGTGGATCAACACAAATCAATAATTATGGCAGAGTTGAATGTTCAAGTATTTTACATCTTCGGGCCTTTTAATTCTAAGTACTTCTTCGGGCCTCTGGAACCCAGGGTAATGTTCAAGGTGCAAAACAGACCATATTGGACTTTGTCAGTCCTCCAGATGTACTACACACTTTCCTCAGGCTTTGCTCAATTGTACTTGCGAACCTTTGAAACATCATTGCATTGGATTGTCGGAAAGTAAGGCAAGTAACTTACCGATCGCGAGCAAAACAGAAACCATGCGAGCGGCCATTTTGCCACGAGGCGGTAAATACCTGCGTGCGCATATGTGCCGCTGGGTACCCGATTGCATATTCACATACATAGTCCAAAAATTTCGATTGCCTTCCGCCTGGAAACGCACAGGTAGCCCACACATCACCACAGGGAGCGCCATGCAAGATTAGTATGCGTTCTCCTTCATCAAACGCAATAAACCAGGTCTGCAATAAATATTTGATCAAGGTTAATGTTGTTTATTGGTTTATTAGCTCCAACATGCCATCAGCAAGCGAGGCTTACATCTCGTGGGCTGGTTCCACAGCCACCCCAGCTACCAGGCAGACCCATCTGTGCAGGACATCAAAAGCCAGCTTAGTTACCAGAAGGCATTGCATCAGGCTGCCACAGGACCTTGTGAACCATGCCTCGGAATCATCATCTGTAAGTAGATCAGGATTTTCAATATAAAGTTGTCACATAACTGGCACATTCTGTGAAGTAACCGGATAAATAACTTCAAAATCTCCCTTTTTCGTGCTCTTTTCAATAGAAATCATTACATTGTCTGGGTAAGAGTTGCCAGCACAAATAGCCAGAGTAGACAGTGAATTTCTCTAGCTGCTGGCTCTCAATATTGAAAACTCTTGGTAGATGAAGCCAAGGAAAAGTAGTTATGCAAGCGCTCTTTCGGGTTTTGTTTTCCGGGAAAAATATGGGGAAAAGATCCGCAAAAGGTAGCTGCATTTTATGAAGCAAAAAGTATCTTAATAACCCCCAGGATCACCCTCAATCCCAGCAAAACTGGTCTCAGTTGAAGGACATGTGGTTCTTGTATAGACAGTCTTCCTACTAGTGTTCGTCAGGCGGACAATAAACGACTTTAAAACGAATATTAGTAATATCACACTTTAGTCTGTTAACTGACATTTAGGACTATTTTAACTTAGTATCTTGTACTTATACTATTTTTAAGAGTATTTATAAATATAAGTATTTTGTACTTACACGTATGCAATTACGTTTTATTGCTCTTTCGCTTTTTAGATTTATATTAGATATCTAACATAATTAATTAATTAATTACAACATACTAACCTATTTTTTAATACTACTTTATTGTAAATTTCTAGAGTTCTTAAACTATAATTAGGATTATATATTGTATTACTTAAATGTAGGCTATTTGTAACTATTAGTTTAGAATGCACGTTCGTATTTTGAACGAGTTGTATAGCTCTTGGGACGATAACGTGGGTAAATAAACTATTGATGGATTATTGATTGATGGATAGGTGGATGGATAGGTGGATGGATAGGTGGATGGATAGGTGGATGGATAGTTTATTTAAACCTAGCACATTGCAGTGAAGTCTGAATTGCGTGTGTTTTACAATAATAATTACACTAACGATTAATGAAGTCATAAAAAAATACATATACATTGAAAACTATATACAAGTATTGTATATATACTAGTATATATATACTAGTATTGTATCGACAGGTAAAAGGCCGAGTACAGTAACAGTAACCTCCTTCTACTTCTACTTTATTGACTGATAAAACGGTATATCCGTATCACATCAGTATAAATAAAGAAATCCAAATTACAATAATAAAAAATAAATAAATTAAGTAACAATACTACAATTTATATTAAAAAATAATAATAATATAATAAAAAAATTAGGTTAAAATCATTCCCCTAATTCAATAAAATGTTGGTTTACAGCGGTCTTAAATTTGTTAATGTCATTAATATTAGTTACAGTACCGGGAAGCTTATTCCACTCTCGAGTTGACCATGGGAAAAAGCTGTTACTATGTTGGTTACAATTCGAATGAGGTCTTAAAAATAATAATGAGTTACCATTTCTTGAGGTACGAGGCACTGGGGTCAAATACGAGTCCTTCTCGATATCAATGCTTCCATGCACAATACGGTGGAACATTGTCAATCGAGAGAGCCTCCTCCTACTCTCAAGAGATGGCCACTCTAACTCCTTTAACATATTTGTCACGACACCTGGTTCTCTAGAGTAATTATTAAAGCAAGACCTGGCAGCGGAACGTTGTATCATATCTAATTTGTACTTATCTTTTTGTAAGTATGGATACCACGCAGAATTTGCGTATTCTAGTTTAGGTCTAACTAGGCTACAATAAAGTTTGGATTTGCAAACTGCAGATGTATGTCTAAAGTTTCTCTTGATGACTCCGAGGGTTTGTTTAGCACTTGTAGTTACGTGTGAAATGTGATTGGCCCATTTTAGATCCTCGGAAAGTATAATGCCTAGGTATGAGTGATGGTGGACCCTATCTAATGTATTATGGTTCAAGGTGTATGGTGTACTGGTAACATTCTTTGTGGAAAAGCAAATCGTATAACATTTTTCCACATTGAATTGCATCTGCCAATCTTTTTCCCATTTAGACAAGGCATCTAAATCCCCCTGAAGATGTAAACTATCATCCGGGCCAGATATGATACGATACAACAGACAATCGTCTGCAAATAAACGTGTTGTTGATGAGATGCAATGAGGTAGGTCATTAATGTATAAGAGGAATAACAGCGGTCCCAACACTGTGCCTTGTGGGACACCAGAAGTTACATCACGCTGACCAGAAGCGACACCCTCCAAGGTCACTTTCTGTGTTCTCTGAGTAAGGAACACTCTAATCCAGGCCAGCATGTCACCTCTTATACCATAATGACCTAACTTATACAGCAATCTTTCGTGTGGTACCCGATCGAAAGCCTTGGAAAAATCCAATATAAAGGCATCAACCTGGTTACCATTATTAACTGCACTCACTAGGTCATGTAAAGCAACTATAAGCTGGGTTTCGCAGTTCCTACGTTTACGAAAACCATGCTGGAAGTCAGTTAGGATATTATGATCTTCTAAGTGTTCCCAAATATGATGGCAAATAACGTGTTCCAGGACTTTACAAGTTATGCATGTTAATGATATTGGCCTATAGTTACTCGCAAGTGATCTTTTGCCCTTTTTAAAGACTGGTGCTACATTTGCGGATTTCCAGTCATCTGGTAACTCACCCTGATCTAATGACTGCTGGAAAAGTTGTGTCAAAATAGGTGCTAGTTCAAATGATAGTTCTTTTAAGATGCGAGTGGGCAACTTATCAGGACCACCTGCCTTATTCACATTAAGTGAATCCAGCAGTTTTTGAGTACCTGTGGACGATATTGTTATTTGATTTATATCTGGGCAATATAAGTTAGATTCCAGGCTAGGCATGGAACTAATTACTTCCTTAGTAAATATTGAATGAAAATAATTATTGAGTAAATTCGCTTTACCAAGACTATCTGAGACAGTAGCAGCATTTTGTTGTTGTAATGGGTGAACACCGATGCTGTCCTGTCTCTTAGCCTTGACAAAGCTCCAGAATTTCTTAGGCTGTTCGAACATAGAGGCATCCAGTATAGTACTAATATAGTCCCAATATGACTTATTTAGTTTCTGCCTGTATACCTTCCTAGCATGTCTATACTTGGCTCTATCATGCTCTAATTGAGAGCGCTTCTGCACATTATATAGCCTTTGAACTTTCTTGCTAAGTTTCCTCAAGTTACGATTAAACCAAGGAAGGTTGTACCTAGTAGTTGCAAATTTACACGGGATGTATTTTTCCATAAGGGAAAGTAATTTAGCCTTAATAACATCCCAATTTCCTTGAACTGACCTTTCATGAAAATTGTTCAAAAAGGATAAACTAAAATCAGACAGCTCAGTTTTCATGTCTGAGAAATTTCCTTTAGAGTACAAGAATATTCTCCTCTTGGTTGGACGGGGTATCTTGGGTAAGATTGAAGCCTCTACTTGTACTATGTCATGATCTCCAAATCCCGAGATTACATCCACAAAGCTGATAAGTGTAGGATTTGAGGTGAAAAACAAATCCAGGATTTTATCGCCCCGAGTAGGATCTACTACGACCTGCTCCAGGTTATAGACACAGCACATATCTAACAGTTTTTGGCAGACAACAGTATACATGCTACCCTGTTTGATGGTGTTTGATTTCCAACAAATATCCCCACCAAGATTGAAATCACCACCAAGATATATTAGAGAGTTTCCTGATTTCTTCTGTAACTTGGAAAGGGAACAATCAAGTTCATTCAGGGCCTCGAGTGAACTGTTCGGATTATAGAAGGCCCCAAAATATGCATGTTTCCTATTAGCAAGACAAACTTTAACCCAAATAGATTCACAGCCTGAGTGTAGTTCATCCAGTTCTTGACAGGTAAGATCTTTAACTGCTATTAAGACTCCTCCGTATCCATCGAACCTGTCTTTACGAAAGACAGAGTAGTTGGCAGGGAAGATTTCACAAGTTTTGATATCTGGGTTTAGCCAAGTCTCTGTTCCAATTATGACATCTGGTTTTTTGACATCTAGAAAAGCTTGAAATTCATTGAATTTGTTTTTAATACTCTGGAAGTTTATATTGTAGATCTTCAACTTGTGCTTACGTAATTTCTTGTTCTTATTCGCACTCACAGTAATAAGATCGTTCTCATTAGGATTAACAGTAGATTTTGGAGATGAAGTTAGTCTAGGAAGTACTTCAAATGAATTTGATGATTCCAGCGAAGACAATGAAATGTTAAGTAGGCTACCAGAATAATTAGGAATATTACAGTTCGGGCATAACCATAAGCAGGACGAGTTAGCCAAGGTTTCGTACTGAGAAGTACTCACACCTGTAAGCGAAATAAGAAAAAAGGTTCTAAAAACCTATTGGTCTTGGCGCACGGTGGGATGAAATTCCTAGGCCTTCTTTAATTATAGTGCGAGTTATTCCTAGTCGGAGGTAGATGTGCTAACTTGTGGTCAGGATTTGTGTTGATTTCGGTGACTAACTTATGGCACGCATGTCTGCGTCTGTCACTAAGGGAAACCAAACCACCTAGTGCGAGACTATCTACATAGTTGGCATTCGGATATGTAATAGACAGAAAGTATATCGCACATGTGGGAGGTAGTGACTTGGAACCGTAGACGAGCCGCGTTAGTAGAGCGGATTTCGTATGAGTGCGGCAGGTTATAGAGCAGATTTCGTATGAGTGTGACAAACTACGGCATGTCCGTAAACGTGCTGTAGATGTGCTGTGCCGTAGTTCTGTGATTTGATTGGATCAGCAGGACAAAAACAATGGGAAACTATTTCGACGTCACGGCATGCCGTACGGTAACCGTGCTGTAGTCAGTGCTGTAGTTTGTCCCACTCATGCGAAATCTGCTCTGGTACTGACTTACGGCACGGTTACTTTACGGCATGCCATAACATTAAAATGGTTTCCCTATTGTTTTTGTCTTTCTTATCCAGTCACATTACAGAGTTACGCTACGTAATAGATACAGAATGTGTAGCCGTGCTTTATCTGCTCGAGTTTGTAAATCCAATAAAGCACGGACACGAATCAGTCTGTATATATATGGCTTATCAAACGTCTAGGTGTAGAGTCGTCTTTTTCGGTTATTTTTGCGATACGACATACAAACATAGACTTTATTTGTACTCGGATTTACAGAGTAGCTACAGAGTAAGCTAATACTCCGAGAAAAAAATACCTATCAGTATTTATTGAGAAATACTTTACATTTATTATTATTGATTATTGTAAGTTATTGTTGGTAATATTATTATAGTATTATTATTAATATTATTAATATTACTAATACTATCTAATTATAAATAAGCAAACCTATTGATTGCATTCTTAGAAATTAAGTAACAGTCCGCGCAAGAGGTAGGCACAATTCTATTGTTCAGATGCAATTTGCTTTCCCCACTTTAGTATTTTCTGTTTTTCGTACTGACAACTCATCAACCCTTAAATCAGAAATTTCTGAAATTATATCCACTAAAAATGCATTTTAAAGGAGAGTTCTTTTGTGTGAAAACGTTTTGTCCAATCAGAAGAGTGCAAAACAATAACCAAGAAAACGTTCAATTTAAAAATGTTCCCCATATTGAACGTTCGTCATATTGAAAGTTATGAGTGTTTTCACTAGATGCAATTCAAATCTGTTTACAAAATGAGAAAAATTGTTCTTCTTCTTCAATTTTAGATAGATTTTAATGTCTAAGCCAATGAGGTGGAAGATTGAAACAATACCACAATTAGCACCTTTTTACATTCCATGCATAACATAAGCCTACCTCTTGCGCGGACCATTACTTAATATCATTTTTTCATCCTCTATTTATGTATCTTAATTAGTTGACTGCACGTACACATTGTAAACGAGCTTATGCTCATTAGTGACTACGTGGTTAAATAAATAGAGATTATTACATGTTAAGAGCTTGATATCGTTTTTATTCACGAGGTTTTCGTATCATATCGCGAACGAGCGAGTGAGCGATATGATACGAAAATACAGTGAATAAAAACGATATCAGGCTCTTAACATGTCATAATTTGTTTATTATACATTTAAAGTGAATACAATAACACAAAATTAAGCATAACAAAATTTATTTCTAAAAGCAATAATAATAATAATAATAATAATAATACATTTATATAGCGCCAATTCCCTACAGCCCATTAGCGCTTTACATATAATATAAAAATAAAAATCTTAAGAAAAAATATTTTTTTAAAAATTTAAAAATTTAAAAATATGCCTGTCTAAAAAGATAAGTCTTAACATGTATTTTAAAGCTTTCAACTGTTTGGTGGTCTCTTATAAAGTCCGGTAGTGAGTTCCAGAGCCTAGGCGCGGACACAGAGAAGGCTCTATAGCCATACCCTTTCAAGTTATATGGTGCAAATTCTAACAAGTTCTTAGAGGCAGATCTTAGTTGCCGTTTCGGTACATAAGGACGGACTAGATCTTTCAGATAAATAGGAGCTGTGTCATTCAGGCACTTATATGTAAGTAATAATATCTTAAAACTGATCCTATATTCTATTGGCAACCAATGTAGCTCCTTTAAAACGGGTGTAATATTGTCGTACTTGTTTGTCATGCATATTAATCTGGCTGCTGAATTTTGGACACTCTGAAGTTTCTGGATCAATTGTGTTGGCAGTCCACAAAGTAATGAATTGCAGAAATCCAGCCGTGATGTAATAAAGGCATGCACTAGTATCTCAGCCGAGTGCACTGATATATATTTTCGTATTCGCCATATGTTTCGTAGATGAAAAAATGCCGATTTACAGATTTCATTGACCTGGCACTCCATGGACATGGCTGAGTCGAAGTTTGCACCAATATTATTAGCGGTGGCAGAGGGTTCAATAACCTCGCCACAGATAGAAACGGAAGTTATAGGGGGTAGGGGACGATGTACAGATCTTATCACTTCACTGATATGGTTTTTATTCACGGCTTTATCACACGGATATCTACCCCAAATGTGTAAAAAATTATATAAACTAATTGAGATTTTGAGACGCCGATACCGAATTATATTGCCGGCCAGTTGGGAGAAAATATATTCCGTATTGGGTGGAGTCGCCCAATACGAAGAATATATTTTCTTCCAACGCCGGCAATATAATTCGGTATCGGCGTCTCAAAATCTCAATTAGTTTTGTTTCACGATTCAACAATTAAGTCGTGAATTGTTAAAAGAAAGAAGAGAATGAAGCACCAAACTCATGCTGATTGTAATTTCAATTCTCAAAAGGCGCCTAGTATATCCATGGCAATGGTTTCACGGCTTCAGTGGAGAAAACGTTCGCGACGTGTTTTGAAATCTCATTTCTTGTCAAATAAACATCAGTTTCAAAAATGATAAGTGATTTTTCGAATTTAAGGTTTATCTAAATTTAAAAGAAGTGTTTGTTTTTTTTCTTTGAAAGAAATCCTTTTCATTTATTTAAGAACTTTGCTTTGGCTTTGAGGCTTGATTTGAACAACTTTTGCAAATCTTGCCACGACGCGCTCAATAAATGCTGCTGAACAAACCATGCGACTTTTGAACTTGACCGGGAAGCCATGTGACTGCAAGGGCTCTCGCAAGAGCCAATCAGAGGTTGGTATTCTGAGACGCCAATACCATGTTATATTGGCGTCTCAAAAGTAAACAAAATGATCAGTGAATCGTGATACCTACTACTACTACTAAACATTGTAAATAGTTAGCCTTTTACTCATTCAGTTCTACGGGCAGTAATAAGGTACGGCTCTTAGAAAAGACTTTGTTTATGAACTTGTCTGTGTAATCTTCTCCAGTTTAAATGCATAATACTTCCATGTTTGTTTTCAATTCCTTGATTGTTTTCCAGCACCCTATGATACGTACAAGCCAACCAAAGAGTCCACCTTCCGTGCATTCTGGGTAATGCACTCTGAAAACAACCCCGAGAGTCTCGGGATCCCTATGCTTATGAATTTCACCGTTCAACAGGACCAGTTCTTATCACAGGATCTTCTTAATGAACTGGTACGCCTTAATTGCGACAGGTGATCACGTTATATTCACCCTAATCTGCTGGCGGCTCTTGATCTTGTGGGTCACTTTGTTTTCGACACATCGCGGTAAAATGTTATGATCCGCTGGCCGTTAAGAACGAAGACTCTGGTTTCAAATACAAGTTTCCGAGGTTTTAAACCTTTTTAGTAAATCATTTTATAACTTAGCAAACTCACAGCGAATTACAAATTAAGAAAACGTAAACTTCTTAAAGTCTTAGGCTAAACTAGGCTAAGTTGTTGTTTTTGACGAAACATTTCACATACGTACCTAAAATTAGAAACACTGGTGCTGCCCTTTGTTTTCTTTCAGTTTCGGCGGGAAACGGGGGTAGGATGACGCATCACAGGAAATCCAAAATCAAATTTGGCAAACATACAATGAAGAACTTCAGCAGGGTCTAATAATCCTTGTTTTCACAAAAATATCTGTGGGAAAGACTTATGGATACTAAACAACAGACCCCGGTTGTTCAAAAGTGGATAACTTGCTAAAATAGCTATCCACCGGATTAATCCGTATCTCGTTTTGAAGATTTTAAACAAAAACGAAGTCGAAAGAAGCACATATATCTCCTAAAATATTGTGTATCTTGGAATTCTGTTTTGTGTTTAATATTCTTCGATATCACGAAATACACTAGCGGTCCAAAAAATCTCGAAGATCGTCGGTTCCAATTGGACTGTAACAATACCTGCGGGCCACTATAGACCCCTTTTAAAAACGTGAGTAAAAAAGAACGCGGCATTTTAAATTACGTTTTAAATTACGAACTTTAAACGCGACAGTGTGTACCGAACTACGTAAAGAAATACGTTACAGTGGAACTGATCCAGCCGTACGTGTGAAAGGGGACTGATGGCAAGGATACACGTGGGTTATTTTTATCTTTGCCTGTATAGTTGCAAACTCAAACCGTGTTTGACTTTTTTTGCCAACTCAGAGATGGACGTGGAGCTTCTACAAAGGCAGTCCTGACACCATCAACTTCCGTAACACTTGGTATGGAAACCAGACATATTTGGATAAAGTCAAGGTCAGTATACCGTATTTCTGGTCTGCCAATCTTATCTCGTTCCCGACCAGAGCCCGCGTTCTTTTACGTCGTGAGCTCTGTCACGCAACGCTCAGAGTGGGCTATGCGTGACAGAGCTCACGACGGCTGCATTCAAAGGAGATTAGCGTTCTTTTGGTCACCGCAAAGAGATAAACTGCATACTGGCGTATGGTCCATACGCAAAGCAGTGTATGATTTCATGGTGATTTTCGGTAAAACCTCTTTGTTCCTTTACACCAGTAGTATTCAAAGGACAAACAATTCACTCTTCCATTCGTTTGCTGGTTACTTTCTACAGGCCTCTCTTATCAAGAAATTTCCTACCGACCAAGCCGACGGGCGCTTCATCGAGTTCATCAACACTCTTCTTGGCTGAGAGAAATCCAGGTTCATGCTGTGGCCTTTGGAACGGGAAATCAAGTCTGTACGAGTTACTCGTGTATTTTAATATTGTAATAAAGCTTTTTGGTTTCATTTTGCATGGACTTGTTTTCGCTCAGTGTGAAGGGTCTGAAGGGTAAGGTTGCATCACAACTGGCTGAAAGTTAAAAGTAGGTTTCTTTGATAGTTAAATCATGTCATGTTATTACTTTTAGGACAAAATTGAATGCTTTGTTGTGAATTATTTCATCATATTCCCCTTAAACAGCCAGTCGTGTATAAATAAAGAATAGCCTACTTTCACACTAATTCCAATATTTCTCCGCGGATAAATCTGTTGGAGAAGCGAAATAATTTCCGAGAGCGAAGCAATGTCCAAGGGAAAATATAAGTTCCTACTTCAACGCCACAAAGTAGGTTATTGTCTTTATAATCCTTCAAACATTTGATGGATTATAAGCAAGAGTTAAATACCGAGAACCGAAGTATTTAATCGTTATTCGATAAACTCTGTGACGAATCAAAACCAAGGGTGAGGTCTTTCATTGATATTAATTTCAATGAAAGACCGAATCCGCGGTTTTGAACCGACTTAATAACCAGGCACGCATAATTCCATTGTTCTCGTGCAACCACAGTTTTTACACGCCTAACCTATGTGTAATTGTGTTTTGCTAATTGGGTTCCGTTGTTTTATAGAATTAGCAAAAAGTAATTAGTAAAAGTGGATAAATAGCGTACTCATTTCCCTAATCGGGCAACCATTGTTAATCAGTCGCATTTGTGCTGTTGATTCAAAACCCACGGCAGGTCTATATGTACTGTTAAAAATATAGACCTGTCCTTGGTTTTGAATTCAGCCCCGCTATTCAAATCAGGTCTTCCCATGAGGATCAAAACCTGCATAGAACAATGGCATTATGCGTGCCTGGTTATTAAATTTCACTAACATTCCAGTAAATTTCAATATAAAGACCTGATTAGGTATTCAAGAGCCTTTATATAGTTCATATCATATAAATACCTCCATATAAAAGCCTTGAATATCTAATGGTCAATATCTTGAAATTCACTGGGATCTTAGTGAAATATAGTTTATCAAATAACAATAGAAAATGTGTCAAAAATGGAATAACTCGGTGCCGATAGAAACCTAGCCTGCTTACAGGCTCTCAGGTTTTTTCGGAAATATTAGTTTTCGGGTTGGGTGGAAATGTTGGGTTACCTGTGGGCCGAGCGAGGGCCGGACCCGAGCGAGGCGGATCGGAGGCGAGTGCGGCCCACAGGTAACCCAAGCCCGACCCGAAAACTAACATTTCCGAAAAAAACCGAGAGCCTGTGAGCAGGCTAATAGAAACCTCGAGCTCGCAGTCTAATTGTTAAATATTATCTGTTATAAACACATGAAAAAGAAAAACGCAAAACACTGACCATTTTATCAGTGCAACACTCAAACAGTATCTACTTCGAGCTCCACTTACAGGCTTGACTATATATTAGTATACCTAACAGGTAGTGAATGCTGCTCCGCTCAGTTAAGGAAGTGTATTAGAAGAGAACCTACAGTAGCACTTTGGCAGGAAATAGATTACTGGGTGATAAAAATGCCAAGGTGTTAGATGAATATATTTTGTTGTTTTGGGGCTATCGTGCGACTGAATCCTGTTTGAGCTGTGGTGTGTAACTCAAAAGTTGTCGCGATTTATTTTCATTTTGTCCCGACATATCAACGATCTCCCGGTAAATTCCCTGAGCCTACCAATTCTCAACATTTTCTTAAGATTCCCGGCACAACAAACTGCTGTTCTCCCCGGTGAAGTTTAAACACCGGAAATCAACTGTAATTGTAAATGCTAATTGTTAGAAGAAATTTATTTGCTGCTCGCCATCTTGATAACAGGAGAGATCTTGCTCTTTGGAAACTGATAGTTCACACAGAGTTAGAAAGAGTTCGCCTACCCTTCAACAAATTCATGATTACACAAGGTCGCATACACAGAAATGCATTAAAGAACGGTTGGACATGGATTCCACCTCGTGTCATTAATGTCACGTCACGATCAGATCCGTGCAAAGCAGTGTGGTAAAAAAAGTGATGCATTGTGGTAAAAAAAAAAGAAATCGAGATTTGGACCCGCTTACAGATTAGAACTGCTGCCTTGCTCGCTCGCTGCGGGAGCAATAAGAGCAACAATACAGGCTCGATCACAGTTCGAACCCACGACCTTCGAGTTTTCGTGCGGGTAGTTAGAGCGGCCTCGCGCATGTTTGTAATCTTGACACAATGTACGAAGCGTTAGCTAGTGAGGTACGAGAGGCGAGCGGGTGAGGCATGGGCTCCGATTCATATTAAATGGGTTCCCTGTGTCAAATGGTCCCGTCCCTACCATTGTTTAACCAACACGTTTTCTCCCTTAGATTGACTATTATCATCAATTGTCAAAATCGCTAGAATTGATTATAATCTTCAATTTAACCTCGAGGTTAAAACCAGTCCAGTATAAAGATAAACAATTGTCGAATTCCGAACGGCTGTAGACGCGCTTAATGTAGTGGCCATGACGTCTGTACTACCAAGCACTACACGCAAACGGCTACGAGTTCGAGCCCGAGTAGGAGCGCTAAAAAAAAATGTTCTCTCGTTTACCTTACTTTCTTGTTTACCTGTGAAACCTAGCTCTACAGGTAAGTGAGAACCCGTCGTTTACCCGTGAACTCGTCCGATGGTTAGGGTTTGGTTTGTAGTTCGGGTTAGGGTTTGTCTTAGAATGATGATTATAATCAATTCTAGCGATTTTGACAATTGATGATAATAGTCAATCTAAGAGAGATGACGCGTTGGTCTTAGACCAGTACCAGCGTCCGATCACGGTTCATTTCATCCGCGATGAGAGGCGGCTGTCTAGAAATGGAATTGAAGTAAATGTTTCATGATTAATTTCATCTCATGTAATTTATTTCAGGAACCAGTCGCACATTTATTCAATAACCGAGCTAAAAACAATTCAGTGCATGGAAAACGTTTCAGTATATAGGCCTGGGGAGAAGCCGGCTTTCCACGTTCCCATGGCAAAACCACAGGCTTGTAGCACGGAACCTCTCGAGACCTGCATTCTGATTGCACCCATAATACTATACTTCTATTGTTTTTGTACTTCACTTTCTACAGGTTAGAGTGTTTTCTATCGTTAGGTAGGCCAATACTGTCGCTCGTTTCGAGAAGTTCAGCCCGACCCGCTTATAACCATATTGTATTGTATCATCAGATTTCGGACCGCGTAAGCGTGTCCGAGACTTAAATTCGCCTCTGTTTATTTTCTTTCGGTGTCCCTGCCAAGTGACCGGCCTGGTTCCAGAGGTATTTTTTTTTCTCGCCGACGCACCGAGTGGCGAAACCACGAGAGCCGTGCGATCGACAAAATCACATTTTCGCAGCTCGCGACTTCTGTCGGCGGGGAGTATTGCTTCCTACGGTGGCCCACAAGTGCAAATCACAATACACACAGCGAAAACACAATACACTAACTGAAAACACAATACACACAGCGAAAACACTGTACACACTGCACAAAGCATGGTAAGTAGCCAAGGACTGGGCACTAATATTATTACCGCTTACAGTTTGAAACGCAGTCGCACCCGCCAGAAATGTGAAAATCTTGAAAAACTGAGTCATGGAATAGCACACTTGAATCATTTAAATCATTATGGTCTATGCAGGCGAGGGCAGAGTGTGGATGAAAACTGTTCGGGAATCGGGAATACATTACACAAGAGAGCTGGATGGTCCGGCTCGAATCTTGGTTACAGCTAGGTCTATGTGGCGAAGGCTGCACTCAAAATACATGGCAAAACAGAGTTTGTACGCCATACAATCTTTAGCAACATTTTTGTGCTCACTTCTGAAGTAACCATAAGATCTTAAGGAGATGGTAGAAAAAGACAGGAAAATCAGTGGTCCATTACACCACGTACGTGCACAGAAAACGGTCATTTTCTCCTGTAAAATGTACGACGAGTCTGAACGAGATGCTGTTAAAAACTACTCAGTTCTCACAGTTTCTAATCCGGCTGCTGCAAAGTACTGCAAGATAGCTGCCGCAAAACCGGGATTTTTCGGTTCTTCTCGCACATGTTTGTAATCTTGACGCAATGAACGAAGCATGGGCTCCGATTCATATTAAATGGGTTCCCTGTGTGAAATGGTCCCCAATTTTTGCCATATATACACAGGAAGCCCGTCATATAATAAGATGCTTGGGGATTTCAAAATGGCGGCATGTGGTCCGAATGGGGTAAGACTCAATTATGGCACACCACGATTCCCAGAGTCGATAAACTGGCCACTTCAAAAGTACGAAATTCTCCATTATAGTTCAGGTGTATTTAGAGTCGTTCTAAAATGATTTGCGATTGAAAATGGTTAGGTTTTTTTTATTTCGAGGTTAGGTTTGCAATGAATCGTGGTGCATGGACATGACATCAGAAGTCTGCCTACGAATGAGAATCCATTCATTTGAATAATCACTTCATCGCAAGCCTCTCGGCCAGGGCCATCCTGTACCGCTCGAAACGAGCTACAGCATTGGCTTTCCCAACAATACAAAACACCCTAACCTTTAGAACAGTTGCTGTAAGAAAACAATAGAGCTACAGTATAATGGTGCAATCAGAATACAGGTCTCGAGCGGTACAGGATTTATACTGCTCGGCCAGCTCAGCCGATGGTTCTCAGTTTTACTCTCCAGTATTCCCTTCCTCCCATTTCATCTTCCTTTCACCTTGTTGAGAGCTCTGCCAGGTTTACCATCCTCATAGAGTACCAGTTAGACCTTGAGAAGAGTATATTACTCGACTTCAGGCCGGACTACGCAGTAAACTACAAACCCAGTAAAATAGACAGATCACCACTGAGTAAAAAGTGAATCACTTGAATCTTTTTAATGGAAAGCAAATCTTGAAAATCGTTATTCGAAACTCCTACGCAAATCACGGATATAAAACTGACAATTTACTGCACTAACCGAACAGCTAAAATAGAAGTTCCACGCATACCGAGTGTCGTCAACTTGTAAGAAAAAGGCAGGAACTTTTGTTATTAGCATTTAAACCTTTGGAAAAACATGAAAACGAGGCTGGTAAGGCCACGGCTGACTAATTTCACAGAAAGCTCTCTTAATTCAAACCCTAATTAGTCTAGTAATGAAAGCTATGACACTCAATTTCACAGGATTACTTATTTTCGCATGCTGTTTTATCTGACAAGTTGATTTCCTCATGTGGTCATTGTTGACCAATGAAATAAAAACTATCTGATTGCATAAGGTCTATAAAACCTTGGTTAAAGGTTCAATGGAAAGGTCGCTATGTCTTCAGTTAAACCTGGTTCAGTTCATAGAGTAATAATGAGAGGAAATAATATAAAATATGATTTGCACTTTAATATACTTCTCTAGCCGACAAACAAAGTTAACTAAACTTTGCCTCACTACAATTCCTCGTGCTTGATACCCTGGAATTCAGAGTGCGAGATAAAGCCATCGCTATCTTTGTCTTCCTCGTTGAAGATCTCGGTAATAATAACTTGATGGCTCTCATCTCCACCGCCGTCAGGAATGCCCTCCTTCCTCAGGTAGCGTGCAACCTGGAACGGAGAGAGAGAAGCAAAAAGGGAGACGGTCATTTAAACGCGGAGAGGAAGCCAGTTATATACGAGGGCAAAATGAAGTCGCAGGGCACCCATTTATACGATCATTCGCGGTTACTAAGGTAAGCCGCAGCTAAATCCTCCGGAGGCGCTTATGTTTATGTACTATTTACATTATGAGTGGCGATGTTGTCAGTATCGTATACAACATTGCCACGAATACTGTAATGGACTTCTGCAACGAAACTGACAAATTGCTAAAGACAAAACAGATCAACTGATGTTTTGTGTGCTGTATTACATTGCCACGAATATTGCATTGTAAAGTACTTATGATGCACCATGTAAGATTTTAGCTTTTACCTTGCTATCCGGCGATGTGGGATGAATTAGTTTCTCACAAAAACATGTCCCACATCGAAGAGACTCTGTGTATGTAATAGTGTTTACAACATAGAGGGGGTGTTGTATCATCCTTTACAATTTCGAGTGCTTTGCTTCTATTTAAACTGGCTTCCTGGCATTTTTAGCCCCTTAAGGTTATTTCTGGAAGCCAGTACCCTAATTATATTTATTTTAAACTTTTAAACACATAACTGTTGTATTATTCAAAGGGTACAATAAATTGTTGTTGTTGTTGATGTTGTTGAGTGCGCGCAGTAAACTACTTGTGAAATGCTAATAGATAATGAATCCATTGGGATGCTTTGAGGCTTTGTATCGCACAAAAGCAAAACAATGTGATGTCATATGCATTTTACAATACACCGTATTCATATTAACTTGAAATGAATGAATGAATGAATAAGGGTTTGCCCGTTACGTGATACATCTTTGCGAAATGGGATTTAAGTTTAAGTTGTTGCTGGTGTATATTACTGCATTTTTGGTCTAACTTTAGAGAAATTACTAGTGATTGTATTCTTCTGATACAACCACTTGTAGTTTGTAATGGTTTACAGGGGTATGCACGTGACCTGAACTGCGCATTTGGATAGGCTAGCACCCTTATGAATTATTTATGATTTTACAAGACGTATTATTACATATCAGCCTCGGCGAGAAGAGGGGGGAGAGTAGTGGTAATTTAATTCCTTTTAAACATTTCCCAAAATACCCAAGTACCCCCTAAATTGATTAAGACTTTGTGACATTCAATTCACATAACAAAAGCTTGCCGAATAATTTATAGCATATCCGACATAATCCCAAGACTTAATCATACCAAATACCCATATTTCAATGTTGTATACTCGATTTAAAAACCCTTGAATGCCAGTATACTCTAAACGCTGGCCGACCCTGATACATGTGCGTTAAATTTGGCTCAGGATTCGGATTTTGTGTTAAAATATGTGGAATCCTACCCTGGTGCCAGAGGTCGTTCTCGCCAAGTACTCATTCGCTGAGTAATAAAACTTAGCGAGAAGGACCTTTGGCAACCATGGTGCCATTAGAAATGAGGGAGATGTACACATCGATAACCATAGACGACCAGTCTGGAGACAAGTGGCCAAAGAGCTAGCAAGTGGAATCCAAAGTTGACTTCTTTAGTTGCTACTCGCTTTCCACGGCGGTTAGCATACCTCAATCGACTTTAGTTGATTATAACCAGTGTTTATCTTCCCCGCCGACGCAGACCAACACTAGTTTTTACAGGAACTAGTTGCCTATCAGTGACTTCTTAAAAGGCGCGGAAAGCATCTTTGTCGGTCAAATATATGCATAGTCTGATGAATATCTTTATTTGGATTATTATACGAATGGTGTATTGTGGAAATACAACTCCCCCCGCTTCTCCTCGCCCCCCCCCCCCCCCCCCCCGAAAAAAACACCTTTCTCGTTTCCTGTCGCCAGTAGCGGCAGGCCATGAAACGCGCCAAAAGAGACAAATAATGACCGGTTCTTACCTCGTCATGAGAAAGTAGCCCATCGCCATTAGTATCTACATCAATAAATGTGTTGGGCTTTGGCTCGCCTTCCTTGATGTCCAACAACTCTATGTAGAACACTAATGGCGCCTTCGGGGGGATATGGTCGCCCACCGGAAACTTTCCGTAACCGTACTTCGAGGGCACGATCAGTTCACGAAGCTCTCCGACGCACATGTCGAGTAGGCCCATGTCCCAGCCCGACAGTACTTGACCTTCACCAAGAGTGAACTGAAAATTGCTGAAAGATGAAACAAATAATTTGAGAATTAGTCCATAGTAGTGAAAAACAATTTCGTAATGATTAACACTGAGGATGCCGTTAACTATAGTTAAATCCGCTCTATAGTAAACCCGCTCTATAGTAAACTTCCAACATTATTATTGTAATTATATTTAATTGTTATGTTAATAAGTTGCCGTGTCGATCGTATAAATCTATAGAACTTATGATAATCAGATTTAGAACAATTAACAAAAGAGGCAATGTGCCAGCTCATACTGCTTTATTTTATTCACGTGTTCAGTAAATCAGCAGTGCTACAAATAAAGTTAAGGCAAGTTGGCATTGAGTCGAATTATATTAAGTTTTGCTGTTCTGGTGGCGACTTTTGACTTAGATTTCAGCCGTACCGTACCATGAAGGGAAAAAACACTGAATTTAACGACCCTGAAACAACCACAGGGGCTGATCGAAACGTGCCAGGGACCAAAACCGGAGGGCCCGGCCTGAGAAAACCGCCGGAGCAAGGGCGAGATACCAACAAACCCAACTCACGCTTCGATTCGGTACACAGTTTTTAACCAGTTTTCATTTCAATTTATCTTTTATAATATACAGTTATAACGAGATAATTATAACGAACTGAGAAAATCAGGTCTTAGAACTGATTGAATGTCAGAAGAAATGGCATGAAATGTTTACTGACAACCTAACTTGCCGAGCTGTTGTTATTTTTCGTTTTCACCGTGGACTTTAGTGCACTAGTAATTATGAGATGAGGCCAGGCTGAAACACCAGCTTCGAAAATTTCTTGTATTTCACTTCAAGTCATTGGTCACTGAATCGATCTAGCCATTTTATTACATGGTACAATCTGTGTATCAAACAAATCCCGGCCTTAATTTTATTTAAGGCTCCACGGACAAATATTTTGCATTTCCTTTCAAAGCAGCTGATACTGATTTTCTTGGTAAATTCTCAGTTTAAGCTGATCACATACATCACATATGAACCGTGCTTGTTAAATATAAACCGGGCACCCAAATGCTTCCTTTTAAGTATTACAGCTGTAACTGATCAAATTATCAAATCGATCCCCTTACCTTGTTTGCAGTATAGGCGTTTGGTCAACCAGAGTGCAGTTATATCTAACACCAATCTGATCTCCACTCTTGGTCTCTCTCGGACACCTCTTAGGTTTCTTCATTATTCCAATCCTCAAGCCTCTCTGGAATTCGTCCTCCACCACAGCAGGCTCGTCCTCTTCTTGGTGAGATTTCTCCACAAATGTAAACAGTAAACTTGAAAAAATCACAAGACTGAGAAACCTTAGAAAGGTTGCCATATTGGAATTAGGCGGAATAGTAAAGTTCCAGCTAAAACCTGGTTCAATTGGATTCTAAAGGTGCGCCTCGTACCTCGAACTGCGAGGTGGAGAGTTGGTTTCTGTACAGTTTGAAGTGTGAGTGGAGTTTTAAGCCGAATTCCACGTAGAAAGGAACTACGTTGAACTACGTGGTGGGGTTAGTTAATATTCATTTTCTGTCGAGTTGTAAGACATTCGCATGGAGAAGCACGAAGTCTCTTAGGAACCGGGTAGCTGATTGTAGCAAAATTTAAATTCACTCAGAAGTGCTCACTGATTAAATACACCGACTGTATGCATGAGCGTGAATATCGAAATAATCATTTCCCTTTTCCGGGACGATATTTGAAATATTATTTCGTAGTTTTACAGATTATTCTACCGGTCGTAGAATTGTAACCCAAGTTAATAATTGTTTTATCTTTCAAATGAATTAATAATTTTGAGCATAAGGCTGTTGACTGGTTTTTCTATCTTCTGACTTTTTGACTGGAGAAAAAAGTATATATAAATACACGTCTTAAAATCCATCGTGACAAGTGTCACGTCACACGAGTGTCACATCATCAAAGATCTAAAGCTATTATCATAACTGACGGCTTGCCTGTTTCTTGCGGCCATTTCAGACCACGTGATAGTTCTCCAGAGGATTCAGTGCTTTGTTTCCCAATTAGAGAAACTGGTACATTTCCTCATGGGATACAGAAAAACAAAAAGAGCATTACCCAAGGGAAAAGTCACCTGGTCTGAAATAGGACGCTGGCTAGGAGTGTATTGCAGTGATCGATCAGTGTCACTCCGCCTTTTTATCTGTACTCTGGTCACGGCTTCCTTCTGCTAATACGTACTCTGAAAGAAACGTTGAAAAACTAAATTGAACCATAAACCGAACCCGCAATAGAATGTTGAGAAGAGAATATAATGGCTGTACTAATTATGAAAATGAGGCTAGTCCGAGTCCACATTTAGCTTATAACCAGTTTACGGTTCATGCTTGCACAGTCATAAGTGTTCAAGTCTTTTGTTTCAACTGGGGGCCACGCATTCTCGACCCCAGACCCTTCTCTTATTGTCTCTTATTTCTTACTGCGCATGCTCGGTTAGACCAGTACCAGTATGGTTGGCGAAATGGTGCAAAAATTCAACAAACGTAATGCATTCACATTCAACATTGATATGCATTCACGTTCAACGATGTTATTCTTGTTCAAGAATCTATTCGTTGGCAACAAAAATATGCATTCCCATTCAACGATATTATTCTTGTTCAACGATATATTCATTCACGTTCAACGATACTTTTCGTGTTCAAGAATATATTCATTCAAGAATATATTCATTCAGATTCAACGATATTATTCTTGTTCAACGATATATTCATTCAACATTCAACAATTCGTGCGCACCCAGTTCTACGCATCATTGTGCCCAAAATCCCACGGCACTATAATTCGTGACGAGGACATCACGATTTCACTCTATTTCACACGATTTCATATTTCACAAGATGGCGTGAAAGATGAACTGAAATTGGAGGGTACAATTCGGCGGTGTGTCCGCGAAGAGATGAGAACATTTCGGGGTGTAAGTACGCAAAGCCTTTTAAACACCGAATTATGGCGGGAAACGGAGTGTGCCCGGCCATCCATTTCGGCCCCTGTCATTGTCAGGCAAACGAATAAAAAACGTGCAACCCCCGATACCGAAAAGTGTGTATCTAATCGACTGTGTAGCACAAGATAGCGATGATGAGGAGATGGCGGAGATGGCAGATTCATTTGCATTTCGCGAACAGTAATTCAGCCTTGGGAACTTTCAGTTTCACATACAAGCGGCCCTGGCCACAATGTTTTTTTTACATGGACCAAGTCGCACTTATGGCCAGGCTTGATTACTGGCCCTTTTTAGAAAATCAAAATCTGATTTCTTTATGCTTGGAATTTTTGTCTCAAACACCTCCACAAGCTCGTTTCGTATTTCATCTTCAGAGTGTCCAGGTGTCAGATCAAACTCTCCTTTTATGACTACATACTGTTCGCGAAATGAAAATGAATCTGCCATCTCCGCCATCTCCTCATCGTCGCTATCTTGTGCTACACTCAGTCGATTAGATACACACTTTTCGGTATCGGGGGTTGCACGTTTTTTTTCGTTTGCCTGACAATGACATGGCGCGAAATGGATAGCCGGGCACACTTAGTCGCCGTTTCCCGCCATAATTCGGTGTTCCGCAGGCGCTCGAAACGTCAGCTGCTACTCGCTTTCCACGGCGGTTAGCATACCTCAATCGACTTTAGTTGATTACATAGCAGTATTTATCTTCCCCGCCGACGCAGACCAACACTAGTTTTTACAGGAACTAGTTGCCTATCGTACCTATTCATAATGGTCATATTCGATTAGATCTCTCGTGCCGCTGACGACGATGCTCCTTGTATCAAGGTCCGTGTACGGCTTAAAAGGCTTTGCGTACTTACACCCCGACTGTTCTCATCTCTTCGCGGACACACCGCCGAATTGTACCCTCCAATTCCAGTACATCTACATGATCCGACGCCATCTTGTGAAATATGAAATCGTGTGAAATAGAGTGAAATCGTGATGTCCTCGTCACGAATTATAGTGCCGTGGGAGACTGGGCACAATGGTGCGCACGCCTTGTTGAATGAATGTATTTTTCGTCGAATGAATATATCGTTGAACGAGAATACAGTTGAACGTGAATGAATATATTCTTGAATACGAAAAGTAGCGTTGAACGTGAATGAATATATCGTTGAACAAGAATAATATCGTTGAATGTGAACGAATATATATTTATGTTGCCAACGAATATATTCTTGAACAAGAATAACATCGTTGAACGTGAATGCATATCAATGTTGAATGTGAATGCATTACGTTTGTTGAATTTTTGCACCATTTCGCCAACCATATACCAGCGTCCGATGAGAGTATTGAGGTAGCATGCGAGCTGCGAACTGCGAGTTGCGATATGAGTTTAAAGTTTGAAAAAAAGTAGGAAAAAAAAACACTTTCTGGAGCCTGGATACTAGAAGGAAGGCTATACATAACCATTTCAATATAAACATTTTAACATAAAAATGGCGGTGTTAACAAAAGCAGGTTCCAGCCGGTTAATGCCGCAGTAGAACTCGCGCGTAAGCACGTAGTTTTGCTCTGATTAATAAGTGTTTATAACAAAGAGCTTGGAACCAACTTAAAGATAACCAACGAAAAATACGTGTTTTTATTAAAAGTCAGATACAAACTCTGTACTTAGCGGAAGTGCTCTATAGCGAGTAATTAATATTCGACTACCAGAAGTGTGAGTGTAAATGTCCAAGTTTTCTCGGCCGGCATGATAGGTCATGTCCGACTTTGCTCTCCTATTCTTATTTTTAGTTTAGTTTGAAATCCTCTGGCGGAAATCATGAACCTCATTTCAGCATCCGTTGGCTTAGAATTCAGTGGGGTCTAAGAACACAACATTGCTTGTTAGTGGTAAAATGTTAGACCTTGATCTCTTTCATTTAGCACAATCCACGTTGATACAGTATCTCTAGGTCGTGGTTACTGCAACAGCTTGGTTTGGAGGACAATACAGACCTTTTACTGCAAAGTGTAGGTCTCCTTTCAATATTTTGTTGTCAGTAACAAGGTACCCCAGAGCAATGTGCAGGCTCAGGATGATCTTTCCTTTTGACGATCCATTCCGGCTGGGCCTGCCCCTTTTCGGGGTGCCGCATGAAGGCCCTAGAAAAAGTGTTATCTATACCCCTTCTGGTAGCGAGAAATCTTCACTGACTTCAGCAGGGGAATCTTTAAACACCTTGTTTAATTCTGATCTTGTTAGTCCTACTTGCTGTATTAAGTTACTTAATTTGCTTTTCCATTTCGAGTACATAAAGATATACCCACAGTAGATGCTTGCAGATTTGATCGGGTTTCTGAGCCGGTTTGGTTGACGGAAGTGTATTGACATGTTCCCGACAGTAAAGTATGCAAAGCCAGTCGCAATAAAATAGACTGCGATCAGTCCAGTGGCGGATCCAGGATTTGAAAAAGGGGGGTGACTATTTTGACCGGTACAGTTTCTGGTGCGAAATTTCTTACAAAATTTGAACGAATGTATTTTATTTTTACGAATTCTTATACAGAATTTGTTTTTGGCCCAAAAGGGGGGGGGGTGACATTTCACCCCCGTAACCACCCCTGGATCCGCCACTGCAGTCCCTCCTTTTCCCTCCATTGATAGTAATTTGCGAGGGAAAAGGAGGTACTGCTCGCAGTCTACAATAAAACGAAAACGCCTGCAACTCGCAGCTCGCAGGATACCAACGCTGGCGTCCGATCGCGGTTCATTTCAATCCAAAAAAGGATCCGCGATGAGAGGCGGCTGTTTTCTCGGGCTATCTAGAAATGAATTGAAGTAAATGTTTCATTGATTAATTTCATCTCGTGTAATTTATTTCAGGAACCAGTAACACATTTATTCAAGAATCGAGCTAAAAACAATTCAGAACATGAAAACGTTTTAGGACCGGCGGGTTTTAGTATATATATAGGGAGAAGCCGGCTTTGCACGTTCCCATGGCCAAACCACAGGCTTAACTTTAGACCATTTCAACTACGATATCTACTTCAATTAGCGATAGCACCTCAAGATTAGGTCAAAATCCCAAATTTGATAGTTATATCTTGTATGTGAGCAAAGATAGTCCCAAAAAGTAAGACAATTTACAGACATTTGTATGCGGGGGTGCACCCCCTCACACAAATGTCTGTAAAAATAGCGCACTTTACTTGACTATATCTTGGCTTCTAGGTGAGGTATAACTCTCAAATTTGGGATTATGACTAATTTTCAGGAGCTCTCAGTTCAATAGCACTGGGGCTATGGCTAATTGAAGTAGATATCGTAGTGGTAATGGCAACCTTGAAATGGTCTATTATAACCATATTCTCATGATCACATTTCGTCTATTTGTCATCGCCCCTCGTGATACAAGCACTGCCATATAGACCTTATGCAAAACATGACGATTTCCTAAAAATGGGACGAAGTCGTCTGTTAAATTGGGTACTGATGAATGCTTCCATGTTAACTAAGAGTATACCAAGACAGGAGCCTGACCAAGTCTAGTGATACTCAGTACGTATAACTGTGAAGTATATGGTTGTGATAGTGTAAAATGGTTCAATTTAAAGGGTTTCATATCCTAAATTTTCATTATTTTCTAACTTTTAAAAGGTGATATCGTTGCAGTATTTGAAGTCTACACTAGCTTTCAAACGTCGCGAGGGAAGAAGTCTGGTAATAATCTGAACAATAGCATTTAATAGAGCGAGGCCATGCAGTTGTCCCAAAGATCACAAAATTGGAGTCGGTCAGAAATTCTTTAGTTTCTGTCGTACCGCACTGTCGTGTTATTTTGTGTCACAAGGAAATTAATGTTATTTTCCGCCATCGATTGTAGATTTTTCTCTTCAGGGTAACAAGCTGGGACAACTAGCCTCGCTTTGATGCCTTTATGAATAAGGTCAACAGCCTATTGTATTGTATCATCAGATTTCGGACCGCCGCGTAAGCGGGTCCGAGTCTTAATAATAATAATAGGCCATATTTATATTGCGCCATATCACCACAGTCTCATAGCCGCTTTACATTTTACTGACACATCCCGTCAGTGAATTTTTCGGATTGCTATTTCGGCGCCAATGGCAGCCACGCAGTTTACAATGTTGAGTGTGTGGTTAGTGCATTGGCCAGGCTGCTGTACCGGGTGACAATCCCCTTCTCTTTTTCGAGTAGTACAACAGGTTCTTTCACGTCCCCTTCAAATACTGATTAGAAGTAGAAGGAGACAAGGCCAACAGCTTATAAACGTCCCTGCCCAATGACGCGGCCGGATTCGAACCCCCGACCTTCCGCACTCTAGACCTTGCTCTACCAACTGAGCTAACCAGTGAGGCTGTTTCATCTTAAATTCGCCTCTGTATATTTTCTTTCGGTGTCCCTGACAAGTGATCGGCCTGGTTCCAGAGGTTGTTTTTCCCCCGCCGATACACAGAGTGGCGAAACCACGAAAACTGAGCGATTGACAAAGTTAGCGACATGTGTCGGCGGGGAGTATTGCTTTCAATGTGGGATGAATTAGTTTCTCACACAGCTACCGCGCCGACGAGCCAGACTTCTATTTTCTATTTACCTCTTAATTCTTATGAAGGAATTTCGATTGACCAAAAAATACTTCAGTTAATCTTTTCAGAATTTGCTGTAATTCTTGCGTAACGAGACATGATCAGGCAGTAAAAGGCATATTACGCGAAATTTAAGCCACCTGGCTGTCAGAGCGATTGCTGTTTTATCAATTAATCGCGCAGTCGAAGAATAGAACGAGACATGTTAGTGTGCAAGGTCAAGTCGCCTGTCGTCCGACTGCTCGTTCTATATGTGGTAATATGTTGAAAGTTCTGATAATTGCATGATCGGGGCCCTTAGTCGGAGTACAATTTGAGAACTTTCAAAGTATCACTCGGTGCCCATAAATCACATATAGCACGAGCAGTTTATGCGACTTTTTGTCTATAACATACTGAGCAAACATTTTCTGAGACCGTGTGATTGTGCACTCTATAACCTTTTTATGCACTCGTTATTGACCAATCACAATCCAGATATTTTGTTGAGTCCATTATAAGTAATGTTTAATAAACGAGCAGCGGTGTTTTATCAGATTTTCAAAAACTCATGAATAATTAATGAGCATTTTGTCCAATCAGATGAAGCAAATCAGTCACGTGCATGCTCCTTTATACCTGATAAAATCTCATCATTCTAAAAGGCCCGCGGAGGGATTTGAATTCTGTCCCAGAGGGAAACGGGGTTAATGATTGAGACAATGGAATTTCTATTGATGTTTCAGCTTTCCCATTGAATTGCTAATTAGGATGAACGTTTTATATAAAGAATACTAATGAACATGAAATTTTATATAAAGTTTCATCCTAATTAAGAATTCACTGATAAAGACCCAAAGATAGCAAAAAGTACACGGAACATAAGGTACCTAGATAATAAATTTTGCACTAAATTTACTAATATCAGCAGACTACCGAGATACACAGATAATATTTTTTAAATGAAGTTATCCAACTACCATTACTTGTTTACCGAGCCACTGTTTAGTTCCAATTATTAAACCAAACTCAAAGCCGTAATATTATAAAAACGTGCATTAAACTTACATATTTTGTGCCGGAGTCAAAACTTTAGAGCCTGCCGTCATGTCAATCACATCGCTTTCCAAGTCTTGAACTTTATCGAGATAAACCACGACACCAAATCCTTCAAGTGCAGGTTCTTCTTGCATTGCGAAACAACATAGTATGGTAATTTATCATGTCATTCCCTTGGGATGTTCGTAATTGCAGGCGGTGATTACTCGAATATTTTGCATGGCATTGTGAATACAAAGGTTCAATGGCTCATTAAGTAACCATTCCCTTGAAATGTGCGTCTTTCATTCATTGCATTCTTAAAGCGTTTTTGAAGCCGTTTAAAACACTCACAGCACGTGTTTTATCAAGTCTAAAAATTCTCGGGCTTCGCCCTCGAATTTTTAAACTTGATAAAACACTGCTGTTCGTGTTTTAAACAGTACTACAAACACGAGGGCGTAGCCCGAGCCCGGGGGGGGGGGGGGGCTTCCATATGATAGAGACATCCTGAGGAAGCACAAGATATCGTTTCATCTGTACGCTGATGATATTCAGTTATTTGTTACGTTCAAACCATCAGTCGATGGCCAACTGGAGTGCTGTTCAAACTAGATTCAAGCTTGTGTATCCGAGATTGACGAATGGATGTGCCGCAATAAACGTAATCTTAGTAGGTATAAGACTAAACTGCTTCTGCTTAGTTCCCGTTTCTGACCACAGCCATGCAGTTTGAGCGTCAGTGAACGTTTGTAGTGAAAAAGAATATGCCCCTCGCGTACCTGATCCGGAACATCGGTGTCTTATTTGACCAGACCTTTCTATGAACGACCATATTAATAATGCATGTAAATCCTCTTGCTATCAACTTAGAGGCGTATTTCGAAAATTAGGTAGTACCTTAGTCTGAATACTACCATGCAGATCCTTGTTCATGCATTCGTTACTTATAAATTAGACAACCGTGTAATTCTCTGTTTTATGGCCTTCCCAAATAATCCAGAAACTTCAACACGTTCAGAACGCTGCAGCTTGTCTCGTCACCTGCACCCGCAAGTATGACCATATCACACCGTTACTGCACGAATTAAATTACACTGGCTGCCTGTCGAACAGCGCATTGTCTTTAAAGTAGTTTTATTGACTTTTAAGGCTCTACATGGCCTAGCTCCTATTTACTTAAGTGACATTATAGAACAGTACAAACCAACAAGATGCTTGAGATCAACATCGGATAACTTGTTATGTGTACCTGTAAGCAATTTAAAATCATATATGTCATATGGCGATAGCAGGGCGTTTTCTGTAGCAGCTCCTTCCTTGTGGAATGCGCTTCCCAAGGAAGTGAGATCATGCAACTCGCTGTGTCCTTTTAAAAGTAATCTTAAAATTAACGCATCTATTTCGCCACGCTTTTTAAATATACATTATAGTCGTGTTTAGTGTCTTATTTTGTCAAGTTTTTTATACAATCATGTAATTTTTATCAGATTTTTATTGATACAATTGTAAAGCGCCTAGAGCTGTAAAGTATAGTCGCTATATAAGTGATTATTACTCGGGCTGCCTGTGGCAGGCACGAGTCTAAATCTGCAGGTCGTTTTTTTTGTTCGGTGCAACAAAATTTCTGCGCATGCGTTAAATTATGCATTTTAAAATTGTTAGCGCTTATAGATTTCTCTCCAGTCCAGTCGCCAGATTGAGCTTTGAGGTACGTTTCGTAGGTTTTATGCTACATTTCATCAACCAACGCGAACACCGTGATCGGTAGGCCAACACTAAAATATTTTCGACCGCGTGTTTTGGGCTGTTTACCGATCTCGTATCGAGACCCGGTGTACGTTTAATACACAGGTATACCGAATAGCTGATATTTTAATATATCGAAGTATACTGAGCGATTTACTAGCAAATACATATACTGTGGTTGAGCAGTTATGGGTTACTATCCTCTATCGAAGTCTGAAGACATCTGAACTCCTGAGCTGTGAGAGCAACACCCGGGGGGGGGGACTCTCCATAACAGTAGACGGAGGTGATCGTCGGCAAAATCAATTTTAACCGTAAGGGTAGCACATTGGGTGTGGTCAACAGCAAATTTACCCCTAAGAGATAGCACATTGGGTGTGGTCGAAGAAATTTTTAACCCTAAGAGATAGCAATAAAACAAACACATTTTCAGTTTTCCTGAATTTTATTACGGTCCTTAAGACACCGCCATCGAGCGCATCTCTTTTCTGGTGACTGTTGAGAGTGCTGTCATCCAGTCTTCAAGTCCGGGCCACCATTAGCGTGAGACCCCCTAAGGGATAGCAGACTCTTTGAACACCCCTAAGGGATAGCAGATGGTAGAATTTTATACCCTAAGGGATAGGACGATCACCCCCGTCTACTGTTATGGAAAGTCCCCCCCCCCGGGGAGCAACACTGTCACGAAATGCGGACAGAAATACACACTCGGCACAGAATTAATTATGATGAGCCAAGCAATATTCAACTCTCGAGGTAAACTTAAACAAGAAACCTCTCACGGCCGAGGTTTTGGTTCGAGAAATTAAAGGCTTCCAACAATTCCCTTTATAGTTCTGTAATATCATGAGTAGACTGAAGTTTTGGGAATGAGGGTAAAGCTTTTAATTAGAGATAACCAACAGGCATTTCAGTTAATAATCTTTAATCCAACAAATACCAAGATGGACTCGTAATGGCTCATCGTGTATAGCAAGAACAGCAGATAAAGTTACATAGAGGCACACAAATTGACATAGCTAACTCCATCACAGGATGGACAGGATACAACTTATAATATGGTACAAATATAAACATACATTTGAGACAGTCATCTATTAGTACTCGAAACCTGCAGTATAACAGAACAGCAGACTAAATTGTAAACGTGTGTTACATGAATAAGTAATGTTTAAATTAAAAGGTCAACTTCTTTAACTTTACATACGATAAAAACAAAAATATTAAGTTACATATATACTAGGGGAGCAGAGAATGAAAGTCACCCCCGGGGGGAGGGGGGTACTCCTGTTTGTGACGTATTATGTATGTGCCGCCCGGGTGGGTCAGGGTTTTGAGCTCAGTTTGGGCAGGTAGGGTCAGGGTTTTGACCTGATTTGGGCAGATCAGGGTCAGGATTGGAGTATAATTTGGGTGCAGTCAGGGTCGGGGTTCAGTAATTTTTTAGCCAGTTTGGGTGAAGTTTTTTTTGCTACTATGTCGAAAAAAATACATTCTGTTGCCGCATTTTGATCGCCTGTCCACATGCAAGCACTGAGGTTCCCTTACATTGTGACGCCGCTAATTCGTACTTCAGTACTTATCTATGTACTCCATCTGCTGATTTGTTTACCCAATACCACGTCCCGACTTGAAATGTTCCGTATTTTGCATGCAATCCCGGTACGCGGTATACCGGCCGGTAGGCCTGAATAGATTGTGCTAGCAAATCCAGCCAAAGTTGCTCCAAAAAAAGGCTAAAAGTTGCTCAAAAGTTGCTAAAAATTGGAAAAGTTGCCACTAAAATTTGAAAAAGTTGCTCACTTTGGCGAGCCATTTTATTCTAGATAACAACTTAAAACATGGAATGTTGGATGTGTAATTCAATATAATCTTAAAGTTCAACATAACTACCAAGAGGGTCCTGAAGGGGGGTCCTAAATCCCAGTTCCCAGCCCAATTTTGGTCCAAATCCCAGTTCCCAGGCTTCAAATCCCAGTTCCCAGGCTAATTTTGGTCGAAATCCCAGTTCATAAACAAGAAATCCCATTTCCATAAGTAGAGGTTAAAACCCTGTGCATATAATGACTATAATAAATTAAAAGGGCAAACTGTTGATATTTGGATGTATGTACCTTCATCTGGCATTCAATTGGATTCATGACTATTTGTATAACCGTAAACAATTTGTTGAATTTAAAGGCAAGTGTTCTGAATATCGAACAGTAAGTTGTGGTGTTCCACAAGGATCAATTCTTGGACCCCTTCTTTTTATTTTATATATAAACGACATTCATCATTCCTCCACTTTGTTAAAATTTATTTTATTTGCAGATGATACTAATGTGTTCCTCTCAGATAAAAATGTTAATAAGCTTTACTATACGCTTAACAGTGAACTAGAAAAGGTATCTAACTGGCTTAACACAAATAAACTCTCAGTAAACATAAAAAAAAAAACTACATCATTTTTAGACCAAGACAAAAGAAAGTATTGCTTAACAATCTTGTAGTCAAGGTTAATTGTGGACCTATTGAACTTAAACACTCTACTAAGTTTCTTGGAGTTTTTGTTGATGAGAATCTGAATTGGAAGCAGCACATTGCAACTATAACTAGTAAAATTTCAAAATCCATTGGCATAATCTCTAAATCGAATTTTTTTCTATCCACAGCATCACTGCACAAACTTTATTTTGCTCTTATTTACCCATACCTATACTATGGCAATTTAATTTGGGGTGGTACTTATACCTCAACTTTAAAAAAAATTGTTACGCTACAGAAAAGAGCTATTAGAATCATCACCAAATCAGATTATGATGCACATACGGCTCCCTTATTTAAGGACCATAATCTTTTAAATTTATTTAATATACATAAACATCAGGTGGGTCTCTTTATGTTTTCCTATGATAAGAAAACCCTTCCAGAAATTTTCAAAGATTTCTTTTCTACTAATCTCAGTATTCACTCGTATAATACCAGGATAGCTAATGATTATAGACCAACATTCTCAAGAACAAATATAAGAAAATTTTCAATAGCCTATGAAGGACCAAAATTTTGGAATTCTATCCCTGACGAGATGAAAAATAGAACTTCTCTCACCAGCTTCAAATATAATCTGAAATCCTATTTAATCAACCAGTCATCTCCTTAATTAACTGATCTATGTCTGCTCTTCTTCGCTCCCTTCTCGCAAAAACCTTTTCTTTCCAATCATCTTTCTCTTATCATAATATTAATATTCAGTATAATATTGTTAGATTATTAGCTCACGCTTAAAAAGGCAACCTAAAGTAATAAGTCTTTGGCTTCCATTTAGGTTGTCTTCCACTGTAATTTATTATATTTTTTTTGTATTTTTATGTGTGTACATGGTGGTTTGTGTGTAATAAAGATGATGAAATTATAAAAAAATCTGGACTGAAGAAAATCTCTCATTCTGCTGGTTAGCACTCTTTGTCTTCCAGCCCTTGTTGGCATAACCATGTTAAAACCAGTCCCGTCATCTGCACCGTCTTCATCTGACTCGCTGTCCCCACTGTCACTACCACTGTATTCGTTAGGTTGATCATGGCAAGTGGCACCCTCCACAGTCTCAGCAGGCTGTTCATCTGTTTCAGTCGTCTCAGTTTCTGCACTTTCATCTAGCACTATGCCTTGCGTGTGAGGTAATACCGAATGCAAAACTAATGGATTAAGCACTGTCTGTGCTTCATACAAGTTCAAAGGCAGTGTCCCAGCTCTGTCCATGGTGTTGTCTTGTCGGACATTACGTTGTCTTACACACTAGCCGTATCGTTTCGCCCAAAACCTCATCTCTGCTTCATCATTTCTGGACATTCGTTGTCCAACTGGTTTGGGAATTTCGGCACGAACTAACTGGCCAGCATCAGAAGTTTCAGATTGGTTGGTAAGAGTTACGGTGTGTGTAATAATGTGCAGACCATGGTGTCACTCTCTTTACTCCTTCTTCAACGGATGAACCAAAAATCTGTGCATATTCGTAGAGAGTAAATGTTTCCTTCTTAAAGTGAGTAACTGCATGCTGGTTCTCGACATTCATTGTCAGCAGTGATTCCAAGTTTAAGTTCAATTTGAATCCAGGAAATGAAGAAAGATCTTTCATGTTGTTCTCTAGTTTTCGACTGTGGGCCAGTTGCAAGCTTCTTAGCTGGGCAGATGTGCACACGCCGGAAGTATTTCAGATGGCCACTTGCGGTTCTCTTGCTTTTGTCAAGTTTAGGCGTCTTACCGCAAAGGAAACATTTGATGCCTTTCCCATCTTCGGCTAGTCTTGCATCATCAGTTTTGTGCAACAAATCTTTCAACTTTTTCGTGTGTGCCAGGTATGCTACTTGTTTTCTTTGCTGCTTTCTTGGGCATTTTGCCCGCGTCAGTGACGGCACTTGCTGTGCTGCCCGAGGTCGTTGACCCTGAGATCCCCGGGGCTGTTGACTCTGTCTCTGTAGCTTTCTCGAACACAATGTTCACAGATGCCTTTTTAAATGTCGTAACCCGTTGGATGATCCTCACTAGTAGTGATCGGGATTCACTGGCTCGAAGCATTTCTACTTGTTCTTTCGTTCTAAGAACAAAATGCGCTCTCTTCGTGCTGCCCGCGTCAACGAAATCCACATAAAAAAAATCAATAACAAAGTCGCCAAATCCTCTTTTCGCAGCAGAGTCTTTAACTCCACAATTCTCCACAATGCTTGCCTGCAAGTCTGTTGGGTTGCTCTTCAGATCTAATTCGATCTTGCTGTTTTCCGTGTGTACTACCGCATTGTTTGAAGAAACATATTTCAATTCGATAATCATAGTGCGCCGATAGCCATCGCTCATGCTGGACGACGCCATTGTGATGTTTGATTTCCGACACGTGCAGAGCTACTATCGCATGTCATTAATTTTATTGTTTTAAACAAACCGCTGATCACGGACATGACATGACCGCAGCGTAAAGCCTGGTAACGAGAACTTGCAAAAGGAGGCCAAAACGTGGAAAAATACTGACTTTTTTGTGTCATCAAAGTGGGCTAATTCGAGTATTTGTGTGAAATTATAGAGTCAGAGACTAGCAAGTCTCACAAAGAAGAGAAATCCCATTCCCATTTTCCAAAGTGTTTGTCCCATTCCCAGTAGTAAAATCCCAGTCCCAGTGCACGAATCCCATTTTCCCAGCCCAAAAAGAGGCAAATCCCAGCTCCCATTTTACCCTTCAGGACCCTCTACCAATAGTAGTACTTTCTAATGAAATAAAGTAGTTTCTAATGAGTAAATCTCATGATATTGACCATAGACACCACATACGGTGATAAAGTTTACAGCCTCTTTGCGTTGTTGTATCTAATCATGACTGAAGCCTCAAGGTAATCCTCAAGGTCATTCTCTGCATTCTCTTCAGTTTCTTCGTCAGATATTTCAGCTTGCGATTGTGATGCCATGACTAGCAGAATATGCAGAATGCAGATTAGCAAATACCAAGATGGCGGCGGCTCTGTGTTGGAGCGAATAACCGCTGGATAATTCGCGGGCGATATTAAATAGATAGCTGCTGTCCAGTTCGTGGGCGCACATCAATTCATGCACGGAAAGTAGAAAACAAAGGAATGTTAATCATTTGCAGGGTCAATACTATTCAATACACGTCTACAGCATTCTTAGTGTCGACCAGTTTCAATTAACAGAAACATTTGGGATTATTTGTTGCTCAAAAGTTGCCAAGGAAGGCAAAAGTTGCTCTAGGTTGCTTGCAGTACAAAAAGTTGCTCAAAATACCAGAAGTTGCTCAAAAGTTGCCGAGCACAATCTATTCAGGCCTACCGGCCGGGATATATATCCGACCGTGTTTTGAAAACAATTTAAAGAAGGGGCAATAAGGGTTTTTTTTCCTAAAAAGGGGGCAATCAGGGTTTTGGAGCTCGGATTAGGTCAAACAGGGTCAGGGTTTGAGTCTCTTGGCCTCACATACATACCCATTTTTCATGTAAGTACCCCCCCCCCCCCCCTCCCCCCCCCCCCCCCCCCCCCCCCTTCGGGAAGTCACCGCGCTACCGGCCACTCCTAAAGACTGCTAAATTCAGCTAATAATTCTTCCCTTTGGTTATTACTAAGAGGATTTCAAATGAAAGTGTATTTCATCTTCAATCTCATGTGGTCCGAGTGAAAGCCCAGATGGGCTCTTGTTATTATTATTATAGGGGGCGGAATGCTCGTCGTATCTTTTAGGGGTTAAAACTAGTATACCTAACAGGTAGTGAATGCTGCTCTGCTCAGTTAAGGAATTGTATTAGAAGACAACCTACAGTAGCACTTTGGCAGGAAAAATAGATTACTGGGTGATAAAAATGCCAAGGTGTTAGATTATATATTTTGTAGTTTTGGGGCTATCGTGAGACTGAATCCTGTTTGAGCTGTGGTGTGTAACTCAAAAGTTGTCGCTATTTATTTTCGTTTTGTCCCATATCAAACAATTTATTGAGAAAAGTGTCGTTCCTGAGAGCTCCATGTGATATTCCATATATGGTCAATATATTCCATATTTGGAAAGCAGGACGGATCATCGAATACTAGAACACGTTCAGAAAGTGTAGCGAGCCGGCAGAAGAGAGGCGGATACAACGTAGGATGAGGGTATGCCTCACTAGAATCTAGTCAGGCCCAAATATTACTCTGAACGACAACAATTGTTTGATATGCGACCGTATCAACGATCTCCCGGTATATTCCCTGAGCCTACCAATTCCCAACATTTTCTTAAGATTCCCGGCACAACAAACTGCTGTTCTCCCCGGTGAAGTTTAAACACCGGAAGTCAACTGTAATTGAGAACGTAATTGTAAATGCTAATTGTATTTTGAACCGGCTGCTTGACTTTATCGAAGCCAATAGAAGAAAATTATTTGCTGCTCACCATCTTGATAAAAGGAGAGATCTTCCTCTTTGGAAACTGATAGTTCACACAGAGTTAGAAAGAGTTCGCCTACACGTCTACACTTCAACAAATTCATGATTACACAAGGATTGCATACACAGAAATGCATTAAAGAACGGTTGAACGTAGTTAGCTCAAACAATACAGATTCCACCTTGTGGAATGTCACGTGACGATCAGATCCGTGCAAAGCATTGTGGTAAAAAAAGAAATCGAGATTTGGACCCGCTTACAGATTAGAACTGCTGCCTTGCTCGCTTGCTTCAGGCTCGCTCGCTGCGGTAGCAATCACAGGTTTGGTATCGCTTAGGGTGTTAAAGCGAAGCTTACATTTGTAGTGAAGACGGTATATTTTAGGGGTACATGCATGGTTGTACAGAAAACGATACTTACCAACTGTCTGAAAGAGACGCCCGGTATAATACAAGAGTTTATTCATAGTGTTTGGCAACTGCGCCATAGGTCAAAGACAAACGCGTCTCGACAGAGAAACAGGACGGCCGGATATGCGGGATGAAATGGAAGATGAGGGCAGAAGCCTGTGACGTACCACTGATTGACTATATGAGTGAAGCCATTTTTCATGTCTTTAATTTCGTTAAACGATATGATGTCAGTAAGAGTTCCATTTATTGACAAGTGATAAATGAAATGTATAGTTTTATTATTATTCGGGCAATTGTTAAAGTTCTATTTCAACGAGAAAAAACATGTTGTCAAGTTCCGGCGAAATCGCGATAATCAATAACGAAGGATTTATGACAGTGCTTTCAAAACTACTAGAAACGGAAAGCATTATTGTGATGCTATTATCTTTATCCAAGAAATCCTCTATTACTTTATCCTATTAAATTCATTGAAAGTTTTCATTGTATATACGTTTTTGAATAGTTCAGTTTCGTATTCGAAAATGACCGCTGAATGCAATGATTACAGACGCATGTACTCAGGTTAGCCTCATTCTGAAGTTAAACATTCATAAATACCAGCGAGAAGGTGGGCTATTCACAACACTGTGTATTGTTGTAGTTTCACGTTTTGCACCTTCTCACTGGTATTTAAGAATGTTTAACTTCAGAATGAGGCTAACCCTGAGTACATGCGTCTGTAATCATTGCATTCAGCGGTCATTTTCGAATAGGAAACTGGACTATTGTATCTTTTAGGAGTCAAACTAAGCCTGAGCGACGCCCAGATTGGTAAATTCAATGTTTCCGACAAGCAGATACTAGTAGTACAGAAAATCAAGAAATCATTTATACTCGGTACAAGCTAAATCGGTTCACTGCCTGGTGGCCAGCAGCAAACGTCAATTTAATAAATAAACTACTAATAATTACAAACAATAAACTATTGCTACTTCAAAAACTCATTAATAATTCATGAAGCCAAAAAAAAATGAGTGTTTAATTCACTCTTTTCACCTGGTGGCCATCTTGGATTCAAAGCGAGGCAATCCTTTGTTTTTGCCAGGTTAGCCTCGCAGTGAGGGATAGTCAAAACGAGGCTAACCTGGCAAAAACAATTGCCTCGCTTTGTATCCAAGATGCCTGCTATGCAGACGTACCCTGCAAAAACTTGCATAGCAACACTATTTGACCGCGCGATGTCCTGGAACCTAATGTCGCGCTCGAAATAGCCGTGGACGCGCAAGTCGCAAACAAAATGGCGACTGCGGGAACATTTTCAGTTCTTCTCTTCGTTCTGTTTTATAACGTGCTGATCTCCAAATGCAGCAGGCCCTTTGAAGAATCTGTACAGTTTAAAGAGGAGTACAGTCTACCTGCTCTTCCTTATGCATATGATGGATTAGAGCCGTATATAGACGAGTTGACACTTCGTGTGCATCATCTTGGTCATCACGCTGCTTACACAAAGAAAATGAATGCTGCACTCAAAGCATGGAGAAAATCGGTATAGATCATAACAACAAGTCTGTAAAATATTTAACTGTCTTATTCATCAGGCGAAGTAGAACTTTGTGTGTTGTTTAATATATATCGCAATCGAATTTAGCTTAATATATGTTTGGGATGGGGAGGGGGCGATTACATTTACAACATACCCTAATTAAATAAATATGCACCTACATGTACCAATGTGAAGCCCGAGGGGGCGGGGGATGGGCAAGAGATGGGGATTTCACAGCCAGGGTTATCCCGATGTCGGAATTATTTATATGAAACATAAGCAAGTGGGGTGGGGAATTGTGATATTTTGGGGCGGCCCTCACCTCCTTGGAACCTGGAACACAGGTAGCTCAAGCTTGGGATCTGTATAACATTAACAGCATTTGTATGGGATTTTTTAGTTTTCCATGTACAACGTAAATCTTGAATAAAACTCGACAAAAACCTATACAGTGTCTTCTTGTGTTCCTTAGCTATGTCTGTGCCATGTTAGAGCGAATTTCAGCGAAATTTTCCTGAGTTAGGGTTTTAAGGGAAAATTTCGCTGAAATTCGCTCTAACATGGCACAGACATAGTTAAGGAACACAAGAAGACACTGTATAGGTTTTTGTCGAGTTTTATTCAAGATTTACGTTGTACATGGAAACTAAAAAATCCCATACAAATGCTGTTAATATTATACAGATCCCAAGCTTGGGCTACCTGTGCCTGGAATAGTGCTGGCTATCTAAACCCTTACCCTAAAACAATGAAATTCTTTGTCAGTGCAATCCAAATGGGGTCCAATAAAATGCAAGGTTTTGATAGGGGAAGGCCTCCTGGATATTTTTGACCAAACCTGTTGTCCCTACCTTAATATTTAGTTGCTTAGTTACAGATATGACTAGATTAAAATCTATTATTGTAAAATTATGTCTCTATCAATTCCAAGCCCACCCATCCCCCACCCCCTGGGCAAGATGGGCCATTTGACAACCTATCTGTCCCTGGGGTGGGGCATTTGTTTTGCTTCAGCCCGGGCCTGGGGCATTTGTCAAAAAAATAATCCCACCCCTCCCCTGTGTTTGATTTTGTTTTGCTCAACTGATCAACACGTGCTTGCTTCATCGATCAACATGGCGGCAGAAAAGTCATCCGTGAACACGATGTTAGAATTTCCCAGTTTCTGGGTGAAGTGTGCGGTTTGTTGGGAACTGGCTTATAGTGAATGTGGAATTTGGGGGCACTTACGAAAGTGTTTGAAGGTGAGTACTGCATTACTTTAATAAAGAAAAGCGGGGAAATGTGGTTTTGAAACGGCGAAGAAATTTGGCGCGTTCGCTATACTTGCCCCGGGGTGTGGCATTTGCATAACTTAGCTGGCTCCACGGTGGGGCATTTGCAACGTTCTGATTCCAAAATGACAAAATCCCCACAAATGCCCGGGAAGGGGGGGGGGGGGCATGGGCGGGCTTGGAATTGATAGACATTATTATTTCTTCTCTTCTTTTGAAACAGTCGGTCTCAGGGCATTTTTTGGTCTGTCTTATTGTTATAAATAAGGCTTCTCTTAATTTGTTATACATTGGGCATTTTATCAGGAAGTGCATTTCGTTTTCGATATCGTTTTGACATTTCAAGCAAGTTTGTTCTTCCGGTTTTTTGTATGGCCTTGTATATCTGCCCTTTTCTATTGCCAATTTGTGATTACTAATTCTTAGTCTAGTTAGGGTAGTTCTATGTTTCAGACTTTTTACTTCTGTGAGATAATTCTCATAGGTATAGGTTATCTTAAATAAATAGTATGTTCTTAATGTGTTCTTCTGTTGGGGTCTTTTTCTATCGTCATTATGTACTTCTCTTATCCATTGTTGGAATTCATTATCTTTTAGTCTCTGTTTGACATGCTTGAGCCATATTTTTGGTTGATTAATATTGTCTTGGTTGTACCAACTGTTTTCGAAGCCACAGCAAAATAATATTTCTTTGATTTTCTTGCTCCAGAATTCTTTGTCACTTTCATTTTTGGTCTCATGGTATATACAGTAAGATAGTTTTAGGGCGTTGTCTGAATCGATAAGCTTGAACCAGTAAAAATCCCCCCCTTCCCTCCCCCCCCCCCCCCCCCCCTCTCGGGCTTAACATTGATATCAGTTAATTTATTATCAGTATTGATATCAACAATTTATAGACAATTGATAACCAATTGATAATAAATGCTGATCCATACTTGCAGTCTACTTATTTTCCCATAAATGTAGCAGCAAAAAATGAGTCGTGACAAAAGCACAACAAAATTTCATCTACATTCTATGAATGTGGATAAATTTTTGACATTTCAGTCTGAGTCTTGTGGTCAGTTAGTGTTGTTTTGTCACAAATAGTGTACTCTAGGGGCACACCGACAGAGCCATTGCAGTTTGCTCGATGCAGCAAGTTTTTGTTGCTTTGCCAAAATCATGTCCATGCTCAACATTTGAGATGATTGATAGATATGTCAATCATTTTGGACTAATATCACAAAGATGTCGCTAGTGCAGATCGGCCCTTTACTGATAAATTAACCAAGTTGGAATACATTCAAACCTCTACTTTGGACCCAGTCCCTTCTCCCATGGCCATGGGTGGGGAATTTGACACAATGATGGACACCCAGCAAAATGTACCTCTGCATCTCTTCCCTGTAAAGGCAAGGGAATTTGACACTAAATGCTGTCCCCTAGGTAATTTGACATGAAACTGAGGTGAAATGTCAGATTCAGATCCCCTTCAGTATATGCCTATCCCCCCTCCCCTGGAGCTAAATATTGGCAAGTGCATAATTATATAACTTACATGTGCCTGCCATTCCCCATCTAGCCATAATGTTTGCCCTTGCCATGTATGTATGTAGCCCTAAATGAATGAGTAAAAATAAATTTTGAGCAGAGTTGAGTAGAAGTTGGCCAATTGCCTGTTAATAATTGTCCTTTCTTGTTATTAAAGGGTATAGCAAAAGACCTTGCCTCAAAGTCCATTGTGGAGATTATGAAGAACATTGAAGAAGTTCCTGAAGAGTGGAGAACAGCCATTTCAAATAATGGGGGAGGGTAAGTGTGACAGTATTCAATGTACAGTTGGCTGGTTACTTCCCTAATAAGGTATTGGGGGGAGGGGGGTGTGGTACTTATGTGATAAATGGGTAGGTATGTGTGGCCACGAGGTTCAAACCCTGACCATATTTGACCCCAAAAGGGAGCTCCAAAACCCTGATTGCCCTACTTTGTTATAACAACAAACCCTGATTGCCCAACCCTGACAGCCCAAATTAGTCTCAAGCCCTGACCCACCCCCTCTGCACATATATTACATCATAAACAGGAGTAAACCCTCCCCTCCCCCCCCCCCCCCAATACAGGTGTGTGCAATCTGGACAGGGTATCATGTTTCAAGCTGTTTTGGTTTGAATTAGGGTAACACTTGGCCTTTTAGTCAGATACATTGTATGGGGCATTGTTTTCTTACTGGTTCCCCTATTAAATGTATTTCGAAGATCACAAAGAAAAATAGGGTCCCAATTTTGGGGGCAGGTCTGAGAAAGAGTAATTACTATGGAAATGACACAATTATGTTGCTCGCAAATAGGTTTGCAACCAGGCTGAAGGGAGCCACCTAACATAACAGCAAATGATAAAAAATGTACATAATTTGTGGATTTTAGCAAGCAAGAACAGATGACAGGGCTTCACTTGTCTATTTCAGAATTTAAATCTTTTGTCCTATTTTGGGCAGGGCATATATAGATTCCCATAGCTGTATGTAGTTTAACTAGTTAAACTACATGCATTTAACTTTACTTTATTGTTCCTGTAGATTTGTAAATCATGCTTTGTACTGGGCTGTCATGTCCCCAAATCCATCACAAGAAGAAAGAAAACCATCTGGCAAAATTGCTGAGTTAATCAACAAAACTTATGGTAACTTTAGTCAGTTTAAGCACTGGTTTGATGAACAAGCAACCACCCTGTTTGGATCTGGCTATACCTGGCTGTGCCAGGATGTGACTTCTGGTTACTTGAGTATCCTCAACATGGTAAACCAGGAATCACCTGTTGCATACAAGTTGAATCCTGTACTTGTAATGGATCTGTGGGAGCATGCATATTACTTAAAGCACAAGAACAAGCGAGGTGACTACATCAGTAATTGGTGGATGGTAGTTGACTGGGATAGGGTCAATGAGCTTCTGGAATGGTGGAAAAATCAGAAAGTGCATGATGAACTCTAAACTACTTGTGATGAAACTATGAAATTGAAATTACAGGTATATCAGTATCATGCTGGCAGTCATTTGGAAGACAGTGAACCCCAGTCACAGAGTAATACTAGAAGTGTCAATGGATGTTAGAGACATAAGTTTTTATGTGAACATGCAAAACATGACTTCAAATAAAAATTTAATCATAGTCATTATTTAGACTAGCACTATGTCAGTATATTATTACTGCTCTTGACATATTTACTGTAAAGTCCCTGAAGAAAATAAAAATGTTTACAGATAAAACCACATTTTCTTGTACTTGTGCTGCTGACCACCAGTTCTTGTTAAAAATGTTAAAAAATACGAATTTAAATTTAATGGGATGGTGGGATGTTGAACTTTGCTTGGAAAAATGACATCCTCCCCCTCCTCCCGTGGTAACTTGTTCTTTCTTTAATTTTTTTTTTTTGGGGGGGGGGGTAGTTTTGGGAAGGGCTTGCTTTCAAAATAAATTGAAGGTATACAGTAGAACCCCACTATCTAGAACTCCCAAGGGGAGCGAAAAATAGTTTAAAATAGCGGGGTCGGCGTCAAATTTCCAGAATAGTGTTAATGATTAACTAGTAAAATGTAATACAACTGTAGTCAACTAGACACCAAAGAAAACAATAGAATTAGGGGGCAATAGTCGATATTACGATAAATTCCTCTATTTCACGGGTTAAGTAAAATTACTCTACGTATCAATACAGTACTATTACGACGTTTGGTTGGGTTTTGTTATTTGCAGTCTATTATTTCATTCCTGTGATTCTGATTGTGCATAAGCCTGCCGGTAACTTCGCGGCGCATGAAGTGTTGACACATGTCCTTACCTCCCATTAACATTCTATCGGAAAATGATCCCTCAGAGTGCTACTTGTATATATCATAATCTGATTGTATTAAAATTACATGCTTATCAACTGTGATTTGACACTGCCTGGAGGTTGTCTGCCAATATTTATCTAGACTGTAATTAGAGTTCGAGATGCGACGCAGTCAAGGGAAGTAAAAAACAGTTCGAGAATATATACCTGTTTAATTTTTTTCGTCACTATCCCTGCTATCCCTTGATTGATTTATGATTTAACCCTGACAAAATAGTGAAATTATTAAATTTCATATACCCTAATTTTAGTAAATATGCTACTATAGTAAACCAAGATATAGCTCCCATCTTATTCAAATCACGAGATACTTCTAAGGCTCTAGCCAAATAAGGATTATCATTATGTTCAAGTAAATGAAATAAGTATTAATGTAACGTATTAAGTTCAGATAACCACCGAGTTCGAGATAGCTGTATAAACAAAATGAAGGTGAAAAAATACATGAATACCAGCTCCCTCCCCTCTCCCAAGAAAATAGAAAGGGGGAGTATGTGAAGAAAACCAAACGTCCAGTCCTGTAGACCACCCAGAAGGTTGAGTAAAATTCCTCAGACTACACAACCTTGTCCTTGTCACCACATTGAAGAAATGCTTTTATACTCGTATTCCCATGATATCATCTGGAATTTAGTGAGAAACAAACAGCATAAAGGAAGATTTATTTGAAGTTCATAACGATTACAATGTTTTAACGGATAAAAGCAAATCTGCAGACTATAAACGTATCAGAGCAGTCTACCTTTACGGCGACACTTCCGCAATTTAACGGAAGTGAATACAAATTACCCATAATTCTCTGTAATGCGCCATTCTTGTTGGTTTAATGGCGGCCGGCAGGCTGAACAAGGAAGTTGGAAGAACGAATGTCAGAATTACGTTAACTACATAAACCTTCAAGGCATACAATTGTCCTGTGACGGGAGGAGACGACCTCACGGCTAACTGTGCTGAAACAGCTATCCTTTACAAATGAAAATGGCTTTGATGGAGGGAACGTTGTGGAAATGGACAAACTATTTGAGCGGTAAGGGATCTATATATCAGCTGTCTTTTTCTTTTAATATTACTTTAAATAACTCTTCGATTTGACTTTAAAGTTCATATTTTTTAAACTTGACATTTTTTTCTTATCGTGTTTACAAGGCCTAATAATTATTCTGCTTGTAGTAACTGTATTAATTATTATAAATACAATCAAATAATATTTGATAAAATACATCAAATTTACAGTTATTGATCAATAAATAGTTATAAAATTTACAATTGTAATGAGTTGGGATAATTTACAAAGAATGACTGATATAATAAAAAGGGTAGATCTAAAAGTGAAATTTATGTAAGGGTATTTAACTCGCTCCGGAGATCTTAGTCAGTTAGTGATATAGATTCCAAGAGTGCAGCCCGAGGAAGATCAGAGGAGCGAGTTAATCACTGACTTAGTGTCCATTTGCATGAGGCTTTCTCAGATATGGGGCTGATTGAGTTGGAGAAGTCATCTATATGTATAGACAACCCACTACCAGAGTCTATACATAATATAGACAACCCGCTACCAGAGACTCCTTCCCTTCCTTTTACCGAGAGAGAGAAATTAAAGGAATCTCTGCATGCAGCCAACAGCTTTTCTATCAAGCATGCACAAGCTTACATCATACATTGACATCACTTCCTCTCATACGTCAAAGCGAAAGAAAGTCAGAAAGATTGACTAGTAAACAATTAAGACAACGAGAACTGCTTTACTGCCAAAGTGGGCAATCAAAACTTTATTTAGTAGTTCACAAGTAATTATGTTGTAGGTTGTTTCTCATTTCTGGTCATTTTTGAAACAACCTAGGTTATTTTAAAACAACCTAGGTTATTTTAAAACAACCTAGGTCATTTTTGAAACAACCTAGGTTATTTTAAAACAACCTAGGTCATTTTAATTTTTTTAAATTACCTAGCAAGGTCATTTCGACATTTTTAGAGTCTTTTAAATGTTGCATTAAGCATTACATTTGTCTGTTATTTAGTGACTTAAACCTAAACACCCAAAATTATTGATTGTAGCTCTTAAAATACCCAAAGTGAGCAGCCCTTCTTGACAGTTAGGTTTTTTGTAAATGTAGGGTTAGGTTTTGGATTAATTAGTTCACAGGACTATTGAAGACGCATTATTTATCTGTGTTCAGCGATCTAAATTTAGTGACTATAGCTCTAAAAACTCTAAATTAGTGAGCACCTGTTGTTGACGGTTAGGTTTTTTTTTAATGCAGGGTTATGTTTTGGATTAATTAATTCACAGGAGCATTGAAGAAGCATTATACTTGTCTGTTAGTGACTTAATAGCTCTTAAACACCCAAAATTTGAGAGAATTGGTTACTGTTAGGGTTACTTAAATGTTGGGCTAGGGTTTGGATTAGTTCGCAGGACCATTCGATTTTAATAGAATAGTGTTAGAAATGAGTTTGCTTGGAGTGGGGTGTTAACTGGCTTTAATAAATCTGCTTGTTATTGGCACTTGTTCCGCATGGAAACGGCAAAGTGAAAACATAACTGTTAATAACGTTTTGAGTTATTTCTGTGTAAGTTCTCAATCATTTATCCATTTTTACGTCTTTTCACATTCTCTGAGGAATTCTTTGATTAGAGAACAAGACAATATAATACAGTGTTTCTTTGATCCACTTCAATTTTTTTCTGGACACAGTGGTCAGTGTCTTATTCCATTGGAAAAGCTGAGTCTAACAAGTACGCGCCAGCTTAACTCCAAGATCCTCTGCACTTGTTACTTTAATACTGAGATACTATTTAGCTCTTGAATCGTAAAAATCTTCTTCTAGTTACAATGTTAGAGGTGATGAGCTTTCTTTTGTCTTTACTTTAGGTCAGTGATTACTCTATGTCGGTTCGGTTGACACAGTTTGTTTCGAAGTACGAGTGGAGCTGTAATAAAGTAAAAAAATAAAGTATTTTTCTGGATTTAGCTTCCTTACTTCCTTTGAGTTGCTGCAGCTTTCATAAAAGAACGCAGAGTCAACACAAACTTCATCTGTGTTACAGTTTTGTCCTGGTTTAATCACAGGCAGCCCAGACTCAACATATATTTCCCGCTTTTTGGTTTACCTGTGGTATGTTTCATAAGCGATCTTTGTGAATTCTCTTTTCTGATTCCTACAAAATAAATATTCAATAATAAAAGATTGATACTTAATGAACTTGTGTGAGTGGTTTTGGGGTGATTTGGGGACTTCTAAAGCAGTTTATTAGGCCTCGAGGTTTTGACAGTTGGCCGCGTGTCTACCTCAAAGACACAAATATACACAAGGTATGCAGCTTCGAGGCGCTTTTCATCGATATAACCTCACTCGCCGCCGAAATTCGACAAGAAATTCAAATCGATTTCGCCTCTGCTTTCGGCACACAAATCCAGAGATGTGTAAGCACTTCTCATCTACGTTTCAGGCCAAACGACGTGAAAACGGCCTGGAAAATAAATTCCGAATTCAAAATATTTCTCTCGGTATACGATCTGCAGATTGATCGGTCCACAAACCAGCGGTAGACATCACAGGCGGTGCTTTCAAGATATGTGGGCATGGCAACTGCAACCTACATCATATACATGCATGTGCTTAGTTCATAAGAAAGTCTACTGGGTTCACCGTTGGAAAATCAACCACGATATACAATGATTTCTAATGTTTATGTTCAAACCTATGTTCGGTTAGCCTGCTATGCAGACATATTTTTTCACTCATAAATTCGAAGAAAAAAGAAACGTCTGCTTACCCGAGCGCCTAATTAGTTTCCAATATGCACACCTCATTGTCTTATGGACCAATCAGATTTTACCTTCCATATCCTGGAAAGTGACGTATGTTGCATTTAAAAGGAAGTCAGACAATACATTTGCAATTGACCAATCATAGGAGCGTGTTCACTGGCGCGCCAATTCACTAAAATTCTAACACTTTGATTGGGCAGAAAAATAAAACAAACGTGCTGACGTCGTGCTTGCATAGTGGAAACTAATTAAGCGCTCGGGTAAGTAGACGTTACTTTTTTCTTCGAATTTATGAGAGTGAAAATATACGTCTGCATAGCAGGCTAATGTTCGGTTGGCAGTACAGCAAATGTACTTCTCCAGAGACAAAGTGGTGTAGAGCTTGAGTTTGGTGGATGGATAACTTTTCATTCCGACGCTTTATAGACCCAATATCACCTTCTCGGTTGACCATTCAAACTCCTCCAAGCAAAATTTTGACTGTACACACACATCTTGAACGATTTTTGTACTGCATTGTATTATATTAATATAAATTATGGGAGCATATATATCCCAAGAATGCACAATTTCATTGGCTGCTAAATAAGCTCACTTGATTTTCTTATAATGCACGCTTGAGCGTTTCTTTTCACACCGATAACATATTTTATATTACATGTATAAAACAAATAGAAGATGGTTCCCTGCATGTATGTCCTACAACAAAATACATGGCTTACCAATAGATCGCAAAGGGTCGTTGTGGATGGAGTAACATCTAAAGAAGTGCTGGTAACATCAGGTGTACCTCAGGTACAGTCCTTGGACCACTGATGTTCCTATTATTTATTAACGACATACACGAGAATTTAGAGGGCACACTGAGGCTATTTGCTGATGATGCTTTACTGTATCACAAAATCAACTGTGAAGATGATACTCTTGCATTACAAAGAGACTTAGATAAATTAGGTTCATGGGCTAAGGACTGACAAATGGTGTTTAATCCCACCAAGTGCTACAAGATGTCAGCCTACAGAAACAAGTCGCCAATATTAAAAGACTATTCCTTATGCAATCAGAAACTCTCATCAGTAAAGAAACATCCTTACCTTGGCGTCATGCTGTCAGATGATCTTCGGTGGAACTCTCACATAAACAACATCGTAAACAAAGCGAACTCAACACTTGGATTTGTTAAACGTAATTTATACTCGTGTAGTGAACAAACTAAGCGTGCAGCTTATGTTACAATCGTACGCCCACATCTCGAATATGCATCAGCTGTGTGGGACCCATACAGACAAGACCAGATCAAATCTATTGAAGCTGTCCAAAGACGCGCTGTGAGATTCATCAAAAATGACCATAGTTGGACCTCCAGTGTCACCAACATGCAGAAAACACTCCAACTAGAAACACTTAAAGATAGAAGGCTTGCTCACCGTTTAAACATATTTTACTTAGCTTTACCTATTCCTAACTATTTTTGTTACTCAACACGTACAACCAGAAATCATTCAAGCACTACATTCATTCAAGCAACTGCACACCATGATTACTACCTATTTAGCTTCTTCCCTAGGACCATAACAGATTGGAACTCTATCCCCATTAATATAAGATCTCTTAATTATGTAAAATTTACTAGCTCAACTAAATCTCACATCTGTAATAACTTTCCACGTAATAATTAAGTACTGTACTTATATATATTTTTTATTAGCATTGGTTTTTACTTATTATTTTCTTGCATTTTATTACATTTATTTAATTAATTATCTTTATTCATTCCATTTATTTGGATTCATATCGTAATTCTATATTTTGACTATCATTGTAATATTTACTATTATCAGGACTTTGTTGACCAAAGATTGTAAATAAGTAACATTTTATTTTGATTTGGTCCTGGACTCGATGCGAAAGCATTGTTCATGCAGTAATAAACGTAAACGTAAAAAATGAAATTTGTGCACTTTCAAGGTCTTCAAAAGCTGTTAAATACACTTGCATTCTGCTCATGCATCCACAGTTTTTCAACACCTGGCCGAGTGTGCATTATTTTGTCATTAAGAACTTGGAGAACCATCTTTTAATATTTGTTAAATAACTTGTGTAATAAAAACTAATAATTACAATACTGCTAGGGTATACAATGTACATGTATCTATATTCTTTGCAGAAAACCCGACGGTACTCGCTAAATTTTGAAATGTGCACCATTTTTGCAGTCTACATGCGTCACTTTATTCAGTAAATGGGGTCTGGGTATGGGATTGTATCAGTACTGTCCTGTGAAAGTGGAGCTCTAGCTATCTGTACTCAAAGAAAATCAATAAGGGAAAAAAAGAAACCCATGCAAGTCAAACTTTAGTTAGTAATTTTCACACACATGTGTAATTGCCCCACTTGTTGCCCTCTGCTTGCTAAATGCTTGCTTGCTGCCCATGCCTCAGTTGCTAGACTATTAATAGTACATTAGCCCTAGGCCTGTTTGTCAGCTGTTTTTTTGGTGATATGGAAGGGACTGTTTTACAGTCTAATGGCCTGGTGTACATGTACTTCAGGTTGGCAGCCAAGATACTTTGTTCTGGATGTGGGTGTCCTTGCATATTACAAGTCTCAAGAGGAGGTTGGGTTAGGAAGCAGGGGCTCAATAAAGATGGGTTGTTGTGAAATATCAGGTGAGTTGACAACTGCAGTATTGCTGTTTTCACATACATGTGTCAGAATTATTTCATGTAATATGCCAGTATGCTAATTAAGGGAGCATTTTTGGGGGACAATTCTGACTAATATTCCTATTCCGGTAATAGGATTAACAGAATACATGTACACAGAACATGAATTCCCAAAAGAACACAAACGGATATATTCTGAAAATGGAATGATTGATGGAGATGTCCTGGAACTATCAACTGTGCCATGTACCTGCATGCGAGAGGATTTCTGCCAAAAATTCCCAAAGAATGCCATATTTAATTTCCATCTTCCTAGTAAACCATAATTATTCTGTTCATAGCTGAATAGAGAGTAAGATTAGACAGAATCCTTATTCCAGAATCTAAGTCCCAAAAGAATGTGCCCTGAGCAATATTTTGGAATGTTTTCCAAAAGAAACAATCAAATAGTGCAATTTCTGACATTTTTACCCATACACCACAATGGGATTGGCAAATTTACATCCGCAGGCAAAAGCCATGCATTGATGGGAATAATTATGTTTCTCCATTATCAATGCACAATTGAAGGGCTGTGCATGTGCAAAAAGGGCGTAAGTGACTCTTGATCACATTCTAAATTCTCCCTTAGAAAACAAAGAAATTAAAGGAGAATTTAGAATCTGATCAGGAAACACTTACACCGTTTTTGCACACAGCCCTTCAATTGGTATTGACGAATTCCCATTGAAGTATTGTTGGAAACTTTTCCCTCTGAATTACATTAAAATGAGTTACAGTTGGGAAGAGATAAGAGATTACATATTTTAATTCTCACCTCTCTGGTTACAGTACATTATACAATACTTCAGATAGTTGTGGAGTGATGATGGTTATTAAAGGAGGCTTATACATTACAAGTACCATTAGTATAAATATTAAGTAATGTCATGTTGCAATCATCATTGTCATCATAAGACAATGATAAGATAATATTACACAGCAATTATAATCAATATCATACTTGTCTGTCATTAATAATTGTTAAATTTTTACAAATTTATAAATTTAGTCTTGATCACAGAGATTTTGTTAATGTTTTAACTTAAATGTTTATCTAGTACTTATAATAATGTATGTGCAAGCACTATTATATTTATAGGTATTGTTTCCATACAGTACACCCCACTGATACAGTCAGGATCGACCTCAAGATTCCCCCAGATCAGTTTATTTACTTAAGAGCTGCTACACCAACAGAAAGGCAGCAGTGGTTGGTTGCCTTGGGAACAGCCAAAGCATGCATCACTCAGGGACCATCCAGCAGCCACACTGAAAAACCAACAGGCTTGTGTCAGTAGAGTACAGCCCAGTTCTCTGTTTTTAACTGGTTCAATTTTATTAAACTCATTTCCACATTCTATCTCAACTTACACCTCCGCCTACCATATTGGAAGTAATCAACCATGCTACATGTAATTACCGTATGTTTTTATCTGGCAAATGGACCAATAGACCCTTTCAGCTTGCCTCATGTTTGTTGCCCCATTTCAGACCACGTAATAGTTCTTCAGAGGATTCAGTGCTTTGTTTTCCAATTATAGATTTACTGGTACATTTCCTCTTGGGATACAGAAAAACAAAAGTGCTTTACTCATGGGAAAAGTCATGTGGTCTGAATGGGCAACAAACAGGCAAGCTGAAAGGGTCTATTGGTTTGTAACCTCAATGTCTGGAGTGATTGTCAGATTAAGCCTTAATCACTGTCAGTGCCACAATGTGATTGTTCCTTACTCTGATCTATTTATTGATGCTACTCAAAAGACATACAAATTCAATTATTTCATTACATATATTATTTTGTAAGATATTGTCACATTGTACATGTATGTGTCTTTACAATTGATAAGGAAATATAATCTATCTAGTAAAGATCTATCTCTCTCTCTCTCTCTTGATCCACTCTATATAATAACCCTAACCCTTTTAACCAGTTTAAAAAAATTGAACCAAATATTAAATTGAGCCATATAAACATGCTGTACAAATTCTGCAGTTCAAAGAGCTAGATGCTACAGTGTAGTGCAAGAAGGGATAGAGAAAGGAACTTTAAGTGCATCATGGCATTGACGACAGCCCTTCTTTGTTTGCTGTTTCATTTATTAATAGCTTTGAAACAAAACTGGCTGCCACTGTATACATGTACATGTATGTCCACATGATGACTTTTTGTAGACTTGTTAAATTAACTTGGTTTTTGAAGAAGAAGTTGCACTGTAAGTAATATAATGAGTGGCCATGCTTTATGGGATTTACAAACTCGAGCTGAAAGAGAGAGTTTGTAAATCCCATAATGCATGGCCACGAATTCTGTATCTGACTTAAATTTGTATCAAACATCTAGATGTATAGTCATTTTTCAGTTATTTTGGCAATACAACTTATTTTGGCTGAGAAAATCGAAGCAAAAGTTTATGTAAATCAGGACGAAATCTCTATCAGATTTACAGATCACTTATCTCTCAGTGATTTCCTTTGTTTTTCCTTCATGAATTATTAATGAGTTTGATAAGTAATAGATAAAGAATGAGTGGCCGATCTTTATCCGATTTACAAACTCGAGCTGAAAGCGAGAGTTTGTAAATCGGATAAAGATCAGACACAAATTCTTTATCTTACTTATCAAACGTCTAGATGTAGAGAGTTGTGTTTTCAGTTATTTTGGCTATACAACTTATTTTGGCCAAGAAAATCGAAGCCAAAGCCTATGTAAATCCTGAAGGACGAAATCTGTAACTGATTTAAAGATCACTTATCGCTCGGTGATTTCCTTTGTTTTTGCTTCATGAATTATAAATGAGTTTGATAATAATAATAATTATGTATTATTATTATTAAATATTGTTAAATATTATTATTTATATTTTTTAATAATTATTATTATTATTATTATATAAATAAGGAAACAGAAAACAGAAATGGAAATACTAAAAATATATAAGTCAGACTACATGTATGTAATTTTGTTATATGATATTTAACTTATAATTTTTTTCTGTAGCACAAATATCACACCTAAAGGAGAAAATGCAAGAACTTAGTATGTATAGAAGTCTTCTACTTCAGCAGATAAACACTATAAAACTGATGTGTACAGAAAAAGAAGACAACCAGGTACTGAAATGTATGTTTACATGACTTGTATGTGATAAGTATGCACTCCTGCAAACTACTGTACTTTATTTTTAATGGATTAACTGTGGACATGCATCTCTGACAGCACTTGAGGCATTTTCAAGCAAAATTGTGTGTGGGATATGCTCATTGCTGCAGCGTTTTGTCTTTTGCTTCATGTGTACATGTACATACATGTAAATGTTGGTCGTTCTTTAAGGCATATCATTCCTTAATTATTTCTTTGAACTGTTACTGGTCACATATAAATTAACATTGACTGAAGGATTTGGGGTTACCCAATTCCCAGAAAGTGCTACAGAGGAAAGTAATGTCACAAAGTTTATTACTGGTAACAAATCTTTCCTACAATGCTCTTTTTCTCTCTAAGGAATTCAGTGAAGCAGCAACAATGCTATCAGCAACCTGTGATGAGTTTCTCAAAAACCTGTGTGACTGTATGGAACTTGCTGAAAGCAATTTCAGTAAGTATATGATTGTAGATAATTCTGTATATAATTATGTACTACATGTACGTACACTCAGGGTGTTTCATTCTCCACAAAAAAAATGGTCATGATACTAGAGTGAATTTGCACCCTGTGTGTATATAATTATCTCTTAAGAATACATTAATCTTGTACAACTCGGAAAAAACCTGACAGGTCCTGACCTAAACCAGTACTTTTTACCATCCCTGATCAGCCAGTTGTGCAGTGTGTGGTAAAAAAAAAAACTTCACCTCTCACCTCTGTGGCCCAGGTTCAATTCCTGGTCCCTGCATCATGTGAGTTGAGATTGTAACTTGTATCTCGCCCTTGCTCAATAAAGGGTTTGTGTTTGGGTTCTCTGGTTTAATCCTCCCTCCTCAAAAACCTAAATTCCAATTCGACAGCAGAATTTGTGTCCCCAATTAGTAGATCCCTTCTAGTGTCAGCTAGAAGAATATATACACATTAAATAAAGGTTTTATCATTTCATTGTAAACATGTCCTGTACAGCATGTATCTTTGTTGAATGTGAATTTTACTTCTTACTAGATAAAACTTATCAAATGAATTATCTTAATTCAGGAGGGTCTCCGACTTCACCTACATCACCACTCACTCCTGGCAAGGTACATTCATGTGTAACACTATACGTATGATAATTTGTATTCATGTTTATTTTAATTATACACGCGTAATTATAAAATATCCTTAATAATTTAAATTTCTTCTTATTTCAATAAACTGTTTTGTACATGATATATATGTAGATCAAGATTGACACTGCAAGACAGACTTATATTAATGTATTATCTCATCATCATCACCATCAACCAATATCATGTGACATCGTTAACATACATGTACCTGGCTACAATTCCAGTAACTAAAGATTGTCATACTCTTAATTACATGACTTTCTATGCCTTGTGTTCATGAGATGTCATTCTAATATATTATAAACTGTTTTACCAGTTTTATACTGGCTACCATAACACACTAGGTAAGCATTGAGTCAGTGATATATTACACATAATTATTATAGCTCATCTTACTGTAATGAAGTGAGAACAGTATGGTTACATCAAAATCATGGGGACTTGGTCAGAGTCTACATGTATGTAATGTTTAATAAATGTTGAATGGCTTCAAAAATGTTACTTCTAAAATATAATTATTTTCAGAAATTTACAAATGTGTACTGATGAAAAGCAAAGAATTATTACTTGTTTATATTGTTGCTACGTTGTGCATCACTCCCTGATATGCACAGTTGGAATACAGAGCGAAAATTTGGGTCCCATAATGTTGGGTCAGTTGCATATGAATAATTGTGAGCGAAGGGGCCTTTGTTTTCGAGATCCTCAAGTCAGTGCACTTAGACCATTGGTAAGAGCAACCCTGAATCTCATCTTATGAAATGAGATTCCCCACAAGGGTCTTTTTAAGGATTTTCACTGTACGAGTGGGGGTCTTTATAAAGATTAATGGTGAAGCCCTTGGTTTTATAAGGATTGACTAGGAGGGTCTTTGTACAACTTTTCACTCTACACATGTGGGCCTATATAAAACTTGTATAAAGACCCTTTCGTTTTATCAGGAATAAAGGAGCATGCACATGATTATTTTATTTCTTCTGATTGATAAAAATGGTCATTAATTATGCAAGATAATATTTAATTTGTTGTTGTTTTGTATTGTATAGAACATACCCAGTTCAAAGCACTCTGCATTTAGAAGACAACTTCTGCATGAGCCTCACAGGTTTGTGTGTAAACCTTTCTTGTACAGCCAGATCAAAAATAAACATGGGTGTCTATGGTTGGTATAAATCGATATATTATTTTCATAATGCTTGGCAGGTTTAGATGCATTTCTATTCAGCCATATTTCAGAAGACCTAAATGTCTTTCTTTTTTTCCAAGTTGTATGCTCCTGAACACCCCCCCCCCCCTCTGCTCTAGGAAACTTGCACTTACGTGCTTAGACATTTGTAGCCATGAAAGAAATGACATAACTTTTCAGCTTTTACTCTTTTACTTTTTATCATGTGGCTTGGCTGTAAACTCTTTACTGTCTTATATGTAAATGCCATTAGAGATTATTAACAAACTCACATAAAAACTGTCTTTGAATTGTATGACTGTCTGGTAATTTAATGTCTTTAAAGTGCATAATTCTCAGATTCTGAAATTGCTCCTATTGGTTTATCATAGAGGATCAACACCACCTCCTTCACCGACGTCAAGTTTAGCAAGCTCGTCAGTCAGCTCATCAGTCAGTGGTATGTTACCATGGTTGTTGACCTAAGGTTCACACCACGATGTCACATTCGCTTTAAATGCCACAAACTGGCTTTGAACAAATTATACGCTTTGGTAAACAGGCTTTTGTCGCTCGGGTATTCCAAAGGAATGTTATCTTATTCCTTCGGTAAAACTACGTTATTCTCACTTATTTTCGCGCGTACTTCAGTTCGCGAAATCGACGAACCGTATTTCGCGAGGCTTTATTTTCGCGATTTCATAGAAAGGCATTAAAGTTTCGTGAAAATATCGCGATGTCAAAGTTTAATCATCCTTAACAAATCCTGAATTGAAAATTACTGCTTTCAATCAAGAGGGTGTACCAAGAAGAAAAACAAGTTTACTTGATGAGTGCACGTATTAACGCACTGCAATAAAGATACGATATTTACACAATTTGCGAATAGATCTTCAGGAAGAAGTTTTTTCTTTCCGCTGACAATATCGGCAGCAGTCACCAGCTTTCTCCCACCCTTTGGCGATATGGCACTTCCCCTCACTGCTTGTAAGGTGATTGTAAAGACGAACTACCCAGATTGCTTGGATATTAAGTTTTGCGTTTTTAAGTTTCAGTCGCGACACCTGTTTTTCGCGAGTCTTAAATTTGGAGTTTATTTAAATCGCGAAAATTTGGACTCGCGAAAATAAGTGAGAATCGGGTATGTCGCGAGGTGGTATTATTACGCCCCTACTAGCTTTAGGGCCATTAACATTGATGGTTGTACAGGTTTTTGTATCAAGTTGCGAAAGCTCAAAATTTGGGCAATTTTATCCGCCAGTTTCTCCATTTTCTGTTACTTAGATAGGTCAGGAGAGTAAAAGGGGAATGTAGCATTGCTACACTCACTTTAATAGCGCTGAGGGTCATGAGAGATTTTTGAATAAGTCAACACGTACATACACATGTGACAAGGAGAAGTATGCTTTACACGATGGGGCCAAAGGGGTGTGAAAATGTTCATTTAGCTGACATGGTTTCATTTCAGTTCTTTTCACTTCTAATCAGTTCTTTTCACCATTCTTCATGAAACTTCATATAAACTCCGGACAATCGGGAAAATTATTTTTTGGGCAATTCCGAGGTAAAATAAAATTTTATGACGTCACATTCAATGACGCCATGATCTTGTTACTTTCCGAAGTATCGAATCGATTTTATTCACATAGAGGATTTGATAGAGATATTCGGGTCGGTAAAAATGGCGCGTTACAGCCGAGAAAAGTCCGTTTTTCACCCAGACGACATATCTCACACCCGTACATTAGCTAATTTACTAATATTTCTGTATGTTTTTGCTCCAAGGTACTGTAGCAGTTAGTGAGAACTCATCAGGAAGTGAAAGGATACGATCTACTGCATTGTCAAAACAGGAATCCTCTCTGTCGTTTTCACCTGCAACCTCAAGAACTTCAATAAACACTGCTGGTCAGTCTGATAGAACCTCAGGAAGTTCATCACTTAATTCAAATGCAGCTCCAAGAAAACCTGCAAACACCACAATGTCACAGCATTCCTTAAATTCACAATCATCACAGTCTGAAGGAGAAATTATAGAGCCAGGCTCGCCCACCTTCTTCTCGATGACTACTCATAAGTAAGTGACCTCCAGACAGAAATGGGAATTGAAATGAGTTTTATGTGCCGGCAAATCAACCCATAAATAACATTTAGTGTACATTTAACAGGCGACAATCACATCAATAGATTTTACGAACGATTAAGATACTCCAATAGGTTGTAAATCCTTTTTAACTCAATCGTCGTACAGAACTATATTCTCGTTCTCCATCTGAACCAACTCTGCTGCTTTTCATATAACACTGAGTCCCATGACCTCACTAATGTTACAAAATATGGCTAATATTACATCACATGGGTAATATCCCATTTCGTGATCCTAACATAGGCATCCATCCGGAACAATTGAGAGCAAATGGCATCGTTTTTTTAGCTGAGGTTCCCTTTAACAACCCTACTAATTACTGCACATGCTGTCTGACTAGATTTGAAGATGTGCATGTCACAGCCGATGGTGGCATTCCAACCAAGTCTTTCCTTGCAGCTTGCACGTGTATATTACCATTCTTTGGTGAGTAGGATCTACAATATATGTTTGGTTCCCTTTGTCTAAAAGTACACCATTTGCTGGACCGAGAAAGGGAAGGAGAGAGCTCCGTTCGCAGTCCAACATTTTCGGCCAAGATAATTCATTTCCTTGAAGCTAAATCATTGGTAGTCTGTTAGATTCACAAAATGTCAAGTTAATTTGTATGGCTGGCTAGCCAACCTCAAAAACCTCCTTGTTTGTTTGTTGTTACGTTATACTGTTTCAGTGCTTCAATCAAAAGGCGAAGATACAGTTGTACATCTATTATACAAACCCTAATTTTGATGGATTTCTAATTTTTCTCTGAAAGTCTTGTAAACTGTGTTTCGGTTTATATGAACCTCGAGGCAGTGAGTTTCCACATATTTTTATCCTCAGATGTGCTGGGGTCGACAGCCTTTGCACCTGTCAAGATGGACATCGGTGGAAACATTAAAGTAGGTATTCACCCTCATTTCAGTTCATTTTAAAGGGGCACTATCAATCGTATTGAACCTTCAAAAGGTTTTTTTTAAACAAAACTACAAAAATAACACCTCAATTTGAATTGCATCTTATGAAAACACTGAGAACTTGTAATTTGATGAAAGTTAACCGTGAGGAACATTTTAAAATATTGGTTATTGTTTTGGAAACCTGAATTAAAAGAGGTGACTTCGCTTACATGTTACCGATCTCGCTTTCATGTATGCCCCAATCCCCACGCTCACCACATAGCCGGAAAATATAAGAGGACCGCTACTTCAATCTGATTGGACGACAAGTTTTTACGCAAAAGGAAGTGGTTTTAAAATGCAGTTTCAGTAGATTTGATATCAGAAATTTCTGCAAAAATCCGGCCATTGCTGCTAAACAATGAATTACTTAACTGATTCTTGTCAATCAATGAACTTTATTTACACATTTATTTACGTAATTTTCTCTTTCTCTTTCAACACAGAAATTATCATATAAATTCGACACTGATCCCAAGGCATTCTATACTCTTCATAATATTGTTTACCAAGAAATAAAGAGCAACACGTGCACGGCCAAGAACTCCGCAACTGATGCTCTCCTTTGGTTAAAAAGGTTAGAAAGCACTAGAAAATTAATAAAGTAAATCTAAACATGACAGTAAGATCGATTGCCTTTAAGGTGATGTTACACGAGCCAATTTTTAACGACGATCTTTAATGCATGTTACGCGAGACAACTTTTAGCGCAACATTAATGCTGCAACAGATATGTTACACGGCACGACTTTTAGCGCAACATCTAGCTGGCACCTAGGCTGCTATTCCGATACTCTCGTTTGAAAATGGCGGACAGTGAGTCTTTGTTTCTTGGCCTCGTTTCCGTTGGCGTAGCGAACAGGTTTCTGGGACGACGTTGCGCAAAAAGTCAACACGAAGCAACTCCAACAAAAGTTGCAGGTTTTTGAAGGTAATTCAAATACTTGCAGCATGTTGCCGCAACGAAGATTGCGTTAAAAATCGTCCAGCGCGCCATGGTATACTATGTTGACGTTTTGCGCAGCAATGTTGCGCGAAAAATCGTCGTTAAAAATCGTCGCGTGCAGCTGGAAGGTTTTAGGCACGGACCATTTGTAGGTCTCAGTTTGTATGTTTGTTTGCTTGTTCCTTTTTGGGGGGAGGGTATTTTTTATGGTTCAAATTTGAAGACGAGCTCTGTAGACGTTCAGATTTAAAGCTCACTTTTCGTTAATTTTGTTGGGTTGATTGGATGACGTCACTCAATTCTAAATACAGAAATGGTGGACAGTCGGAACTAGAAATTACGATTGAAATAATCGGACAACCCATAGGAATGAATATTTCAACTCGAGATTTCATATGGTAAGTATTGGTACAAATTGACTATTTGACTCGAGGTCACGACGTACAGACCTCGCGGACGTACAAATTGACTATTTGGCTCGAGGTCACGACGTACGGACCTCGCGGACGTACAAATTGACTATTTGACTCGAGGTCACGACGTACAGACCTCGCGGTCGTACATATTGACTATTTAACTCGAGGTCACGACGTTCAGACCTCGCGGACGTGCAAATTGACTATTTGACTCGAGGTCACGACGTACAGACCTCGCGGACGTACAAATTGACTATTTGACTCGAGGTCACGACGTACAGACCTCGCGGTCGTACAAATTGACTATTTGACTCGAGGTCACGACGTACAGACCTCGCGGACGTACAAATTGACTATTTGACTCGAGGTCACGACGTACAGACCTCGCGGACGTGCAAATTGACCGAGAGCCAAATATTTTCCCGTTCGGCTCAACCTAAGTCAGTCAATAAGTTTTTATCATATGACCTCAGTTTGTTTTAATAATAATGACAAAACAAAACAAGCAAAAATTCGAGCAGACCATCCGGCCAGCTCACACAAACACGTACGGTCCCTATCACGTGACTTCCGTAAATGGTTCTGCAAGGAAAGTGCGCGCGGGACCGTATGGGTAATATGATAAGTAAAGGTTATGTACCGCTGCCGAGACCGATGATTGATAAATCTCGTACACACCGAGGTAGCGGTTATATAACCGTCTTATATACTCGGTGGTGAAATTTACTAAAAAATTGAATCTCCAGGTTGATAAGTAGGTTATCAACCTGATGAATTTATTAATGAGGTTGATAACCTACTTATCAACCTGGAGATTCAATTGTTGGGTTGATAACTTAGATAGAGACCGTTAGAGAACAATGGCAACTGAGCCAACGAGTATATAATTAGTATCAGTATTTTTAACTTAAAAATCTGAAGAATTCAGAAAAGGGGTATCTGAGTATTACAATGGTATTTTAACAATGGGTGCTACAAAACAAAACAAATTCTCTCTCCTTTTAACCCTTGGTCAGTTTTCTGCCATGTGTAGACGTTTTGCACAGAAACCACTTAGCGAGCATTTGCAGAACTCGCACACTAGTGTTGTGCTGACCAATTTCCTTCTTTCATTTCTAGGGCTTTGGAATTTATGCAAATATTTCTGTCTGAGGTTGTGAAAGGAAGAGAAGATCTGGGAGCGTCAGCGTGTAGGTTTGCTTCCCTTTAAGTTTGTTATAATTTGTATCCGCAGTGTTCATTTGTACATTCGGACAGCACGGCCCAATAGGTGCTAGAGCGCCGGTCTTGAATGCGGGAGGTCTGGGTTCGAATCCGGCACAGGTCGCGTACTTGGGCAGGGACGTAAAAGCAGTTGGCCTTGTCTCACAGCAGTTTCTCGCTTACATGTAAGAGAACCTGTTTGACTATTCGTGAAGAGAAGGGGATTGGTACATCAGCCTGTCCTCATTTCTGCCACCACATTCTTGGGCAAGACGTTAAAGTGCATATTAGCCCAAATTAGTTATACTTGATATCGATTGTACATGAAGTGGATAGTCCAACGGTAGAATATTTCTCGATTTGGGCGTTGCGTCTACGAGATATAAAAGTTTATATTTCCAATATGCTAATGTGTGATGTCATCACCGACATCTGCTGAATTTCTTTGTGCTTGTGAATTAAGCTATTTTGTAATTTTTTTTTTTTTTTTTTGTAAAATCACTTTGATTAGCTTCAAAAATAACTTAGAATTTAAAAATAGGTAATTTGTCTATACCAGTGTGCTTTTGTATAATAAGTGATGTAGGTGATGACATCACATCATTAGCATATTGGAAATATAAACCTTTATATCTCGTAGACGTAACACCCAAATCAAGAAATATTGTACCTTTGTCACTTCATGTACAATCGATATCAAGTATAACTAATTTGGGCTAATATGCACTTTAAATCGTATGCCTCAGAGTTGATTAATCTCGATAATTACCTTGTACTAGCTAGAGGACTAATAATCTTTAATCCGAGAATAAATAACGACCGTGTGGGAAGGGTGGGTAACTGGCATTCGTGAAGACTAGTCGTGGGGTGGGGGTGGGTTATTGTCGCGGGATCGGGAAAGGAGGAACTGGGGAGAAGGGATGGCAATTTAATTCCACATTTTACAATACAAATCCAATCCTTGATTCTTGTAATGTGTTTATCTTTCAGGGATTGCTTATGGAAAGACTTTACGCAAGTTCCACGGATGGGTCGTTCGTGGTGTATTCTCCGTAAGTGTATTAGCTTATAGATTAGCCTTCTTTTCAGTTTGCGCAATAAGGACGACTTATGTGTGCAGTTAAACTCTTCTATTATTCATAATCGTGTATTAAGGTCCATGCAGGATAGACAATGAATCTGAAAAGAAAAAACAGATTTGAAGATGAATTAAGGTTACACGGCTGCTGATCACATTTGCCTATATTTCTTTCCTGGTCATCAGACTGGTGGAGAAAGAGCTGTGAGTGTGATGGAGAAGACGAGCACGTGAACATCATTTTGCAGCGATGCCGGATTTTTAACGCACGCACCAGGGCTTCCCCGTAATGTGAGCGTACACGAAAGGCACTTTAGGGAGCTTTTACATTAGACTTCGTTCCACTGCGCTTTTATTCAGCTATAAACACGGAGGTTAAAATAAGTTCCCACGTATTTACTAGCTTCAATTTGTGGCTAACACTCCCTTTTCTGAGGCATGGATGCGTACATATTTTAGTTTTTATTAATATTTTACCAAAAAAAGTTGTATTTCAACTGGAAGAGCCAAGGCCTAAGGCCAACTTTTTAATGTTTCTAGCTAGCGGTTAAGGCCGTTCCTTACAGAGAGGACTTCTTAACAACCCTCGGGACATCCGAGAAAGGAGTCGCACCTCCCGAGATCGTCTTGCGGGACACGAAGAGCTGTGTGACGGCGCTGAGCGCACTTACGAACAATCTAAACCAGTTCTACAGGAAAAACAAATTGGATTCGGATAATACTGTCTAGTCTGAGAAAAGGATATCCCGGACCTACAGGCTCGCTTCCGCTGGAATGATCGATTTGATTTGTTACTGTCATAAGCGCCCTAACGAACAATCTAAAGCATCTCTCTCTGGAAGACCAACCGGAATCCTAAACTACTGTCGAGTTTGAGTAGAACTAAGTTAACATCCAGCAACCACTGAAGTGACTCTTACGTCCAATGATGGCGTTGGCGACGCGAAGACCTAACTGTTTCTCGAGACAAACTGTATCAGTCTCAGGTGGAAAAGGAAAGCTAAGTGTCAAGGAACTGACATCTAGCGAGTTCATAACTTATTGGACATGAAATAAGATGGAAAATGGAATCAGATGCATTTTAAATATATTTCGTAACAACTGGAGGAGAGTTTGCAGGATGTGAGTGGCTGAGCGCTAAAACAAACAGCATCAGCTATTGTGACGTTAGCTCCATGGATTGCGCTGTTCCAGTGATACGGTAGCTGAAAGACATGGGTGACGGAAATCACTGGTGATGAATCAAACAGAAAAGCTGATATGTGCCCTTTCTGAAGTGAAGATGGTATAACAGAACGGTTTTCGATTGAGTGTCGAATGTTGTTCGGAAATAGCTTTGGTTTTGCGTTTGCTTAGCTTTTATTTTGGCTGTTTTCTTTAGTTTTGGGCGGGAAACTGGCAGGACGCGCGCTAGGCTCATCAAAAGCGCATGCGCATGACGTTTTGCCGCAGTGTGATCCCAATCTCGTACCCAGACCCCATTTGTTTCTTACTGCGCATGCTCGACGAAAAATAGGGCTCTGGATAATCCGATTTTTGTGTATTCTGATTGGCTGATCACCGGAAGTCATACATAAAGCCTTTTTGGGGGATTAATTTACTTGGACAGAGGCATTGGAAATTGGGGGTTATCTAAACGCTAAAAACTGTTGGATTTTACCTAGATGGTTGCCACTAAGAATTATGAGGGAATATTAGATATTTGCTTGCATCCTATCGAAAGTTCAAATCAATTCACCGCCAACAGGAATTCGAAAATCGAACCCAACCGGCAGTAACAGTTGATATAACCGAGGGATTTATCGTAACAGGTAAGTAATACTGCACATTCCCATATTCACAGCAATGTTCTTAAGTGTTCTATAAGCGTTTGTATGGGAATGCAACGAACTCAAGCCTTCAAGGAGCTAAAATACGAACAAGGTATGATAAAAATGCTTTGACTTGCTTCTACGGTGTATTCAGGTGCTGTTTCTGTGGTCATCGGACTCAGGTAAGGCGATTTCAGCGAGTTTTCAATCCCTGTATAACCTCTTGTGTATGAATCTGATGTCTGATGAATATGAATCCACCGAACGATAAACAAACACGAGCCTGATGCATGAAAATAAAGCCGTAAAATCCAAACTAAAAACGGCAGAGGATGAAAGAAACTCGCTAAGGCTTGCCCCGACACTAACAAGCAAAATATTTCTATCAAACTACCAAATCCAAATTAAAACCTAGTCGGGTTCGGTTTTCGCTCAGCGCCTCAGGCAAGATCTCATGTATCTTTTCGTCGAGCATGCGCAGTAAGAAACATGGGGTCTGGGTACGAGATTGTCTGTGATCCCTGCCACATGTCGCACTGAATATCAGTGGACCCATACTTACCAGCTTCGACCCTTCTCTGAGTCCCAGCAACGAACACCAGGATTGGGATGGGTGGGGCAGCAAAGCAAGCAAGCAAGCAACTCCCGCACGAGGCGCCGATAACACGCGATTGCATAAGCAAGCCACATGCGCAATAGAAGCAAGCGCTGAATTGCCCCGTGCCTGTAGTTACCTTTCATTAGTAACTAAGCTCATTAAAACCAAACATTGTTTTGGTTCGTCACGCAATCGTTTTAGCAAGAATAGACCATTTTCTCAAGTATGCGCACGTAACAGGCTTGACGGGCCGGTAAATACTTCACGTGGGAATCACGTAGTGGTTTCCTAGAACCCTCCCTATTATTTCAACCAATACTAAATCCAAGCTTTTTTGCTCTGACGTAGGGCTAACGCTCGAAACGTCAGCTGCTACTCGCTTTCCACGGCGGTTAGCATACCTCAATCGACTTTAGTTGATTACATACCAGTCTAAATCCAAGCTGCCTACATGAAGTATTTCTTGGCGGGCCGTGAGTTTTGTTAGCTTTTGTTAGACTCGTTCTGATGCGACAGCCTTTGTTATTCAAATTATCGGCTATTGTTCAAAAAGCGATTTGGCGGGCCAATATTGCGTGCGCATACCTGAGAAAATGGTTTATTATCCATGATTGCCTTTACTCGTGATTGCTTTTGATTGGCTCCCGTGATCAGTCGCTCTGCAATGTCTTCGGTTTTCAAGTTGGTTTTACGACACTCCATCGAAAACCATTCTATGTTGGTCCGGCGATAATTTTATTTACGTATACTTCGTCGGAATATCCAAAACGAACATCTGTAACTATTTAAATATATATGCGTCATTTAGATCTCACTGAGTACAATCGCAGCGAGGTTACAAATACCAGGCAGTAACGAATGAAGCTATTCCTACCAAATATGTAACAGCAAGTCAGGAACGGGCTTTAAAAAACAGAGTAAACGTTTAAATAAATAAAGAACACAAGAACTGAGAAATCGGGCCATTTCAGTTGTACTCTATTTGAAGCCATTTATAATTTTAAGTGGAACGAACAAATAACACTGCATCGGCAAGCAGTTTGTGTTTACTTACAAATGCCGTTAATAATGTCCATTGAACTGCCAACTTGTGCGTTTGGGATCGCCAGACGTCCTTTCATAAAATGTGAGACTTTTCCATTCAAAGCCCATAAAACTCCTGTCAGCCCTAGAGCAACTGAGCATCTTGGTATTTCAGTCGAAGAAACCTTTGGTTTTAGCAAAATAATGGTTAAGAATGGCCCAAAAAATAGCACCCGTTGTGCCGAACACTTTAATTTCGTAAAATATTTTGTGATGAAAATATCCAGTGTACAGTCCCCACTCCAAGCGTCTTCACGTGACCACGTACAGTGCAATCTGATTGGTTGACGGCGAAAATTTTGCGACACTGAAAAAATTATAATAATAATAATAATAAACACTTGCGAAACTTGATTCGGGCGGCCTGATTGGCTAAACAATATGTTCGTATGAGAATAGAAGACATTAGCTTGTGATCTGTTGCGAATTCTGCAATCGGATTGGCTAAGTTACTGGTCCGTATTAGTGAGTGTCCGGGTTTTCAACTATGATCTTAGTTTGGCATTTTTGCCACGTTTTCCAGAACATAACCAAAATAAAATGCGCGAAAATACCATCTTCATATGAGAATACTAGAAACAAATTACGAATTCCGCAATCTGATTGGCTAATCTGTTAGTGAGAATCCGGGTTTTCAACTATAACCTTTAGTTTGGCCTTTTTGTGACGTTTTCGAACAGGATTTTGAAATTTTAATTATTAATATCATTGTGGAGAAATTTGAATAAACGCAAGTTGGTTTCTACTATTTCAAACAAGCGTAGAACAAAGTATTCTCTTTAAACCAAAACATTTTTCACAGACGTATTCAGGATGATTTGGACATGTATAAGTACAACAGTTGTAAGAGGGGTTAGGTGCACTTCAACTGAACATTTAAAGTGCTTACAAGCCCTAGCCAGAATTCGTTTATTTGGGTGTAGTAAGGTGCTTTACGTCTTGTGAAACCATTTTTGGGTGATTTATGGTCGTGATATTGCTTTAAAATGCGTTACAAATCCTTGAAATAACGTAATCTACGTCAGATTATGTTAACCTGAGTTGAACATGAATTGAGTCATAACATTGGCCGTCTTTACACTAGAAGACGGATAAATCATCTGGACGGACAAGTCATCTTAGACGGACAAGTCGTCTGGTGTAAAAACGGGACGGACAAAAGTTTGGACGTACAAGTCATCTGATTTTGTCCGGCGATTTGTTTGTCTATAAAGACGATTTTTGGAGGTCGATTTATTCGTCTAGATGGAATAGTCGTCCAAAGTGCGACTTAAATTCACACCAGACGAACAAATGGTTGCATTTTGTTCGCGGTACACTCTCAGGAGAACTAGCAAAGGGAGCGACGGATTATGGGTAATAATCAAGATGGCGGGAGGTAAGAGAAAGACGAATACGAACAAGCGGAAAAACAAGTCGTGGTCTGAACCTGAACTACTTAAGTTTGCCGGTATTTTGCCATCAAATGGCAGAGATCAACAAATACCTGATGGCAGCCATTTTTCTACGCCAAACACTAGAAAGGTAACCACGCTAGTGTAGTGGCCGTGTTAGTGCCAGGCCTCTTGCATTCAAAATCGTCTGTTTGCTCGTCAAGATATGAATTTACGATGACCAAGACAAGTTGTCCGTCTAGAATTCACATTAGACGAACAAGTTGTCAGATGACTTGTCCATCCAGACGATTTGTCCGTCTTCTAGTGTGAAAACGGCCATTGAATATATTAATTTTTTCAATTGTTCAGGCGTCAGACGTTTGATCCTTGCAATCTTATTGAAATATCGTAAAATAAGTGGAACTGACGTAAAAACTGAGCAAAATGAACTAAAATTAGCTTTTGACTTGAAGTTTGATTCCTTACTAAACGAAAATGGCAGACGTTCATTACATGTTTTCCTATGCCGGCCATTTTGTTTTACACTTTGACTTTTAAGTCAAGGATAACTGGCTGGGGCTCGTATGCACTTTAATGTTATTTTATAAAAGCATTGAAACTCGCATGCATTTGTTCTCTGTTATAAGCTTTTGGGATGTTGGGAGAACACGCGAAATATACAGAGAGAGAAACATGGAAAATGAGTTGTATGGTTTAAGCGGAAGAAGAACTCGAAAGAACAAAATAGATTAATTATATTTGAGTAAAAGATAGAATAACATAAACAGATTAATGTTCGTGTTTTTTACTAGTAGAGAGTAGGCTAGTTGTTAATTTAAAGTAAAATGACTACTAATTTAAGTTTTGGAGTCCGAGTGTTTAAAAAAAAAAGTCCTTTGCCGCCAAGGAAAATAAACCTCAGAATAGCGGTCGTTCCGCCATATATGGACAGGTCTGCAAAACGGTTGCGCATGCGCGAATTTCACCCGGGAAATCACGCTCGCGCGCACCATTTTGGTTTCCCTGGGTTCCAGAAAGCGACCGCCAAGGCAGTTTTATTTTTCCGAACGAGAATTGTTGCCATCTGCGCGCTTGCTAAACTCCTGGCTATTTACCAACAAAAAACGCTAAACCGCTATTTACCAACAAAAGGCAAAACATTTAACCTATGGAATCCAGGGTACAATTTGGTTGAATTTTCACTCGAAATGTGGACTTCAAAGCGTTGTTACAGAAACGTAAAATATTCGATTTTTAAGTGATTATCATGAACCAGTCCCAAATTTAATTGGCTTCATAGCTCTTACCTCTTGCGAGTTTCCCCTTCACCCCCGGTCTTTTTTGCGATGTGTCGAGTTTTTAAACAGAAACCATTTAGGAGCATTTAGAGGTGCTCCCGCGATTTCTACCGCTGATGTCTAGCTTCATAAACATGTCCCTCTATAAACGCTCCACCTTAGTGAACATTTGGGGACTAAATGTCAATAACGTGGAGTTGTTTCTTCTATAGAGCGCGGTCAATTTGCACTCGCAAGCGAGTTTAACAGGCTTGGGGAGAAAGTTAGCGAAACAGCTGCTAAAAGCAGAAAGTCACAGAGCAGCATCGGACGCTTTTTCGTGAAAGAATGACATGGATATCTCGGTATGACTGACTGAACGCAGGTTACACGGAACGTATGCCTTGTCAGCGCTTTCATACAGATCCTTATATAGAGCATGCTTGTGCGAAACGATAAGAGTTTAAACTAAATCAATCTCAGCCAGTGCAGTACAGAAAGTTACAATTCAAGAACACGTATGAGATCATTACTTTGTTATAAATACCAGTTGGTATTGGTCAGTTAATAGTGTTATCCGCTACAAGTGCGTAAATAAACATTTTCACGCTGTCAGTCACGTTTTTTTTCCTCGCACCCCGCTATTGCGGACTCTAGCTATTACGGACACCAAATTACGGTCCCGAGGGTGTCCGCTAAAACGAGAGTTGACTGTAAATGGTTCATCATTGTCAATTTAGACTGACCCCTTACGCCCGTTTCAGATGGTGAACTTTTCATGTTAAGAGTAGCGTCTGAATCAATGAGGTTGAGTTTCAGTGACGTTTTTTCCCCGTTCCGTTCCGTCCCCCCCCCCTCCCAACTATATACAAAACCTGGATGCGCCAGCTACTTTCACGCAATTTGTGACTTCGACCCAGGACCTGTTGTTTTGTTTACATTTCCTAATTCGTGCAAATAAAAATGTCGAACGCTCTTTCAATTATTTATAACAACTGAAGACATAATTCGTGTCAAACGTTAAACACTGAGACAATCAAATCGTGTAATGGGATAATATATTGAGCTGCGAAGACAATCAGCGAGGAACACACAGAAGTAACTGGTAAGCTGAGGTAAGTAAAACGTATTCATATTGGACTTTTAATTCTTAAAGTGAACGCAGCAGCTCTGTGTTCTCGGTTCAAATCTGACATATCGGTGGATGTTATCACTCCTATGGGAGTAGAACTAGTAGAACCTTCAATAGATCGTACTCACACCAGACTATTCCGGAAAAAGAATAGCCGGAATAGACGGTAATCGTGTTCTTTTGGGACCTATTCCGTTTGCGAAATGAACAGAACAGCGGTTTACTGGGAAGAAGCAAAATGGCGTTCTTTTGGGAATTTTTGGCGGGAAATCTGTGGCACGAGCGTCTCCAGTCAGAAAAAGGCTTCACTTCCATTTAATTCTACGTTAGTTCTCAGGTCACCTCTGTCTGAAGGTCATTCCTTTTTCAGAATATCTATTCTTTTGGGAATAAGTATTCTGTTATTCCTATACCGGTATAGGACTGAATAGTCAGACCGATAGTCCCAAAAGAATGCATCCTTGATAACTTCATCTTCGCCTCGGTGATAACTTCAAGGTGTATATCAAAAGGACTGTTATCTCTATAATCTTTACAAATAGAAGTAACAATACTTTTTTAAAGATCAGCTGACATAGTTGTTTTCAAATGATCGTCCTTGGGTATGCAGGGACGTATAAGTTGTTGGCCTTGTCTCCTTCCTCTTATAATCTATACGAGGAGGACGTGAAAGAACCTGTTGAAGTGTGCTATTTCGAGAAAGAGTAGCCAGGAATTGTCTGCCGACACAACAGCCTGGTATTCTGAGGTCGGCAGCACAATGCGCCACAATAGCAGTCCGTATCACAAAAATAACCTTGTGAAGCGCATTTGAATATGTCCATATAGAATTTGCGCCATATAAATGAATACCTTTACCTTTTAACTCTAACCACACCGCAGATTCTCCCATTATGCCCAGGGCTAATAGACTATCCAACTTTGTTACTCATAAATATCACTAGATTTAGATTGTATTGTGTTTTTATTATCATTAATATATATTATTAATTAGGAATATTGCATAGTATATAACGTTTAGCTTGTCTTTTTGTTTTTCAAACTAAACATCTCGTAATTCAGTTTTAACTGCCACGAGTTCTAAATAGACTTATTTACTCATGCATACGGAATCCACTCAATATCACTCGTACAGCGTTCACTTCATTCGTCAAATTTACGTCACTGACAACATTTCTTGGTGCGTTTTCAAAGATGGGCGACGGAGCCGCAGACGATGTAGATGCAAGCAACGACCCGCAAATGAACGCATACGGTGTATCGGAGCTGGCGTTATCCTTCGAAGCAGCAGGAGTCATTGGCATGTGTGCAACAGTTGTTATTGGCAACAGCATAGTCTGTGCGCTGGGATATCGGAAACCCAGTCAACCAGGCGCAAATCTCACGAACACCATCCTCTTAAACCTAGCTATGGCAAGTGTACTGACGTCCTTGATGTGTATGCCGCTCATGATCGCAGCTTTACTGGAACTTCGATGGAGCTACGGAGACGAGCTTTGTAAAGTGACTGGAACTTTGACGTTCGTTTTCGTTTTTATATCAACATTTGCTTTAACGCTCATATTTATGGATCGCTGTTTGACATTTCTGTGCTGCAAGACAAACAAGAAAGAACGATCGTTTGGTAAGAAGCGTTCCTGGTTATTTTTTGTGTTCATCTTTCTAGTAGGTTCAGTCGCTTGTCTAGTGTTCCTAATTGACTGGAGAGTGTTTCTCAGGAGCCCCGCACGAGTTCTGTGCCGTTTGGCTAATTCTCCCGCGTATGTGGCGTACAGAATGTTTTACAGCATGTTCTCTGTCCTGTTGAGTATCACAGTAATGATTCTACTCGTACAGCCAAGGATCAGCCATCAGATCACGTGATTCAGGTTACGAGGACTTGGTGCAAGTGTCGACAAGTACGAACTGGGATTCCTGTGGAATAGAAAACATCTCCAGCCCAGAAGTTGCAACAGGTTCTAAACCGGTTAGGAACAAGTGGACTCGATGTTACGTTTGGGATCTCAATAACTACCGTGTAACCTTAGGAGAGGAACACATTACTGTATCCCCTCTAAAGTAAAACGATTACATCAGTGGTATTAATCGACTCTTAGTTAATATATAATACCAGTGTTTATCTTCCCCGCCGAGAAAAGGAAAAGCAAAGGTATTTATTCTCGGATTTGAGGGTTATTAGTCCTCTACCTTTATATCACCAATGGACCTCGATTAATTCCAAGGCATACGCTTTAACGTCTTGCCAATGGACGTGGTGGAAAAGCAGGGCAGGCCAGGCCGTTATACCAACAACAGGTTCTTTAACCCATAGAGAAAGCGTTGGGAGACAAGGCCAAGGCTTTACGTACTTGCACAAGGACGTGCCTAGACTTCGAATCCACTCGCGCATTCATGACTGGCGCTTTACCACCTGAGCTGTTCGCCATAGGCATCCACTTTTTCAGGTCTTTTTAGCAGGATTGGCCAAAGTTTCAGATATTTCATCAGCAGAAAATACATGTAGTTCAGAAAGAGCCCGTTCACTGTTGTACTGTTTAGCGTATACGCTATTCACTGTTTAGCGTATACGCTATTCACTGTTATACTGTTAAGCGTAACGCGTATACGTTGGTCACTGTTATACTCTTAAGCGTTTACGCTGTTCACTGTTATACTCTTAAGTATAACGCGTATACGCTGGTCACTGTTATACTGTTAAGCGTAACGCGTATACGAAGACCTAAATGTCGAATGCTAGCTTTGTACGTTATCCTCTCTGTATCTATAAATCACCGTAATGTCAGTAAGCGGAAGTTCTATTGTCGTTATTATGCTCGATCATTTTGAAGCCTGCAAAAATGGCTTCAGGGGCAATGTGAATCGCATTGAACCTTCACTAAGTTTCTGTAAAACAAAATGAAATAACAGCTTGAGATAGAAGACAAATACCATGTGGATGTCTAATATGCTTTTCAAACTTTCTCGATAGAGGACGTCAAAGATTAAAGTGTTTTATAGAAGCTTATTCTAGAAACTTGGTTTCGGTGTCAGTGAACTGATCATTTTCAAGTTGCTCTAAGTTTCTCTTAAAATCAGTATTGTTCATCCACTCGAATCTTTGCCATCCTTCATCAAAATGTTCTCCAATATACCTGGAAAGCAACTCTGCTAATCTGAGTAATTATTTTAGTCTTTCGGTATGCCCTTTTAAGCCGAAAATATTCCCACTGAGACTGAATCCCGTTTGCCTTGTCTTCCATACGTCGAATCCCTTTTTTTAAAGCATTTTGCCAGAAGGGTGTCCTCATCTCTTAATTCTTCATCAGCACTGTCGTCACTTTTGCCTGGTGCTGCGGTGGTTCTATCATCCTTCGCCTTAGCGTTGTTCATTGATGACATCATCGCATCTTTTCCCGCCATTTCTGAATCGGCGTTTTTCTGTGATTTTCCCGCTTCTTTTGTGTCATCATTATTTTCTCCGTTTTCTTCATGCGTACCTTTATTTGAAGGCTTGTGCTTAACCGTCTTAATGATCCGTGCACTCAACCCAAACGTGTCAAATAAAATATTCAGGGAACAGAAAATACTCGACACGAAGGCTAAGCCAAGAAATGCTACAATTATAAGCAGGAAATCGTAAGAGTTTCCGAAATGAGGCACAAAGTCTCCGTAGCCAATTGTTGTTAGAGTTGTAAAAGTAAAGTAGAAGCACTGAAAGTATGACCATGTTGTTTGTCGTACGAAAACAATGGTAGATAGAAGCGGTAAAATGACGAAAGCGGTTGAGACAACTGTAATAACTGCTGTCTTGAGTTCAATGTTCCTTGGCCGTTGTATTTTGAGCAAGCGTCGTTCTATGGTTGCTGTAAGAGTTGCCACCATTTCAGATATCTTATCGCCAATGACTTTCAGGGTGAGGCATGTGCATGGTATTCCTAATAAGGCATAGAAGATGCAGAACAGTCTCCCGCCAAGCGTCTTGGGAACGATGTTTCCGTAGCCTGAAAAAAAGTTACTTTTGTTATTCTTTGGCTAAACACCCCACCAATTTTCCTCTTTCCCTAGCCTCGTACCCAGACCCCTCTTGCTTAGTTTAAACCGTTGACGTCATGGAGGAGGAGAAGAGAGGCCTGGGTACGAGACTGATCCCTCAATCCTTTGGAAATTCAGCCTGCCTCCTGCTTGAAGAATAATAATAATGACTTTATTTTACGAGGGTGAGCAGTAAATAGTATATAACATGCACTAACAAACTTGTGGCCCTCAAGCTAAGAATATAAGAATTATATAAATATATATATATATATCCACTAGACCATGTAAAAATTGATTAAAAACAAAACAAAAACTAGGGATACCTATAAATGAATACTACACCTACGATTTAAAAAGAGCTAGAGATAGTTGATTTATAAAAATTAAAAATTTGCCTACGGCTAAAAATGAGCTAAAGATAGCTGATCTTTAAAGTGCATATAAGCCCTGGCTAATTATATTTCTTACGAAGAGACTAGATGCCATAGACAAAGGATTCCGGAATAAAAAGTTGATTTGATTTATTTGTCATGGTGTATTGGCTGTTTAAAGTTGCCCAAAAACGTGTCTTGGGTTGCCTGTGGACGAAAATCAAGCGCACGAGAGCGCTTTACAAAATTGGCACTGGGTCTAGTTTTGACGTCATCAACAGAACACGCTCGATGCGCCATTGCATTAAATGCTTGCCGAATATAGCTCTCCGAAACGTTTAGCGCGATATTATCATCTTTCTCGGTTATCTATTTAATTATTTTGCAAATAAGCCAACGTTTTAAACCCGCAAAGAGACGAGTTCTGTTGATGACGTCACGTTTTATTCTCGTCCTAGTCCCCGCAGGTGCGCGGAAATTATTCTACATTTGGAAGTTTAGTCGCTAAAAAAATTATGAAAACATTTTTATTTAAAAATTTCGGATTTGTTTTTTTACCTTTTAAGGTCTAATCTTTTAAAAAAAAACATAATTGGCCAGGGCTTATATGCACTTTAAGTATTGTCTACGGAGCGCACTTTTATAAAAGCTTTAAAAGTTGGCTGCTTTTTTACACCAAGTGTTAAACTGTTCCACAGTTGTACGGCCGTTACATTAAAGGATCTGCCTCCTTCTGTTACACGTTTATACCTTGGACGACAATTAAAGTTATAGTTGCATGGATATCACTGTGCAATTTAAGGCTTTCCATTAGATACTCGGGAACACTGTGCATAGTTCGTTTATAAACTAGAGAACATGTAGCTATCTTGGCCTCGTTGTAAAACGGCAACCATTGCAATTTAATTATTGAATACAGAAGATGATCTCGGCTCTGCATCAAGTGTTACTCTTGCAGCTCTCTTCTGTAATCTTAGGATTCTCTTTAAATTTTCCTTACTGCAATTATGCCATACTACATTAACGTAATTCATAATAGGTCTAACCATTGCATTGTAATATAATATTCGCTGTTTGAATGGTAGACAAGACTTTATCTTGTTTAGGACTCCGATTCTCTGAGATAACTTTTTACACAGTTTGTCGACATGACAAGAGAAAGTCAGCTCACTGTCGACTTCTAAGCCGAGTAACCGCGCCGACTCAACCTGTCCGAGAATATTGCCATTCGCTGTAGCTAAACCAAGCTGTTGGTCTTCGGGAGCTATCTTCGTAGCCAAACGCTTGCCAGTAATTAAGAGTCTTCAGTTGGTCTTTTTTTCATTCAGAGGCAATTTGTTGGTATTTGCCCAGTTCTCCACATCACGCCATGCTCTACTTAACGAGCTCTGTAAGTTACGAATGGCGCATACATCAGCTGAGAAGGTCAACGTCGTGTCGTCAGCGTATAGATCAACATCCACATCCGTAGATTGAAGATGAAGAGGAAGATCGTTGATAAACACGATGAATAGCAGCGGTCCCAGAATGCTCCCTTGAGGCAAACTTGAGGATACCACTTGGCAGCTAGCTAACCAATGTAATTTGTATGAACTGTTGCAATATGGACTTCAAAGGCCGTTTTGGATCCTTTACCTAAAGACAGCCAGTTCTTACTAATGTATGGTACTGTGCCGTTTGTTTTCCTGTTGATGGGGGAGCCTGGGTGGTGCAGTGGTTAAGCGCTTCGCCTCTCATCTCTGTGGCCCAGGTTCGATCCCCGGACGAGGCGCCATATGTGAGTTGAGTGTGCCGGTTGGTATCTAGACTTGCTCCAAGTCGAACTCGCTGAGTCTGGGTAAGCGATTACTGCGTCAAAAATTGAGCGCGAGAGGCGAGTTCGACTTGTTTCACTTGCAGGAAATTGAATCGGGGGATTATGTTTTGGCGCAAAAACAGGTTTCAGAGGCGGAGCTTACATTTCGCGCCTTTGACAAACTCTTTCTGAGTACAATCAAATTGTAAATACCACATCCACGGTCGACTGACTTGACACGTCAACATACGATGCCTGAAGAATTGACGCTTTGTGATTGGGCAAATCTTAGTACGTCATAAGCCACGCCTCCGGTTGAAAAATCAACCGGTAAATTTGGCACGCTGCAAGTGGGAAAAGTCCTTCGTGCGGGGGGCTATAAAGAAGGGCTTTGAGAAAGTCTAGTTGGTATCTCGCCCTTGCCCCGAGAGTTTTTCTCCTGGTTCTCCAGTTTTCCTCCCTCCACAAAAACCAACACGCTAAATTCCAATTCAATATGTGGATTAGCCGGGTCCTGGCTTGTTCAGACTCTTATGGTTATTTCAGGTCCCGTTAGAAATTCCATGTGGTTTGTTTGTTTGTTGAGTTTATGGCCACCAAAACCCGATTTTTTCTAAGTGCGCGATTGCCGTGAAATCAAGTTTCAAGTTTATTAACAAGTATCTATAAATATATATTACTTAACACACCCGTGAAATCATCAAAAAGAACAGCACAGCCTTTGAAGGTATACAACAGCGTGCTTGAACTGGTTAGCTTGCTAACAAGCATGACGTTGCTTAGTAGCATCCAAGCATGTGATCTTGCTAATTAAGGTTCTTTTCACCTCAACATAATACTGTGATCTTAATGGCAGGCATTAAGTCGTCGCCGTCACAACCATCGCTGTATAGCTATTTTTAAGTGTTTGAATAACTTTATTAATTTTAACTTTAATCTTAAAAAGAATAATGCATACCATAATTACAATACGCGCCGCAGTGGAGATTTACATCTCCCACGCGTCCGCACAAATTGGGAAAAGCAGCGCTTTGTGTTCCAAGCAATCGAAGACTGGAACGCATTAGACCTCAATTCGAAGATCGCTGCGAATTTGATCGTTTTTAAAAGTAATAACGCTATTGTCTAACATTAGTATTCTTAGCATTTTAGCTCTAGTTCTTAACCTTTTATAGCCTTTTAGTTTTCATTATTACTCTTAGTTATGCAGGACCTCTCTGAAAATCACAGTACGTGAGGAACTTCTTTCTGTTTAAATATTATTATTATCATTATTATCTGGCCTATACGTAAAGGTATTGGTCATACTTGGGGTTACTTGAAACAGAGATAGATGTTTAATAACTGAACTTAGCAGCCCTAAGGCTGAATTACATACAAGTTTGACTTACTTAATTAACTTTATTTACAATAAATTAAGGTATAAATATCCTATATAAAACTGGCTAATTAAAATATTTAAAATTTAATCTAAAAGTCCTATAAAATTGATACTATATACATATATGTGTATATAAACTTATATGTACAATATTAAATCGGTTACTGGTACATTATTTTCTAGATTACCGTTAGTACTGTAACTTACATGTGCATAGAATGAAACATAAAACTATTGCGAAATCTATTAGTTCTACATCTAGATGCATTGAACTTGTGCTTACTTCTAAGATCACGTGGGGAACCATTGACTGGAGGCAATAGATAGTGTAACCTGTGATTACTGTTACTAATGCGATAAATAGTGGCGATAACTAGTTATCGCCACCTGCATACGTAATTCACTGATTAGGTAAGGGTTAGAGACTGATGTACGTTCTTTATCGTCGAATACAGGCACGTGAACGAAAAATAATGAATACTGCATGAGGCCGAGTGTAATACTGCAATGAATACTGCATGAGGCCGAATGCAGTATGAAGAAATTTTGAGTTCAGCGTACAGTCAGCACGTGCCTGTATTTGACGATAAACACAAACAAAGTCTCTACCCTTTTAAAGGGGCTATGTCATGGTATTACTGCGCATGTATCGAGTAATCGCTCGGTTTTTGGCTGTAAAATGGATATAAACAGCCGTTAAACTTCCCTCCCTCAATAGTCCAGTCATATTACGGCGAAAAATGGCTCAACCCTCAACAAATTGCAACACAAGGTTTCTCAACGGTTACCTACTCAGAATTTATCCATCTATAACATATCAAAAGTCCCAAAAAATCGAAGTTGGGGAAATTGCTTTAAAATGCGATTCATTTAGAGCTATCTACTTCTAAAAAAATCCAGCATGGAAACGAGGCTGTGGTCAAAGCTTGAGTAAAATAGCCGAAATTAGCTAGAAGTTTAACGAAAATTAAAACCAGACCAATGTAAAGTAGAGATCTAACATAGAGTAAAAATTTCATATATAAATATCACTGAATATGGCTTCATTTACAGTTTTCTTGAATGTAATAAAAGTCGAAAGAAAAAGTCCTGTAACGACAACTTAGACCGTTGTCGTTTTCTTTTTTTAACTTTGTAATTACGGAAAATAAATACATCTCATCAGCTTTTATCTTATAATATCTACTTCGATGGGGAAAGACAGACCTTAATTCCCTTTTATTTTCAATTAGAATATTTCTGTCCGCTTGTCCTGTGAGTTTTCAAGCGCGCGAAATTGTCCATTTCATGCACGCCTGTGAAGTTGCGTGTTCTGTCTCGTCTGGCTCGGGCATCGACAACATATCCAAACTTTAGAATATTCTTTCCTGTGAAATGTGGATTTAGGAGAAAGATAATTAAGACTGGCGACCTGGTTTTAGAATCCCATATAAAGTTTAAGCAATCTGTGGGAAAACGTAGGTTGTTCGATTTCGGCCTGATTAGTTTGATTGGTTTACTGTACTTAGTTATAATATTTCATGCTTCAGAGCAAAGCTCCAAATAAAGAATTTAGTTTAGCTCTGAGCTACTGCTTTGGCTCAAAATAGTATTTTAGATGTCTCTAAACGCATGCAAATACTCATGTCAGTATATTCACTTGTTTTAGTTCAGTCATTTTGAGTCCGATTATCGGCTAGCGGATTTGTACATTTATTAAGGGTATCGAATTACAAACATTATTTTCAGTCTTTCCCCCGTTTATTATATTCAGGTTTCATATATGGATGAGGAGTCTGTTTGCGCTATTTATGGGGAAACAAGTCTGAAGCGCGACTATTCGTGATAAAGGAAGTAATGGGATAAATCAAGCTAGTATCGAGCGTAATGATACCATTCGCGTTTTTCCCGGCCAACAAGTGCACAAAGATTGTCGTCGCGATTACTGCCATCCCAGTAATATATCTAAAATCACCAAAAAACAAGATAACAAAGGCTCTCAAACATCAAGTAACAGTGCACGTAGAAGAAGCGCAGAACAGGCCTTTGATTTCAAGACCGACTGTTATTTTGTGGTACCGGAGTAGATTCGACATCTTCAGAGGCGTGTGAGGTTTACACCCTTGGAACTAAAGAGACCATTTTGCGGATTTGCAATGAGAGAGGCGATACATGGGCGGAAATAGTTAAAGCTAGAATACTACATGTTCATGATCTACCTGCTGCTGAAGCAGTATATCATAGACCCTGCAGCTCGAATTTTCGCACGAAAAAACAGGTCCCGGAATCATATGTCACTGAAGATCAACCCGAGCAAAAATGAAACAAGAAAGGTCGTCCCCAGGACGAATACCAAAATGCGGCATTCTTGAAAGTGACGGATTTCTTACGGAAAAACGCTGACGACCAGATAACTGTCACAGATCTCATAGGAAAATGGAGGAGTACTTACAGGATTCCGAAAGCGTGGCGTATAGTCAGCCTTACATGAAAACATGTCTCCAGAAATATTTTGGCAATGAGCTAATGATAAGATTCACCGATGGAAAAGCAAATGTCGTCACGTTTGGAAAGACGGCCGCGGCTATTCTGCACGATTTTCACGCGCAGGAAAAGAACAACGTCGATGCGACAGAGTGAGTAGCCGGACAGCAGCGCTTTGGTTACAGTACATGACCATGATTGACATCCTAAGGCGAGCCATCAAAGCCGAGCGAACTGCAAACTGGCAGCTACACCTGCAAGCAGTTTCAGAGATGTTGCCCTATTTGGCGGCCTCGGGCCATAACCTGTACGTCAAATGCGCGCATCTATATCTGGAGTCCATGAGCCAGCTCCCCGAAAAATACCCACAGGTGCATCGTGAGTTCGTATCTGGTTTTCATGTGATAAGGCGCAGCGATCGCTACTGGGCGGGCTTATCCACGGATCTCGCGATTGAGCAAGTCCTCGTGCGCAGCCTTAAGACTAGCGGTGGACTTACAAGGGGGCGGGGAATGACCGAGCAACATGGCTTGACCTGGCTGCTTGCGATGCCAGCCTGTGCGGAAACGAACCGATCGATGCAGGAGCTGACTGGCGTACTGTACGATTCAGGAGAGCAGAATAAAGACATGACTAATGCAAGGAAGGAGCGCGACATGAAGGACACTCAATGTTCTCGCAGTTCTCGCAAAAAGAGCTCCGTTTTCGCAAGATCCCACACTGAGAAATATTATAACAGGCGTCAACGCGGATACCGCTGTTGATGTGGATACAGCTAAAGCCACTGGAGAAAAGATCTTATCATCTATGATTGGAAAGACAACCAAAGAGCGGGCGGCTCAGTCGGTTACCATGGCATCAAAGTCTGCGGTCCGAATAGACAACGAACAAGTACAAGTAGATCCACAACTATTGTTCCAGCGTCTCATAATAGCCAGTACACCAGAGGAACTAGAGTCACTATTTAGCTACGAGCTGTGTAGCTATCCGACAGCCCTGGTTGATTCCACTCTGATGCTGAGGAAGCCTAAAAAAAACGCTCTTGCTGATGCTATATGGTTAAAGTTGAGCGCGGACGCCAAGAAAGAGCCAAATGGAGATGTGAAGTATGTATTGGACGGAGGGGCGCTTGTTCATCGCGTAGCCTGGCCGCAGGAAACGACCTTCAAAGAGGTTTGTGGAATGTACTGCAACTATGTCTCAAGAAAGTATGGGAGGGCACTAATCGTGTTTGACGGGTACGACGGCGTATCCACAAAGGCCATGACACAGGAGAGACGAAGCGCAGGGAAAGTCGGCGCGACTGTGACGTTTACCGATGCCATGAAGATTCCCATGAAGACGGATCTCTTCCCTGCAAATAAGAGTAACAAGCAAAAGTTCGTCCACATGCTGAGTGATTCCTTGAAGAATAGCGGCTGCCAGACCCGTCACGCCAATAGCGACGCTGACGTCCTAATAGTCAAGAGCGCCGTGGAGTTGGCGATGAGAGAGGAGACGGTCCTTGTAGGAGACGACACGGACCTGTTAGTGCTCCTGTGTCATTATGTTCGCCAACCGAAGGCAAACTCAACGCGAAGGCGAGTCTGGAGCATGAAGGACGTCAAGGAGCAGTTGGGAGAAGTAGTGTGCCACCACATGCTATTTATTCATGCCCTACTAGGATGCGACACAACGTCTAGCGTGTATGGCATAGGGAAGGGCAAGTCCTTGACGAAATTCATTAACTCGGCACACTTCCGTCAGCAGGCCCAGGTCTTCGACACAACGACACCGGCAGCAGAAGAGATAACAAAGGCAGGAGAAAATGCACTTGTGTGCATTTACGGGGGTAACCCTGAGCAGAAGCTCGATAAACTCAGATACCAGCGCTACCTGGAGAAGCTGGCAAGCAAAACAACATATATCCAGCCACAGAGTCTGCCCCCTTCCTCCTCGGCGGCTAAGTACCACAGTCTCAGAGTCTATCTCCAAATCAGAGAGTGGAAAGGTAGCGCTGAAGCTATGCGATACGAACAGTGGGGATGGAGGCTGAATCAAGACCACCTAGCACCAATCATGACCGATCTGCCACCGGCACCACAGTCTATTCTTAAGATAGTGCGGTGCAACTGCAGCCAGGACTGCAGCAGTCTTCGATGCTCCTGCCGCAAGAATAATCTAGAGTGCACGCCTGCTTGCGGCCAATGTAAAGGATCTGGATGCACTAACTCACCCGCGCCCATCTTTGACGAAGAAACGGAATGACTTTCATGTCAGAATATGAAGGAATAACCTATGAGTAGCTAGTTTTATGGTCATTACCAATCGAGGCTCGCGGTTTGATCCCCTTGAGGATGGCCACTGACTTAGCACAATTTTGTCAACAGCGGGGCTATTTTTTGTATAAGAATAGAACTTACAATAAGTGTAGAAATTCTGATTCAAGTAGTAGTATTTCTGTTTTATGAGAGCGTACTACCCTCAAGTGACATTGTTGGCCACAAAGCGTTCAGAGACGAAATTGTAAATTGGATACTAGTTGAGACTATAAATACTGTAAGTCTTGCTCAAACACATGAACCACTGATTAAACTTTATGCTGTTTAACAATTCTGGTCATTATTTATTTCATAGCCTTCGTTTATTTCGCTTTTACAAAATATCCATTTTTACAAGATTTGGGTACCCTGTGGTTTTCCATACAAGTCTTGTATGGGAATTTTCGCTACCGTTTTTCGGTGCTTACCCGAACTCCGATTTTTTGGGACTTTTTTTCTGTTATAAAGGAGATCATTCTCAGTCTGAATCCGTCGAAAAACCTTGTGTTGCAATTTGTTTAGGGTCGAACCGTAATTTGACTGGACTACAATGCTTGATTGAAAGGATTTTCAATACAGACTTTCCCTGGAGACTGTTTATGTACACTGTTTGTTAGTCATCTTTGCATATTTTGCTTTGATTTTAGCATCCCACATGGCCGAGACATATCAAAATCGGTGGAAATAGCTGTTTCCGGCCCGGAACGCAAATATAAAGTTTATTACCGTGACACAGCCCCTTTAATATTCAAACTGATCTGGAATCGCACTTGGGGCTCACAGAGATGAGAGGCGAGGGGCTTAACCACTGCGCCTCCCACATAATCGTATGCCTTATGGTTCTACTACTTTGTAAGTCTGGTTAACCAAATGGCAGCTTATTAAATTCAGTTGATTTCAAAACATACCCAGGGGGTAAAGTTAGGGCCAATCGTACGCTTTTTGTCGGTAAATGAAAACCAGTACAAAGAAAAAATGTAACTGAAACAGATTGCCCAATTATCCGTTCAAAAACTGAAGCCGTACTCGTTAATCTTCACAATAGAATGAGAAGGAAGGAGTTTCGAATAATTTGATGTTTTTACATGCTGTCATTGTCATACATGACCATAAAAGGTTTTTTTTTCTTTAGAGACAAATGTCGGGCGCCCACAATGCCTTCACTACCAGCCTTTTGTTTTTGTTGAAAAAATTAATGTTCTATATATGTTTTCGACGTCTATTTGGCAAAAGGAGCAGAGGGGGGACTGTATCTTGCCGAACTTGTGAAGTAAATAATTGGTGAATACAATACGGTGAAGAATATTGAATTGAAATTCTCGGGTTTTAGTCATCAAGCGCACATTTGAAAGGAATTGAGTAAATAACTTTCCGATCAATGGAATCATTTATTGTTGAAAAATATGTATTAAAGTGGGTCTTTGCCGTTGGTGTTTCAACGATTTTAGATATTAAACAGTTATAAACTGTTTTAGAAGTAACCTTTTCAAGCAAAAACATCCCCTGCATTTAATTGCAGTTTTGAACAACCCTGAAACTAGTGTTGTGTTTTTATAGTTCAGCCCTCCATTCTTTAGGTAAAGCGTCATATACGCTACGTAGCCAAAACATTTCTAATGGATTGAGATTTTCAACAGCAGTTTTCGGTTTTAGAACATCATCAATAAAGAAATCTCCAATTTTGCAGATACCTTTCGAAAAAATATTTTGATTAAACACTTATTTTTTTCCAACGCAAACAAAAAACTTGGTTGACAATTTCTTCTATGGTTTTGGGGGTAGAGTTGTTTAGGCTAGACCAAGCTGATATGCATTCTATATAATATTTTGGTAAATCCAATGGCAGTTTAGAATAATCGAAGTTGCAGTGAAAAATAAAAGTTCCTCCTACATTCCGTAAATAGTAATTTAACATAATTTTCCAAAAAGATTTTGAAGACTCCTCAAATAACTTTTTGATGCACATGATTCTTTGAGCTTGCATCATTGAGGTGATATCAGGCATCTTGAGGCCTCCGTTCTCGATATTATTTATTAGTGCTAATCTTTTCACCTTATCTCTCCCGTTCCAGAGAAAACCGTATACCAAAGTATTTATTTCTTTGATAAAATTATTGTCGGCCTGCATACAAGATAGGGAGTATAATATTTTTGGAATTGCGAACGTTTTAATTATCTGTATTTTTCCCAGTAATGTAAGACCTTTCCATTTCCACCTGCTGAAAGTATTTGACAAAAAATCAGTAATAGCTGTAAAATTTAATTTCTTGGATTAAGTTTCGTTATAGGTAAAGTAGATACCGACAACTTTAACTGCAGTTTTAATCTCTTTCACATTTAGTTCTTCGGCCGAGGCCTTCATAGAACCTAGACAGAGCACTTCTGTTTTGTCTTCATTAGTTTTTAGTCCAGAGAAAGATCTGAAGATCTGCAGAGTGGATAATAAATTCAAAAAAGAGTTTTTTTATCTCAAGAAGACTGTCATGTCGTCAGAAAAAATAACCAGTTTAATTTCACTGTTGTCAACAAAAATTCTTGTAATATTTTGCCTGTTTGTTGCCCCATTTCAGACCATGTGATAGTTCTCCACGCTGAAAGGGTCTGTTGTGGCTTCAAATTCATTAGAGAAAATAAAATTAACAAGAAACCTAATGTTTCATGTATTAGCTATATAAGTTCAACACATTTCAATTACAAACTTCTTTGTCAATTCTTATGTTGAAGGTCCTATAAGCCCTTTTTTTTGCGATTATACATACATACTTTATTTCAGTTCGAATTTGAGATTAGCATTATGATGCTAGTATCTTCGAACATTCAGAAGTAACAATACAAGATAGAATATAACAAGAAGAAGAATTACAGCACAGGGATAATCCTGTCTAATTTTGCGCTTAAAAGTGGCTAGATTAGGAGATGCCCTCAGGTCATCATCCTGTTCATTGCAGTGTTTCGCAGCCACGTATTTGAAAGAATGGAGACCAAACGTAGTGGTTTTAACTGGCGGTATTTTAGCTTCATAACCCCCGCAGGTTGTAGTTACTCGAGCGTAATGTAAAAAAGGATCTAACTGAGGTATGTAGGAGCTATGTTATGGAGACATTTGTACAATAAGATAAGCATCTCCTGAACTCTTCTACTGAATAAGGATGTACTATTAATCTTCTTCAATAGGGCACTATATGTACTAGACCTGTAGTACTTACATGAAGTGAATAGTAAAATATTTCTTGATTTGAGTGTTGCATCTACAAGTTTATATTTCGAATATGGTAATTGGGGGATGTCTTTCTGAATGAAACTTTTCTGATTTATTCAAACTATTTGGTAACATTACTGATAGAAGGCCCAGATAAAACATGAAAAGATATAACTAAAAATAATTTTGTTCCGGCCCGGAACACAAAGCCTATATTAAAGCTGACCGAGTTTGAATTGTATTTCGGAAAGGCTGCTAATAGATAAAATTCTGTCAAGATCTATAGACAGTCAGTTTGAGTTTGTTACAAAATAATGGAATAAATAATGAAGCACATACAATTGGGAATGAAATGAAAAAAAGAGGGCAAAAGATAAGTAAATTACAAAATTAAACGGGTTGTGATGGAAGCGGAAAGATTTGCTTCCGAGTTGAGATCTATCCCACAGTTCTAAATATGTCATGAAAGATATATTTTTAGTTGATATTACAGTTGGCGGTTCAAGACATCTAATTAATATTGATAGTTGTTGGATTTTCGTCATCATTCAAATATCCTGATTAGCACACTGACGTGAATCGGTTTTAGCCTCAGAATTTCGCATGCACTATACAGCTTTTCGTATAAAAGATGGTTACTGAACTATGGCATAAATGAAACGCGAAAGAATCAAATGAGGTTTCCAAAATCTGCCACTCATAGTTTCGAAAGAAGCCTATTTTCAATTCTATGCTGAATACATATTAGCTGTTAACATGTATGTGTGTTGTCACTTAGGCAATACTTCAGAACAGTGTAAAATGACGACTCACCAATTGTCGTAACAGTTACCATCGCGAAGAGAAATGAATTTCCAAAGTCCCATTCCAGGTTTGCATCTTTTACTTGAGGAATTGGACGAAACGTTTGCGACCACTGCTCGATGTCTTCTTGACTGATGTTGTACTTCCTCTCTATGCTTTCTCGTAATGATCTAGTTTGTTTTTGTTCTTTGACCCAGTGATCCCTTTCTAGAACCATAAAAATGGCCGCTCCAGCCGAAAGATATACAATGAACATTAGAATTCGCACGAGGAGTACGATGGTGCTCTCTGAGATCGCCATGTTAATGACTCGAGGTTTTTTCCCGGTTACAACTTAAAAATTATATCGAGGCAATTCACCGAGTGTCGAGACAGTGAACAATGCGAGCGTTTTATCCCAAAAAAAACTCACCGCAAATATAAATAAAAACTACTATCTGAGATTGTTTCAGGTCAATAATAGTTGTCAGGTTTTTTTTTTATTCTGAATATCATTAAAGTTTAATGCTAGATGGCTCTGCACTTTTTCCCCTCTCGCCAAATAGAGAGAGGTTATGAAGTCATCACAAGTGTCAATAGAAACCTCTCGAGCATCTGTTTCTAACGAACTGAAGACAACACATCGAGTATTGTCTCTATTTCCCACTGTTTTCGATTTCTGCGCAGGTTCATCTCATGCAAGTTCATCTCATGCTGGGCGATACAGCGCATGCGCGGTAATAACCCGACTGGCAGCCGTTGTCTTTGTTTGATTTTCTGTTGAAATGTCGAGCCATATCGTGACACTTGCCCTACCAATAATGACTCAGAAGCAGAGAAAAAAATTCCAGAATTACGAAGACTACAAGAGTTTTCGGGATGGTTGTGCTAATTTTGCGACTCGGATAAAAACAGCAAGCTTAAGAATAACGAACGATAAGAATTATCTACCGTCTGCGACTGATATGTACGTGTCATATATTCAAGGAGCTCCAGACTCAAAACAAAAGTTATAATGCTCGTGACTTTATGCGCGCTATCAAAACAATGTGTTAGTATATCGAACACGCCACTGCGGAGTAGTTTTATAGTTCACAACAGAAATAGTTTTCAATAACAAAAATAACACCCGTAGTGCAATTCATATACCAAAACAGAGCTTCGTATTTGATTAAGAGTCTCGAATTGTCCCGATTGTTTTTCAACCTAATCTCTAGTTAATCGCCGAATCGCTGAAGCCACAAATAAACACCATGGAAAAAGGTAATTGTTGAATGATGATTTTTAAGGGAAGTTAATCCTAAGTTAGTCAGCTGCTATACATATTCAAAAACATGTCAAGTCAGATGCCATTAAAAATTAATTTCACGCACAGGAAGACTATACGGCGTTTCTTTATTTGAACCTTGTCGGAAAGTTCTCTCGATTTTATTTTATTAATTTTTGCTTCCGAATACAACTAACTCAAAAAAACAAGAGATAGTAAACAAACAAAACAATTCCGAGTGATTTTATTGATAATTATCAAACTTATTAACAACTCATGACGCAAAAACAAATGATGATATTAATAAAACACCAATATCTTTAATTCTACTAGAGATTTCGATAAGTGCGATAAAGAATTCGTGTCCGATCTGTATGGGATTTACAAACTCTCGCTTTCAGCTCGAGTTTGTAAATCCCATAAAGATCGTCCGCTCATTCTTTATCTAGTACTAAAAAAATTGACAACAGTTGATCAAGTTCCAAAGAAAGTTAAATGTAAATGTTTCGTGTTTTTCCCTTTTCGTAGATTGGCTGTATTCAATATGGAAATCATTTTATTTTAAAGATGATGTTATAATATAAATTACGGGAACATCATAAGAACGCGCGATTTCATTGGTTAACAGGCTTTAAATTACGGGAACATCCTAAGAACACGCGATTTCATTGGTTAACAGGCTTTAAATTACGGGAACATTATAAGAACGCGCGATTTCGTTGGTTTCATTGGCTTGAGCTCAGCGTGCTTGGTTTTCTTATAAAAGCACACTAGTGTATATCGAATTTTTATATTATAAAACAAATAGAAGATTCTAATATGCCCTATAGTAAAGAATCCGCATCTTTTCAAGACTTCGAGCGTGGAATACTTAAGGTTAGACTGACGTGCGTGTTTTATTAACAAATACTGGCACGCTCTGACTGTACGATGAACGAAAAATAATGAATACTGCATTGAGGCCGGAGACCGAATGCAGTGTGAAGAAATTTCGAGTTAATCGTACAGTCGGCAAGTGGCCGTATTTGCCAATAGGAAAAAAAACCAAAGTATCGAACCCTATCAATATTCCAACTGACCACACAGGGTGCTGTGGTCACCAATAAAACACTGTCATTAGCCAATCACCTGCTTGGATTGTGTACTGTACGCGAAGTTGGAATGTTAAGTAATAGGTACAGAATGAGTGGCCGTGATTTATCGAATTTACAAATTCGAGCTGGAAGTGAGAGTTTGTAAATCCGATAAAGCATGGACATGAACTCTGTATATGGCGAACCAAACGTATAGGTCTATAGAGTAATGTTTTTTTCAGTTGGTTTCGCGATGCGACTTATTTCGGCCGAGAAAATCGAAGCAAAGATCTATGCAAATCAGGACGAAATCTGTATCAGATTTACAGATCACTTATCGCTCAGATATATCCTTTATTTTTGCTTCATGTATTATTAATGAGTTTGATAATTTCTTATAGAAGATGGCTGTTTGTTAACTGATAGATTCGATTTCTTTTATGAACAAAAATAATAAAAATAAGTTTTCAAAGTAAAGCTTGTTGGGCTCATGCCAATTCGGTACTGTAAGGTATCAGTATACCTCAATTCCCAAAATTTCGAATTTCACTTCTTTTTAACCGATCTATAGACACGATCTTTGAGATTTTATTGACATGATATTTGAGATATTTGTAGTTACCGCCTACAGAGTCGATACAGAGCGGAATATGTTTTTTCGTCTCTAACTTGAAATGAAAGTTTGACGCACACGGTGTACAGTTTAAGTTCGCTGACACACGCCTTTCGACCGATTTGAAAGAAATATTCTCAGATAACTCCTCTACAAAACTCTGTCTCCGATGTTTGCATTTCGGTCTCATTTAAAAGTTATGCCTTTGTGAAAGGATGTTCTATTCTTAAAGTACCACTGCGACGAAAAGTTTACCATTTCGATTTGCCACTTTTTTCAATATAGTGTGAATAGACCAATCAGTGTTAGAAATATCCACTGAGTAAGATATATTCCCAAATGAACAAGTTAAGCCACAAAATTTTAGGAGAGTTTGCCGGTAAAATCTTGTCCGCCATTACGGATGTTCATTCCCGCGAACCCTTTTGTTTTTCTGTAGTGACGTCACACGCGGAACGCTCGCCTGCACAACACAACGCCTTGGAGACAGATTTCTACTAAAATATTCCTTTTTCCTCTTCTCGTGCACAAGAAGAAAGTTATATTTATCTTCGCGCGAAATAGTATGCATAGAAAACTAGCCACTCTGATTGTCATGTTGCGCATACCACATCACTTCCGGGATGGCCTCCAATAATGGCGGACGTTTAGAATCAATACGCGAATCAATAGAACTTATCGTTGTCGTATCGAAAAACCGTTTGGAGTGGTAATAATATAGCAACACTACTTTATCAATATGCAAAAACTTTGATATGTCAAAATTTATCGGCACTTTTGAAACATCAAATTTTAGGAGGGTATAGAAATAACGAAGTCACTTTGAGAAATCGCGCGATGAAATGTTATGTTCCTTTGTTAATCACGTTACTTCGATAATTCAGACGTGAAAACTAACACGGTAAAGGTGAAACGGTGAATCTCGCTTCTGTTTATAATTGTAGAATTCACATAATATGTTTTTGCAATTATTAAGCTTTTTGAAAATGTAAACAGTGGATGAGACCAACAAAATGCAATGACCTTTTTAAAATGGTTTAGAAGTTATCTGTAAAATGTTATCATTATGTAGGTTATAACAATGAAACCATTATATTTTTAATGTTTGTGGGACCCCTCACAGCTCAGCATTAGGGCCACTCCTATTCCCGTCGGATTGCATGCGATGACTACAGATGCTCGACTTTCCCTCAAGCTCTTCTGCATCTCAAGTACTCGAACTATTAAACTGGAAACCACTATACCTTCGACGGCGCTATCATCGCTGTATTACTATCTTCAAATGCTTAAATAGCATGGTGGACTTCAACTTTAAATTAAAGAAGAATCACGACTTTCATACATATAATACACGCCGTCAGCACAATCTACATTTGCCATTCGCACGTAGGAATTGGGGACAACAGAAGTTTACCTACCATGCACTATTAGACTGGAACTCTTTAGACTCTGAAGTTATACAATCAACTACATTATCAATTTTTAAATCTTACTGGCACATAACTTAATTTCATAATAATCCTTGTTCTATTTCTATTTTATTTCAACCATTTATCTTTTCTGTTTTCCATATATTAGCGAAATATATATTTTTAATACAGGACCTCCCTGAAAATCACAAATTGTGAGTGGAGCTTTCCTGTCAAAATATTATTATTATTATTATTATTATTATTTTCTCAGTCTTAGCCTCGTCTTGGTGTTAAACATTCATAAATACCAGCGGAGAGATGAGCTATTCACAGCTTTGTGTATTATTAGTTGGGGAGCAGAGTCCGGAAAATAGGGGTTACGCTCAACCCTCACCACAGAAAAGGTTTCACACCTGATTTTGGTAGAACAAGTCCTCCTGAACAATGCCAGGTAGTTCGTAGAGTTGAATTGTGGTATACGTTTCGAGTTATGGCCATGTTTTGTTGAGTAATATACGCCTTAGCATGAAAACGAGGCTATAAGATCTTTCTGCATTTACTTGCTTAATTCTTGACGAAATTGGACAAAATCTTCACAGAATGCTATATGTCAACGAGATAATTGCAAAGTTTGGACGCATTAAATTAAAAAATATCACGTAACCTACCACGTGACCCATAGGGGGCGAAAAATTATGAAAAATAAAATTAATTAAATATGCGTGTCACCAACTTTAACTTTTCACAACGTTTTCAGTTGAAAATCTATTGATCTTAATCTTTTCTAATGTCTAAAACGTTATTGTAAAGCTCTTATGCTCGTTAGAAAACGTTAATTGATCAACATCAAATCGAGGCTGTCTGAAATACTGCACTAAAAAATGGCGGCCTCCATGGTCACATCTCTACTCGTTCTGTAAGTTTGCTGAGGGTAAAGGTGACGAAGAAATGTTACACATTATCCGTAGTGTAAATAATGATCTAATAGCAGCAGAAGCCAAGTACCATAAGAACTGTTTTGTCTCATACACTAGTAAGAGAAAGTGAGAGAGAGTCATTATGACACGGCATTCAAGGAAATGGCCGCAGAGATTAGTGAAGGTATTGAACAGGGCAAGGCTTACGACATGGTGTCCCTTCTCTTAAAGTATCGTGTCTATTTGGAAAACAAAGGAGTGAATGCAGAAGGCTACACTAGACAACGACTGAAACTACGGTTGCAGAAATATTTTGAGGACATAATCGTGTTTCATCAACCACCCGGCAAAAGCAAGCCTGAGCTAGTATATCAGAATATCAGTTCAAGATGTCTTAAATGCTGCTGCAGCAAAATTGCAAACGACAGCACCATGTGACAGTAGCGACCGTACAATCAGTGAGCAGCAGATTTTTGATGTGGCACGTTGAATGAGGGCCGAAGTGAGAAAATGTGATGGCATTTCAGTAAGAAGAACGTGTGTCTTGAGTCTGATTAGGTACGGCTAATTATAGGCTCGGTTTCCAGCCGTGGGGGTTTCGGTGAGCCCGCGATCCTCTCCCCACTCACGGCTGGGCGCACGAGCTGAGGCATTGTCGGTTTTTAGCCAATCAAAAACGTGCCACTAAAATCCTGTCGCTGAATATGTTTGCATAATTTATATTGTAAACTTTTCAAAGCCGGACGAGAAGCTTTGAATTGCTGTTCCAAAATGCGTTTAAATTTGCTTTGGAAAAGTATGCTTTCGAATAATTCAAGGATTCACACAAGGAAGCAGTAAGAGAGTTAGTTTTGGGTGAAGACACTGTGTCAGTCCGCACCGGGTTTGGAAAGTCACTTGGGAAACCGTCACTTGTACCCGGCCAAGCTCGAAGGTCGCGAAACCCGTAATGTTCAGTCATTTCTTTGCCTATGCAAGACCAGGTAGCCATTCTTACTTCAAAGAAAGTTGGTGCTGCCTTTATCGGAGAAGAAAAGACGGACGACTCCATATTAAAAGAGTTATAAGAGAGGAAATCACGTCTGACTCAGGCCACATTTACGCGTTTAACTCTGCGATCACAATTCACTTGAAAATCGCTGCATCAAACGAGTTTTACAATTCTTTAAGTCCTAATGTACTAAGTTTGTGCATTTGTTTAATGTCTCCAAGACATACTCTACACAAGCACTGAGCGGGAGTACTCGACTCTAGCTCAGAATAGTTCCGAAATAATATCTGATATTTATCCCCGCATTAAGTTTTCGGCTTTTGATTTCTGTCAGCGAGGTGTCTTTAGCGGCACTATTAATATTACAGAGTAACAAATAATGCAGCCTAGTTTCTCAATAATTTTAAATGGCGTTTGTTCTTGAGAATTCATTTCACACTTGGAGTTTTAGTTTAGAGTTCCAGTGTGTTTTGAAAGTTTAGAGCCTACGCTACAGTCGTGAAAGGGTAAACTGCTTTTCTTGTCAAAACACGCAAATTGAATAATATTGAATTTTAATCAGCTGACGTCACGGATACGGTGTGTTGATCGCACGCCCAGCCGTTAGTGGGGGGAGGCTTTGGAGAAACGACACCCCAACGGCTGAAACCGAGCCTAGGCTAATTATTACCATGGATGAATCTGGGTATGAAGATCTCGACCCATCAAGCTCGTGTCGAAGAACAGAAGATGAGAGACGTGTTCTGAGCATCGTTTAAGACATCGTCCACTGCGCAACAAATGCCCGGGTAAAGCTGCCAAAGCAGATTAGCCTTGCGATGGCTGTACATCAACTGACATCATCCAAATTGCTGATCACGCTGTTGAATCGAATGGGGCATTGTTCGTCATACGCTAAACTACAAGCAGTCGACACCAGTCTCGCCATGGAAGTTCTGGCTAAGGCAGAGGAGTATGGTACAGTTATACCATCAAATATATCCCGGGGCCTTTCGTGCAGATTGCTGCAGATAACAATGACTTAAACGAGACACTGGATGGTAAAAATACGACCCATGCGACCACTATGGTCGTATACCAGCGAAAGCAATGTGGTTCAGCGCCACCACCAACTGCAATGGCAGATCTTGCGACAAGACGGCGATTCTTACAGACAAGTGGCAGTGTGTACGAGCTACTGGAGTGCTCAGCACATGGTAGAAGACCTGCAGTTACGGAATATATTAACGCCGTTGACAAAGAGTGGTATTACGACCAGAGCGCAATCTTCTCCTCAGCAAGTAACACAGACGCTATTTGGGCACTTCTTCGCCTGAATGTATCAAGCCTAATGGAGACATCGATCACAGTACTGGAAAGTCAGCCTGTCCCAAGCTGGAGTGGGTTCAACTCTATCTTGTTCCCAGATATGCCCCCTTCTACTAACATTGGCTATTGCCCTATGATAGACGGCTCATTCACAGAATTCAGCACAGTCTACACTGTCATGAAGCACGCCCAGAAGATCAGCGCAAGCATAGGTCAAGCCGATTCTGTCATATCGTTTGATCTCGCCATCTATGTTAAAGCCAAACAAATCCAGCTGAAGTTTCCATTCGAATTATCTGACACTGTGATACGACTTGGTGGCTTTCACGTTACACTCAATTTCCTGGCGCTGATTGGCAAGAAGTTCCACAATTCAGGTCTCGACGATCTTCTAATAGAGTGTGGTGTGTATGCTGCTGGGACAACATCAGCCCTGATGAAAGGGAAGTCTTACAACAGAGGGGTTCGGGCACACAAGCTGGCTATGGAAGCTTTGTTCCGCTTAATGTGGAATGCCTTTGCACAGTGGTATGGCCTTTGCCTCGCAGAGGAAGAGCGAAGAGATATAGATGCCGTGGTGAGAAATATTGAGGCTTGTAGAAGTGCTGTCGCAACGAAGATGAACGTGTCGAGAAGTGTCGAGGAATTGGAGCATGATACTGAGGAGCTAACTTCACTGTTTAACATGTTCAAGACAGAAGCCAGAGCGAAGTCCAAGATGTTTGCATTTTGGAAGGAATATGGTTCCATGGTGAACACGCTACTCCAGTTCATCAAAGCTGAGAGGACTGGAAACTGGCACTTACACCTTTCATCTGTAGCAGCGATGACACCATCTTTCTTTGCGATGGATAGACCCAACTATGCTCGCAGGTTACCAGTCTATATAGCAGACATGAAGCAGTTAGAAGCCAAACACCCACGAGTTCACCAGGAATTTGTCGCCGGAAACCATTGTGTGAGACAATCCAGTCAGCCCTTTTCTCAAGTGTGGACAGATATGGCTTTAGAACAGTCCATAAATGCAGACTCAAAGTCGAAAGGTGGAATCGTTGGTATTTCTCAAAGTTCCAGCTGCCTTAAAGAGATGGTTTCTCACAAGTCATGAGCGTGCATCTGTGACAACGGCGCTTAAAGATATGTATGTTATACAAGAAGGTGATCGAAAAGGTACGCACAAAGAGGCGGCACCCAAGAGAATTAAGCGAGATGAAGGTGATGTCCAGAAGCTTGTCAATTGTTTTACATCTGGCTTGATGACAAACCATTTCACGCAGGATACCGACTCCCTTGTCAACTTTGTGACAGGTGTTGTTTTACCTACCGAGGTAGCAGACAGTCTGGTCAACAGCACTGAAAAGGGCCGTGAACAGATGGATAAATTCATCGAGAAACGACTCAACACTAGTGAAGTCAATTTCTGGGATCCTGTAAGATAAAAAACTCAAGATAAAAACCTTCGACACTATGACAAAGAAGGTCAACGTGAAGGCATCAAATGAGAAACTTGTCACAGCTGGTGCTGACAGGGACTTGTTCGGACGGCATCTAATTGCTGCAAACGTCAGGCAAGTCAATCTCAAGGAGGTCCTCAGCTACGAGCTTTCGCCAGTACCATTTGCACTCGCGCACCAAGATGGTAGCTTGAGAAAGACCAACAAGAGTGCCCTGGCCACGATCATGGAGACCAATGTCAGCGTTTTTCCATATTGCAAGTTTCACCGCGAGAAACTGCAAGTACGGTGGAGCAAATAGCTTTGGCGATCTGGCAGCTAAATACTACACGATCGTTGTAGCGCCACTTTCCCAGAATAACTGCAGTGAAGTCCACATCGTATTTGGTCAGTATTGGGACACCTCCATTAAAGCCGGAGAGCGTGCGAGGAGAGGATCAGCAAGTGCTCTCGAAGTCCAAATTAATGGCTCATCTACACCGGTACCCAAACAATGGGTGAAATACATTGCAATTTCACAGAACAAGGTCAATCTGTGTGACTTCCTGACGGAATCATTCTGCAAGCTAGGTCGAAAAAAGTTGGTGGCAAACAAGAAACTGGTAATCGGTGGAGGATCCAAGGATGGTAAACGAGCTGTGTGTGTCATGAACGATCACTATGAAGACGTAGCAGCACTGAGCTCGGACCACGAAGAAGCAGACACGAGATTACTTCAACATGCCAAGCATGCTGCACACCCTGGTTCTAGAATTGTTATCCAGTCACCGGATACGTTACCGATGTGCTTGTGCTAAGCGCAACTCACTTTGAGAATCTAAACTGTGAAGAACTGTGGTTTAGAACTGGCGTCAAAGATCGGCTTCGGTATATTCCAGTTCACGACGTAGCCCGCACATTAGGTGAAAAAAATTGCAAAGCTCTTCCAGCCTTCCATGCCTTAGCTGGCAGCGATTCCAACAGTTCTCTTGCAGGAATTGGCAAGAAGAAGGCTTGGGATGTGCTCCATTGCAGCCAAGTGTATCAGGAGAACCTTGGCCTTTTAGGAAACCGTCAAAGCTTGGATGATGCAACCATCGCCAAATGTGAGGCATTCATCTGTGATTTGTATACATGTCCAAAGAAGACTCCAAGCACTGCTGACGAATTGAGATACTTGATCGTCTGCCAGAAAAAGCAGAAAAGCGAGATGCTCCCTCCTACATCTGACAGTCTTCTTCAACATCTCAAACGTGCAAACTATCTAGCCATTGTTTGGAGAAGCTCCCTCGATGCATTGCAGGATCTTCCATCACCAGAGGGCAACGGATGGGAGAAAGAAGACTCCATGTTGAAGCCAGTGCTCATGACGAAGGAACCGGCACCAAGAAGCTTATTGGAATTGACCACGTGTCAGTGCAAGAGGTCTGGATGTCAGAGTAACTGTTCCTGTAACAATACTGGACTATCGTGTACGGAGGCATGCTTTTGCATGGCTGATGCTAACACATGCACAAATCCACACAGGGTAATGCTAGAGTACTCAGCTGATTCGGACGATTCTGATTCCGACTGAACATTTCAATTATGAGCAAAACACAGAGATTGTTGTTAAGTGCCTAACAGCCGCTGAGTACCGAGTGACAATTTTTTAATGAAGGATTAAAGGAAACCCTTGCTGTTGGAACAAGTTGCCGTTAAATTGTTGGCAATATGGTCTGAGTTGAAAATATGTTGAAAACATTGGGGAATGTATTATAGTTTTTGAAAACAAATGGACATGAGTATGAGCCATTTTCGGCGCGGGCGCCGCCATCTTGGATCTGATGACGTTTTTGGCGGTCCCTATTGTTACAAGACAAAAGCTTATTATTTTTTTAACAATAGGGACCGCCGTGAAACGTCATCAGATCCAAGATGGCAACGCCCATGCCCAAAATGGCTCATACTCATCTCCATTTTTTTCAAAAACTAAATATATTTTCAATTTTTGTCAACATATTTTCAACTTAGACCATATTGCCAACAATTTAACGGCAACTTGTTCCAACAGCCAGGGGTTCCTTTAATCATTTTCGCGAGACTACCCAAATGCAAGTCTGTGCAGCTCGAGGCAGAATTAAAGACTCAAACAAATGTCTGTAATATCTTATTATGACCACATTTTATTTTGCAACATTATTTGCTTTAAAAGATGGAAACATGAAAAATGGATCAAAAAGGAGAGCCAGCCTCGTTTTGATGTTGTTCCACGAGCTTGACAAGCCGGATGAAATACGTTTTGGATATTAGAAAGTCATTTGCTTGTCAACATGTGTTTAAGTAATGGTCCAGAAAAGAACTGTAGTAGAATCCATTGTTCTGCGGCAATGAGCCTCCCCCACATACGATTTTGCGTGAATATGCCTTAAGTGCTTTAGGAGGTATCTATAGTCCAAACTACATCTCGAAAATAAAGTATTTTTTATGCTATTGACTCTTTTTTCTGTGAAAACGCAGAGAAGCCATAATCCAGCCAATCGGATATAGAGAAAACAAAGGATTTTTCAATCACAAATTTGAGAACCAAGACGGAGAAAAGGTTCTAAATTATTATAGGGTTATTTAGTAAGTTTGGCTGAAGCCAAGGTGAATGAATTCCTTGGAGAAAATAATAAGCTAGAAACAACAAAATATCGTTGAATTGTATTGAATTGCTCGTTATAAATTCAAGGGATGTATGAGAAAAGTTCCCGGGGTGTATCTGGCCTAAATGTTTACTGTAATCTCCTTCCTTGCAGTCACTACAAAGGACGTTTTATCATGTATTCAAATGAGGCTTCATATTTTCCTCACGTTTTCAATGAGGATAAACATGAGTGATTTTGAGGTTTCTGTACAGTCGCAACTTGTATGAACAGCACAGAAGAGTCCCGTAAACACATATGTCTTCTTTCCCTCTTTGCCAGAGCAGTTCGTCAGTCATTATACTCACTCGATTTGCCTGTAAAATCCTGGTAACTTGTATATTTTTTTTGTATTAAATGTATTGGCGCGAATTCATTGAAAAAAATATGTTAAGAATTAGCATGATGATTTACGAAGGAAATTCTAGCTGTTTTATTGAGAAATCTGAGTAATTCGAATCTAATGTGGCTTAACTCCGCTAAGGCATGTTTACGACGGAATACCCTAGCTCAGTGGAGAGTCTTTCTGCTGGACTGAGAGCCCTTATACATGTATGTTAATATGGGAAAAGCTGATGACGATCAATTTGACGGCAGAAACCCTCATTGAGATTGTAATTCGAAACATGTCAAGCATTCCTCCGTAGAGCAAGAAATGAAGTTCATTCAAAATTTTGATTTCATTCTTCGTTTCAAACTTTGAATTTTGATTCTACTTCCTGTACATCTTATTCCATGGCGTACTTGAATTTTAGTCGCCTTCACAGCTGTTCTTATGGTGTTGTCACGCAAACGCTAGCCCCAAGAACGTCTGCAAAGGAGACTCATTTGAATTTAGGTTCATTTTTAATTTTGTAAGTTTCATTTCAACAATGGAAATTTGAAACGAAGAATGAAATCAAGTTTCGATTAATGAACTTCACATCTAGCTCTAGGGAGGAACGCTTGACCCGTTTCGACTGTAAATGAAGGAATACCAAGCGGAAAAACAATGTAACAAGACAAGAAGAGCGTCTGAGGTCAGCATGACCCAAGCTGTCGACAGTTTTACTAGCTTGACAGGCGGTATTGCATAATTTTACGCCCCGCCCACAATGGAATAGCTTTCCGACAATTGTTACATATTTGACTTGGGAGCTAAATACGAACAGTGTTTTGTGACCCCGTCGAACACCTCCAGCCTTTTATTTAGTTGACGTACAAAACAATCTGCTGCTAAAATATCAGCTGCAGTTAATTTGTTGTTAAATCAGGCACAGTTCTCATGACTAAGAACATGTCTCTGCTCCTTAAACTATTTCTATGTTTCAATTTTGTGTTGTTGTTGCTGACCAATACATTGGGGAATCTGCAATCTCAGCCGGGTTCTTGAGAGGCAGTTGCCGGCTTCCTGTCTCAGGATTGGGTAGAAGAATTTGGCGTTGCGTTAGTAGGCATGGCATAGCTTCTTTAGATGACGTGGTCACTTTGTGAAAGTAGGCCTTGGGTTGCCTGGCTGTATCTTTCAATCTGCCTATTTTCCCTGGACAACATCAGCCTCAAATGACCTCCCTATTCATAACAAAATCCTTCTGACCTCCAGAAATCAATCACTTGACTAGTGCCTTTACTCCTGGCATAAAAAAAATACCCAATAAGTAGTTCCGTTCTTAGTTATCTAAATATTGCAGTATTGCGAAAATTGAATTATCAATGGCAAACCTTGGAGTTCCACAAGGATCTGTGTTAGGGCCACTACGTTTTTTCTCAGTTTACTCAGTTTGCATGAAAATAATTTCTCCTCTAGTGCTGACATTCAATTTGCTGATGGTACTTATTGCTTTGACTGATAGAAACCTTGTCGATGTGGAACATGCTCAGTACTAACAATGAATTGAAATATACGTTATCGACTGACGTAATACCGATTTAATATGTATTTTTCTTTTAATTTTTTTCGGATCTTATATCAGAACATTATTAACTGATTTCGAAGGTAAACCAATAAATTAAGCCTTTTCAAGAAAATGGTGCATGATGGGTAATCAGGACCAACATGATGGGAACTATAGTGTCTGTATGAGAATCTGATGTCAAATAATTTCCATAAAATCTCAGTTCTGGGAAGTTCATCAATTGTAAACTTAAGATACTAGGCAAAATATTTTACTGACCAAATTTCAGCGGTTTATAATTACTGGAAAGCGAGCAGTTGCACGTTTTAGTTTCTATACATTTCTGTGTAAAAAATAACAATTAATGTATGGAAACTGGACAATACGGTTGCTCTCTTTCTAGCAAAGCTACACCACTCAAATTTTATCAGCAAAATATTTTGCCTACAATACCTTAAGTTTACATTTGATGAATTTCACAGAATTGACATGTTATGGAAATTATGAAATTATTTGACATCAGATTCTCATACAGACACTAGTTTCCATCATGTTGGTCCTGATTACCCATCATTTTCTTGAAAGGGATTATTGGAGTCTTTTTAACTTGGATCTTTAATAGAAATGTTTCTGCTGTAAGTGGCAAATGCTTTCTTCTTCAGTTCTGAATTGAAAAAACGTTGGAAAATTTGCTGGGTAGTTTGATAATGAGCATATCGCTCATAAATATCTATTTCTGATGATATTATTCGAAGTTGAATCATTAGTATTCGAAGTTAAACACGGTAAGCCCCGCCTCTCTCATTCCCTTGGGAAAATAGGATGGAACTCGAATCATTTTAAGCTCGGCCTCCCTCATTCTCTGGTGAAGGCATAAATACCGCGAACTGAAAATCACCGTAGCCTACCTGATTAAGCCGGCAAAGCCTTTACTCTCCCACCCGTCTCTCTTCCCACAGCGGGCTTTCGCAAATTCATTCTTCGGTCCTCCCCTCGCAAAGGATTCGACCTATCGCGACTTCGGTGTTAATCATTTTATGGTCGCTCGCTCTCAATCCAGTTAGTCGGTCGATGTGTAGGCATGAAGGCTTACGACAAGACTGATAAACAATTGCTGGGTTGCACGTGACGTCATCGCCGCCATCTTGGTTGACGTCAAACATGGATTCCTCGTTCGATCAACTATGAAACCAAAAGATTTCTTTGTTTGATCCAACCAACATGGCCGCCACGTTATTTGTTATTTGAATCTCTGGGGATCGATTGCAAACCAGCAATAAATGCGCCATTTCAAAAGCGAGAAACTATTGAATAACAGCAATTTTTTTAAGGTATCTTACTTAAAACTAACTGCTACCGCGGTCCGCAGTCCCGAAGTAGATCACTTCGACTTAGTGTAATATAAGCGTAAGTCTCGAAGTCATTTAAAGAACGAAGTATGAAGTACGGAACGAAGTCCGCAGTCCCGAAGTAGATTAATTTGAATTAGTGTAAGCGTAAGTTCCGAAGTCATTTAAAGAACGAAGTATAAAGTATATAACGAAGTATGTAGCCGTGAATATGAAACCAACTGCTACCGCGGTTCCGACGTCGATTAACTCTTTGACACACTTTGAGATAAAACTTTCACGAGACTTTAACCCTCTGAATCGGTAAATTTTGTTCACATTTAGAATCAGTTGAAGAAGCGCTTTGAGATAAACTTTCACGATCTAGACTTTAGCTCGCTTAATCGACAAACTAGTCACGAAATCTCCGGAGGGTAGGAGGGCGGGGATTTCGTTCGCGCCCAGTCCGCGCTCGGCCAAAGCATCGTTTTTCGAGTTTTTCGTGACTAGAGACCAAGAAAAATAAAGGGACTGTTCGCAGTCTAATAATTCTTATACAATAATACTGATCTATACAATAGAATCTTAAAACATCCATTCTAAGATAATAAATTACAAATGTGAATGACACTAACTACTAACTACATTAATTGCTAATTAAATTAAATTAATAAAAACGTTATGTCAATATATAATAAAGCAGATTTAATAGGTACTACTTAAAGCAGCTTTAAAAGACTTAAATGACAGCTCCACGATAGCTGAAGCTTCGTTTAGCAGCTTCAGTTTGGGGCCTGGATACGAATAGAATATTTGAACTGTTTCTTAAATTATGTGCACAGTAGATGATGTGGCTATTTATAGTCGCGAAGTTCTGGTATGCGATTACGTTGTCTTTTGTTCTCTTGCGCTTTAGTATTTTTAGCAGTTTGAACAGTGTTAATTGGTTAAAAGTGACGGCCTTTGTTTCTTCTCGCGGGAAACACAAAGCTAAAAATAGCTACATCATCTGTTCTGCTGCGGGACAGACCTAATCTGGGCGATGCACGCTCCTAGTAATGGGCTCCTGCATTTACCTTGTCTTTCCCATACTTCGCTGCAGTATTCTAGGTACGGCAGCTCTAGTGCTTCATACATATACGGTATACCCTCTAGGCTTATGTCACTTATTTCATTAGAATGGGGGCTTTTCCCATAATCATATTTACCCCTTTCCATGTGTCTTTGAGGTTGCCTAGCTTTTACTTGAAGTAGCTATTCTAGTATACAATTTTTGTAGTTTGGATACTGGAATTTACTCTGTTCCGCGCTAGTTTATTCTTCGTCCAATTTTCAACAGTTTTAAATTTAGTTACTATTTTCTTGAGTTTATCCCTTTTGAACATCAGTTTCTTTAGTTCTGGACTTAACCATGGAGCTTGAATATTTCTGATTTTTCTTTTACGAAGTGGCGCATGAGAATCAGAAATCTTTTGGAAAATACTTTTTCCAAATTTCCCAGGCACAGTTTGGATTTTCTTCATTAGAATAATATGCCATGGAGCTAGGTTAAAGACCCTGTGTCCGAGCCCATGGTGCTTTGCGCCAATGTTATGATTAGTTTGTTTACCAACGGCCGCTTAAATTAAAGGCTAGCTTTTAGTCGAACTAAAATGCTCCCGACTGTTTATAAGTTTCATAAAAGAAGTACACATACACTTTGGATAACGAATTTCATAATTGCTACCGGATTAAGAACCCAATCGAGCCCACGAATTTTCTCCGGATGCACTGCCTTTAGATTCTAATTCGGTTTTAATACGAGTGCGACTTTTCACAACTCTACAAACAAACACATACTCTTGCTACCTTGTTTTCATATCTCCAGTATTGTTTAGCTGTATTTGAAGATCTCTACTTTCCTTGTGAATGATATATTTTGAGTGCAAAATGAAATCTCGTACTCGAGTCAAACTCACAGCGAAGTAACAGCTGAACTCGGCAGATTGGAGTTTTGGTAGCAAGACTTTCTGGACGTACTGGAGGATGAAAAAAAGGTTAAGGGCATTGCTTTCTCTGATAATAAAAATGTAAAATATATACAGATAAGTCGTAACACCTCAGTGGAGCTGAGCCGTGCGAAATTATATTAAATTACGAATGATCTTGATGCCAGAAGTGATTGCTTTGTATTTCCAACGAAGCCCGCAGGTCCCTTAGTGCAGCAAATTCCCGGGAATCTGTCGTAGCAGTCCCTTTGAACCACAAGTGTTCTCTTGAAGGCCTAGAGAAAGTAAAATGTGGACTGCTGAAGGATTATTTGTCGAGTCGCTTCGCCTCGCTGTCTGTTCTTTCTTCGGCATTCATCTACTCGCCACTCTAGACCGGAATTCGAAGAAATATTCGACTAAAGTTTCATTTTAAAAGGTATTTATACAAAAGTTAAGATAATAGAAAGTCAGTTAAGCATATATATCTATAAATAATTACACGATGGCCCAAACTAGAGATGGATTTCGAAAGATTCGAGTCACATAACAACTAGCCTGCGTTGCGGCTCTAGAGTATCGGAGCGCAGCGAGCGGAGATTAGGGGATTGGGGTGAGAGAATAGAGAGAGGGGGGAGGGGGTGGGGAGGAGAGGAAGAGAGAGCCTGCTGGCAACCGTGGTTAATTTGGATTCTGACTACACTGACAAGAGACTTCACAAGTATAGTTTATTGTGGGATAGTCGCCAGACAACTCCGTACTACAATACAATTAACTAATATAAATTGTATTCCTAACTAATGGGAAACTGCCAGATACGAAAAACCGCTTAAACCACGAAAAAACCACCCTGGGGTTGTGGCCAAAAAACGTGGGGAAATGCGGAAACGCACTCCTCGACCTAATGCAGCAACCCGAATTCTCCAAGGGCTAGAGAACTAACAATCGACTTACTAAGTCAATACAAAGTAACCGTACTATAATCAATAAGATAAATAAAATAAATTCGAAACAAACGTGGAGCCTTGCTCCTGTTCTTTCTTTAAATTCATCGCCGAGGGAATTCTCGATATGTTTATCGCCATATACTAGTAGGTTTCTGCTCTTATCGCATGCCATGCATGAATAAAATTTAATGATTTCTGTCAATCACGCATTTTAGCCAATAGCAATACGCGGCCTTCCGAGGCCGAGAGTTATCAAAATAACCATGGGTTGCCGGCAGGCTCTCTCTTCCTCTCCTCCCCACCGCCTCTCCCTCTCTTTTCTCTCTCGCCCCAATCCCCCTAATCTCCGCTCGCTGCGCTCCGATACTCCAGAGCCGCAACGCAGGCTACATAACAACAACACCGATCTTTCTGATTTTCGTAGGCTACGAAAATGATTTGCGCGCGCAAAGCACCATGGGCTCGGACACAGGGTCTTTAAGATCATGTCGAAAAGCATTTGCATCAAAATTTCTGAACTGCCTGCTTATTACTCGGGCCAGGCCTTCGGCCGACGCACGAGTCATAAATCCAAGTCGAGCTTTTTCGCCGTTAACCAATCAGATTACAAAGGAGCCCATTGTTCGATGGACAACACGTGACAGGATCAACCAATTAGATTCGACACCCGCTGGATCCCGATATTCCCAGGAACGGGAGCTAAGATTTGAGCCATTCTTAACCATTATTTTGCTGAAACCAAAGGTTCCTTCGACTGAAATAACAAGATGTTCAGTTATCCTAGGGCTGACAGGACTTTTAGGGACTTTCGATGGAAAATTCTCACATTTACGAAAGGACGCACAACTTGCTAGTCTGGCCCGGTCAAACACTATAACCGAATTGTAAGTATAAACACAACCTTTTAATACAAGCTTGCAGTACGTGTTGTAATTTATTGGGATAATGGCTTCAAATAGAGTAGAAACTGGCCCGATTTCTCAGTTCTTGGATCTTACAGGAGGCCAGCACTTACATTCTACGGGCTAGGGGTACTTTTAGTTTTAAACATTCCCACAAGTTGGTGTGAAGACGGACGACTCCAATACTGGCAAATAGTTTCCAATGTCAATTATCCAAAAACCGAGTGGAAAGCGCATGTTTATTTCTGAAATACGAGACATCATTTGGGATCAGTTAGTCTATTAGTTATTTGAGAAGTAATAATTTAGGCTCCATAATTTACTTTACATTTCAGTTATATGTGTATCATTTTATGTATAATTTCACTCCTTTAATTTTATCTGAACTAAGTTTGGCCCACAGACTCGCTGGTTCCAGTTTGCTAACTGCATTGTGGTAGGCTCAGTGGTTAACTGTTGGTCTGTTGTGCAGAGGTAGTGGGTTCAAACCCTGGTGTAGCCTCCTTTGCATCCACTCTTAGTGTTGGTCCCTTGAACGTGGGGAGGGAAGGGACCGACACTAAGAGCAGATGCAAATGAGGCTAACCCTGGTGGGAGCTTAAAAGAGCTGGGAGAAGGTACTGCCTAAATGCACTAGCTGACATCTGCAAATGGTTAATAGACGGATTAGACCTTCATGTTTTCTTGGATCAGGATGTTAAATCATGACACAGAGTGCAAACGAATCTCTGGCAGTGACCACCCTCAAGTGGAGTGGATATAGTCTTACATAGAGAGAGTTTATTAAAACAGTGTCCCTCCCCGATTAGCAATACCTAGTGGTAATCTTTCTTTTCCTCTCCTCCCCTGGTGCTGCTAGATATATATATATAAATTACTATATTAATATGCAGGTTAAATCTAGTAGATGGTAGCATACATACTACATAAAATATAATAATGACCGCTACCTTAAAATATTTTGTTGTTGTAAATAGGTGGGTAAATATTGCATGTATCTGTGGCTTCCCTCAGGGGTTGACCCAGGGGCATTTGTCAGATGTTTGTTGCCCATCGGTGAGTGATAAAAGCTCACTTTGGTTACATGCATAAGAGCTTGTGTACTAATGTGCTCTCAGATCTCACACTGGTACAGGCTTTGTTGTTCGATGCAATTGCACTTCAAACGCCTAGGCGGCGCATCCTAATTTATCCTGTTTCTTGTCCCTGAGTAATGGTTTTTTTGTAACCCAAGAGGAAATGTACCAATTTCTATAATTGGAAAACAAAGCACTGAATCCTCTGGAGACCTATCATGATCACATGGTCTGAAATGGGGCAACAAACAGGCAAGCACAAACCATACACTAAAATATACTAGAACTCCATAAACTAAATGTATTCACATATTCCTGGGTGGCCCGAGTTAAGGCCACTCGGGGCCTCTTTTTTTTTTTTTTCCAAGTCGAGATATTTCGCCCCCAACCAATCAGATGCCTCATTGTTTTCTGTATCGGGAGAAAAACTCAATACGTGATAGGATCAACCAATCAGATTCGATATCGCTCGGGACACTGCGAGTCAGTTAACTTATTTACATAACTTAACACAGTGAAAACAAGATGGCCGCGGTGACAAGGAGAGAGAAGACTTAAGGGGAGAGAAAGTCCGTCGCGGAGGAAATTTCTCTCAAATTTGGAGTGCCATCTCTCAAATGTAAACAGTTTCATGTTTTATTTAACTTCATTCGTTGGAAAGCCTTCCAACAGGCTTAGGATATTTCAACTGGTGCCATCCTTGTTGGAGCCGAAGGACCTCCACTGCCGGGCACTGGCTCCAGTCTGCGATTCATTCGACACGATGAACACCACACGAGTACACTGGCCAAAACGGAAGCGAAGTTTTGCTGAAACCCAACGTTTCTTCGATGGAAATGGCAAGATGTTGAGTTTTTCTAGAACTTTGGATAGAAATTTCTCACATTTTACGAAAAGATTAGGGGAACGCACGTCAACTGCCTGACGAGTGACGTGGTAAAATAATTTAAACCGACATTTTGTAAGTAAACCTACCGGATTGTATTCTATTAAAAGTAATGTCATCAAATATAGCAGGAAATGGCCCGATTCCTGTTGTTCTAGGCCAGCGTCGGCATTTTCACTCGGTCACTTCATGACATGTAGAATTAATGAACACTAGAGTGCTGATTGACAAATATTAGTGCTACACGATCGAGAATAAAACTGCATGCAGATCTAGATAGATGACTTTATTTCACATTTTTAAAAACACACCCTAAATATTCACAAGGGATATGGCTATTAGCTAAAGGAAAAGTATGTATGCTTCAATATAATAGCACCTGTGCTTGGACAGTGAAGTTAGAAATAATATTCTCAGTCTCCATGAATCCTACTGAAAAGCATTGATTCTCAAATAAAGCAAATTAAGTTCAGGGCAGTATTATGTGAAGTTCATTTATTATAATTACTGGGAGCAGTTGTAACTGGCCTTTTGCAGAAAACAGTCATGTGCTGGTATGAACGAATGAATTGAACACGAATGAATTGAACTTGTGATCCCCATGGGAACAATGTTGCCATGGATGCTGGATGCATGGCAAGGTATCTTTAAAAATGCTGTTTTAGAAAGATTGATTGGAGGTGGAAAATAGCATTTACAAACGGGTTTTGCTATGACACTACCGATTTCGTACAAGTGCCTTTAGATATACGAATTAAGATTTGTTTGCCATCTAGTACAACCATGTGATTCCATTCCTGCAAAACGTCCAGTACATTAGAATGTAAATGATTACGAGCTAGTCAGCTTGCCTGTTTGTTATCCTATTTCAGACTATGACTTTTCCCTTGGCACTGATGTTTTTTTTATTTTTCTATAACCCAAGAGGAAATGTACCAATTTCTATAATTGGAAAACAGCACTGAATCCTCTGGAGAACTATCACGTGGTCTGAAATGGGGCAACGAACAGACAAGCTGACCAGGTCTATTATCTGGCTCCCCTAGCACAAACCATGTATGACACAAACATATGCTAGAACTTCGTGAACTGCATATATTCCTAGGTGGCCCGAGTTAAGGCCACTCAGGGCCTCTTGTTATAATTTTAGAGCTTCTTTTAGGGATGTATAATTTTCGAATTGCATAAATAAGAGAATGGTCGCTTATGCCAATGTGACAGACTCCAGACTGGGCATAGTTGCTAGGATTATTTGTTATAAATAAGTCAATAATGGTGCCAGTGATTCTAGTTATATGAGTAGGGTTTTTGATAACCTGGTGATATTGATAAAGGTTACATATATCTAGTAGTTGTTTAGTTTGAGACTCAAGGGGGGCGGCACTTATATCACGATTCAGATTTCGTATGATGTTAATTTCGAGACCTTAAGTGACTTAAGTCTTTCGATAAGAGATTCAAACATTTACCGGAACATGAGAGAAACGTTCAAAGCACAAGCCGAAGGCGCGTAGAGGCAGGGGGTCTATACCAAGTACCAATAATAAAATGCTTGGTCATTGACTTTATTACTTTGCCACAAAACCATTCGAGTTGAATTCACGCATAAGTTCATAATTTAGAGTGTTTCTGACCCTAACCCTAACCGCCGTGTCTGTTTCGGTCCTTCCTTTGTAATATGTAACTCGCAATAGAAATTTCCCTGTCGAGTATGGTTTGATCCAACCGCGTTTCATTTATTGCGATAACATAATAGCCTGCGCATTCATTTAGATTCGTAATTCATCGATGTGCGCTGGTAGGCTATTAATATTCAGGGCTGCTATTTTGAAACCTCTACAATTAGGAATTTCTTGAAATGCATTCTGATTTAGAGTTTCATTAATAGTCTGTATTATCTGAGTTAATTTGCTTATTACATGAGGGAATAGGATATTCTTGGCGGGTATCATCAGCCTCGGAGACCCTGGGGCCGTCTTCTTTCCCCTTCCCCTTTTCCTTCTCCCCTCCCCTTCTGTCCGTTTTCGGCCCGTCGTTCACTAACTACCCCTGGGTCTCCGAGGATGGGGTATCATATATTCATTTGGAATTTCATGACTAGGGTGAGATCATTGTTGCCTGTCAGACAGCTCTGTAACAAAATTATCAAACATTATAGAGTTACCTGTGCCATTTAAGTGAAGGCCTCCCTTGGTTAATCCTTGTCCATTAATGTTTCCAGTTGTTTTGGTTACAGAATTTATGAAACTTTTTATTTACAGATTTTACGGCAGCTTCATTCGATATTTCAGTATCCGTTCTTGTCTTTTCAGATATAATAACCTCGGCCTCGATTTCCCTAGCAAGGTCTACTATACCGTCAGCGACTTCGTTTGGATCTTTGTTTCCGAGATCGTTCGTTCCTATGTGGAGGACGATTCGCTGTGGGTTTTTCTTTTTTGTTGGCTGGACGTGATGTATCATTTCACTAGTGGCCTGGCTCCCGCAATTTATTTCACCACGACTCGTTCGCCGACCTGTTTGCCTAAATTTCCTCCCTTGTATATTCTTCACTATTGAATCGCCTATTATAACCGTAGTATCTAGTAATGATCTAGTCATTTGTCGCTTCGAATAGTTCTTTGCGGCAGTATCGTTCCTTCTGTTGATTTCGTCTGATTTATTGTTCTTAGCCTTGCAATTGGTTGGTTTGGCATTTTTGTCCTTTTCATCGGACCCCAGGGTTTCGCCTTTATCGGCTAGCGGCGGTGAAGGTACTTTTAGTGTTGTTTTATTGTGACCGGATTTGAATTTTGTTGGTTCTGATAAAGATCCCTTGAAATTATTTTAACTATATACTAAAGTCAACGAATCCCTTTCCTCCTTGGCAGTATCGTAGCAGTCTTTTAGGTCTCAGCATCGTGTTCTTGAACTTAGTCATACAGTTGAATTGAGAGCACTTGCTTGATTTTTTATGAACCGTTTAATCTCTACAATTTCATTTCTTAAGCCATTGATCGCTAGAACGTCGGATATATCTCACAACGTACTTCAAATAGAAATCAAATATTAGGATTTCAAAATAAGATAACCAATTTTAACAAAGTTATATATTTTCCTTTTTTAATAACTATTCAGTGAAAAAATATTTTCAGATCATCAGAGAACATCAGTTAATCTCGAAGCTAAACCGACATTATGGAGATTTGTTTCATAATGGCATTATAACAGTTCAATTACCGAATATATATATATAATGTATTTATAGGACTTCGGGAATATCTCCCAACTTAATTAGCTTTTGTAGAAATCAATTATTAGGATTTCGAAATTAACAAGATATACTGATCAAAATAAATTCGACTCTGTAATAGTAAGTGATTTTGAAAAAAAGAATCTAATTGACTGTTCAAATATTCCATTTAAGATCTGTCGGAAATGAAAGGAGATAAGGAGGTAAATTGTACCAATACATTAGATTAAATATTACCTACTTACGAGAGAAGACTTGAAGAATAGACATTTTGGACCCAAAAACCTATAACGTTTTACCCAAACTAATGCTTGCTAGAATCTAAATCGAGATTGTACTAGTCCACAAAAAGATCCTATGCCGCAATGTGTAAGGAGTAATTAGCTGAACAAAAGAAATTAGTTAAAGACATGAGATACTTTGTACTTTAATAATATGGATAAGCACTGCCGGAAAAAAATATAGACGTTTAGGATATTATGCAAATGAACGGAAAAATCCACCAGGCACGTCGTATGCAGTAAACAAAATTAGATTTAATTTTCTCGTGAAGAGACTAAATTATTACAGCTAGCAAACTGGACAACATCACGGAAAACAGGGACTTTATTGATTGATTGAGGTCCAAGCTTGAACTTCAAACAACCTTTGACAATCAAATGATCTAACTCTGTCGGGCGAGCGCAAAATACATACGGACAAATTGGAACATAAGGACAGTTCTATAATATTGAAGTAAGTATTTAGTGTACGTTCAAATGTAAACAATATGGGAAATCCTGCTGTTAAAGGTACGGCTTGCAATGGATTATATATACGGGGATATATGATTATTTTGGATAAAGATACTTTGGCATTTAAGTGGTAACAGAAACATCAAAATCCTTCATATTATGTGGTTGGATTCATGTTTTCTTTGACATTTATAAATTAAAAAGTACATCGGGCAGAATCCGGCGACATTTTCTGGGTCACGTGACACGGTTTCACGCGCTTGATTCAAATTTCTGCTCGAGCGCACATGCCAAATTACAAAGAAAACTGGCCAAAACTCGGCTACATGCCGAAAATATTGTCGATTTTTAGTTAAAACAAAAACTAAAACAAAAAATGTAACATCGGGATTTTAAAGAAGAGATATTACGCTGTAAATGCCGCTAATTTGGAGGTAAATTAAGTGAACTTCTTTGCCATGAAAAACAGGTTGAAGTTTGAGTCTTTTCAGACAGAAATCATATGGAAAGTGTTGCCATTAGCTATTCAACACTTATTTTCTCGCAAAATCTTAGGTATCCAAAATTTGTAACACCGGGAAAAGATTATTTGATTATTCATCTGTTATTGAGTGTTTTCTTATCGAAATCGTATAAATATTTCTACCATGAAACTTGAATGTTTTTGCATCAGTCAAATCGCCTTCGATGCTTGCATATTTATTAACTTTCAGAACTCCCGCGGGCAATCCTAAGCTCCGCCTCCTGAATTACAACAGAAGATACCGAAACAAAGGACGAAAACTTTGAAGTAAGTATTTAGTGTACGTTCAAATGTAAACAATATGGGAAATCCTGCTGTTAAAGGAACGGCTTGCAATGGATTATATATACGGGGATATATGATTATTTTGGATAAAGATACTTTGGCATTTAAGTGGTAACAGAAACATCAAAATCCTTCATATTATGTGGTTGGATTCATGTTTTCTTTGACATTTATAAATTAAAAAGTACTGGGTGAATCTTTTCATTTGAATTGTAAAGAATATAAACAATAACATATAGCCTGATCTGTGTTTAACTTAATGCTGTCCTACCTTTAATGAGGTTTTAAATGAAAAAATATTAAGCAAATTACGAAAATATTTGGAAACGTTGCCAAATTAATCAGAAAAAGGAATGCAGTAATAATTTAGGAAGACGTTACTTCTGACAATTTTTATTGTTTCTTTTTTTTCAACAACAACAACTTTATTATTTCCAATGGGGAAAATCTTTTTTTTTTACAAACATTTAGACAGGCCAGTGGTAATACTGCTACCCAGAATAACTAATGAGCTAGGTAGCATAATTACTCGGGCCAGGCCTTTGGCCGAGCCACGAGTCAGAAATCGCAAGTGTTTATTATTTTTATGTCGCTGTTTGGCGCCGGCAACCAATCAGACTGCGCCTTCTTTCAAGTTCTATTCGCCACCAATCAGATTGCACTGTGCTGGTCACGTGAACAGTGGACAACATTTGCTGTTTTTTCAAGATGGCGACGAGTGAGAGTTTTGACTTAGCAAAACCTTTAATCTTAGCTATTTTTTGTGTAAACCAAAGGTTTCTTCAAGTGCAATACCAAGATTTGTGTCTTTTCTAAAGCTGAGAGGTGTTTCACGAGCTTTGGACGGGAATTTATCACATATTATGCGACATGCTCATGCTCCAGCTAGATCAACTCGTGACAGTCTGATCTGTGATCAACACGGACTATAAAGACAACTGCTTGTAAATGTAAGTAGCCACTAAACTGAACATGATAACTTTTATACCAATTGACTGTGGTTGTGTTGTTATTTATTGGTAGTTCACAATTAAATTTTGTCCTAACAGTAAGGAATCACAAAACAATATATAGGTTTGGCTGCAGGCTGCTGCAAGGAGTATTGAGTCCAGCAATCTTTATTGTGCTATATAACTATCAATACAAATTAATTTCCAAATTGCAAGTGAGGCTAATAAGCCGAAAGACCAGGATAAAAACCTGTCTTTGTAGGAAAAACCCGGAAACGTATTCTCCACACCAGTGCAAGTTCACCTAAACCCATGGAGGTTAAAGGTTATTGTTTTATAATTTGTTATGTGCTATCATTTTGTAGCTACAGTAAACTATAAATAACGAAATAGTACACCAAGCAAGAACAACGAAACTAGAAAAACGAAAATCACCATAATCGATTTAAAATGTACGCTAATAGTGCAGTAGCTTTGCCTAGATTGTCAATTCCAAGTAAACGCTCGTTTAAATACAAAACTTGTACCAATCAACATTAATTACACAACACGTATTGTGTAAAAGCCAATGAAATTGCTCTACATAAAATCACCTTGTGAACATAATTTTGCTGCTATTTTTGAAAGCGCAGCAAATACCCATTAACCTCTCAAAAATGACCCGATGTCTCAGTTCTCATATCTGACAGGGGTCCTTTTAAAATATTATATGCACATGCAAAAAAAAACTACCCATACTAAATCCCAAATCATTCATGGAACGAGTCTAAATACATCTGAACTATAATGGAGAATATATTTGAAAAGTCACCACTTTACTCAAAAATAAAACTGCATGCAGATCTAGATAGATGACTATTTTACTTTTAAAACAACACCCCTAAATATTCACAAGGGATAGCTATTATCTGAAGAAAAGTTACATGTATGTATGCTACAATAGCACCTGCTTGGACAATGAAGTTAGAAATAATATCAGTCCATGAATCCTACTGAAAAGCATTGATTTCTGAACATTTTGATAAGCATGGGTTGGTAAACCCTGCTAAAAGAATAATTGTTTTCTAAAATACAAAAAATTATAATATTTTTGAGCAAGTTAAATTCAGAGACATGCAGATGCGAAGTTGATTTATTATAATTACTGGGTGCAGTTGTAGTAGGCCTTTTGCAGGAAACAGTCCTGTGTTGGTATAATACTTTGTTAACGAATGAATTGAGCTTGTGATCTCCATGGGAAAGATATTGCCATGGATGCTGGATGGGATGCTGGATGGGATGCTGGATGGGATGCTGGATGGGATGCTGGATGGGATGCTGGATGGGATGCTGGATGGGATGCTGGATGGGATGCTGGATGGGATGCTGGATGGGATGCTGGATGGGATGCTGGATGGGATGCTGGATGGGATGCTGGATGGGATGCTGGATGGGATGCTGGATGGGATGCTGGATGGGATGCTGGATGGGATGCTGGATGGGATGCTGGATGGGATGCTGGATGGGATGCTGGATGGGATGCTGGATGGGATGCTGGATGGGATGCTGGATGGGATGCTGGATGGGATGCTGGATGGAATGCTGGATGGGATGCTGGATGGGATGCTGGATGGGATGCTGGATGGGATGCTGGATGGGATGCTGGATGGGATGCTGGATGGGATGCTGGATGGGATGCTGGATGGGATGCTGGATGGGAAGCTATCTTTAAAAAGGCTGCTTTAGAAAGATCGACAATCGATTGGAAGTGGAAGCATTTACAAACAGGTTTTGCTAATAACACTACCGATCTCGTACAATTACCTTTAAATATATGAAATAAGAGTTATTTGCCATCTAGTACAACCACGTGATTGCCTTCCCCGGGGTGGGGTACTCCCATATATGGACTATACGGGATGATCCGCTGGACAGGGTATGGTTTTTCGAGTTTCTGGTTTTAGACAGGGTATCCATTTTAACATCGACAGATCTTGAACAGGGTATGGTATTTATCTAGTGCTTTATTTAGTATAGTGCTTGATGAAGACTTATATAGTTATGACACTCAATATACAAGATCACAATAACACTGACATCCAAGTATAGATAATTTGTTATTTGTCTTATAGAGGGAAATATAATTTTAACACTTTGTCTTGAACAGGGTCTGGAAATTTGAGATTGTTTTGTCTTATATAAACAGGGTAAGGGTTTCAGAGCCCCAGCGGCACATTATTGAATTATAATTTTGGTAATTTCCCCGCCAAAATTTGGCGGGAAATAAACAACATAAAACCATTTATGAAAATATCGCTTGTTTCAACTTTTAGAGTTCGAAATACTGCACAATAATAAAGCTATTTGGTAATAACTATTTGGTAATAACAATGTATTCTTTTTAGAATTTTGATGTTTTTAGTATAACAGCTTAGAATTGAAGCCCTATTTTTGTATACGTCATTTTGACGTCATAAGTATATTAAATAGCCCGTTCAGAAATTTTAGAGTTTTATCGATGAAATGCATTTGGATAACACTTACGAGTATTGTATTCTCTTTAACAATATTCTTTATATGTGGCAATCTGATTTACGCTTGAAACATGACGCCACTAATAATGACGTCATAAAAATAGTGAATCGCCATAACTTTTATATATTTATTGTAGAAAGTTCAAATTTTCGCATTGTAGGGTTGTTTTAAAAGTTAATTTTCACAAAAAGGAGGTATCCTTATGAAGTCACAACAACTTCAGAATACAGAAACAATTGTCCCAAAATTTATAGTTTTACTTTATTAACAATCTGCCAACATTTCGTCAAATTTAGCGTAGAAGTAACCGTACGAAATAGTGTTAATTTCATTTTTTCTGTCACGCTCCACCCTTAATTATGCCCACACCGTGTTGCATCATTACAGTTCAACAACCGAATTTCTTTCTATTTCAAACAAGAGGCCCAGAGTGGCCAGTTATGGTATGCTATGGTAATTATTGTAAAATTATCTTTTTAAATTATGGTAACACTAACGTTATTTGGAACAAACAATCAATGTACAACGTTTGTACACGATCCAAATAAAACCCATGTATGTATGTATGTATGTATGTATGTTGTTGTTGCGGTGGGGGGGGGGGGGGGGGTGTTGGGGGGGGGGGGGGGTTGGAAACGATAGAGTCATTAAATACACACAAAACACACATACATGCTGTGCGTGTACATTTCAGCCACAATTTCCTTCAATTCTGTAGTTTAATATTACTTTCTTTTCAATATTATTGTTCCTAGAGGGTCGTTAGTTGTGTTGTTGATTGAAGTGCAATGGTTATTTGAGTAGTCTGCACGACATTGAGTCACTGAAATTTGATGCATTGTAATTATATCAGGTGCAGTACGACTATGAGAAATCAAGCAAATTAGAACAACAAATTCCACATAATGTTGCTGTTCATTGTGAATAGTTAGATAAAGTTGTTCTACATCTGAAATAGTCATCTATTTGTAATTCTCAATAACAAACCAGTGGAGACGGCTGAAATTCAGGCTAAGTTCTCAATACAATATTTTCGATTGGGGTCGTAATTAAAACTACAGACCACCATTTTCTAGTATTAGTGAGCTGCCACTGTGCTAGTGCTCATTTTCTACATCTTGAAGGAGACTGAAACTTATAATGGCAGGCCACAAAGAAACATGCAATGCCCACTCATTTTTTTTCTATCATTGGGGTTGCAGCAAGATTAATTTTCATTCCCAAATAATTCTTAAAAGTACTCGTACTCCTGATCGTGACCGAGTGAAAGGGACGATGCTGACGCAAAAACTGAGGAACAACAACAACAATTACATTTATTTTCTCATAAGATGATGGAAATGTATATGAGTAATAAGGCATAATAAGAAATACAATGATGAGAAGGTAGGTCCTTAAGGTAACCTTAGGGTTATCTTAAGCCAGGACCACCTCAGATGGAAAACACTCACTGAAACAAGATCTAGCTTGCATGGATATATAATGGTACCAAGAAAGGGGAAGTGAAAGAAAGAGTGCCACTTGCATGTAAGTATACTCTCTCAGTTCTGGACCAAATTTATTTTATTTTATAAACTTGCAATAATGATAAATACACTACTCTATACATAATATCATTATGTCAGTTCTAAAAAAACATTAAATACACTGTAGAATGCCTGAACCCAGAGATATAATCAAATACAAAGAGGTACAGGCCAGATGTAAATAGACCCGGGAAACAGACCCGGGAAATAGAACAAAATAAAAAGTCAATAATTGTGTTAGGTGGTAACTGTCCCTTGTTCTTGTGTTTAGGAAAGATTGTTTTTTATCAGTGTCAATAACACGCCACAGATAGATATGCGATTTCCACATCAGAGTCATTTATCGTTCGTTTGAAGAAATCTTCATTTCGGATTACTAACTCAGTTTATACACACTTACTGCATGCTAGATTTTCGTTCCCGAATTTATAAACATTTAAATACATGTGCATATAATATTTTAAAAGGCCTCTGTCAGTCAGAGAACTGAGAAATCGGGTCATTTCTACTATACTTTCGAGAGGTTAATAACAATAAATAACAACACAACGACAGTCAATTGGTATAAATGTTATCATGTTCAGATTAGCACTTGTCTTTATACTAGTCAGTGTTGATCGCAGACCAGACTGTCACGAGTATATCTTAAAGCATGTCGCATAATGTGATAAATTCCCGTCCAAAGCCCGTGAAACACCTCTCAGCTTTAGAAAAGACAAAAATCTTGGTATTGCACTTGAAGGAACCTTTGGTTTACACAAAAAGCAGCTGATATTAAAGGAACTCCCACTCCCCGCCATCTTGAAAAATGTTGTTCACTGTTCACGTGACCAGCACAGTGCAATCTGATTGGTACGGTGGCGAAAAGAACTTCCAAAGAATATTATTACTTAGAATTGTCAACATGTCACTGGAGAGTGCGACTGTTGCTGATGAATTAAAGGAGGCTGTCATCTTCCCGTCACTCAAGAAACCATCTTTAGATTATGAGGTGTTTGGTAACTTTAGACCTATATCAAACCTGAAGTTTATTGCTAAGACCACTGAAAAAGTTGTAGCATTACAACTTGGTTCTTATTTGCATGACAATGGCCTCTATGAGTTACTTCAATCTGCTTATAAGATACATCATAGCACGGAAACTGCTCTCGTTCGAGTACAGAACGATATATTACTAGCGATTGATAACGGCCGTGCTGTTGTACTACTACTTTTGGATTTATCGGCTGCATTTGATACTGTGGACCATTGTATATTGCTATCTAGACTGTCCAGTCGATTTGGAATTAAGGGTAATGCGCTTCTCTGGTTCTGTTCCTACTTAAGTAATCGCAAGCAGTCTGTTCATGTTGAGGGTCAGTCTTCTTCTAATTATTGTTTGGACTGTGGAGTACCCCAAGGGTCTGTACTTGGACCTGTGCTTTTCTCACTCTATATAGCACCGTTGTCTGACATTCTGCGTAAGAATAATATGTCGTATCACTTGTACGCTGACGATACCCAGATTTATGCTACGTTTACTTCTGATGATTCTGCTGATATGATGTTGACTAAGATGCGTATTGAAGAATGTGTGACGGACATTGACGCCTGGATGTCTGCTAATAAGCTGATGCTGAATAAAGACAAAACTGAACTCTTAATTATTAGCTCGCGCTTCCGTCCTCGCCCGTTATTTGATTCTCTTAAAGTGGTTGATGAAGTTATTTCCCAATCTGACTCTGTTAGGAATATTGGTGTCTTGCTTGATAACAAGCTTAATATGACTACACATGTCAGTGCTATTTGTAAAGTTTGTTTTTATCATATTCGAAATTTAGCTAAGATCAGGAAATATCTCTCCTATAGAGATATGGAGATTCTTATTAACGCTTTTATTACGTCCAAACTTGATCACTGCAATGCTCTCTTATATGGTTTGCCTAAATATCTGTTGCAGAAGATTCAGTATGTACAAAACTCGGCAGCCCGTCTTATCACGTGTACTCGCAAATATGACTCGATTACGCCTTGTTTAATTCAGCTACACTGGTTACCTGTGGAAAAACGAGTAATATTTAAGATTCTATTGCTCACGTATAAATCCCTCAATGATTTGGCTCCTGTCTATCTTAGTCAATTATTACACCGCTATGTTCCTACTAGACAGCTACGCTCTTCTTCTGCCAATAATTTAGTTATCCCTACCTATAAGTTAGAAACTTATGGCTGTCGTGCCTTTTCCGTAGCTAGCCCCATCCTGTGGAACAGTTTGCCCTATGATATTAAAACTTCTGGCACTATTTCTATTTTTAAATCTAAGCTTAAGACTTATCTTTTTAAATTAGCTTACAATTTATAAGTATTAATTCATTATTTTGTGTATCCGTTTTGTTAGACTTATTTTAGTATTATTGATTTTAATCACTATTAGCAGCTTTCTTAAACTTTTTTAATTTTTTATTATTGTTTATATATTTATAGATTCCCATGTAAAGCGCTTAGATCCGTATCTGTATTTGCGCTATATAAATAAAGTTATTAGAAGGTGCTATCTGATTGGTTAACGGCGAAAAAGTTCGACGTTGGAAAAAAAAAAGACTCGTGCCGGCCAAAGGCCTGGCCCGAGTAAAAAGGTTGTCACGGACGACGGACAAGCGACAAAGGATTGTCGGCATTATAACTGGCAGCTGTGCAGAATTGAATACGGTGCAATTCGAAAATCCATTCGAAGGAAACCATTAATATTCTTTTAACTCCAAAAACAAACGAATTCACCAGACTTTTTAGCATCAACATTTCGGTCTGGGTATGTCGCGTGTCGTTTGCCGCTTGTAGTTTGCCGCTTGTCCGGGACAATATTTTTTGAAACAGGTGTATAATGCATTACTAGGACTTCGGACATATTTCGCAACTTAATTAACTTTTGTAGAAATGAAATATTAGGATTTCAAAACAAGATAGTATTGTCCGAAATACTGATCACAAAAATCAATTCGTAATAGTAAGTGATTTTTTTGAAAGCAATAATTCCAATTGACTGTTCAAATATTCCATTTAGATCTGTCGGAAATGAAAGAAGATAGGGAGGTAAACTGTACCAATGCATTAGATTAAATATTACCTATAGTTACGAGAGAAGACTAGCTAGAATAATATGTTAGACTACAAATCTCAAACTTGACCCGAACGCTAGTCAAAATCTAAATCGAGCTTGTACAAACGATCCCATGCCGCAATGTATAAGGAGTAATTAGCTGAACAAAAGAAACTATTTAAAGACACGAGATACTCTGTATTATGTTTTAATGGCTATGGATAAGCACTGCCACACAAAAATATAGACGTTTAGGATAGTATGCAAATGAACGGGAAAATCCACCAGGCACGTCGTATGCAGTAAACAAAATTAGATTTAATTTTCTCGTGAAGAGACTAAATTATTACAGCTAGCAAACTGGACAACATCACGGAAAACAGGGACTTTATTGATTGATTGAGGTCCAAGCTTGAACTTCAAACAACGTTTGACAACCAAATGATCCAACTGTCGGGACGAGCACAAAATACATACGGACAAATAGTAAGTATTTAATGTACCTTCAAATGTAAACAGTATTGTATTACTGGCCTTACTTTACGGTATTTGTGATAACATATGGGGAAATCCTGCTGTTAAAGTTCGGCTTGCAATGTAAGAAGAGGACTATTGCCAATGTTTTTCTTCCTTCGTAATCTTTAATATCAATATTCTCCCTGAAAATCGACTAGATATCCGTTGTTTACAAACTACTAATAGACACGTCAACCTACTACCGGACTAGCAAAACCTATAATCGGACACACGATGTTTCTGCGCTTTGTAACCATGGGAAAACCTTTAAAACATATTTGGATTGAGCTAGAGTTATTCAGCGACTATTTAGGCCTGTAAAACGTGCTTCGTTTTGTGCAAGCGTGGCGGGAATAAGCATTGTTGTTGCCTCGTTGCATTTAGTTGTTTTATAGCTTCTTCACTGTGCTATAAAGTTTTCACATTCTTACAATAAATTTGTTCGTTTGTACTCTGGGCAAAAAGGAATTCCCGCCACTGTCGTGATCGGGCGCCAGTTCAGGTGTGCAGAGTCACGTTGAGAATTTATTCTCTCGGCAGTGGAAAATCGCCACAGGATGCGATAAAGTATATTCATAAGACAAGGGCATCCAACGAGTACTTTTTGAAATTCGTTTGAAACCAGTTGTATGCAGCTCATCCAGCCATTTTAAGGCGCCTACTGTGTCTTGCCGTATTCTAGAAAGCTATTAGCTGTTCGGATTTTCTAGTTGAAAATCGCGTCAACCGAAAATACTATGGCAAAATATTCCCGGCCTACGAATTTGTTAGTAGTCTAGAACATAAACAATAATTTTCTAGCCCAAATAACTTCATGTTGCAAAGGTTTTTTTGGAGGTACGAATTTTTTAGGGGTTCTTTTTTCCGGCTTTAGGAAATTATTTTAGGTAACCTCCATTTCCTAAAGGTTTATTCTTTCGGATTTTAGATGTTAGAATTTCTTAGGGAATGAAAACGTGTTCTCGAAAACTTTAGGTGGCCGCTTCACTAAATGATTTGTGATAATATGCGATTTTTTTTTCCATTCCAACCAATGTGTTTTTCCGGATCGTTCCGACTCTATTGATCAGATGAATTGGGACGTACGAATATTTTAGGGGAAACCTTTTAGTCTCCCTTTTCTCCTATAATTTTCTAGGGTTTGAAAACATTTTCTAGCCAGTATTTCAGAAAACAATTTTCTAGGGAAAATGTTTTCAAATCCGAAAGTTTTCGGTATCAGTCAATTCCATAACCGTGCATTCCCCCCCCCCCCCAAAAAAAAACCGGGCCACCCACGGGCATTTGAACATTTTGAAAAAAATTCGATCAAATGCCCCACTACCAAGGCAGAAAAACTGTTCAAATGCCCCACCAGTTTTTCATCCAGGTTGTTCAAATGCCCCACCATCGGGGACATGATCAGAAAACTTTACAAAAAAATAATTGCTTTATTGACGATCTCTGACTCAAGCAATTCACAGGAAACACCGACGGTGAAAACCACCTTCAACCGGCTCAATCGTATATACTTTATAATAAACGTAATGATTTGAAATTGAATATGTTAGCTTATGTTGTTGGTATATAAAGTACATGTATGTAACATGCACCAATCGGCCCGTCTTTTACCAATATAAATAATTATGTTTTTAACTCACGCGCTGTCGAGGGTCGCAGCAAATTCAACAATTCTTCTCACGCACTTGATATCACGCAGTCGGTCAAAGTTCACAAAGCAAAGCAAAACAACATAGTTTATAGGTTTAAACATAAACAATTTACCTCTGAAAGTGGCCTTCAAATTTGACACGTTCACTCTTTCAAGCCATCCTTATCCTGGAAGTCCTCGAAGACACGTACTTCGCCATTTCGACGCTTGTAGACAGACAGGATATATTTTTAAACACTGATCAAATGCCCCACCCCCTACCCCCACTGTTTGTCAAATGCCCGCCCCTGAGGTCATAGATACTCGTCAAATTCCCCACCCTCGGGAGCGCCCGGTTGGGGGGGGGGGGGGGGGGGGAGGGGATGCACGGGTTTGGAATTGACTGATACATTAGGCTAACTTACTCTCCCGAACAGCTTTTTAACCGAAAACTTCGTTGGGTGCCCTTGATAAGATAAAAGATAGCCGTTAAAGTTTTCTGTTGTAGTTGTGTTGCTTTCGGGTTTGATTTTATTCATTTTTTTGGGGAATCGCGTGGTCGCTGCAACGAAGTACAGAACGAGAAAGGAGCGCCATTTCTGCAACAGGTAAACAGAAAGTCAAGAAACAAGATACAGTAGGGTTAGTATCGATATAAAGTGAAGACTGTCGGCTGTCGGAAAGGCTTGAGAACATCTTTGTGTGCTTCCTCTAGGGAAATATTTCTTTCTTTACATGCGTGCCTTAGAATTCGTTCTGTCCGATCGATAGTAGGTACAAATTTGTAACCTTAAGTTGTCAATCAGCCTTTGTGGAGTGAACATCTGCGCGATGCTCCGCTTGAGTGCTCTCTACTAATTGCTTATCGCGCAAAAAATCATTTTTTTACAACAACAACAACAACAACTTTATTATCATACAAATAAAGAAAAGAGCAGATTCATGTACATGTTGACAGAAATGAGGCAATAATTACACATAATAACTATAATTGAGCTAATATTTTAAAAGAGAAGTTATGACTAAAGATAGATCATGTCAGTAAACATAAAATTTGAACTAAAAAATGTTTGTAGTGATATGCGGAAGTTCGTAAGTATTCTTTTGGCGCCGCCAGTTCCGCTTTAATAATTTCTGCACATATCTAAAATATCAAATATCTCCTATCTAACCAAGTCGCGAGAATTTTATAGCAGCAAGTGATTTGGTGGTTTGTATATACATATATACTTCAGTGCAGTCGTGTAGTCTGTAAATGGTTCGATTTTCCAGTGGACGACGGACTATTGCACAATATGTCATCATGCCATGTCACGTGAACAGTGCAATCTGATTGCCCGGTTGACGGCGACACGGAAAATAAACACTTGCGATGCCTAGGATAGCTCTAAATCTGAAATTGTAATCTGTTCAGTTTAACCTCGGGTTAGCGATACAACCCCGGGGTAGCGTTTATCCTTGCTTTGAACAACCAGGCCCTGGTGAAAGAGTTAACCCTGAGTCTGGTCCAGTCGAAAGGAAGATAAGACCAAATCGTTATCGCAGTTTATTACATGTTTATTGTGTCGGCTACCCCATGTAAAAAGACTGTAAAATGTTTATCTTTATCCTGAACTCGTTCAGTTGTTGCCGCAGCGAGCGAGCTTGAAGCGAGCGAGCAAGGCAGCAGTTCTAATCTGTGAGCGGGTACAAATCTCGATTTCTTTTTTTTTACCACAATGCATCACTTCTATTGTCCTTTTTTACCACAATGCACGGATCTGATCGTCACGTGACATTACACGAGGTGGAGGCAAACAACATTCAAATTAATGCATTTCTGTGTATGCGATCCTTAATCATTAATTTGTTGACGTGTAGACGAACTCTGTGTGTGTCAATGGTGAGCAGCAAATAATTGTCTTCCTGATTGGTCTTAGATAAAGTCAAGCCGCCGGTTCAAAACACAATTGGTAATCGGCAATTGGTAGGCTCAGGGAATATACCGGGAGATCGTTGATATGTCGGGACAAAATGAAAATAAATCGGGACAACTTTTGATACACACACCACAAAGTCACACGATATCCCCAAATTAAAACTACAAAATATATTCATCTAACACCTTGGCATTTTTATCACCCAGTAATATATTTTTCCTGCCAAAGTGCTACTGTAGGTTCTCTTCTAATACACTTCTTTAGCTGTGCGGAGCAGCATTCACTACCTGTTACTGATTAGGCATACTAGTCTGTTAGCTGGTCCAAATCTCTATTTCTTTTTTTACCACAATGCATCACTTCTATTGTCTTTTCTACCACACTGATGCTTTGCACGGATCTGATAGTCACGTGACATTACACGAGGTGGAAACCATTCTTTAAGGAATATCTGTGTATGCGATTCTTGTGTAATCATGAATTTGTTGACGTGTAGGCGAACTCTGTATGTCTTTTTTGAACTATCAGTTTCCAAAGAGCAAGATCTATCCTGTTATCAAGATGGTGAGCAGCCAAGCAGCAAATAATTTTCTTCTATCGGCCGTCGATAAAGGCCGTCAAGCAGCCGGTTCAAAGCACAATTAGCATTTACAATTACATTCTCAATTTCAGTTGATTTCCGATGTTTAAACTTCACCGGGGAGAACAGAAGATTTTTGTGCCGGGAATTATAAGAAAATGTCGGGAATTGGTAGGCTCAGGGAATTTACCGGGAGATCGTTGATATGTCGGTACAAAATGAAAATAAATCGGGACAACTTTTGAGCTCAAACTCAAACAGGATTCAGTCGCAAAACTACTAACACCTTGGCATTTTTATTACCCAGTAATATATTTTTCCTGCCAAAGTGCTACTTTAATACTGTTCGTTTTAAAAATTATTTTGTATTAAAATAGATTAATCTTTAGGTATAACTTAGCTATTTAATAGTCCGGGTTCCCACATACTTTACACGTTTGATATATTATGAGAGTTGTATATTTATGCTTTATTACTAGCTGTAACACACGATATGTATTTTATCGGTGATTCATTAAAGACATTATTATTATTATTATTATTATTATTATTATTGTAGGTTCTTTTCTAATACACTTACTTATCTGAGCGGAGCAGCATTCACTACCTGTTAGGTATACTCGTTCAATTTAAGAGTAATGATTACTGTTACTTCAAAAACTCATAAATAATTAATGAGCATGTTGTCCAATCAGATGAATCAAATCAGTCACGTGCATGCTCCTTTATACCTGATAAAATCTCATCATTCTAAAAGGCCCGCGGAGGGATTTGAATTCTGTCCCAGAGGGAAACGGGGTTAATGATTGAGACAATGGAATTTCTATTGATGTTTCAGCTTTCTCACTGAATTGCTAATTAGGATGAACGTTTTATATAAAGAATACTAATGAACATGAAATTTTATATAAAGTTTCATCCTAATTAAGAATTCACTGATAACGACCCAAAGATAGCAAAAAGTACACGGAACATAAGGTACCTAGATAATAAATTTTGCACTAAATTTACTAATATCAGCAGACTACCGAGATACACAGATAATATTTTTTAAATGAAGTTATCTCACTTATTTACCGAGCCACTTTTTAGTTCCAATTATTAAACCAAACTCAAAGCCGTAAAATAATAAAAAACGTGCATTAAACTTACATATTTTGTGCCGGAGTCAAAAATTTAGAGTCTGCCGTCATGTCAGTCACATCGCTTTCCAAGTCTTGAACTTTATCGAGGTAAACCACGACACCAAATCCTTCAAGTGCAGGTTCTTCTTGCATTGCGAAACGCCGCTTCAAACAACATAGTATGGTAATTTCTTCATGTCATTCCCTTGAGATGTTCGTAATTGCAGGCGGTGATTACTCAAATATTTTGCATGGCGTTGTGAATACAAAGGTTCAATGGTTCATTAAGTAACCATTCCCTTGAGATGTGCGTCTTTCTTTCATTGCATTCTTAAAGCGTTTTTGAAGCCGTTTAAAACACTCACAGCACGTGTTTTATCAAGTCGAAAAATTATCGGGCTTCGCCCTCGAATTTTTAAACTTGATAAAACACTGCTGTGAATGTTTTAAACAGTACTTTAAAGTGATCTAAGAAGTAATGATAATCATTACTTTAATGTTTCGTTTCGTTTGAACTTAAATTGGATACGGTAAAACACGAGGAGCAGTAGGAGCTGTTTTAGAAGCGATTTCCAAATACAGTGAGAGGGGATTGAAACGCGAGGCAAAGCCGAGGTGTTTAACCAAAAGTTGAATGCTGCCGAAGTCAGTTACAAGATAAAAAACACTCTTTTAGTGTATTATTGGCGTTATTAAAGCCAAGGAATATACATGTAATCAATATCCTCTTCTGACACAAATGTCACTTTTGACATTTGAGGTTGGTTTGGCGGATACTGTACAGAGACTAGCGGCTCCCAGCTAGACTATATAATCAAACAACATATAAAGGGACAAACAGTCAATTCTCTCGGGTGAATTCGGAATCCAGTGCTAAGGATTCGCTAGTAATGTTCCGAGAATATTTCAGTTCCTCAAATTAAATATTAATGGTAAAACAAAACTACCGATAAAAGGAAAATTAAAAAGTATACGTTTCCTAATTGGACACGTAATTATCGGCGCTCGAGATTACCGAAATTGAGTGACATCGCAGGTCTCGTTGCAAAGAAAGCTGTCATTAATGGCGCCAGAGAGTCCTGACGGCCTCCTTGGAAGGAAAAATTAATGGGACTAAGGGATAAAATGGTGCACCCGTTCCGAACGTTGTAACCCAGTAAATATTCTGCATTGTAACCAGTTGTTTCCAGAATGTACTGCACTCTTGTAAGACCAATTTACTAGTACCCAGCCTCTCTCAAACGTATATAATTAACATGCATGTGGTTTCTTCTCAGAAGGCCACGCGACTATCGATCGAATACTGAGCAGCGATACTTTTAGTTCACTTTTATCTACATTATATCAGACATCGAGCTTCATCGAATTACACTGAACAGCACCGTGAATACGCTAGTATAAACCAGTTGTTTGTAGCCAAGGTTTGTAGCTTTGGTTACCTAACATTTATGCATGCCAGCCTTATTAAACTAGCTTATATGGTCAGTATATGAACGTTATATAAGCTTATATGAAGTTGGTGTTATTCCATACATGCATATGTAGGCACCCGATCGATTATGCACGGTTTCGCCATAGTCCGGCACAACACAAACGTTGGAACCTTGGCTACAAATAATTGGTTTATACGGCTAAGCGTATTCACGGTGCTGTTCAGTGTAATTCGATGAAGCTCAATGTCTGATTTAATGTACATAAAAGTGAACTAAAAGTATCGCTGCTCAGTACTCGATCGATAGTCGCGGTGGAGAAGAAACCACAGGAGGCCCACATGCATGTTAATTATATACGTTTGAGAGAGGCTGGATCCTAGTAAACTGGTCTTACAAGAGTGCAGTACATTCTGGAAACAACTGGTTACAATGCAGAGTAGTTGCTGGGTTACAACGTGCGGAACGGGTGCATGGTGACATAGATAATTAAATTGTAGTTAGGATATTAATTCCTAATATATATTATTTGTATAGGGCGTTCTCACAAAAACCTATACTTAGTCTTTAACCTAAGTTATCAAACTCATTAATAATTCATGAAAAACGACAACAAAGGAAATCACCGACCGATAAGTGATCTTTAAATCTGATACAGATTTCGTCCTGATTTACATAAACTTTGGCTTCGATTTCCTCGGCCAAAATAAGTCGTATCGCCAAAATAACTGAAAACATGACTCTCTACATCTAGACGTTTGATAACTAAGATAAAGAATAATTCGTGTCCGATCTTTATACGATTTACAAACTCTCGCTTTCAGCTCGAGTTTGTAAATCGTATAAAGATCGGCCACTCATTCTTTATCTATTACTTAAACTTGGTTTTTACTACTTTCACCGAGGAAAATCCCTCTTTAAATCAATGTACTTTTATCTTGTGCATTTCAACTGAGTTCGTTTTATTCTAAATGTGTCTTTGACAATATTTTACCTGGCAGCAGTTAGTCTCTAGCCCAAGGTAATACTAGCTTAGTAATTATTGGTTGTCAATCAATCTTAACCTTGATGTAGTTTTGCATCCTGTTGTTATCTTCTAGTAACACGTATAGGTTTAAACACGTTCCAGAAAAGGTCACAATATTCCAAATTGTAAATTATGGTATAATGTTGAGAGTTTACAATAACTTTGACATAATATTGGATTTTTCTGGTACATTCCTACGGTACGACCCAAATATCTCTGAATGTTTTTTTCGCTAGTACGTATTCACTTATCAAATTTAAATTGTGTCATCAACACTATAAGATATGCTTCACAATCATCTGATAAATTCATCAGTTTCTTACCAAAGTAAGATATTCGGTGGATTATATTTCGGTTCAGTCCTAGCATTGTACCACTAGGAACTTTTTAAAGTATTATTTTTGTGAATCACTAAACTTCAAACCACATGTTTTTAAATCACAGTATTCTCCAACTCGGTTTGTCAAACTTATATACCTGCGTGTTTGGTAATTACCAAACTCAGCCCTGCGTGTTCAGTATTTACCAGACTCAGTCATGTGTGTTCGGTAATTACCAGACTCGGTCCTGTGTGTTTGGTAATTACCAGACTCAGTCCCGTGTGTGTTCGGTAATTACCAAACTCAGCCCTGCGTGTTCAGTATTTACCAGACTCAGTCCTGTGTGTTTGGTAATTACCAGACTCAGACCTGTGTGTTTAGTAATTACCAAACTCAGTCCTGCGTGTTCGGTAATTACCAGACTCAGTCCTGCGTGTTTGGTAATTACCAGACTCAGACATGTGTGTCTGGTAATTACCAAACTCAGTCATGTGTGTTTGGTAATTACCAGACTCAGTCCTGCGTGTTTGGTAATTACCAGACTCAATCCTGCGTTTTCGGTAATTACCAGACTCAGTCCTGTGTTGTTGGTAAGTTACCAGACTCAGTCCTGTGTGTTTGGTAATTACCAGACTCAGTCCTTCGTGTTCGGTAATTACCAGACTCAGTCCTGCGTGTTTGGTAATTATCAGACTCAGTCCTGCGTGTTTGGTAATTACCAGACTCAGACCTGTGTGTTTGGTAATTACCAGACTCAGTCCTGCGTGTTTGGTAATTACCAGACTCAGTCCTGCGTGTTTTCGGTAATTACCAAACTCAGACTTGTGACAAAGTTTTGACTGTATACGAACAATCACTTTGCTAATTATAACGCTACTTCAAATTTCTGTTGCACTCACAACATGACTTGGATTCAGACATTTCTGCTGCACTCACAGGAAGACCAAATTGATGCATTGATATTTGATATATTAGGTGAGGGGATGAAAACTGAAAAAATAGTCTGAAAATTACCACAGACAACGCAGGCTTTCGTTAAGTTTTATTAATATTAATTTTCAGGAGACATAATCCGATATCCTAGGCTATGAACCCAGAGGTGCTAGCAGAAGTCTCTCCGTCTTGGTTTACTACTAAGACAGAGAGACACCTCCCCGGAGACCCCTCCCTGTCTTGGCTAGCAGGGAAATTTAAGCTGCTCTACAAGTAAATCAAATGTCATGAAATGCTAGCTAACATTCGACTCATGATTCAACATTTTTGACGAAGAAAGTACGTGAAAAGCAGGCAAACAATCGCATCGAGAAACGTCAGGATTTAGTTGAATATTTAAAAACAAAATTTCACTCCAGTCTTGTACCTTGAGTTATATATATATATATATATTCGGAACTACAATATACTACGTACTTTATATTGGTCATAAACAATCATGATCGGTACTCGAAATATATCGTCAGACTTCAGTTGCTTTTGCTTGCTTTCTTGTAGATAACGGTTGATTATACGAATGAAATGACTCACACCACAGTTCAGTGACCTTACACCGCGTTACAGTTGAACTAAATTATACCGCTTTCCGAGTAATTTGCAACCTCAAATCTCTGTCATAGGGCAAAAACTTACCTTCAATGTGTGTATGCAATCTGACGAATCCTATGAAGACCAAGGTTTATAAGAAGCAAATGGCGATCAGAAAATGCCGCCATGAACCTGAAGTTATATTCACGGTAGATCTGTCTTTTGTTAGTATTCAAATTTTGCGCGCTTTCAATAACACTAGTCCGTGATCCGATTGGTTAAAGTTGACAGTTCGCATCAGCGGATATTAAATTTCGGCTGTGAGGTGTTTTCACATCTACATGTGACGTTCTGGAGCCATCGGGCAAACTGTGGATATTCAAATTGTATTCAAGAAGGCAACCTATGCTTCTAAACCTCCCCGGACCCTGTACAACCGAAAGCAATATTTATCAGATGGCCAGAGAACAATAATGCGAAACAGTATTCCAGGGAATGATGTTTCTGTGGACTTAGAGCGTGACTCTCCTGCTGATCTTCCAACCGTCTACGTGACTCCCCCATGCATTGCCCAGCCGCCGATTCGACTTCGTCTTTAACACGCCGCTTTACAACTAAAGGTTTAAACATGGCCAGAGAACAATAACGCGAAAACGTATTCCAGGGAATGATGTTTCTGTCGGGTCTTAGAGCGTGACACCCCTTCGTCTTTAATACGCCGCTTTACAACTAGAGGTACACGCTTACTAAAGCCAACAGACAGAACAGATGTTTGATCATGTTTCTACGACAAATTCTACCGGTAAATCAAGTATCAGTGAGATATTGTGAAGATTCCTGCGATATGTTGTATTGAGTGTCAGCGCCAACTGTCAAAGTTAATTCGAAGGAACATTATTACTGAACAACCAAAACAATAACCGCGAGTGTAACCGTACAGTCCCATGAGTTACAAGATCATGTATTATACTATATTACAAGACTGAGCGAGAAGTTGATTCATCAAGAGTAAAGGAAAACCTTTCGGAGTCCAACCTTTCTTCATAATTCATATACCACAGACCACAGAGATTACAAACGTCCAGCAATTTTACTGCTTTCATTCACGAGCTTCAACAACTTTTCGACCACTTAAATCAATAATTCGCCATTACCTCATTGCAAATTGTTTGGTACTTTACCAAAACACAGGTCCGAGTTTGATAATTACCGAACACACAGGTCTGAGTCTGGTAATTACCGAACATGCAAGACTGAGTCTGGTAATTACCGAACACGCAGGACTGAGGTCTGAGTCTGGTAATCAGGAGTACCGAACACGCAGGTCTGAGTTTGGTAATTACCGAACACACAGGACTGAGTTTCGTAATTACCAAACACACAGATCTGAGTCTGGTAATTACCGAACACACAGCTCTGAGTCTGGTAATTACCGAACACACAGCTCTGAGTCTGGTAATTACCGAACACACAGGACTGAGGTCTGAGTCTGGTAATTACCGAACACACAGCTCTGAGTCTGGTAATTACCGAACACACAGGACTGAGGTCTGAGTCTGGTAATTACCGAACACACAGCTCTGAGTCTGGTAATTACCGAACACGCAGGGAAAGAAGGTTGATGGTGGAAAAAAATGATGTTACATGCCACTTGATTCCATTGTAGTATTACTAGTAGTGAAGGATAGAAGTAAACGTCGTTGGAAAGCACAAAATACTACTGAATTTAATCTATGTGTGTAAAAAGTTGGCTGTTTTAAAACCATTTGTCCCAAATATTTAAACTTTGGAATATCGCACTCTATTTTGGAACGTGTTTTTAGTAGAACTTCTGCATGTACAAGTTGTGCAAGTCCACGCGAACAGTGAATAAGCTCCTCCTTGAGCTTAATATGTCATTTTGTTTGTTTAGTCATTGACTAGAGAGAACTTTTACCTCCTTGAATTAACTTGTTTTCGATTTTAACCTATAGATATTTCTTCTTGGACAGTTAGGTCTTACTGTCTTAAAACGAACATCGTTAAATTTGGTTAGTTTCATAATTCTAAAATACTTTAAAATTCGTTTGGGCGTACGATTTTACGTTACGTCACGAAGCTGTATATCTGGTAAAACAGGTTTATAACTTGTTTTCCCAGCATCACTTTCAAGCTTAAACACGCGTGTATGTATTTTACCACTTAAGCAGTAGCATTGTAAAATTTAGTTAGTTGGTTGGCGCGGAGCGTTCCACCGGGTACAAATAAAGAACGTCCAACTCATGACAAGTCTCGTCTACTCTCTCAGGGTACGATCCCGGTTCCTGCGATAACGCCAGTTTAAGACAACTCTCGCGAAACAAAAGGGAATACTGATATAGCCTGCAAAACAGGTGCTTCGAATTATATGTTTAGATTTCAAAAGGAAAGAGATTATTCTATTATTCTCTACTAATTATAAGGCTGTATTTTGTTTTGAACAACAAGTTTTCAACGATACAACACTTCATTGAATGAAAGAATAAATAATAAAAGAATAAAATACAGCTTTGGGTTTCAACTGAATGCGTAAAGCCATGATTGCCATGCACAACACAATTCAACGAAGTTCTCATGGTTCATGAACACTCGTACGATGAAATCGTATGATAATATAGTACGTAAATCTCTTTCCTCTTACCTCTAAAGTCTCGCTCTCGTCTTTGTATTAATCACTGCGTCATTACCTCGGTTAAGCCAGTTTAAACCAGTTTTCCAGACTGAACACTGCGACGTTGCTTATTGGCTCATGTGCAAAAATTACATGCATGATTGGTTGAATTACAAACACTAGTCAAACCGGTAGGATAATCCGCGCTTCTCAAAGCTTGCCCTGAATAGTAAGCTTCTTTCGCTCGTTCGCTAATGCTCACTCGCTTGGCAGCAATAAATTAAAGGTCTAAATTTTGAATAGAATTAAGCAAAGTTAAAATCGATCGGCGAACAAGATTATAATAAGAATAATACTATTATACATTTAAGGCGATGCGTACACAAAACTTAAAATCTTTAAAAACCGCCAGCGAATTTGAATTTCGCAGCTCCAAAGGTTCAAATGGAGAAGCGGCTGTTGATCAGGATATCATCTCTTTATAGCTATTTTTTGCAGGCCGGGTAGTTACTATGGGATGTTCAGCCTCTTTATCCAAAAGACGAAGAAAGGCGGAGACTGGAAGCTTACCGCTATCGCCTCAGGAAAAGCACACCGTCAGAGAGACTTGGAAAATCATTGATCCATATCGAAGCATCGTCGGTAAGAAGACGTTTCTAAGGTGGGTCTCGAACTTCTCGATATATTATTTACAATCGATTTCAGTGCTACGTGCATAGCAATCATTCGACGTACTCATTCGACACAATAGGGCCATTTATACGAGAGCAAGTTAGCCGCGGTTTTACCTAAAGCCGCGAAGTTCACAAAATGTGCTATATTTACGAGGGCTCATTGTAAATATTAAGCCGCAGAGGCAGTTAGAGGCGAACATCAGTTTTCGATTCATTTATACGAATCGTTCGCGGCTTAGGTAACTAAAGCCGCGGGTTACTTCCTCTCATATAAATTAAATGGCCCTAACCCTAATGATTCGACATTCTTTGTAAGCAGACTCACTAGTTTATTGTAGTTTCGAGGTACTGAATTAAATAATTAGGTGCTTTTCAGGCTTTTTTACATTCGAGTACTCGACACACTTTGCCGACCATAAGTGGCGGAAATTTGCGCGGAATGATTGTGTCGAATCATGAGTAGGTCGATTAATTGTCTCAAACACTTGAAACACTAACTATGAATCTAACAATGAATTGGTTTTCTGCTTTCCGAGTTAGTTTACAACCACTTTTCCTTCTGCCTTTTTACTTAGCTGCGACCACTATGGCTAAATGGCCATGGGTAAACTGTTAATACAACTGATCACAAACAAAAAGGAAATTTGTGCTTACGTGTACTTTCGTCTTAGTGTACTGAACTTCATCTTGGATTTACATTTTCATACATGCCATGTTGAGTCTAAGCTATACGATTACAATAATTGCCGAACCGACACATTGAAAAGTCTAAGCCGGTGTGATCAACTAGAAAAAGTTCACCCCAATATATCAGAGTATAGCGATGTTTCGTGTGTCGTCATCTATTGTCATTAATGTGCCAACCAGAGATCCATTGGTTCCTAACACAAAGCGGGCTTTACAAATCATGGTTGGCACATTAGCATAACAATTGCAATGTTTATCAACACGAAACATCGTTATATCAGAGTATCACGATTCACTTATCATTTTGTTTACTTTTGAGACGCCAATTTAACATGGTATTGGCGTCTTAGAATACCAGCCTCTGATTGGCTCTTGCGCGAGCCCTTGCAGTCACATGGGTTCCCGGTCAAGTTCAAAAGTCGTTTGTTCTCAGTCTATTTGCTCAACAGCATTTATTGAGCGCGTCGTGGCGGGTATTTAAGAGAGCTTAAGCAACGACGACGGCAACGTCTGGGACGACGGCATAACACAATAGACTTAATTACAAAATACAATAACTGCACGTGAAAATGCACGCAGTCAACTACATTTCAACCGTTGTCTGCATAAACACAACGTGAAAACTCCATATTCTACGTTAACAAGAGAACGCGAACGGTCGAAAGTAAATCACTTCGTTTTTCGTTCGTGTGAATGGAACTCTATGCTTATCATATGTTTCGAAGAAATGGATGTGAAAAGTAATTAAAGGCGAACGAAGGAAATAGTAAACATCACATTTCGGGAGAAAACACTTTTCGACGTCCCGTCGTCACTGCCGTCTCCGTCGTCGTTCCTCAATCTTAAAGGTAAGGTTGGCATTGTAGTTTTCTAGCTCTCTTATCCGCTAAAAGTACAATTTTCACCGTCTCAAAGCAGCAAAATTGCAAAAGTCGTTCAAATCAAGCCTCAAAGTCAATGCAAAGTTCCTAATATAAATAAATGAAAAAAGCGCGTCGTGGCAAGATTTTTACAATTTCACATTTAAATCGCTGTAAATTACAAAGGTTAGGTTGGCATTGTAGTTTTCGTCAGAAATCTAACACTCTGCCGGGATGTAGGGTTGTTCGGATGGGTTTTTTTCAGGGAAGATTGAGAAAATCAGGTTAAACAATGGCGTGCTAGCTAATTAGAAATGCAGGGTTATGTATTAGTATGCTATAACCCCCTTGCATACCAATACTTAAATAACCCCCTCCATTTCTAATTAGCTAGCGCTAGAAATGCAGGGGGTTATTTAAGTATTAGTATGCAAGGGGGTTATAGCATACTAATACATAACCCCCTGCATTTCTAATTAGCTAGCACGCCATGTTTAGCCCACTTCTTTCCGGTGAGAAATCAAAAAACGTTCCCGGCTTTTTAAACACTTGGCAATTAAGTCAGAGGTTATGAGCCCGTTATGAGATGTACTCCCCCGAAAGAACAACGAATTCAGAGCCATGTGGTAATGGTAATGGCTCCTAGCCCCAGGTGAGATAACGTGGCACGAGGTTTCCAATCCCTTTTATTATTAGTAATAGCGTGGCATGATGGAAATTAGTGATTAAATTTCCCCGAGAGCCGAAGGAGGATTTAATTACTAATTCAATTACTTTGTAATACTATTATCACCGTGGAACGGAAAAATCACTGAGAAATAGAGTTTCTCTGCCTAAACTAAAGACGTCGCAGTTGAGTTGCATTCGAAAACGTGTTGTTATTATATGCTTGATAGGCCCTTTGTAGCTAACAGTCACGTGCTGATATAATACTTCATTAACGAATGAATTGAGCTCATGATCCCCATGGGAAAGGCGTTGCCATGGATACTGGAGAGCAAGCTATCTTTTAAAACGCAGTTTTGGAAAAATCGGCAATTGATTGGAGGTGGAAAATAGTATTTGCAAACAGGTTTTTCTAATAGCAATACCGATCTCGTACAAGGCCTTTGAATAAATGAAGTCAGTTATTTTTTGCTCTCCAGTACAACCACGTGATTTATTAGCTGCAAAGGGCCTATTGAGCGCCATTGGTTGAATGACCCTGGATTCCCCTGGGAAAAAGCGTGTTGTTTTTGAGAATAATAACACTAAAATACAATATAATTATGTGGTGACTAAATATTCAAAGCGCATGCATGGAGTTTAATTACGTCACGTTTATGGTTTTAAGTATCCCACATGGAAGAAGCGGGTTTGAGAAATGAAGAGAATAACTTTCTTGAGTCATAAAACAGGAAGGGTACAGGGTTAACAGGTATTGCGTAATACCCAAGTGTGACAAGGGACAGTTCAATGTTTTCTCATCAGCGTGCTTGCCCTTCTCATTTTCTCTCTTGCGTGTAAATGAGAGAAAATTAGGAGCATAGCGCCGCAATGGCAAACTCGTGGATGAAAAGTGTATTTTAGTGTGTTCTCAAGGGTAAGCATGTAAAACCACGTGACCGATGACGTCATCGTTACGACACCACCACTAAGTGATTTATGGGGACTCAATACCATGTCTGTCAAAGTGTGAGCCGCCTGCCATTAGAAATGATGGAGATACGGATCTCTGTTTCAAGCTCTATAATCTTGTCCCGTTCACACTTAAGATCAGGTTCTATTTAGTAGCTATAATAATATATTTAGCAACAAGGTGATAACCTATTCATAGCTTGATTACATAGTATTTCTAGAACCTTCGCCTAATTGTGTTGACTCATTATGATAGTGCAGTCTAGTAGTTCTGAAACCTTCCAATGGAATATTCTAGTGCATAGTTAAAGTAGTATAGAATGTGTCTTTTGGCAAAAATGCACAAATATGGAATACGATGGCTATCCCTCACATGGCTCTCTAGCTATAAGTGATCGTAAACATTACGTTAAAATTGGTGAGGCAGAATCTACCCTGAAAACCATAATGTGGTATCCCTAAGGATCCACTCTTGGACCTTTGCTTTTCCTTCGATTCTGTACATTAATGATCTCCCAAACTACTCCAAAAAATAACATTTAGAATTTTTGCTGATGATACAAATATTTTGTATTCTTCAAATAACCTTGACGACCTTGAAACAGTAGCAGGAGCCCATTCCTGACAGTAGTTAATAGTGAACTTAAAAATGTATTGAATTATTGTTCCGCGAATAAGCTACCAATTTTTAACTTTAAGAAGACCAATTATATGCTAATAACTACACCAAGAAACACTTGTAATATAGAGCATGTGTTTGCTTGTAGAGTTGTGAAAAGTCGCACTCGTAAATCGAACAAGAGCCCATCTGGGATTTCACTCGGGCCACATGAGATTGAAGATGAAATACACTTTCATTTGAAATCCTTTTAGTAATAACCGAAGGGAATAATTATTAGCTGAATTTAGCAGTCTTAGGAGTGGCCGGTAGCGCGGTGACATTCATTCTCTACTCCCCTAGTATATATGTAATTTAATTATTTTTTTCTCGTATGTAAATTAAAGAAGTTGACCTTTTAATTTAAACACTACTTATTCAAGTAACACACATTTACAATTTAGTCTGCTGTTCTGTTATACTGCAGGTTCCGATTGTCTCAAATGTATGTTTATATTTGTACCATATTATAAGTTGTATCCTGTCCATCCTGTGATGGAGCTAGCTATGTCAATTTGTGTGCCTTTATAACTTTATCTGCTGTTCTTGCTATAGCGATACTTACTGTTTGTAAACACGACGTCATTTATATATTTGCATATATAATGTGGTTGGCAAACAAAACGCGTGTTTGAATGACTTCTATGGAGGGCGGAGGAACAGAACAGAGAGGAGGGAGAATTGGCAAAAAAAAAACAGGGAGGAGGGTGAAATGTCAAGAAAAACTAGGAGGAGGAAGAATTTAGCATACAGGGAGGAGGAGAAAATGGGATCTACAAGCATGCTCTAGAGAGAAATTTTAAAACTCGCTAGGTAGGAGGGAGAAATGTCGGAAAAAAATAGGGAGGAGTGAGATTTCACTACCCGTTCCTCTTCACTCTGTATGGGAACTAGCGATTTGGGACTCACAAAATACATCTAAAGTCTCAATTCTGCTTCCAAATCCAAACATGGTTATCAAGCTCAAAGAAGGATTCTTCCGTTTTCCCCATATTAACAGACATGTAACAGTATCTTAATCCAGTAGACTCTCTCTAGCTAGGTTATTCTGTCATAAAACATGCCTTAGCTGTGTAGTTGACCTGACCCAAACTGTCAACAGTTTTACCTTCGACAGATTGCCTAATGTTATATGGCCGGGAATAGATTTCTGACAATGACTCATCGATCGATATCTCCTTGTCTTGTAATGACAACAAGAGGCCAAGTACAACCTCAACAACAAGTCTTTAAAATAACACATGCAATGTTCATTTGAACTTCCTCCCAGTGATTTAGCATTCAGTTTTGAACTGTATCAGTACCTTTGCATATTTACTGGTAGCCACAGCAGTGTTATGCATGTATCAGTGGCTTTCCCCAGGGGTCAGGTACCCTGGGGATTTGTCCAAATGCCCAATCAAACCTGTCATATCAAATCCCCTGGTATAGGGCACAACAAATAGTAAAAATTCATACAAGGTCGGTCCCCTTGGTTCCTAATCCATGGACCAAAGTGAGCTTCCCCCCCTCCCCCCCCCTCACCAATGGGCAACAAACAATTAATTCTGACAAGGTTCCCATGGATCCACCCCTGATGGAAGCTGCTGATACATGCATTATTTACCCATCCATTCACAACAACAATAAAAAAAATTAAGGCAGCAGTCATGATTATGTTTTATGTAGTATGTAATCTACTGGATTTAGCCTGTATATTTATAATATATAAAATGTATATAGATCTATATAGTGGCACCAAGGGAACTAGTACTACTACTACTAACAGAAGAGAGAGTCAATATATTTAGCATGGTATTGCTATAATTGAGTACAAATTTATTTACTCTATATATCTATACAACTATATAATTCTACTACACTTGAGGGTGGTCACTACCAGAGATTTGGTTGCATTCTCAGTGTTGGCCTACAATTTAACATTGTGATCCAAGAAGACACAAAGCTTTTAGAACCATTTGCAGATGTCAGAGCATTAAGGCATGCAGTACCAGTTCTCCCAGTTATTTTAAGGTCCTTTATACCTGGATTTGAACTCTGACTACCTCCTGCACAACAGACTGACACTTAACCACTGAGCTTACTGGTTCTGTGATGGGCCAAATTTTGTTCAGATAAAATTAATCGAATTCTATTAAAAATACATCTGAGACATTGAATAAATGTAGTCCATGGAGTTTTAGCATATTTTTTGTCATAAATAAATGTTATTATTATAGCCAGAGAATAATACTGGTTCACTACTCATGCTCTTGCGATAAGTGATAATGGATATATAATGAACTATAACTGCCAAATGCTGCACATTTGCCCCGGGGGAGGGGTGTAATATTGTAACCAGGACTGATCAGTATTATTTTCATTCTGGATGAGATAGGACGTATTTCTCAGCAAGTAGCTTTTATGCATTTTGTAAAAGTATAAATCTATTATGCTAGAGAAAATAAGACTGAGTTTGTACCCTTTCTCTTCATATTTATTTATTTACTAGAAGTAATCATAGATTATCAAAGTGCATTCAACATATTTTTGAAAGAGAAAGGACTGTGGTAACAGTCTGAAAAGCTGAAAATTGCTGCAATGAAGTGGACGGTGTACGTATATAATCCTGATCAAAAGTTCTTGTTTTTTAACTAATGTGAAAATTGTGATGTCTTGACTTATATGTTAATATACAAGGGGATGCATCTGGGTATAAAACTGTAATTATCTTTGTGTAACATTAAATCATTGGATGCGATGCTTAATTATGGGGCTATATGTATACATGTGTGTTTTATATGGTTATGGCATTGATTTGAGAATTAGTAGCACATTTTGCTGTGTGGTATACAGTGTAAAGCAATAATTGAAGTTAGTGTAGAACACAAATCAACTCAGGCTTTACATACATACATGAACTTTATTTGAGTGTCAATAGTATTTAGCTGTAAAGCTAATTGGGGACACTATATTACAGGATATATAAAGGGATTAATATAAAGTACGTATAAATAAATATTACTATTCAGATGTGTATAAACTGAATTCCAGTTCCTAGAACATAAACTATATATGGATGTGTATAAAGTACAGCCCATGCAGTTCCTTCGATTTGAACAGATCGTTCACATTACGTTTCCCGGGTATTTTTCAAGTGAGAACAAGGTTGGTTGCAGAATATTGAGCGCCATTGTTGTTCCAGAATAATTTATGGTCGCTTTGATCAGCCTTGTTTCAGGCCAGTTAGAAATTCAGTGTAGATTAATTGAACACAGCAATGAAGTCAGTACTTTAAATTTCCCTCACCTTGTACTGTGTTGATATTCCAGTTCCTTGGCATATCAAAGTGTCGGTATAGATTAACTCTCTGTCTGATTGTAGTGTTAATTTGAATCCGTTAATTTGTATAACCAAGATGTACACAGTGTCGCAACTCACACAAGATACGCCGATTACGGGTATCTAGAAAACTCAGACCTTGTTTCTCTTCAGCCAGGTCATCTTACTGTTTGTAGTTTCGGTATCTGTATGTACAGCGAAAAGCAGAATCCAGTACAGCGAGCAAGCCAACAGAATTCACTCGGTTGTTTACAAATTATGGTGAGTTGATTTGACTCAGTTCTCTGTTCAACTTCGCTGGTGTCGTCACCGCGCCGACAAAACAGACCATGTTTGAATTAAACCACCTCGATGCACACATGTGTAGTATTTAAAAAGCTTCTTCACAACTCACACTGAAATATTCATATCCATGTATTTTTCTTCAGCCTTCAGGTATGATTTATAGCATCTTGACCATTTGCAGTTTTGGACAGCACAATTCAAAGCAGCGAGCAAGCCAACAGCATATTTTTCGATCGCACATTTATTCGGGTCGTCGGGTTCAGCATAAATAAATAACAAGAGCGCCAGTTGAAATTTCCTGAGCCTGTTGGAAGGCTTTCGCACGGTGAAGTTAAATAAAACATTAAAGTGCTTACATTTGAGAGATGGGACTCCAAATTAGAGAGAAATTGCCTCGCGGGTCGACCATCTTGATTTACTGTATTAAATTATGTACAGAAATTAACCTGGCGAGTGTTACGTGACCAGCACAGTGCGATCTGATTGGTGCTGAACTTGAAATTTAATACATGGGTCAAAAGTCACATTTTGCTGCACGGAACAAAAAAAATAACCCCTTCCATTTTAAGACTCGGTGCTGCCACAGGCAGCCCGAGTAAAAAGTATTCGTTTCGTTGGGTGCCCTTGCTGTATCCCTATTTAAACAAGAGCCCATCTGGGCTTTCACTCGGGCCACATGAGATTGAAGATGAAATACACTTTCATTTGAAATCCTCTTAGTAATAATTACCAAAGAGAAGAATTATTAGCTGAATTTAGCAGTCTTTAGGAGTGGCCGGTAGCGCGGTGACTTTTATTCTTTGCTCCCCTAGTATATATGTAATTTAATATTTTTGTTTTTCTCGTATGTTGACCTTTTAATTTAAACACTACTTATTCGTTTAACACACTGCATTTGAGCAGGCATATATTCATTGTTTTGAACCCGAGAATTAACCGTACTACCGTACTTCATGGTCCCTTTCTTTAGTAGTGGGTTGTCGGTCAGGTGATTGTAAACTCTCGTCATTTAGCACAGAAAATGTATTCTGATGAATAGGGATCGGGTTGTCATGAAAGATGGCTCTTGAACAAACTGATTCGTTGCTTAAGCTTCAGTAGGTTGGGTCTTTGGTCTTTCATTGTCTTCTTTTTTGTATTCTTGATAATTTTTTTAAGTTTGAAAGTCGGATCTCAGCTTTATTATATCCGCTTTCAACTCGTCATTTTCAACTTCTAGGTCAATAATACGTGATGACAGCATCTTGATTTCGGTCTTGTATATATTATCTTGCTGCACTAATTTCTCTTCCAAATGACTGAGTTTCGTTTCTTTGATTCGTGTTTTGATGTGACGAGAGTAAGAATTCATTACGCATATCAGTTAGGTCAGCGTCCATGTTACAAATCAAGGTCATTAAATCAGCGAGAGAGTTCTTATTGCGGGCTAACAATTCTCGTGAAGAATCTCAAGAATTCCGTCTCTTCCGGTTTGAATTTGACTCATGTGTATGTTGCTTTTGGAGTTTCAAGGATATGTTGATCCAAAACTACAGGCTCTTGGGGTTTTTCATTGACTTGTGAACTTGCAGGCTCTGTAACTTGTTTTGTTTTCTTAGTATAACATAAAGTGTTGAACATGTTCTCAAGCATGTCGCGCGTGACCTCTGTTTCTTCATTCATTAAGTTCTCTACTTTCATCTGTAATCTGGGAAACTCAATCTTTGCCCATGCCTTGGCACATAACTATTCCTGTTGTTAAGTAGACGTGGATGGTTATAAGTAAAATCCTTCGACAGCTTGTACCGTTTCCGCTAGGTCAATATCCTCGCTGGAACGAAATAACTTGATCTCAATACTCTCTGATCCAACTTACGGTTAATTTAAATCTCTGACAGTTTTTAAGAGACTCCTCGGATGTTTTAAATGCAGCACAGCGAGCCGATGGCTTATAGATTCCAATATCTATTTCTTCGAATTTTAGCTTTCCGGATCCTGGCCCCTTCACTGGCTTCAGGTCGTCGTACATGTCGTATATAAAATCACTGGCCATCTGGGTAAAAACGCGGTCCTTCGGCTCCGACAAGAGCGCCAGTTGAAATATCCTGAGCCTGTTGGAAGGCTTTCGCACGAGTGAAGTTAAATAAAACATTAAACTGCTTACATTTGAGAGATGGGACTCCAAATTAGAGAGAAAGTTCCTCGCGGGTCCCCCGCCATCTTGATTTACTGTATTAAATTATGTAAATAAATTAACCTGGCGATTGTTGCGTGACCAGCACAGTGCAATCTGATTGGTGGTGAACTTGACCTTTAGCGTATGCGCAGAAATTTTGCGACACCCAACAAAAATAAAATAATAAAATAACGGCTTGCATTTTAAGACTCGGTGCTGCCACAGGCAGCCCGAGTAATTACGGTCTAATAAGCTGGGGAACTGCCTGCCAATCCAGACTGGAAAAAAGTTAAAGTAAAACAACATAAATGCCTCCGTTGTATCTTATTTGCATATAACAGAGGGAGTGCTGCTACTTAGTACTTTAAAATTCTATAAATCCTTAAACTTGAATCTTTAACTTAAAATATAATATTCTCTTGTACATAAAATCAAGTATGCCGGTGTCAATGGAAATCCCTACTACCTTTCCTGACCTGGTTAAGTCTGCCTCTGAAGTTCACAATTATAACACCAGCCTCAAGAACAAATTATGCACTTAAAAGATTTAAAGTAAATGTCATAGAAAATATGGGAAACAGTACCGTTCGAGATAAAATGCTTGCCTCATAACAGTTTTAAAAAACAGTACAGGCTCTTCTCCTTAGAAGCCAGATATAAAATGTTAGCTGCAACTATAAGTTGCGTTTCCAAACTTAACAGGCTTAGTGTGGACGCGGCCTGCAAAGAACAAGGAATTACAGTTGAAAGAGCTTCTGTACAGAGGTTCCCAGTGCAACATATTTTATTGGAGTTACTGAAGAGCGTGCAATAAACAGCTTCAGTCGCGAGGTATAACATTGTGACATCAAGTTCAAGTTCAATTCATTCACATTTGTTCAGTTTACAATTAGAGTTTGAATATAACAAAGATAGATAGTAAATGTGTAGTGGTCAAAGGAGCAAAAGCTTTCGAGTTGCCCACTACCATGTTGAAGTTAATGAGGGGAGGAATAAGTAAACAAATAGCGCTTAATTGTGTCTTTACAAGGTTTTAAAAAGTCTGGCTGTTGGTTATAAGGATATATATTTAACAATTATTCATCGAAGTGGAGGTGAATAGTGGTGGATATTTACAGAGCCGCTTCGGCGAGGTAAATATCCACCACTATACACCAACACTGAGGTCAATAATTGTTTTAGTATATACCACACTCCAGGTGAATAACCAGCTGAACCAGCACCAAATAGTTATTTTATTTCCTGTCAAATGGACAAAAACTCGCGCGAGATGATCGCTTCTTTTCTCGGAGGTGAATATGAAATCATATTCACTGTTTGAGTAGCCAATCAGAGTGCGTGAAAAGTGATATTCACTGGTGTGGTATATACTAAATGGTATTATTTTATCCATTTTGAAAAAGTTTTCCGTCCACACACTAAAACGCAAAAACGATCCGAAAACGCTAGTGTGGACGGTTTGAGCAGGTGCAGGTGAATTGAGCCAGCGATACAAATGCCTTCCCACCATTTTACAAAGATCACATGACTATCGTGACGTCAGCGTTTTCGAAAAGTTCCGCTTTCGCCACCCACACTACAACAGGAAAACTGCGTTTTCAAAAAATTCCACTCTGGAGAGCGTTTTCGAAAAGTTCCGTTTTCGATGCCGAAAACGCCGGCTAAGTGTGGACGGAAGGCCAAAACGGATATAAAAAGTTTCGTTTTCATTAACCGGCTAAGTGTGTTTCACAAAGAAAGCAATTCTTTGTTGCCCGTGGCGTCATCACGCCGATTCACAGTGTCTTCAAAAACTATACATCGTATAAAGCTGTTTCTTAAGCATTTTCGACACTTAGTGAAACCGAATGAAATAGTTGAAATGTTTCCTTTATTATATTTGAGGCTGCGAAGTCTTGGTGATTCAAGGCTATCCACCAAGATATGGCTTCCCCATACATTTAACAACTTCTCATACTGATTTGTTCGCCCATAACTCTGAAACGAAATGCTCTTCTACTTCAAAATTTGGCCCAGAGATTAAATGTTGATCTCTCTTCAAGCTCATCGGCATGTTGAAGTACTTCCGGTAAATTTTGATTGACAGCTGAGAAAGTGGCGGAAAGCGGTCTGTCAAGTGAACGGTATCAGGCTCTCCTTTTCCTAGAGAAAAATATAGAACCCAGGTTCTGAATCTTCGCAAAATCTATTGTTTCTACCTAACATGGCCGCTATGTGAGAAGGGTCAATTGTTAGAAAACGAAGTAGAGAAAGTTCCGCCACTTTCGTTCAATCGTAAGTTTAGCTATAGTGGGCTCTCAAATGATATTTGAATAGAGCCTTTCAGTTTGTTGCCCCATTTCAGACCACGTGATAGTTCTCCAGAGGATTCAGTGCTTTGTTCCAATTATAGAAACTGGTACATTTTTCTTGGGAACAGAGGTGAAAAACGCATTACTCAAATGAAAAGTCACGTGGTCTATTACACTACTAATATTCTTTTAGATTCGCGCGACCGGTGAAAGGCTACGAGTTTAGGGGCCGACCATTTGACTTTTGAGGGGGGGGGGGGGGGGGGGGGGGTGTTTTTTAAAAAAAATATCCTGTAAGCCAACGGTGTTGAAAAAAAATATCCTGCAAGCGGAAAAGCTTTGTTCTGGCTCCGCTTATTTCGCAAAAAAAAATTCGTGCAACAACACTGCTAAAGAAAAAAAAATCGAGCACAGACGAGCACAGACAAGAACACCCAAACCCCCCCCCCCCCTCAAAAGTCAAATGGTCGGCCCGTTAGCCGTGCAAATGTTTTTATTCTCCTGGGACTCAACATGGCTGCCGCGTGATAACTATAAGTAGACCGATTTAGCTCGTACATTTGTTGTCCCAATTCAGATCATGTGACAGCTCTCCAGAGGATTCAGTGCTTTGTTTTCCAATTAGAGAAATTCATACATTTCCTCTTGGGATACAGAAAAACATTAAAACATTACTCAAGGGAAATGTCAGGTGACCTGAACTGGAACAACAAATGTACAAGCTGCGATTAGGTCCTAGGTGAACTTCGTTGCAGTTAATTGCTCGAGTCTTCCTGAATGTCATCGCCGCCATCTGGGTTGACTTTCATAAAAGATTCCTCGTTAGCTTCTATTGTTGGTCAACCAACATGGATCGATTGCAATTCAAACCAGCGACTGTGTAAAAAAAATGGTTTCCTTATTCTGTTTGAAAAAAAGAATTATCGTTAAATTCACTGTGAACTAATCTTCAGGGAGTCCTTCCTAATAAGATAACTTTCAGTATAGTATTTAAATACTGCGCAATTGGTTCACAACAGTATGTTAATGATTTGTTTGCCACAATTACTGAAGTTTTCTTTTACCCTTTGCTGCTTACGTGTGACACGGATTTTTTTAAAGAGAAAAAGTGGGCGAATGGGCACTCTGCCAGCCGGTCATTTTCTGTTATCTCCCTGGAAAATCAGAAGAAATTTGGTATCGTCTATCTGTAAATTTATATTAATCTAAAATCTATTCAAGACTAAGCAAATATTATTAACAAGAATACAGTAAATTGAAAATTGCACCTTTAAATTAATTTTTGGTGATTACGCGGTGAGTTCAATTGAAGCTGCAAACAATAAAAGAAGGAGATCGTTAAAACAAATGCATTATTTGATTTAAATTTAACAAGTAATTACAAAAGCAAACTTATTCCAAATTTAATATTTTCGGTTCGGAATTAGACAAGTCGCACAATCACACTGATTATGAGCTTTCTGAGTTTCCCTTTTTTTATACCTTGAGTACGCTGATTAGCCAACCATCGATTACTGAAACATAGAATGTAAGTAGTAAACTCTATACACTCTATGCACTATACTCTACATTATTGCCAAGAATTAGTTTGTTTGAGCTTCAGCGGATAGAAAATGGGCTGTACGAATTCGTCAGGTCGCACTGTAGGAACGGCCGAATCCGATGAACTGTTTGAAGAAGGCAAAATGCCACTCACTTCGCGGCACAGAGATTTAATAAGAAAAACATGGGTAGACATTGAACCGCGTCAAGTGCCAATCGGTAAAGCTGTGTTTTTGAGGTGAGTCATGAATTAAACAGTATGTTTATCTAACTCAAATATTTCTACCACTTTGCTCTGGATTGGAGTAAAATAATCGAGTTATGATTACTACGTTTATTTGGGCATCTTTTCTACGGTACAAACCTCCAATCAAATTTCCCGGCTTTACCATGCCGATTGTGTAGCAATTTTCAGTACTTTCAGGTTTCCAATACTTAGGGCGCTTTCCATTTACACGAACTGACTGGTTTCGGACCGGCCAGTTCTTAAATGGAACGTGTCAGTTCTGAGAACTGGCCAGTCAGTTCCGGCTAGAACTGCCGCGTTCCATTTAAGAACTGGCCGGTCAGACCAGTCAGTTCGTAGATACCTTACGCGCGCATACACTCGTATTGAGGTCTTTTATTTTAATAGCTAACAAAGGCTACCATGCTTTTGCCTCCTCGTTGGACGTATATGCCGGATAGATTTTGTGCCGGCACGAAAACCATAACATAGGCCTCCTGTTCACACATGAAACACCTTTTATGGCGCGATTTTTGTGACGGGGCGATATTGCATGCGCCACTCCGATCTTGAAAGTGATATATACTTTCTAACGGATAGGTTTTTGTGCCGCTCCGCTCCTGCCTGTTCACACTATAGAGGATAGTTTTTTTTGGCCGGCACAAAACCTAGCCGGTATCGGGGGTGAACATGACCTCGACAGTCTCGTTACACTTTGAAAACGTTATTCTATCTGGCTCCATCAGTAATATCGTGACATTTGAACGCTGCCGTTAACGCTCAGTTTAGTGCAATGTTTGTGTCGAGGACGTCAGTTTCTGTTTCAGGTTTCATTAAATTGTAATCGGACAATTTTGTTTGGATTCGGTTAAATATCAGGGCGAGTTTGGTCGATCCATGGTTCGTATTTTGGCGAGACGAAGTCGAGACCAAACGAGCTCTGATATTTCGCCGAATCGAACCCAAAATTGTCCGACTACATATTTTTCATCCCACTATATTAGCCAATGGCTCTAACATAGGGCTTATCCTTTTGGTTTGTGGCTCACTTTCGAAATGAAAATCTACCGAAAACGACTGTAATTCCTCCTCCATTTTGAGGCATTTATTTTGTTTACATTCAGCAGCTGCTGCTCCGTCGCCAAGCGGCGTGTGGCACGGCAGCTGCATATTTTGGCCTGAAATATCACTAGCCATTTCACTGCTTTTAATTATAGAATCTTTATTTATTTAAACGGTACTTTTCCTTTACATTCATCCCAAGAGCGAGTAGCTCATCTAGGGACTAGGGCCGTAAAAAAGGGAGAAGATAAAATAAACTATTTCTTAATGTTACAAACAAGAGAAATTGGGAAAGGGTACAGAACATCAGTACAATACGTGCAATGTGTTTAGTTAAAGCGGTTTTTATATTTAATTGGGTAAATTTTGGTTGGATTCGGTTAATAACTACAATCGTCATCATGCTGACATAGGGTTTTGGTTTGTGACGCACTGTTTTTCTGTATTTTTCTGTACCTTTTACCAATTTCTCTTGTTTGTAACATTAAGAAATATATATATTTCATAATTTCTACCGGATTAAAAACCCAATCGAGCCCACGAATTTCCCCCCGGATGCTTCGAATATCATTTTAACAGTACTCGGCAGGAAGCCAGTTGTTCTGTCTTTAGATTCTAATTACTCGGGCTGCCTGTGGCAGCACCGAGTCTTAAAATACAAGCGTTTTTTGTTGTTGTTGTTGTTGTTGGGTGCAACAAAATGTGACTTTTGACCCATGTATTAAATTTCAAGTTCAGCACCAATCAGATCGCACTGTGCTGGTCACGTAACACTCTCCAGGTTAATTTCTGTACATAATTTAATACAGTAAATCAAAATGGTCGACCCGCGAGGCAATTTCTCTCTAATTTGGAGTCCCATCTCTCAAATGTAAGCAGTTTAATGTTTTATTTAACTTCACTCGTGCGAAAGCCTTCCAACAGGCTCAGGATATTTCAACTGGCGCTCTTGTCGGAGCCGAAGGACCGCGTTTTTTACCCAGATGGCCAGTGATTTTATATACGACACGACGCCGGACCTGAAGGACTCAAAGCCAGGATCCAGCTAATCCACACATATCGAATTGGAATTTAGCGTGTTGCTTTGCTGCTGAAACCAAGGCTTCTTCGATAGAAATGGCAAGATGTTGTGATTTTCTAGGAGGACAAAATATTTCTCGTTTAAGCTTCTCTTTCGCCACGGCTTTGTTATTTGAATCTCTGTGGATTGGTATAACTCAAATATACTGCACAATACCATACAACTGAATAAGAAGTCTTTAACAAAGCCGAACTCAACTTCAACTCAAGAGCAAAGCTGAGAGGGAAAGTGAGACTGAACAGTGTCTTGTCAGGTCATGAATTAAGGTACGGTGAGGTTGAAATCATTGCGTGTTTATATCTGCATTTCTTTGTCGATTTGTTGACCTCGTGGCGCTGATAGATTTTGCCATCGGACGGTATTCTTGTTTGAGGTACGTTTCGTAGGTTTTATGCCACATTTCATTTTACTCTCGGTCATAATACATACATGTACCAGCGCAAACACCGTGATCTGTAGGCCAACACTAAAATAATTTTGAGCGTGTTTTTGGCTAAGCCAGAAATAACCCGGAGAAATATACACTCAGCACAGAATAATTTATATTCAACTCTCAAGGTAAACTTAAACAAGAATCCTCTCACGGCCGAGGTTTTGGTTCGAGAAATTAAAGGCTTCCAACAGTTCCCTTTATAGTTATGTAATATAATGAGTAGACTGCAGTTTTGGGAAGGAGGGTAAAAGATTTTAAATATAGATAATCAACAGGCATTTCAGTTAATAAATACCAATATGGACGCGAGCTGCGATAAAGAGCCGCAGTGTAGAATGAACAGTAGAGAAATATAGTGATAGCTCCATCATAGGTGGACAGGATACAACTTATAATATGGGACAAATATAAACATACATACTATTAGTACTCTGAACCTGCAGAACAGCAGACTAAATTGTAAGCGTGCGTTACAAATGAATAAGTAGAGGTCAACTTCTTTAATTTACATACACGAAAAAAACAAAAATATTAAATTACATATATATACTAGGGGGAGCAGAGAATGAATGTCACCGCGCTACCGGCCACTCCTAAGACTGCTAAATTCAGCTAATAATTCTTCCCTTCGGTTATTGCTAAAAGGATTTCAAATGAAAGTGTATTTCATCTTCAATCTCATGTGGCCCGAGTGAAAGCCCAGATGGGCTCTTGTTCGATTTACGAGTGCGACTTTTCACAACTCTACAAGCAAACACATACTCTTGTTACCTTGTTTTTATGTCTCTAGTATTGCTTAGCTGTATTTGAAGATCTCTACTTTCCTTGCGAATGATATCTTTTGAGTGCAAAATGAAATGTCGTACTCGCACTCGAGTCAAACTCACAGCGAAGTAACAGCTGAACTCGGCAGATTGGAGTTTGACCCGCGATCGTAGTTTTGGTAGCAAGACATTCTGGACGTACTGGAGGATGAAAAAAAAGGTTAAGGACATTGCTTTCTCTGATAATAAAAATGCAAAACATATAGAGATACAGATAAGTCGTAACACCTCTGTCAGTGGAGCTTAACCGTGCGAAATTATAATTACGAATGTTCTTGATGCCAGAAGTGGTTGCTTTGTGCTTTGTATTTCCAACCCTGACGAAGCCCGCCGGTCCCTTAGTGCAGCAAATCCCCGGGAAACTTGACTCACGTATCGCGTAGTAGTCCTTTTGAACCACAAGTGTTCTCTTGTAGATATAGAGAAAGTAAAATGTGGACTGCTGAAGGATTATTTGTCGAGTCACTTTCTCCGACATTCCTCTACTCGCCACTCTAGACCGGGATTCGAAGAAATATTCGAACTAAAGTTTCATTTTAAAAGTATATATACAAAAGTTAAGATAAAAGAAAGTTAGTTAAGCATATATACCTATCAATAATTACACGATGGTCCAAACTAGGGATGGATTTCGAAAGATTCGGGAGTCACATAACAACAACAACGATCTTTCTGATTTTCGTAGCCTACGAAAATGATTTGCGCGCGCAAAGCACCATGGGCTCGGACACAGGGTCTTTAATATTATGGAGGGCAAATTACGATCCAGAAAAATCATTATTTTAAGCGCGCGTAGGCGGCGTTTGAAATTTCACATGTGAAATTACAAATTACGCGTGAAATTTCAAGTTGAAATTAAAGATTAGTTTGTCCACTATGGTATTACTAGGGATATTTCTCGCCACGCTACAGCTGCCGTGCCACACGCTAGTAGAGAGCTTAAGCAACGACGACCGGGACGGCAGTGAACTATTTCCTTCGTTCGCCTTTAATTACTGTTCACATCAATATCTTCGAAAAATATGATAAGCATAGAGTTCCATTCACACGAACGAAAAACAGAGTGATTTACTTTCGACCGTTTTCGTTCTCTTGTCAACGTAGAATATGGAGTTTTCACGTTGTGTTTTTGCAGACAACGGTTGAAATGTAGTTGACTGCGTGCATTTTCACGTGAAGTTATTGTATTTTGTCATTAAGTCTATTGTGTCATGCCGTCGTCCTAGACGTTGCCGTCGTCGTTGCTTAAGCTCTCTAGTGTAGTGACGGAGCTGCTGAATGGTTTCCTTCATGTAAACAAAAAAAGTGCCTCAAAATGGAGGAGGAATTACGGTGTTTTCGGTAAATTTCTTTTCGAAAATGTCAGACTGGACAGTAAATGATAGCATTGCTTGAAAAATACCCACGTTTATAATAGCGGAAAATCTAAATTAGTTTTTCTTTTTACTTTTTAATAACGTAAAATCAGTGTTTTATTTCAAACTGTTCGTGATATCGTAGAATATCAAGACAGTGTTATATGTACTATTTCAAAATCCCACGACTGAATTGGAGTGTTTTATCAGGGGTTCCAGATATTGATAAAACTAATAAACTGACCCGAGAGGCGTAGCCTCGATGGTTGTATTGTTTTCGAAATACTTAGGGTGCGTTCGATTGACCGTATTCCGGAATAAGAATACCTATAATGATCACTACAAATCACGTTTACTGGGATTTTTTAGCCACTGTGAATAATAACTGTATCGTGAATATCATATATCAGCAAGCGTTTGGAGCTTACAGTGAAACATATGCCCGAACCAGTGATTTCCAGAGACTATTCCATCTATCCCTATTCCGGAATACGGTCAATCGAATGCACCCTTAGACCCCCTGACAACATCGGCGAAATGTTTCGAATTTTCGGCGTGATCTCTCGACTGGTTGTCGACTTATTATCAAATTTTAGTGATCTCTCGTCTGGTTGTCGACTTTACAATGTAATATTATCGATTGAAACGTTCAGGCTACGTCTTCTATTTTCTTCCATGTGCTTTCCCCTTCACGCGTTGGTTGAAGGTAAGTTTTCGGCACTCTTTATTTACTATGACTTTGTGCTATTTTGCACCAACAACCAGACACAGCTCTTTAAGCAATGTGTCAAGTGTTTGTTCGTAAAGGTTTTTTCAGGTTTATTGACTGTCTGTGGAGATTTTCCAGCCGAATAACGATTTGTGAACCGAAGTGTTTGTTTGGCGTCCATGATCATCGAGTGATTTGTGCAACCAAGGGTCAAATAATTCCCTTCCGGGAACAAATAATGTCTTTAAAATCAAAACTGATTATTGCTTTGAAACTCAGAAGATATTACATTGTTAAATATAGAAATTTAGATAAATATATATATATGCTGAAGTTACTCTTTTAAAGTGTTATTGAGTGCACACAACAAGCCTATGAAAAAGTACCAGTGCTATTAAGGACGGTGCCTACTAATTGGAAACCAATTTGTTTTCTAAAAATCTATATGGATTGTTTGAACCCCCTAAGGAGCTTTTGAAATCAGAAAAAAATTTATGGGGTACCCATACGTTTAAGAGAGATAATTAAGGATGAAAATCGAAAACAGTGCTGACTCAGCAATTTTCTTTGTCCGAGAATCTATTTTTTAATTCGATTAATATTTTGGGTTATCTGGCAAAATATTAGGACAAAAAACGTTAGACATAGCGTTCTTCACAAAGGATGCCAATCAAACCATTTATCTTACAATGATTATCATTTTTTTTACAAATTTTGCTTTGTAAGCCTCATTAGTGACCATGAACACACACATATTTTTTGCCGAAATGGACATCAAGTTTCAATTTTATAAAGACAAAACATATATGTAAACGTTGTTTAGCTTCTATATTATAGATTACAAAAAGAAAAAAATGGGGTATCCACGCGTTTTAAAAAGTTATGTGGACGGTAAGCCTCTTTATCACTAATTTTATTTTCAAAAATTGACATTTTTTACCAAGGCCTCCCTAGTAAGTCTGAAATTTGGTTTCTTTTATTGCATTCTGGGAGATTTTCAAGATGGCGGTGGGGAAAAGAGTCAGTCCCGTCTTTCGACTTTCTTCATTGAAAATCAAACCTGTTGCTGCTTCCTTTGTGCTCAAACCCCATACAGTCCTTCCTTCTTCATTCTTCTTTGGATTTCCAAGAGGTTTACCCGTTTTCACAAAGCTTATTTGACCGTATTCACACATTGTTTATACTCGGCCGAGTCCATGTTTGGAGAAACTGACGAAACTCGGAAGCATCGACAGGCCTAAAGCACAAGGCGCTGGGCGAAAAGACAACAGTGATTCATGGCAGTCCAAACAACCTTCATTCAATTGGTCGGGTAAATCTCCTAAATCTACGATTCTTCGACCATCTCCCCACGATAAATCATTGAAATGGTCGGCTGTTTTAATACCATTTCAGCTGAAAAATGTCTTTCGTGGCCGTGTAGTGGAATTTAAAGATTTCCCAAATCGTTCATTTCTCAAGCATATTTTTCGACCGTATTTTAAAATCCTTCATCTTTCTGTCTGTAAAATTACACAATGAACACAGCTTTTTCAAAATAGTTCTGCAAATGGCCTGTCTCGCAAGATGCGCAGAACGGCGTGCGCGCTGACAATAGTAGGCACCGTCCTTAAATAGCAATAATTAAACAATAGAAAACAAAGCAAATTACAATATTTAGTTCTTTTTAGTTATATTAATTTTTCTTGGGTTTCTTGTCTGCACTCTATTTAACATAAGGAAAACTATGATTACTAATACTTTAAAATTAAAACTCAATACAGTGCTATATTAGATAACATATTATCATTAGTATTTTTTTAATTCATGAATGATTTACATTTTGTAAACCTTTGATAATATTTAAAATATTGTTACAGTTTCAGCTCATTTATAGACTTACTATTTTTGTATGTTGAAGTAGCTAGTATCATTAATGTTCCCTAACTCCTTGGTTAAGTTACTGCTGCTAAATGTATACCCCACAAGCTATCACATCTCAGATATCACCGAAAAATACGAATTTCCAAATATTGTACATAATGTTTTAATAATTCAGTTGGAACTATGAATTTTCATGGCAGCATTTGAATTCTCTCTATTTAACTTACAGCTGGTTTTCACTACCAACAAAGGCAGGGTTAACTACCTGTATCCTCCCATACGCGTCATGCTGATGTCACTAGTGAAAACTGTATGAATGGATGAATGAATGAATGCTGTATGAAGGTTAAATGAAAAAGGGAGAGACATTCTCACTCAGATTTCTCCACTAAAATAATGGTTACCAATACTACTGAAAATAACTTGCAAGCCGAGATGGTCTACTGAATTTCTGAATCATGTATCACAGAAACGATTCCCTATATTTTACACAGGTTGCATGAAGTCTAGTAACACAGGAAGACTAATTCTTTATATTGATTTTCAATTTTCTTTTTACAGCAGTAGCCACATGCAGTCGTTGACTGCCTATTTTTAATTACATGTACTTATTTTATTATAAAATACATAATACTCTCTAAAGGTTATAAAAAAACGAATGAAATTATGCGAATAAAGTTGTTGTTGTTGTTGAGGTTCGAACTCCAGTGGAGGTAGTGTTATTAGCTAAACCTATAAATGCTATTTCCACCTCCAATCCATGCATCTCCAATCAATTGTCGGTCTTTCTTTCTTTCTATCCAGCATCCATAGCAACGCCTTTCCCATGGAGATGACGAGCTCAATTCATTCGTTAATGAAGTATTATATCAGCACGTGACTGTATTATATCAGCACGTGACTGTATTATATCAGCACGTGCCTGTATTATATGAGCACGTGACTGTTTCCACTCGCAAAATGCCTTTTATTGATATATATAACAAATCACGTATTCGACAAAGTCTTAGCAATAAATGTTGCATTGCATGCTTGAAAAATACCTACTTTTTAACAACGTAAATGTGATATCGTAGCCGGGATATCAAGACAGGGTTATATATACAATTCTCAATCCCGTTTCTGATAGACATTGTCTAACGATCCGTCTGTTTGGAAACAGTATAAAAAGGCTAGGAACGATGCTAATAATCCTATCAAAACAGCTAGGCGTAAGTTCTTCACTTAAAGTCTAGAGACCATTGTAAAAGGTCAAAGAAAAACTTGGAAACTTATCAACGAGCTTCAAAATCGCCAAAGCAAACAAACTGCCGTCGCTCATTTCAGAAAATAGAAATTTCAAATGTTATCAAATTAATAAGTAAAATCGATGTAAAGAAAGCAACGGGCTTAGATAAAATCCCGTCAAAGCTCCTAAAAATGGCTGGAGATGTCATTGCTCCCTCTTTAACAATAATTTTCAACAAATCAATATCAGTTGGCATTTGTCTTGGTGAATGGAAAGTAGCTAGCGTCTCACCAGTTTTTAAAAAGGGCACAAAATCGGGTAATAAGTTCATGTCCTAGATACACCAATATGTTACTGACGTTCTATGACCGAAACATAATAGAACGTAATTAACCTATTGTTGTATCTAGGACATGAACTTATTACCCAAAATCGGACCTAAACAACAACCTCCCCATATCAGTAATTTCTTTAGTTACAAAAATATTCGAATAACTTATACACGAACAGTTATATCACTTCACAGCACTCATATGCAATGCTTGAGGCTGCAAATGAATGGTGTGTTAACATATGGATAAGGGTTTTCTCAATGGTGTAATTTGTATCGACCTAAAGAAAGCCCTTGATGCGATTAACCATAAAATCGTTTTTGGTGTGCCTCAGGTCAATCCTTAGCCCCCTCCTGTTCGTACTGCATGTGAATGATTTGCCAGGAGTGGCTCACCAGTATACTGTTGTATGCTCATGATACAGTCCTGTTCTGCAGCTGCGATCGAAGAACTGAATGTAACTTGTTTTTGAACGTCTCGAAAACTGAAGCTGTTATTTGGAACCTGTCCACGTTAAGTATGTTAAGTATCAAGAGCCGGTAAGAGGGTTGGAATGTTAGGTCGTATTAGAAACAATATAATATCACATTGTGCAAACATTATATATACATCTTTCATTCGTCCTATTATGGACAACTGTGACACTGTTTCCTCTCTCGAGAAACTACAAACGCGCGCGGCAAGAATAGTAACACAAATGGACGATAGTGACAGAGCCTTGGACAACTAAGGTGGACTACTCTTCAATGTAGGCGCGATAATCATGTATTTAAACTCGTTAAGGAATGTATTGATAATCGCTGCCCGCAGTTTTGAAGAATTATTTTAGTTTTAATGGGAACGTCACTGGCCGTTAACTAGACAAAGTAATCATCTACATTTATCTAAGGTGTGCACTGAAGTTGCTAAACGCTCTTTATTATAACGGATGCGTCATTTTTAATAGATTGAAATCACAATAGTTTTACAGTCGATTGGTAGTTTTAATTATTGTTAGTTTTCTATGTCAATCAATTTTATCTGTAAATAGTTTTAACTTTTTTAAATAATAGTTATAATAGTTATTAATAGTTTAATTGTTATAATTTAATTGCCAGGGCTCCTATTGATATCAGTCACAGTTCGTAACTGAAGGGACTACCCTGCTTAAATAAAGGTTCATTCATTCATTCATATCTCGGAGAAGTCAGCGATGTAGTGTCAATGGCCGTATATCTACCTCTAGTCCAATAACTTGTGGTGTTCTACAACCTCATTAATTGGCCCATTACTTTTCCTCATGTGCATAAACGATCTACCAAATAATAATAATTATATGTTTTTATGGCGCATTTAAAAAATCTCAATGCGTTTACCGTTTCGATCGTTCCAGTGATCAAACGTGCAGCAATGTTTTGAAGTCGTAGTTTGTCTTTCTCGTATTTTGGCAACCCATATAAGAGACTATTAAAGTAGTCCAGGCGGGATATAACAAAAGCATTCACTAATCGCTTGAGATCATCATATGGAAGATATATTGCGAATGCGCCCAATAGATCTAATAGCCAGAGTTGCCTTTTTGCATGTTTCATTGATGTGTTTAGTACTTAAAGGTCAGGTTAACAAATGAAAAAACTGTTGCATAAAGTCTGGTGTTTCTTAAAGCAGGATGTAAAGTGGATTACCTCAGTTTTTCCAGGATTACATAGAAGCATGTTTTGAGTGTTCCATCGGATGACAGCTTTTGCACATTCACGGAAAGTGTTTAGCGCAGTAGATGGAGTTTTAGGATTTACAGTAATGTACAACTGTATCGTCAACATAGAACATACAACTTAAATTATGGGAGTTTATGATCACGTTTTGAAGTGGTGCTATATAGAGAGTAAACAGTGGAGGACCGAGTATGGAACCTTTGGGACGCCATACACGAGGTGAAGATATATAATCACCGATAAGAACTCTCTTAGAGCGGCCCCGAAGATAGGATGCAAATCACTCCAGCACTGTTCCAGCAAATTCAAAATAGTGATAGTCTCCGTAACAGTACGTCATGGTCAAGTGTGTCAAAGGCAGCCGAGAGATCTAGGAGAACTTAGATAAAACACATTATCGGATTAACACGGTATCAGATCGTTTTCAGTCGATAATGAAGGATCAAAACGATTACAGAAGCTGTAAACGATTACAGCTTTCATGTCCTTAGGATACGTTGTTTTTACCTACAAAGAAATGTATATATCGTGGTCATGACCTCTCTGATGCATTGATTTCTCTCTAACCGAATTATTCAAACGGAGAAATGTTTGTTGACCCAAATAATTAAACCCAAAATATAAAAACAAAGTGCAAAACTAGTTGTTCCAAATTGGAAGTGACATACAGCTGCCGACCGGCGTTGACCACGAAACACCATTTCGTCGTAAATAGAACGGCAGGCCTACTCCGGGTCTTAAAGTCGCTTAAAGTCTCCTTAAATCGCATTAAGTAGGCCTGAAAGCGACGGTAAAGTAAGTAAGCCATGGGCTTTTATCGCACGGCGGCCATGTTGAGTCCCAGGAGAATAAAAAACCTTTGTTTCGTCCGGTAAACTCGTTTTGAAACCAACCAGTGCGAGGCTACCGGGGCCAAAACTATTGTTTTATCCAAGATGGCCGAACTGCGATAACAGCCCATAAGGATGGTTTGAAAAATGATCACCGTAGACAGCCACGAGACTGCACTTTTTATGCACAGCTACTGATAATTAATTATACAGTGGTAGTATGTATAAATTAAATTGTGTGGTCTTTGCATTTGAGTGCTGTCACGAATTAATAGCGAGAAGTTACAGGGGAATAGATATAGTATGTACTCGTGGCTTTTGTCACGCAAACAATTCAGAATATATGTGTGAATATAAGTGTGAAAAGTGTACCGGAAATACAATACAGTCAGTCAGCCCGACTCCAATGAAACCACCGACATAGAAGCTATTCATAAATGCAAATAGCTTCAACAAACAATGATTCACCTTTCAAATTTATTTTTATATAGGAACGTCTAGAGAACTTGTACTCAAAGTTTGAAACTTGGAAAATGGCTTTTAGTGTCGCGCACATGTCGTGTAGCTGTTGGCTTAGTTGACGCCACGAAAAGACCGCTAAACAAAGGATCGCTTATAGCTAAAATAATCAGCCTTCCCGTAGGAATTGCGACTGTAAGTATTTAGTACTTTTACCTTCCGAAGCTGAAAAAAAAAACAGGAAAAATGTAATTTGATTGCAGTAGCACTTTAAGATACATGTATATGTATGATTTTGCTCAGTTTTATCGCAAATTTCAAGCGGTTGAATACAATCAACTGAACTAAAGAATATTGAACGGAGAGGGGGAGGGGAGGGGAGAAATCGGAATGCAGGTGTTCCGTGAGGTTTTGACAACATACAATCGTGTTACGATTTTCAGATTCTTTGAAGAGCATCCGGCCTACAAAAACCTATTCCCTGAGTTTCGCAATTTGAATAGTGAAGGCCTTGAACAGAACAAAGCGCTGTATGGACACGCGAGAAGGGTGATGAAGGCCATCGAGAACGCAGTCACTGCGATGGAGGACGTAGAGACATTTGCGGCTTATTTAGAGGAGTTGGGACGAAGGCACCAGAAAAGAGCTCTAAAACCAATCTATTTAGATGTAAGTAGACAGTGATCAATGTACTGTTCTTGACCATATTCAGTAATTTATATGTATATCATAATGACCGCTGCCTTCTTAATTTACAAAACTTAATTAGACAAACTAAAACTCAATACCGATCCAATATTTGTTGGATCATGTTGAAGGTTTGCACGTTACGCCATCTTGATGTACAGTTAACAATAGATTCTTCGTTAGCTTCTTTTGTTCTGTACACCAACATGGCCGCCATGATTGAGTGCAAACCATCTATAGACCGATTTAACTTGTACATTTGTTGTCCCAAATCAGGTCACCTGACGTTTCCCTTGAGTAATGTTTTCTTGTTTTTCTGTATCCCAAGAGGAAATGTACACATTTCTCCAACTGGAAAACAAAGCACTGAATCCTCTGGATAGTCTAGGAGAGCTGTCACATGATCTGAATTGGGATAACAAATGTACAAGTTAAATCGGTCAAATGAATACCATGTCAAACAGTTACAATACATCAACACATGCTACTGCTTTAATGAATGTCGTGGTATTTTTTGTGTGTAATCGATGAAACCTTTTGGATAATAAAATAAAATAGTAATTCTTAAAGACCATAACCCCACTCAGGTATATTAAGACATGGGTCAAGAACGTCTACTTTCATTTGGTTGTACCCGATAACATTGAGTTCACTATATATCTCATGTAGAGTCCACATTTTAACGTTCTGGCAAAGATAGTTGCCATGGCAACGGAACCTGTAATCTTTGATCTCATTTTCAAGAAAATTTGACACAGGGCTTCGGGAGGAAAGTAGAGCGCACAAAGGTCAGAGTTGAAACCGGTGGAACTAATGCAGTTTACCATGTAATTTTTCAGTCCAACTAGATATCGTGGAAAAGTATGTTAAATTCGTTGAAATTTTGAGGATACCAAATTTCACATTTACCTTAATTGGCCTTCCTCTTCAGAATGTCCAACTTTTCTACATGTAGTACCAAGAAAGTATGCACTAACTCAAATACAGTAAAATACCCGCCATCTTAAAATAGTGTACCTTCCTCCCAGACGCTTTTTCAAATTTCCTTAAATTAAAGTTCAAAGGTCACATTACACGTTTCTATGGAAACTGTCACGAGAAAGTGTTAGCCTTGTGACTTTATCGAATCTGTTAGTGTCATGAAAACAGCTTACAAGCGTGAAGAGACAGACCACCCCTCTTGATTTGTGGCGGCCATTTTGGTAAAGATTGAAACCTATAGGCGTTGATGTACCTGAGCATCGCAACATTAGAATTTAATTAGAAGACGTAAAAAAAAGTGAAAGCCACTCCAATTGGCCACTTTCGATGTATGCTTCAGTTGTCATGCACAAATATTTCAGTATGAGGCTGCGTGGTAAATTAAATTTATTCTATTCTACGAAAGAATAATACATTTAATTTGTCTCTGAGACAACTGAAACATATGTCGAAAATTGGCTACTGGTCACTACAGAAACGGTGAAAGCACTGGGTTCTAGAAGTATGCTCAGTGCATCATGGGTATCGATTTAGAACTGCATACATATATATCATCAGTATTCCTGGTAAGGGATTTTCAGGAACGATATACAAGTAATGATAACACAAATATATAGATATACTTACAATCAATTAATTATGACAATAATCACATTAATAATATCTAAGATATAAACTATAAACATAAACTCATGAAATCGGTTTTCTTTAATGACTAATAAGTCACTGTCATCGTTTAATAATTGCTGCGAGCGCAGCGAGCAGCAACCTATTTCGAACGTCTTTGATGTGCCGATACCGAAGTTCATATGAATTCTTTTGGGTTCCTCGACCTACATTGTGCCTCGTTATCATTTGATCGGAGCAGAGAACTGGTAACTACAATCCGTGCTTTGTCATTCGCTATTATCGCACTTCGGCCATCTTGGATTGAAAGCGAGGCTACCGGGTTGTCGGTTAATACGTGTAGAGGTTACTATTTGCTCTGTTGTTGGTCGCGAGTTTGGATGAAAAAGCTACTTCATCTCCACTTCTGTAATTCCAATTGTACAAATAATAGCCAGAAAAGAAGATCTAAGGATTCTTTTCACATATTTGCCTCCAATGAACAGCTGAGAAAGCGATGGAATTTGAAAATACGCGGATATGTCGGCCCACTCTCCAGGCTTCAATAAATATCCAGAGTGAGTACAAAAACAGCGGAGCAACTACAGAATGCAGGGCCATTTGGTTCATTAATACTTCATTTTCTCAAATTTTCATACAAACCTTCTAAAAACCTAACCCTGAAATAATAAAAAACCCTAACCATTTTCAACCAAAATCATTCATAGAACGAGTCTAAATACACCTTAACCAAAACAGCTGATTATAAATACTTCTTCGCTTAAATAAGTGTGACAGGTTCCCTCAGACTCACAGATAGCACAAGTCCATTTTCTACAGGTAAAATCAAAAGAGAGATTATTTAATGCAGAATGCCCTGCCCGTTTCGTTAATAACATTAACGTGTCTGTTAAATATAGATTGTTGATTTAGTTTGGAATGATTTAGAACATTGATTGACAGTTTGATTAGGAAAAGGCTTGTATAATCGAATTTCCGTTTAGTCAGAGAATCAGTTTTGAGAAAGGACATGAAAAGCCAAGCACGCTAACCAGTACCGCTAACCAGTGAGTCAACCAGGAATAATCATTTATGACCCGCTACAGAAGTAAGTAATTATGAGTATACTGTGTGATCAATCGAAGTTAGTATGTTAGAGTCAAATAACCGCTGAATTCATGTATGTTACGAAATAAGAAATGTTCTGCTTGAATTTGTATTTCAGATCGAAAAGCTGAGTATTAAAACAAACATTTAATATTATACGCGTGTATACGGTTCGTGGTGGTCTGATTATGTGTGGCGTAAAGTTTCAAAGGAATTACTGAGGAATCACTGCCACTTCAAATAATCACTTGAAAACCTGTGAAAAATCGTTCATAATTTATAGCTCGATATCGGGTGTACTCGTTCTTTTGGGTTGGAAATGGTTAGGGTTTTTTGAAAATTTTGGGTTAGGTTTTTAGAAGGTTTGTATGAGGATTTCAGAAAATGCATTATTAATGAACCAAAAGGGTTCACTTGCATGGATGGCTGATAACATTGCATTGGTACTGTAACTATATCATATATACATAATGGCTCCTGATACATATATCATTAGATATGTATAGTGTATGCTTGTACGTAATTGAAATGATGATAATGACAGTAACTGACTTGCAATGTTGGGCCATTATCAACAAATGGCTACTCGGAAATTGACCAAAATTACCCTTAGAGAAAAGGAGATATGGGTCATTTGACAATGTACAATGATGATAGTGACAATGGAAATGTTACTAGTGATGATATTAATGCATAACAATATTAGATGTAGATGACAGTGCTAATAATGGCAATAAAAAATGCAACAATGACTACCTATTTTTTTTTATCACCTAACTTTAGTTTTCAAACTTTGTACAATTATTTTAATTTCCATAATTTATAATTGAAGTGAATATTAATAACTCTATTAATATGAATCTAGATGTTCAGAATCAGCTGATCAGGTTGGAGTCTGGCAGTACCTATTTTATAAACCAACTATATTGTGCTTAAGGGGAGGAGCCATACTAGCAATATACCATCCAGCTTTTGTATCACTATTAATATTATTTTTCAATCATGTAAATAAATTGTAATATATTAAAATATATTGTAAATTTTTTTATTATGTTAATAAATACTGCCAGACCCTAACACTGTCTGTTTTGGTATATTACAACATTTTGTACAATTATATACTTCTGCCATAATCATTGCATGCAACTATGATATTATTTTAGAACCTACATGTAGCTAGCTGGATGGGTACTCGAGCATCATTTACATCCTTTTTATCAATTTATTATAGCTAATATTATTTCTTTTCCAAACCAAGCCACAGAAATTATGGAGGATAGCTTGATTTCAATTTATTCGTAGATACAGCAGATTTTTTAACCTGTATAATAAAATCGAATAGACCTAGCAGTCGGGTTACTGGTAAGTAAAATCAGTCTAAACTCCAAAATATTATTATTATAAGTAATATTTTTAGCATGGCGTAAGGGAAATTAGTTATCAAATTTCCCCCAAGAGCCGAGGGAGGATTTATGGCCGAGGGGGATTTGGGAGAATTTGCATGAATCCTCCCAAGGCTCGAGAGGAAATTTAATCACTAGCTAATTTCCTGAAATGTCATGCTATCACTTTGTAAAACTATTATCACCGACCAATGAAACTAATCTCAGAGAACTTTAGTTTGTATCTGCCTAAACTAAAGATGCCATAGTTGAGTTTAGCCTCCTCTGCAGGCAACTCCTAATTATAATTGAAAAAAAAACGAGAAAAAAATTGTGAAACCGGGCTTCCTGTGGTAAGAGAGGGATGAGCAAATATTAGAGTTGCCTGTGGAGGAGGCTAAGTTGAGTTTTTTTTTTAAAACATTTTGCTATTATGCTTGATTCAGCACCATTGGCTGAACTCGATCCTACATGGCTTCCCTTGGGGATAAGTGTGTTGTTTTTGTGAAGAATAAATAAAAGGTCAAGTAAAATGTAAAAATAAAATGTAATATGTGGCTGACTAAATACTCGAGGAGCATGCATGCATGGAGTTTAATCATGTCATTTTTGTGGTTTTAAGTATAATTATCTCATGTATGGAAGAAGTGTGTTTAACCATAGTTAATAGAGTGGAATGGTTAGGAAACCCAGCGACCTTCTTTGTTATAGGTCTTTGTTAGCTTTTTTCAACCTTGAACGTGCACAAAAGACAATAGAAATTCCAATGTGTTAATCATTCAGCCAATAGAAACGCGTGAGTTCAGTCGTTGAGGGAACGCTAATGAACTATAACCGTGCACAATCTTTTGTCTTACCCCTTCCAACATAAATCGCAGCGCCTTTGTTAGCCCCTTTGAAGTTTGCCGGGTTTCCTAACCATTCCACTCTATTAACTATGGTTTAACAAATGAAGAGAACATCTTTCTTGAGCCATAAAATAGGTAGGGCTGATAGGCATTGCACCCTGCTAGGGACTAATTTTCATTCTTGCATGTCAACGAGGGAAAATTAGAACAAGTATGCATGCTTATGCGGGAATTTAGAGTTTAAATGTCCCTGAACAAACAAAGAAAAACTGAGGTGATCATGGTATTTACTAAGAAAATTGCACATGAAAATCCCAGATTAACTGGAAAGTCTCTTAGCGACAAATAGCAGGAAGTGCCTGTTTCTATGTATAAGTTCCTAAAAAACCTAATAAATAAACCTTCATTTCATACCAGAAATTTTACACTGATAAATATAATTTCATAACACCCATGACCATTCTAATAAAACCTCCCAAAATATTTCACTTTGATTCAGTACAAATACATGATATATTTATTAATTATTCACACATTAAAATTTTCGTACAAATGGTCGACACTTTTTCAAAATTAGTGCCAATTTATTATTGTCTTATTCGTAAAATGAAAAATAACGATCAACGTCGCATCTAAATGAAAATAGTACCATGTACACGTGCATTAAGAATTATCAAAATATAATAATAATAGAGTGGTGGCTCTATCCGGCGCTTTCTGAGCTGTTTATTGGAATCAAATATGTGAAAAGAATCCCTAGATCTTCTTTTCTAGCTATTATTTGTACAATTGGAATTACAGAAGTGGACTGAAGTAGCTTTTTCATCCAAACTCGCGACCAACAGAGCAAATTGTAAACTCTACGTAACCGACAACCCGAAGTGCGATAATAGCGAATTGCCATTGGCCTTTCGCCATTTTGAATAGCCGAATGAGACCTCAACTATACCCACAATAATCCCCGCTTCTATCGCTTTAGGTAAGTAGGATATTGCACAAAAAGTTATTGAAACATTCTATCAAAACATTAGGATGCTGTTTACTGTTTTGGGTTGTGAAAGAAAACCCTGTTTCCTCGGTGAATGCGGCTTGTATCCGAGCAGAGTTTCTGTGTTTGATTCTTTTCTCACCAGAGTAACAGACGATACGATCAGATGTTTTCCCGGTGCTGTGGGAAGGCTAGAAGGATTAAAGCCCTGTCTGACGGCCGTTCCTTGCTTTAACGAACTGAAGAACAGCTGCTTGACCCATTGGCCAGTAACAAAACGAGCAGGGAACTGGGACCGAGTTTATCAGAATTACTCTAATTCTAAAATGAAGTTCATCACATGATAGAGCATGTTGAAATTAGCATGTGTGCCAAGTTTGACGTGATTCAAGTGAATCTTGTCTGAATTTTAAGCAATTGAAATTTCTTTGTCCCTCCAAAATTTTACAATGAATGTATGGTTTGGAGGGACAACGTTAAAAAATAAGAGAGTTTGTATGGGCAAATTGACATATTTGATGCCTTCTAGCATTCTCAAGCATGTTAAGGCCTGGTTCATTTAACGGAAAATAGATGTACGTTAAAAAATTTTTCTGACAGAAATAACAGTTTAAACAAAAACTAATTACACCATAATACTAATATCAACTTCCTTAAATTCGTTAAAGTGGATGGCTGTCGTATCACGTAATCGATGACGTCATAATTATATAAAATTATATAAAATGAATATAAAGTAACCCTGCTAAAACATTACTCCTCCCGCAGTGTTTCAGACTACGCTTAGAAAACATGACCATCATGTAAAGATAAGGAGATATTAAGGGTACAAAATGTCACGTGACCTATTTTGCATATGTTTGCCTTAATTACTCGTTAACGAAACATTGTAGTCATCTTTTCTAAGTTGATTTAGGTAAAAGGCGTCAACCTTAACTAAACATATCCACTCATCATCCTAGCTGTTTTAAACTCGGAGCCGCGTTTTTGATTTACTGATTTCGTGTTCTAAGTCACGTGACAGACCACGTGACACGTTTTACTACACACAAATCACTTAAGGTTGTCAAGAATGGCGATACCTATTATCGTGAGAAACTTGGCGTAGTTACCATACTCGGCTGTGCTGAAATAAGGAAAACAGTTTTTACCCGAAATTTAACCCCTGAACCAGGCCTTAACATGCTTGAGTTGTCAATATTGAGGCAAAGTTCACCAAACTTTTCAGACTAGCTAAGTTTGATCCGTTCTTTTGGAAAATACTGCTCACTTTGACTAGTTATTAATTGAATTAGTTTTACTGACTCGGTTCCAGTCCCCAGCTCGTTTTGTTACCGGCTAATTGTGTTTACGCATTTAATGCAAATGATCAAACTGAAACAATCACAGATGAACTGGGTCGTCGCACAGTCGTGACTGTCGATCTTCACACGCTGTGACGTCCTCTGTACATATATGTACCCCTAAAGGAAGCAAACGTTCCTATATATCATCCCTGAAAGTCACTGATTGTAATAATTTGCAAGCCTTTACCTTGCTCTTAAAGTCACTGAAAGTCAACATTTAATTACTTTACATACCTCCTTAAAGTCACTGAAAGTCAACATTTAATTACTATACATACCTCCTTAAAGTCACTGAAAGTCAACATTTAATTACTTTACATACCTCCTTAAAGTTACTGAAAGTCAACATTTAATTACTTTACATACCTCCTTAAAGTCACTGAAAGTCAACATTTAATTACTTTACATACCTCCTTGAAGTCACTGAAAGTCTATATTTAATTACTTTACATACCTCCTTAAAGTTACTGAAAGTCGACATTTAATTACTATACATACCTCCTTAAAGTCACTGAAAGCTAATATTTAATTACTTTACATACCTCCTTAAAGTCACTGAAAGTTAACCTTTATGAACCTTTAAGTGTTCCTTAACACAGCATTTTGTTGCCTTTAAGAACTCATGTAAAGGTCATTAAATATGAACTTTAAAGATTCTTAAAGTTACAGTAAAGGACACGAAATCTCACATTTCAGTCGCCTTTCGGTACCTTTCAAACTACCTTAAATATACATTTTCGCTTAGTGATATATGGCAACAAACAAATGGAAAAATTTAACCTATTTGTTTTATATAACAATTGCCAAGCTTTTTTAATGAGAGAAACACTGACAAAAAAAATGAATGCGCGCTGTCGACGATAGCGATCCCTCACTACATTTCAATGTACTGCTGCGATCTACACTATTCAATGTACCACGGACGTTCAGCGGATCATAACTTAAGAAGTCAAATACATTATCAATACTTTTTGAGATAACCTCGGAAATTGTTGTCTCCCCTACATGAAGTATGGATGGCAGATTGAGGCAATTTATTTACTTGTGCACTAATATCACACGGCTCTAGCTAGGAGTCAGATTATTAAACTACAATTTCATATACTCTACTGCTTCCAGGACTTACTTTTGTTATAGAAACCTCAGTCTTAGGACTACAAACAGATCTCTATGTATCCTGAGAGAAGAAGTGACAGAATACTGTAGTTTCTCTAAAACGACAACTGCGATACCATCTCCCTCGAACAACGAACTTCCGTTTTTGTAAGGTTTTGAGTTGGTGAAGCTTAATTTTAAAAGTTCACAAATGTTTTGAATACGCCCCCTCACAATTCCTTCCGCCATTGTCATGTCATTCTGTACTATTTTCTATCTTTCTTTTTTTCTTCTTCAGCACATGCAGGATGCATTCATATTCTCTATACGTCAAATTTTGTCATCCCAATGGACGAGCGACACTTCCGATGCCTGGAACAAGTTGTTTCGTTATGTTGCTGATACAATGCTTCGTGGTTGCGGGTGCTGATGGGTACCCAGAATGCTAATCGGACTGCTATTTGACGGCCACAATAAAGCACTTAAATTAATCCTACAACGTTATTAATGGAACAAGAACCTCAATGGCAGCAATGCATTGCCGGTAAACAGCACGGCTCGCCGCAGTGACTTAATGTTCTTAAGTTTATATAAACAAACCACAATTTGATTAGAGCTCAACGTTACAGTTGTAAGCCATGCGGGATCAATGCCGGTTTCTGGGAAGCCCCCACCCCACCCCTCCCCCACACCCCACCCTAACCTTCAATGGTTAATCATTAATAAAACGATGCACATCCAAGGGAGGGGTGGGTGAGTAGTTTCCCAGAAACCGGGATTGAGCCGAAATGTGTAACCCACCATACTTTTATTAAAGTGCTAATCCAGATCACGGTACTGAGCTTGGTATATCTGGAGCATAAGTACTCTGTGTAGGCTCCTCTCCACGGACCTCGTTATCGCTTCAACATTTTCCACAGTAAAAGTTTTCAATTCACTGGGGAAAAACAATTACCACAGAAAAACAAATCATGGAAATTCGGACTTCATGGAAGTAATCATGGAAATTCCAATTTACAGCATTTGCCATGGTTATTCCATGTGTTCATAATAAACCATATTATGGAAATTGGTTGGGTTTTTTCCAGTGACTGCATGGGGGTACGTCGCGCCACCATTCTACTTGTCATTATTCTTAGACTCTTCCATGACTTTTTCGAACAAACCAAACTACATCCATAATGCATCAGAGCTAATCATATGTGAAACTGTATTTAATAATAATAATAATAATAATAATAATGTCTTTAATGAATCACCGATAAAATACATATCGTGTGTTACAGCTATAAGTAATAAAGCATAAATATACAACTCTCATTTATAACATGACCATGTTAAATCAAGCGATGTGATTGGCTAATGGCCATTAACTATTTGCCCATTGGTTGCACGTTCACCTGTCCAATGTTTATTCACGGTCGCACATAATTAATTTTTCAGTTTTTCCTTTCCGTTTCTTTTTTCACGACAATCATTTTACAGATTAACTGGAGGAAAGCTCTGATGTTTTGAACATTTTTGAGCTTCATATTTTCTGGGCTATCAAGCATCAGCAAAGCATAGTTAATAGAGGTGAATGGCTAGGAAACCCGGCAAACTTATATAAGACCTATAACAAAGAAGGTCGCTTGGTTTTATATTGGAAGGAGATAAGACAAAAGATTGTACACGGTCATAGTTCATTAGCGTCCAGTGAACGACTGAACCCACACGTTTCTATTGGCTGACTGATTAACATATTATAATTTCTATTGTGTTTTGTGCACGGTTACGGTTTAAAAAAAGCGAACAAAGACAGGTCGCTGGGTTCCATAACCATTCCACTCTATTAAAGTGCATATAAGCCCTAGCCAGTTATCTTTGATATCGATTGTACATGAAGTGGATAGTCCAACGGTAGAATATTTCTTGATTTGGGTGTTGCACCTACGAGATATAAAGGTTTAGATTTCCAATATGCTAATGATGTGATGTCATCACCGACATCACTTATTATACAAAAGCATGCTGGTAGAGATAAATTACCTATTTTTAAATTCTAAGTTATATTTGAAGCTTATCAAAGTCATTTTACCAAAACAAAAATCTAAATTAGAAAATAGCTTAATTCACAAGCACAAAGAAGTTCTGCAAATGTCGGTGATGACATCATCATTAGCATATTGGAAATATAAACCTTTATATCTCGTAGACGCAACACCCAAATCAAGAAATATTCTACCGTTGGACTATCCACTTCATGTACAATCGATATCAAAGATAACTGGCTAGGGCTTATATGCACTTTAACTATGAGCAAAGGAAAGAGATGAGATGGTTTGCTAATCTGTCCTAACAAGATTTAGATGTAATAAGATTTTGGATGAAAGAGTCGGAAAAGACAACAAGACTACTAACTTCTCAGTCTCAACATAGTGACGCTCCTTAGACTGGAAGGTCGATGGAAAGAGAGTCCAGTAGATATCGCATGCGCATGTCAGAAATGTAACCAGGCCACACCATAAAAAATTGGTGTGGCCTGGCTACATAGCTCATTATCATGGCGGTGAACCCAGAGTGCGAGTGGAGTGAATTGTATCAATGTTTATTATGCCTTGAAACAGTGCAATTATAAATGTGTACCAAAGTTTGAACAAGTAGAAGCATTATTTAATCTATGCAAAGGGAAATATCGCTTTGTCAACTTCAACACCAGCAAGTCGCTGGTTTGTACTTTATTTCCTTTCGTATGTGATTCTTTAAGATCTTCACCACAACAGACTTGTAATTCGTGTATTATAATTTTGATTTCTCCACTCGCATCTGCGATAGATGATCAAACGTCTAAACTAAAGGAGCACGGGGTAACATCAGTGAAGCTGACTGATCTCAGTGAAAACGAAATGCGTGGACTTGTTGAACCTTCGATCTAAGTGTAATACAAATTGTTAATTCAGGGTTCTGGCAACGGGCCTGATATATCCAGTTTCCCTTTTGTTTCAGACTATAAACAACGTTAATATGTATATTAATTCTTAATAATAATATAACTAGCCATGCTTTTTCGTATAAATTCGTTAATTGTACTCGTATTTTGTTAAGTTAGAGAATTTCTACATAGGGTTAACCTCTCGACTCTTTCATGATGCCTTTTCTAGTTTATCTGTACGTTCTTGCTTAGCTGATCTTTCTCTTACTGTACCGCATAATGTTATATACTAAATTCGCATCTTGAATAAACCATGTATGTATGTAAGCACGTACATTTTCGCATTAAAATGAAAATTGTTACTGAATTTTTGTCCAGTTCTTCATTGGAGTTATTGTCGTCGTTTTTTGGAATACCATGCAGGAACACTTCAATGTTCTAACATGTCCTTTAATTTGTGCTGTTGAGCCTGCAGTAGCAATTTACCAGCGGTCACACCAGTGTTGGTCTGTGTATAATTCTAGTAAAATGGAGGATTCAAACCTTGTTATTTAACATGCTGCTTTGGTCCATTGTTACATACCATTGCCCCTATTGATAGCAGATTAACGGCATTGTTTCACTGAACATTCGTTCAGTGAATTTCACACATCTCCCTGGGCACTTCAATTTCGACATTCCAGAGGACCTACCAGCCTCGTTGACATGCAAGTCACCAGGACGTATGCATAGGGTCTATTCTGCTTTGGATAATAAAGGAGTTAGTAAAGCGCTTCGTCTTTACACGAGGAATTACAAAGCCCTACGTTCTGATTTTAAAATGTCAAATGTCCGGGTTCACAATTATCAATAGTTCCAAACAACGTTCGTCCAAATAGGCTCACCAGCTGAATTTCTTCTTTGGCGCCTTTCATTTCTCCAACCCCCCAATAGGCAGCAAGCGTACAATATTTCGTCCACTTACGAATTCTCCCGTAACTTTCTGTCCACTGACTTCTCCTCGTGTCTCCTTGTGGCCCCTCGTACCACTTTCTTCTTTCTTGGCACTTCCAAGTTCACCAGCTTTAGTTAAGCTTTCTTCTACGTTTCGCCGTGCTGCATGTACACGTACACACTAGTTACGGCTCTCCCGTTCGGGTGCTAAGGGTTATCTCAGCAAGACTACCAGAACTATTTACTGAGGGATTTCATTAATGTTTTTTAGCCGATCGCTTCTTATTGTGAACCAATACAGGTTATTTGAATCATATTTCGTTTATGTCCCACGCCTCCACCAATCAGAATACTCGAGGTTTTCAGTGATTGTTATTTGTCAGCGATTACTTTTTGCTTCTTGTATCCCATATAACATGGACTCCATGATAAAACCGTACAATTCGCCCCAGGCTTCCGCTGTTTCTGTCGTGCACGCAGAGCCCAGCATGTCTCCAAAAGTCCATAGCAAGGCTTCTCCTACAGTCTGAAGATGAGTTTAAAACATATCATGTAAAATCAGTAGTCCAGCTTCGTAATCGAACATTACCGCTGAATGCGATAACTACAGACGCATTTATACAGGGTCAGCCTTGTTCTTAAGTTAAACATTTATAAATACTAGCAAGAAGGTACAAAACGCGAAACTACGACAGTAGACAGAGTTGTGAATAGCCTCACTGGTATTTATGAATGTTTAATTTAAGAAGTCATGGCATTCAGCGGTAATTTTCGAATACGAAACTGGAGTATTGAGGTATAATTTAGTATTGCTTTTAATATTCCCAGAAGGTATGCAACAATAGCTACACCCTCGCAAAGCATACCGGTCGGTTCTATTGTTATATAACGATAATAAAAACCCAACGCAAACCTTAACGATTGCAAATGATTGCTAAGGGGGTATGAGTTGGTTGGTTGCTTAGTAACAGGCTTCGCGCTGGTCAAAGTTTGTATAGACTACTTATGCTCCAAAAAGCAAATAAATAAGGATTTCACAACCATTACATGACAACAACAAAAATATAGGTAGGTCAACTAATCTGTTAAGTGTTATTTTACAACTCAGTCTAAAGGATATTTTGAGGGAATATATACTGTGGTATTTGTCGTCTATTTTGTCACTGCAAGATGGACTCAGTTTGACCTTGATTTTTACATTTAGTTATTTGACAAAATAAGTTCAAAATCTTCTCGTTCCCGCTTTAAATCTATGTAATTACAAATTATAGTTATTAAGTTTAAAAGAGTTTCAAATAATTTCACAAGTGTGATCGGATTGCTGGAGTCTCTCAGCCATACCCTAGTGCAAATTTCGTTGCCAATTCTCCAGCAACCTTTGTCGTTGGCCTGGTTATTGACTGATCCCGTACATATCGTAGCCGGCAAATTCGTTGATCTCATTCGTAGATCCCATTCGTTGAATTTTTCCCAGAAAACCTATCCAAACAGGAACCCGAGCCCCATATGCAATTAGATATTTCTCCTCCCGGTTAGCTCAGTGGTTAAGCTCCAGTCCCTCCCGGTTAGCTCAGTGGTTAAGCTCCAGTCCCTCCCGGTTAGCTCAGTGGTTAAGCGCCAGTCCCCCCCCGGTTAGCTCAGTGGTTAAGTGCCAGTCCCTCCCGGTTAGCTCAGTGGTTAAGCTCCAGTCCCTCCCGGTTAGCTCAGTGGTTAAGCTCCAGTCCCTCCCGGTTAGCTCAGAGGTTAAGCTCCAGTCCCTCCCGGTTATCTCAGTGGTTAAGCTCCAGTCCCTCCCGGTTAGCTCAGTGGTTAAGCTCCAGTCCCTCCCGGTTAGCTCAGTGGTTAAGCGCCAGTCTGTCGAGCGGGAGATCGCGGCTTCAAACCCAGGTCGGACCAACACTCTTAAAATAACTGAGTAGAAGGTGCTGCCTTTGTGAAACATTTCGTTCTCAAGCTGCAAATGGTTAGAACTTCACGTCTTCTCCGATAAGGACGTTAAATAGGCATACTGCGGGTCCTAAAGTTGCTGTAATTTAAAGCGATGAAAGTCTGCTGTTGATCCGTTTCGCCATTTTCATTTATGTATTTCACGATCGAACCACTTCTTTTGTCGGTCGGTGATATGGGTGATGGGACATATTAAAAATCTTCACGACAGTATGCGAGCACACTTAAACCCTGATTCGAAATCCCGACTTTAAAGGCCCATTTACACTACACTGAATTGTCGACACGGCTCGGATACATTTTGCAGTGTTAAACGGTTTGCCGCGCCTAATTTTACCCGTGCCGAACCACACAGTTTACCCGTGCCAGTCCCTTCTAAATAGGTAGTCCGAGCACGGGTAAAATTGGCACGGGTACCAAAAATATTGGTTCGGCTCGGATAAAATTCGTAGTGTAAACGATTATCCGAGCCAAAACCGCTTTTATTCTATGGCCTTCGTTCGTATTGGCAAACGGCCAGACGCCGAAGTTTACACTTCAAGATGGCGGACAAACGCAGTCAAACTGACAGCCCAAGAAAATATGCGGCCATGCTTGGAAAGAAAGCGATGTTAGAGAACTTCTCATAATAATGAAAGAAGAAACCATGACATGAAGCCTTGAAAATGCACTGAAAACACCTGAGGAGAGAACAGCGTAGCCGCGAACCTCGTGAACAATCCGAGTCCCGTTTTCTTTCGGCCCTGGTTTCGCTAACGCCTTTTCATACCTTTATCAAATCTAGAGCTTACGTTGATGCTGTTGGCAATAAGGCTTCCAGACTTTCTTTATCCGCCATCTTGGATGGACGAACAGCGCATGCGTTCTTAAGTAATTAGTCAGTACCAAAATGTTGGCACCCCACGACTTCAGGCAACTTAAGAAAAATTAATTGAAGAATTGCTTGTTGCAACTTTGGTCAACATTTTTAAAAGTGTTTATGAAACCAAATTTTCCATCTTTATGTTATTGCAGAACAATAAAGTTCATTCTTTTCTGATTATCATGAGTATATTTATTTTTCAATTCTGTCTTCGGAAATGTGTTTTTTTCGCCATTCAAATCGACTGATGTATGCTAAAAACTTTCCGGGGCCTGGAAACGAGTCCGCCATTACAATGACGTCACTGTGAGGACCTTCACATGATATGTAGGACGACACGCATTTCTACCAAAAATAAAATAAAACACAATACAATTCAATACAAAAAATGAAATACAACAGAACGCAACACAATACTTAGTTCTCCTTGTTCTATAAAATAAATATTGTACGGATGCGGATGCAAGCGGAACGCGAGTGCCTTTAGCAGTATTTCAAGACCTCGAAAGTACATTATTTTGTTATAGAACAAGGAGAACCATCTTTTATTTATTTTATAATATAAACTTCAATCCAGACGAAGGAAAGTAACCTATCTAATTTTAAGAACCCACACTGATAAAAATCAGGACAGCGAAAACTCCATTTTCCTGTACTTGACTTATTTACAACACTTCTCGTCGCTGATTCGTTCAATTGTGACAGCTTGACATTGACGATCTGAAAGCTCGTTTCTTATTGAATGAAATAATTAACCTTCTATACTGAAAGAACATGTCGATCGATAAAATTGAAAGACAGAAATTGCAAGACTGCCAGTAAACGGGCTGTAAAATTGTCAACTGATGAAAACTGTTGCAGGAAACACAAAATGTTACGTGAGTTGAGGTTCCCGACTACTGATTTTCTACAACTGCATCGTTGACACTGGCTATTTATTCTGTGATCTGAAGAGGGATATTTTCTTTACCCCAAGGAACAGTGTTTTAACTGCTGCTCTGATGGTAGTGTTGCGTAGCTTTTGAGGTTCAGTTCGTTGGCATGTCCATTGTATTTTTGCGTAGAATAAAGTTAAATACGGGAAGAAAAAGAAAGCCATCAGCCACACAATATCTTCCACCTTCTCGCTTATTTTTAGCTTACTCTGAAACTTTCTCGCTGGAGTCGGCCATGTTGTAACAACGAGTCCTTACAGTGACGTCACGCAGCTCATTTGGTAGACTTTCTCAAAGTCCTTCTTTGCCCCCCGCACGAAGGACTTTTCCCACTTGCAGCGCGCCAAATTTACCGGTTGATTTATCAACCGGATCAATCACAAAGCGTCAATTCTTCAGGCATCGTATGTTGACGTGTCAAGTCAGTCGACCGTAGATGTGGTATTTACAATTTGATTGTACTCAGAAAGAGTTTGTCAAAGCCGCGAAATGCTCCGCCCCTGAAACGTGTTTTAGTGCCAAAACATAATTCCCCGATTCAATTTCCTGCAAGCGATACAAGTCGAACTCGCCTCTCGCTTCGATTTTTGACCAAGTAATCTATTACCCAGTGACTCAGCGAGTTCCACTTGGAGCAAGTCTACTCATTTGTTAGCATAAAGTAGGATGAATGGCGAAAAAGAGACCTTTCCAAAGGCGGAACTGAAAAATAAATATACTCTTGATAATCAGAAAAGAATGAACTTTATTATTCTGCAATAAAATAAAGATGAAACATTTGGTTTCATAAACACATTAAGCAAAACTGATTATAAGGAGTAACTGCTGAATCGCCTCTTAAAGCGACTTAATGCGAGTCACCTCGTGGATATGCCACTGATTAATCCGTTATTATTATTATTACCCGCGGAACTTACATGAAAATCAACAAATATGATATAGTAACATAGCCGGTCTAGCCGGCTGACCGACTCCAGACACAATGCAATGTGTACTGGAGGTTTTTTTATAGCGTGTTGATGTTAAAGTTGTATTTTGATAAAAAAGGCAATAGTATCTTACGGATCTCGGTTAATTTCTCAAACCGATGTGAACACAATAATTCTTATACCTATTGTCGAAAAAGTGCCAAAACTGACGGTCACAGGCAGCTCGAGTCATGAATTCGTGTGACGAAAACAAATATGGTTGCCGAAAGTGCATTGATCGAAGCAGGAAAACGGAATAAAAACAATAATGAAAAGCCAAGTTATTTGAATGTCTGGTTGTAGTGAGTTTCTGGTCTGAACAGCCTACGATAGTTGGGCGAGGAAACAGTTGGTTTTTACATCTAAGAACACAGGAAACTACGGAAAACAGACATGGACAAAATATATTGCTCTTCGACACACCATAGATCTAGAGTTGTAAGATTAAAATAATTACCAGCCTTGTCCACGGACAACATTTCTAACTGTGTTTTACTTTACCAGGTCTTACCTCCTTCGGTCGTTTGACGGCTTCGCCTTCGGCTTCGGCCGCCTCGCCTGGCGATAGGGTTTCCATAAAACAGATTCCCGTAAACATGATGGCTTGCTCGCCCAACTAAGTGTAGAACTTGAGACCAAAAACTACTTTCTTTTTAACATTATGTCCTCAAATGCAAAGAGTATTCGTTCAATGCATTTCGGTGACACGTTTATCTTCGTTGGAATACCTGTGTCCGTCACTTTTTGGCGCCATTTTCGGACGCGTGCATATTAGGATATCGATCGAGGGCACCTAGGAAAGATCGTTACACACACACACTTAGCGTATTATTATATAAGATAAGATTATTATTATTAATACAAGTGGATATCGCTAACGATATTCATATAATGGTTTCCACCCCACCATTTTGTTTGTAAGCTTCGCAGATCTTACACAAAATTCGCAAACGATATGTTGTATTAGTCATGTTTAGTACCAAGACAGAAGTCCATAACCAGAAGTGTCCATCTGGTATTGGGGTAGCGGCCTATCAGTTAACAGAGTAGTCTATTTTTAGAATTGCTAATCTCAAATTTCGCGGAGAAAAACAATGGCGGACATTGGGTCAAGGAGTGGTATTTGAAACTCCGGAGCGCACTCATGTACACGACCTAAATGAGATGTGCGGCTGTACCCTAACCGGGTACAGGTTTGGGCCAATTTGGCAAACCAAGTCTTGTTTTGGAGCAAATCAACTATCAATTCGGGTTTATTTTCATAAATTTCATGGAAATTCTGGTTAATAAAAACACCTTCACTAGACACATTTTATTTTGCAAACTGGGTCGTGCTGCTGAAGATGACACCACACATACGTCCCCTTTATTATACAATCAATGTTTGATTGTGCTCGATGGACTGCCTGAAATCAAACTTCGCTTCTTGCTAGTGTTCAGGTGTACCAGAAATTGATTTTTGTTCTCAGTTTATAGCTATTTTCTCTCAGCTCCAGTCGATTATTAAGCCTTTCTTGGAGATTTGCCGGGCTGTTCTTTTATCTGCCAAACGCAAATTACTTACAGGATTTTCAAATTTTCACTTGAGCTGAAACTCAAAGAAGTAAACAAACTCGATGCACTTGACTCTTGAGAGAACGTCTGGTTGTCTTTTTCAGTAAATTTCTTAGGTCATATTATAATGAAATAATAGCATGATTTGTGTGTGATATGTATCACTTGCTGTATTTATGCCAACCAAAAGGCAAAACATAGCTTCGTTCTGTATACATCATACGCTGCTGTAAACACGAAGTCTTATACAAATGAAACGGGAAAATAAAAAGTTACAAAGGAACTACATGTTCTGGTTTATACGGACTAATGGTCTTTCCTGAACATGTGGTGCTCACCAGTTTCTTGCGTGTTAATTGTTAGCTGATCATCAGAAGTTTCTACGCTAGCAAGTTTGTCCGCAAAAATCTTGTCGCATATATAATTAGCTGTACAATATTGCAAACAAAGGAAATCAGGAAATCAGTCTCAGCCAATCAGGTGCTTGCTGATAAAAATTTCGAAGAATATGATTGGCTGCGGGATGGCGGGAAAAGCTTTCTATAAATAGACTACTCTGATGGGCCGCTACCCCAATACCAGATGAACACTTCTGGTTATGGTCTTCTGACCAAATATGATTTTGATGCTGCAACTAGTACTTTATTATTCAATCCCTTTCTAATGGGGGAAGGTACTACTATTAACAGGAAATGCATATGCTTTACCACCCCTCCCCCTCAGTTTTGCAAGGTTCGCAGATCTTATAATTACCCAAAATTTGAAAAAAAATATGTTGTGTTCGTCGTGTTTAGTACCAAAATTATGATTTTAAAGCTAAAGCTTCATTCAAGACATTTTTAATGGGGAGGACACGGTTATTAACAAGAAATGCATCTGATTGTCCACCCCTCCCCCTCAGTTTTGCAAGCTAAGGTTCGCAGATCTTACCCAAAATTTGCAAACAATATGTTGTGTTCGTCGTGTTTAGTACCGAAACTAAGATTTTAAAGCTGCAACTTCATTCAAGACACTTTCAATGGGGAGGACACCGTTATTAACAGGAAATGCAGATGATTTTCCACCCCTCCCCCCTCAGTTTTGCAAGGTTCACATATCTTACCCGAAATTTGCAAACAACATGTTGTTTTCGTCGTGTTTAGTACCAAAACTATAACTTTAACGCTGCAACTTTATTTAATTGAGTTCTCGACAGGGAAATATAGAAAATGAAACTGTCCCAGCATGCTTTACCTATAGAAAACTGCAGGGAGTCTTCTTAATTTGGTTGACATTGAAGTTATGAGGGGGGGATGACAGCCAAAATAAAATTTCAAAATGGCTTAACCCCCCTGAACTTCATTTGCGCGAGTAATACATCAAAAAATTAATCTAGTTGAGTGACATTACATACGATTGGGTGGTTTTTATTCGCCTTAACTATGTACAACATACCAAACATTAACACCTCTAATCCATGAATTACAAATATTCCCTTCCCCCTGGAAACGGTATAGTTCATTTGTGATAGCAAGCGTGTTCGGAATATCATTAATGACGACACTGATCGATTTCCAAGATTTCAAGTCCTGAAAAGAACTACTAAATTACCCAGGCCCCGCTCGGCCAAGAGAAAAGGCGATGGATTTTTACGGGTAGAAAGGAATGTTGTAGCGACATAGGGTTTTCACCAAAATGTTACCCATAGAAAACTGCAGATGGTCCTCTTAATTTGGTTGAAATCTACGTTATGGAGAAGAAATAAGATCAAAAACAAAATTTCAAAACGGCTTAACCCCCCTGAACTTTATTTGCGCGAGTAATTACGCAAATATTTCATCTAGTTGGACGAAGTTACATATGCGCTACATACCGAACATTAATTATTTAAAGGGCTGTGTCACGGTAATAGACTTTACATTCGCGTTCCGGGCCGGAAACAGCTATATCCACCGATTTTGATATGAACTAACGAACCTCTCGGCCATGTGGGATGCTTAAATCAAAGTAAATATGCAAAAATGACTAAAAACAGTGTATATAAACAGTCTCTAGGGAAAATATTAAAAATCCTTTCAATCAAGCATTGAGGGAGGGAAATTTAACTGTTTTTATCCAATTAACGCAGACCAATGCGCAGACCATGACATAGTTCCTTTAATGATTGTGTTATTTCTATGATTATCGCTAGCACCAAAGAAACCCAAACGGCCGATTGCAGATAATCTCATGGCTCGAATCTTTTTCCATCTACGCCTTAGTTTATGCTCTTATTTCCCAAATCGTTGGAAGGACTTGGCATGCTGCGCATTATTCGCGCCTTCAGACAATTCAGCGGATCGGGCTGGCTCACGTTACTGAATCGACATCAAATTTGTAGAGTACATGGTTCACCGTCGAATGAAAAAGAAATAAAAAGTGCCGTTCCTCAGCTCAATATTGGGCCCATTATTATTTCTAATTATTGTAAACGATTTACTAATCAGTCCCATGTATATTTGCAGATGACACAAGCATCACAATAAGTGGCTCTGAAATTTCGTATATAGAAGCAAGGGTTAACCGTGAACTGATCAAGGTTAACAACTGGCTCGTCTCCAACAAATTACATTTAAACGTTGCCAAAACCAAATACATGATAATCAGTTCACGTCAAAGGCTTTCTCTAAAATGGTAAATCAGCCACTAGTCGTCATTGGTGATCAGCCAATAAAAAGGTTCAAGCATAGCAAATTGAAAACATATTGAATGCGTAATGAAAAGGTAGCCTCTGGTCTTGGTGCGATGAAAAGAGTAAGGCCATTTGTTTAGCGCGTTCGGAGAACGCAACCCAATATTAGTTTTGGTGTCACGTGATTGTGGACTGCCATTTGGCCCCCAAACATCTTTTTAAAGGGGCAAGGCTTGGACCATTGTTTCGTAGCCAATCAGCATGAGCTTACAGCGAAGGCAAACTGCGGCAAACTGCAGCAAATCTCCGCGGTCTTCAAACTCAAAGACAGAGGATTGTGTGCGCTCGGTAAATACTTTTTTTCTCGTTCAAATGTGATGCTGCCTCGAAATCTTCTAGGTATCATTTATCGAAGTCTTCAGGAGGTGTGCATGACTCCCCTGATCGGTGCTGTGTGGATGAAGAACCGACTAACCGAGTTGTGCAGCTCGGCGAAGGCAAATGACCATGATTTGTGGTCGGAATTCATTCAAGCAACCGAGTTATAAACTGATTTTGAAGGCCCAAAATCGCTCAAAAACCACTCACACAACTTCATCAAGCATCAATCTTTTATTTTTGAAGAGTTATTTCGTAGGAATCGGAAAAGAGAATTCACAACGAGCAATTATATAAACTCTTCTGAGATCGCTTGATGAAACACACCACAGGTAACCCACAGACTAATAAGCTGGAAATATATGTCGAGTCTAGGCAGCCTGTGAATTCATACGATCGACAGGGCCATTTTGCCGTGTGACTTGTGACAGCACAACGCAGCCAAGATTTCAGTTCGACCAGTTGTATCGGTAATCGTTCAGGCCTCTGGCTACACACCTAACTTTTTCTATTGTTACAGTTATATGCAATTTATTTAGAATGCATTTTTTAACTTGTCAATAAAGCGTACTGTTCAAGTTCTTATGCAACGTTTCTTTTAATACTGTACAGCCCGAGAGGGCAAGCAGGCAAGGGATGAATACTTGACAGCAAAAAGGATCCATCACTCTGACTTGGATTGTAAAACATGTCCTAAACATCTGTACACGAAAAGATCTCGCATTTGACATAACAAATCAACTTTTGTTATTAACATATTTCTTTATCATAACAACTTTGCTCTGACTCAATAGAATTTCTAGAATAACACCTTTCCAGAGCAGGAATTAATATTTTTGGTAAACGTTTTGTCAAATCTCCATCCCATGCACACTTTCCCTGCCCCTGTGCACGTGAGTGTTACATTGACAGCTGCATGATCATACTAAAAGAAATCAGGGCTCGAAATTAAAATAAAATACTCGTCACGACTTAAAATTCAAATTTGGTCGCAATTCTGCCATTTTTGCTTGCTAAAACACATTAGATTAATCAGAATACACCCAAACCTGGTACCCATTTTGCAACTAGTCTCCCAATCTCTCAGCTCCCCTTTACGAACGCGCTTTTTTAAAGTGCCTATCACCCTTTTGCAATTTTGATAGCTTATGAACCTCCGAAAAGTTTTGAGTACTTCTATGAAGAAAGTTTTGGTTTAAAGTGAACACTTTATGTTATATGCTTGTTTGAAATCGTATAAATGTGACCTTTCCTGACCCATGACCGCGTAAGTAAAAGCCTGGGTCGAAACCTGGGTAGACGTCATCTCATTAATGCATTATTCTCCATGGCGCCTTTCTATCACAACAACATCGATGCATAGAAAATATACACAGTTTTTGAGTTGTTAGTAAAGGAAAAAGTCATTTTAGTCAACATGTTAAGTATTTATTCAAATGATTGCAAAGCCGAATTAATTATATGACGTCAAGATGACGTCTATACAGGTTTCGACCCAGGCTTTTACTTACGCGGTCATGGGTCAGGAAAGGTCACATTTATACGATTTCAAACAAGCATATAACATAAAGTGTTCACTTTAAACCAAAACTTTCTTCACAGAAGTACTCAAAACTTTTCGGAGGTTCATAAGCTATCAAAATTGCAAAAGGGTGATAGGCACTTTAATCTATGATTACTACTAGTTACAGTATAAAACAGTTTAGTTCAACCACATTTTGAATACTGTAGTGAGGTCTGGGGCAACATTGGCGAAGTACTTTCGGAAAAGTTGCAAAAATTCCAAAATAGAGCAGCAAGAATAATTATGTGTGCCGAAAATAGAGAAAGTGCTACATTACAACAATTTAGTTTAGGTTGGGAGAAACTTGATGAACGAAGGATGAAACGCAAAGCACAAGTAATGAACAAAATCCTCAACGGATTGGCGCCTGAATGTCTTTCTGAGCTCTTTGCCACAGCGAACAAAACAACGCACCACGATCTCAGAGGCTCCTGCACAAAGCTTTACATCCCCCGCCCCAATACTGAAAATCTTTAAAAAAGTATTTCATATGACGGGGCGACTTTGTGGAATAAACTACCAATAGATCTACGTAATGCAGAATATCTTGCCTCTTTCATGAAACTACTTAAGACCACCACTCTCTTTGATGAGATTTAATTCTCAATTTTCATTTTTTAACATGAATACGCGTTGTTATTTTTAGTAGAGTATTTTTATTACAACAGTATTTGTTTAAAAAAAAGAAACAATGTTTATATTATATTTAATATGTAGTCATACTAGATGCGACTATATTTATTGCACGGCTTCTTTGAAAACCAATATTGTATCTCCGTGGATATATAAAGTTTCAGTTCCGTTCAGTTCGTACGCTAAGGAGTATCGGGAGCATAGAGCGGCCAAACGATCCACGGACTGGTCCCATCTGAACACCCAGTTATTCAACTTCCACATGGCTGCAACACGGGCTCGCACACATACAGATCTACGTATCAACCACAGAACAGGCTGGCTCAACCATCTCCAATGTGATATGCCGCTCAATGACTTTAGTACATCATAATTGACCACGTCATCGAAACGGTTGTGAACTTCGGAAAGAGGGCTAACTGGCCAAATTTTGATATTGAATCTGCGGACCGAAATGTTCCCATCCATCTGCAAGACCGGCGTTTTTAGAGAAGAAATGGCAGGCCAACTACTATATCGACTTGATGTTACCATTCGGTCTACGTTCTCTACCCTTCATCTTCAATAGCAAAGCAGACATGGTGGCTGAGAATGGATCCTACGCTGCAATTACGGCCGCATCAACCACATAATCCACGACCTGGATGACTACATCCTGACTTCCAGCTGGTTTTGGGGATCGAACTAGATACCATCAACCAAATTGCCATCCGATAAATTAATATAACCGCTAACTTGACCCAATTGAAGGTGTGGTCCCTCAAGAAATGGTGTAATCGCCTCCAGATAATTGAAATCCTTGATAGGCTCGTTAAAGCATGCGTGCCAAGTGGTCTGGCCAAGCAGAGGGTTCCTAAGACCGATGATTGACCTGTTGTGCTGTTTCAGAAGGGGGACCATCCCATCATGCATCATTTAAAGGGATTTGTCGTGGTGGCTGGAATTTATCTCGCAGTGGAATGGCATCAGTCTCTTCCTAATGCCAGGCCTCTTCCATAGCAGACTTTGAGATATGGATCTCCTCAGATGCATCGGTGACCCTCGGCTATGACGGCCATCCTGGACCGGGAATGGTTCAAAGGATGCTGGAGTTCAAGCCAATTAAACATTTCCATTGCGTATAAAGAACTATTTAGAGTGGATAATGAGGCAGTCGTTTATATTCACATCCAAGGATGCGGGCAATATCATGTATTTACTCCGCCTGCTCTTGATGTGCACTGCATTATGGGACTTCACTTTTGATGTTATTTATATACCGGGTATATAGTTAATATTAGTGCTGATACACTTTCTTGTTTTCACTGGAAAGCATTTCACCACTGAACTGGCTCCCATGCGCAGCTTACCAGAGCCCAGTCAGAATCCAACCACTATTGCAAACATTCTCCCAAGTGACCTGTAGGACCGATGCGTATCCCTAGTTTACCAAGGGCTGGCTCCCGCCTGGCTGACCCGTTTGCCAACTGTTTGCTGTTGCAAAGGATGGTGCGTGGAATTAAGGGACAACAGAGAGCTTATACAGAGACCAACACTTACCCATCACTTTGGATATCGATCATGCCATGTTCTGGCCAGCCTATTCATAGCCTACTTTGGGTTCCAACGATCCGCAGAATTTACAGTCCCGAATATTGCATCTTTCTCATCAGCCCTTCATCTCACCCTATATAGAAGATCTTGCATTCGATAAGCCCATTAATCCGACATGTCTAAAAGTACGAATCAAGGAAGCTAAGACTGATCCTTCAAGTTTCGCGAGGGGTGCAGCATCTTTATTGGTCAGGACAAACCTCCACTCTGTCTGTAAATGCCTTGTGTAATTATCTGCATACGAGAGACTGTCGCCCTGGCCCCTTGTCTATTGATCAAGGAGCTGCCACTGCAGCAGCAAAATCAGGAGTACCAGATTACCTTATCCAGGCTGCTGGTCGCTGGAACAGCGATGCATACAAACAGTACATCCGCTTCCAAGCGACTTGCTGACCAGTTTAGCACAGCACACCTCATGAGAAAAGTAATTTCATTGGCATATGCCCCCTCCCTGTGGGGTGGGGTGCACATAGGTGCTTGCCGAGGGATCTTTGGGATGTCATGCAGTTCCCATGGCCAGGGGCGTAGGGAGGTCCTGAAAATTGGGGGAAACGGCAGGGGCAAAATGATGAATTCTGGGACATTTTCATTGATGACTTCTGTCAATTTCTCTTCTGGGACTGGGCAGAGGGGGAGCAACTCCTCGCCCTCCCCATCCCTCTACCCTCCTCCTCCTCTTCCCTCTCCCTACGCCACCGCTCCCGGCACCGAGTTCCTCTCCAAGCACTGCGTTCGGTGCGGGTGATTCTTAGTCTGCGTGTCGAGTTGCCATGGTTATCTTATCCTTGCGGCTGGCAAGCGCTTTCAAAGTGCAGAACTTCCCTTTGCGGCTAGCAGGCACCAACTGCAAATCGGGGTGCCTAGCCTCATCCCAGGCAGTGACTAGAAGTTAATTAATTTTACTACAATTGCGAATAAACTATTAAAGACAAATCGAATATGCGTTCAGTGTTGTATTTTGTCTACTCATGTACCGTTATTATTATCAGAATGATGTGCGGAAGAGAATGAACTGAATCCAGAGCAAGGCGAGTTGGACAAAGTTTGAAAGTGTCGCGGTCATATTGAATCAGGTTTTCATTGAGCACACATCCATAGATTTTGTCTTTTTCTCGGAGAAAAATCCCTCTACATTATTACTTTGCTTGTTGTTCTAGCATAAAATATCTGTCAAACTGTACCTTTTCAAAAGTTCATTAAGTTAATCATTTATCGTTTGCAATTAAACAAAACCACTTTACTTACATTAAGTTGTTCTTTTGTTACATCCCACGGTAAGTGTCTGATCCCTAAGTTCACTAGATAGCTCGTGAATGTCTCCGAGTCGTCGAGAGAAGACACTGCATTCTCTACCGCCTTCATGACTCGTCCCGCGTGTAAAAATAATGATCGTGAGTTCAAGACATCCTGTAGCTCCATCCCTTTGAAGGCAGGAAATGTATCTTGGAGGTTTGGGTTAATCTCGAATAACCTGAAAATAATTAATGGGTGATAAATTCCCTTCCCATTTATAAGGGATAAATTCTTAGTACCCTACCTGACATCATCAGCAGCTTCCCAAATCAGGAAATCGTATCACAAACCACAATACAGGTTAGTGTAATATTTATTAAAAAAAACATACGTATGTTTCTCTCAGGTAATGCAAAGGTTTCAATATGAGGCTTCGGGTAAATTTAATATATATATTATAGTTCTCATTGCACAAAACACTGGGCAAGTAATGAACATATAGAAAGTGGGTTATTTCACAACTAAATTATGCGCACTCCAACCTCAGCAAAAAGAAATTGCAGGGAGTTCTAACTTAATTAATACACATACCGTTATATATGCAGTCCTTTTTAACAGAGAAGCTTTCAAAAACCCGCATTTGTGATTCTTTTGCTGAACACTGTGTAACCACCCCTAATCTCGGGCTTAGACTCCGCACGGGCAGAGGTACTCGGACTCAGAACTCGCACGGTAACTAATTAGAAAATAGCAAGGGAGGAAACTAAAGTCACGTGATAATTTGAATAAGAAATAACCGGGTCCCGTTTCAACAAATTGATTTTTTTGCTACCAACATCTTTACTTTTTCAGAAGAGCGGTGCTAGCCATAACCTGAATTTCAGCTGGACGGCTGAAATTCAGGCTATGCTAGCCAATGTTTTGATGAAATTATTCATTTCAAAACACTAAAACAAGAGTACAAGATTTTTCGACAAATGGCTCGATATTCACCGCACGATACATGGAACAGAATTAATTTAGCACAGATGACTGACAACTTGAACAATCGATTAGTGACGTCAGTAGGGTTGGATTACCAGCATTTCGATAATTCCTCAAGAGAAGCGACAAAAGCGAAACTGTATTTACTGTATTTTCCGAAGCCGAATTCCAATTATTGTACTATTGTATATAGACTGATCATCTGTGCCTCTGCTAGTGGAATCTCAGGGTGATTTCGGAAAGTTTAATGTGATTTTCAAGTCTTCAAGAGTCCAGTTGACTGGCGGCGAGAATCAATGAATGAAAACGAAACCGAAAATTCACTTTCATCTCACTCATACAGCTGCCCAGGAATAGCTTAGATTTTCAGATTATACAAGGACAAAAAACCTGCAAAGTAAGCCAAGTTTACTTTTGAATCAGTGTTAGTTTTAGGGGTGGTTACATAGTGTTCAGCAGTTTGTTTCTCTTTACGGCAAAGAATCAGAGATTTCGCTCGGGAGATGCGAGTTTTTGAAAGCTTCTCTGTTAAAAAGGACAGCATATATAACGGTATGTATATTAATTAAGTTAGAACTCCCTGTGCAAAATTACTTAATTCTGATTGGCTAAAATCTAGTACCTGTCTTGGTAACAGAATGCAATTTGGAAATTGTCATGGAAATAACCAAACACAAAAACATGTCCACAATTGTCTGTAATATATTCATGACATGTTGTCAACAAGGCGTGCATGTAACGCCTCGTGGATAAAGTTTATAGTTTGACTCGACCCGAAACTCGATCCCTTCGTACTTTGAACCGAAACTCGATCCCTTCGTACTTTGAACCGAAACTCGATCCCTTCGTACTTTGAACTGAAACTCGATCCCTTCGTACTTTGAACCGAAACTCGACCCCATCGTACTTTGAACCGAAACTCGATCCCTTCGTACTTTGAAACGAAACTCGATCTCTTCGTTACTTTGAACCGAAACTCGATCCCTTCGTCCTTTGAACCGAAACTCGATCCCATCGTCCTTTGAACCAAAACTCGATCCCATCGTCCTTTGAACCGAAATTCGATCCCTTCGTACTTTAAACCGAAACTCCATCCCTTCGTACTTTGAACCGAAACTCGATCCCTTCGTACTTTGAACCGAAACTCGATCCCATCGTACTTTGAACCGAAACTCGATCCCTTCCTACTTTGAACCGAAACTCGACCCTTCCTACTTTGAACCGAAACTCGATCGCTTCGTACTTTGAACCGAAACTGGATCCCTTCGTAATTTGAACCGAAACTCGATCCCTTCGTACTTTCAACCGAAACTGGATCCCTTCGTACTTTGAACCGAATCTCGATCCCTTCCTACTTTGAACCGAAACTCGATCGCTTCGTACTTTGAACCGAAACTCGATCCCTTCGTAATTTGAACCGAAACTCGAACCTTTCGTACTTTGAACCGAAACTCGATCCCTTCGTACTTTGAACCGAAACTCGATCCCTTCGTACTTTGAACCGAAATTCGATCCCTTCGTACTTTGAACCGAAATTCGATTTCTTCGTTACTTTGAACCGAAACTCGATCCCTTCGTACTTTGAACCGAAACTCGATCCCTTCGTACTTTGAACCGAAACTCGATCCCTTCGTTCTTTGAACGGAAACTCGATCCCTTCGTACTTTGAACGGAAACTCGATGCCTTCGTACTTTGAACCGAAACTCGATCCCTTCGTTACTTTGAACCGAAACTCGATCCCTTCGTCCTTTGAACCGAAACTCGATCCCTTCGTACTTTGAACCGAAACTCGATCTCTTCGTACTTTAAACCGAAACTCGATCCCTTCGTACTTTGAACCGAAATTCGATCTCTTTGTACTTTGAACCGAAACTCGACCCCTTTGTTTTGTAAACGGAAACTCGATCCCTTCGTACTTTGAAAGGAAACTCGATCCCATCGTTCTTTGAACCGAAATTCGATCCCTTCGTACTTTGAACCGAAACTCGATCCCTTCGTACTTTAAACCGAAACTCGATCCCTTCGTACTTTGAACCGAAACTGGATCCCTTCGTACTTTGAACCGAAACTCGATCGCTTCGTACTTTGAACCGAAACTCGACCCCTTCGTATTGTAAACGGATACTCGATCCCTTCGTACTTTGAACCGAAACTCGATCCCTTCGTACTTTAAACCGAAACTCGATCCCTTCGTACTTTGAACCGAAACTGGATCCCTTCGTACTTTGAACCGAACCTCGATCGCTTCGTACTTTGAACCGAAATTCGATCCCATCGCACTTTAAACCGAAACTCGATCCCTTCGTACTTTGAACCGAAACTCGATCCCTTCGTACTTTGAACCGAAATTCGATCTCTTTGTACTTTGAACCGAAACTCGACCCCTTCGTATTGTAAACGGAAACTCGATCCCTTCGTACTTTGAACCGAAACTCGATCCCTTCGTACTTTGAACCGACACTCGATCCCTTCCTACTTTGAACCGAAACTCGATCGCTTCGTACTTTGAAACGAAACTCGATCCCATCGTACTTTGAACCGAAACTCGATCCCTTCGTATTTTGAACCGAAACTCGATCCCTTCGTACTTTGAACCGAATCTGGATCCCTTCGTACTTTAAACCGAAACTCGATCTCTTCATACTTTGAACCGAAACTCGACTGATCCCTTCGTACTTTGAACCGAAACTCGATCCCTTCGTACTTTGAACCGAAACTCGATCGCTTCGTACTTTGAACCGAAACTCGATCCCTTCGTAATTTGAACCGAAACTCGAACCCTTCGTACTTTGAACCGAAACTCGATCCCTTCGTACTTTGAACCGAAACTCGATCCTTTCGTACTTTGAACCGAAATTCGATCCCTTCGTACTTTGAACCGAAATTCGATCTCTTCGTTACTTTGAACCGAAACTCGATCCCTTCGTACTTTGAACGGAAACTCGATCCCTTCGTACTTTGAACGGAAACTCGATCCCTTCGTACTTTGAACCGAAACTCGATCCCTTCGTACTTTGAACCGAAACTCGATCCCTTCGTACTTTGAACCGAAACTTGATCCCTTCGTACGATATACTTTGAACGTTGACCCCCTAAGCCGATCAGATCCTTTTAATTTCTATTACCGGCCCATGTAGCGGAAGATTGTTTTCTTGCTGTATCTGAAAGGCGGCCTTTTCTCCTGATATCAGGTTCTTGTTCTGAGAGTGTTCTCAGAAGAGTGTTCTCAGAAGAGTGTTCTCAGAAGAGTGGTTGTGATGGTTAAATTAGCAGCAAATCTATGAGAAACTAGTCTCAAGAAAGAAAACGTTATTTTAAGAAGATACAAAAGGGAAATAGAAAACGCGACTTCACCCGCTTGACAGATGCTGCCGCATTGACAATATAATTACTAACTCAGCGATCGTCTTTTTGTGCCATTATATTGATTATGCTGATGTCAGACCAAGGTCAGTCCTATTGATAAAACACTGTAAAGCTCATCGATCAGTTGAAAATCAAAAGTGCTGGCTTTTATAGTACGGGGAAGGCCAGTATCCGATGAAAGAAACATTAAACAATAGTGACAAGTCACGTAGTATTGAAATATTATGTGATATATTGGCTTTCCCTCTGGGTTGTTGAGTACATGTACTTGCTTGTTTACTTATGTATGTCAAGGTTTCAATGAAACGCTACTTAGTCTTTCGTTTATGTAGAATAAGTTTTTTGGTGACTAAAATTGAATTGAATTAATCTTTTAACCTAGGATAACTAAAGTAAATTATTTTACTTAATCGAAGGTCAGACTCACCTTGCAAATAGCTTTTTCCCCGCTGCCACTTTAACAGGCTCAACTAAAATCCAGGATTTTCGGATAAGTTTCATTTTCTCTGGTGACAGTGGAATTGGAATAAAGCCAGCAGAGCAATTCCTTGGTACTTTACAGTACCGACTCGCCGAACATCCCATGGCTCAAGAAGAAGTTATTTTAAGTTAACCTGAAAAGAACAGGAGCATTGAGCAATTTTAACTCAGTTTTACAAGCAGCTTAACGTCGCGACAAAGATTTATACTAAATGTACATTCGCAGTTGCGTCCGTATGGTATTGTTGCTATGGATACCATGGCATTTCATGATTAATGATTCAGTTATTTCAAAATCGCAATACGTAAATGTACTATATACTAACTACCTACAACAAACACGGACATCCAACGAGATTTGGGAGGGTAACAATGGGTGAGTCTGGAGAGTACTATATTCTAAGTACACACGAATATACTTAGAGGTTATTGACCAAGCTTGTTCGGTCCGGATGGAGGGATATTGGTCGAGTTCTTTTTTATGTGTGTATGGACTGAGCCCGATAAAATGTTTTATTATATGGCTTTTTTTTCACTGGAATGGTTTCTTTCGCAAGCTACATTGTGTCAGATTGGTCAACTCAATGGGAAGTATTTTCTGTTAGGCTGAGGGTAAGATTGAAACCCTTTCAATGTTAGGTAGATTTGGTGTAGAAAAGTGAAATTGAGTTTTTACAACAACCGCCAATTTTCTCGCAATCTGATTGGCTATTTTTCATATGCAATATTTTAACAGATGCGTGGCCGGCTTTCGAAGCGGACGGAGTAAAATGCAGGGTGCAGGGCACGCAGGGTACGCAGGGCACGCAGGGTATGCAGGGTGTTCAAAAAAATAGTGTTACATAATTTAGTACCTTTGGAATATCAGATTACAAAGGTCAATTGTTCACATGGCAAATATTATGCTAATTTTAGAGTGAAAGTAAAAGGGTAGCGGGGGTGGTCCACGGGGGTGGTCACTTCCCATGGACCACCCCCGTGGACCACCCATAAATTTCATATATTTTTCGAGAATGAAAGTTTTTACATTTATAGCGAGTTTGACTTGTGGCAAGTCTAACATTTTTACTTTGTGCCTGGTGACACAGACTGTTATCGTAGTTTTGCCTTTTAATACTTAATCACCGAAAATTTGAGAGTGATAATAAATAATTTGAGGAATGAGCGATTAAAATCTCAAAATTGATAAAGAATAGTCTGTCACCCAGCCCATTTTACAGTTTTGAAAAAGTCAATTTCACCATAAATATTTAACATATGAATCTCAAATTTTCGGTGATTACTTAGTTTAAAATTTTCTTTCAACTGATGTAGTCTGTCTGTTTCAGCTTGAAAATTAAACGAGGCAGAAATCAGGTAAACAATGACTTCAGCAAGGAGCGAATATTAATTTTGTAGCTGGCTGATGGTGGGTTTAAAGAATACTACTGGTGTGGAAGGTAGAACGCTAAGAAGAGGGTCTGAATGGGGGGGCCTACATGTCAGTTGTCAGCTAAAATTTTGGCCATTTGTCAGTTGTCAGTTAGCCCAAGTTAATAATTACTAGAGAAAATTTACAATGTTTGACCCACAAAAAAACAAATTTGTCAGTTGTCAGTTAGTTTTAGGTTGTCAGTTGTCAGTAAAAATATCGTCATTTGTCAGTTGTCAGTTATTTTTAAGGCCATTTGTCAGTAGTCAGTTAACCCCATTCAGACCCAGAAATAGGCCAGAAATACTGAAATAAAATCAATGAAAACTCCCCTGAAGTCTTTATCTGTTCTTCATTGGGCTCTGTATGCAATTTCAGCGAATTCTGTTGACATTTTACCAATGAAGAACAGATAAAGACTTCAGGGGAGTTTTCATTGATTTTATTTCAGTATTTCTTGCCTAACGGATACAACCAAATACTCGTTAAAAATCTCATACAAACCCTTATAATTTAAAACACAAACAGAGCTTGGGTTTCCTGTGGTCAAACTCGCTATAAATGTAAAAACTTTCATTCTCGAAAAATATATGAAATTTATGGGTGGTCCACGGGGGTGGTCCATGGACCCGGTCCATGGGGTGGTCCATGGACCGGGGGTCAGCGTTTTGTCGCTACCCTTTTACTTTCACTCTAAAATTAGCATAATATTTGCCATGTGAACAATTGACCTTTGCAATCTGATATTCCAAAGGTACTAAATTATGTAACACTATTTTTTTTAACACCCTGCGTACCCTGCGTGCCCTGCACCCTGCGTTTTACTCCGTCCGCTTTCGAAGCGGGCTTTGCAGAGATTTGTGAATTCAGGTTGTGTACACATCTGTTCCAAAAATCAAGAAAATGAGGATTTTAAAAGCATTTCATCACTGGGAAAAGTTTTAAAATAGGTTGGTTAAACTTCCTTGTGTGGTGCCATTTGTCAAAATTTGAGCTTTCTCTCGAGTCGAACAAAACATTTTCGGCTAATTTGTGATCGACTTTGTGACAAGTTCGACTGATCTTTTAGAACTAGAACTGAGAAATGGTCTTGAATTAAATACATAATCTTCTAGTTCGTGATTAAAATCTCTCATTCAGGATATTTACATAACGTTCTTAAGTAGAAACAAACAGTTTAGAGTAGCTTAGGTATTTTTATAGAGTTCGGGAAAGCATAAAGTCTAAAGACGTGTTTACGTTTTGGACTTTTCGGCTCGAAAGGCAGTTTGTACACACGGTTGCTAATAGCCTCGTTATGGTGATTGACGGTTGGCGCTCCGTGTCAATATTCATTAGTATGGAGCCCTGCAGTTGGTCGAAAGTTGCGAAATAGTATTCGATTTTTTTCCAGAATGAGGGATTGCTGGGCTAAAATTCAGACAGAGCTTAATTTATTTATCACTCTAGCGACGACAGGAGTTTCGTGGTATTTCGATAACGAAAAGTGAGATTTTGGAGGTGAAGATCGTAGGTGATTGTAGCAGAAGACTTCAGAAGATTCCAGCCTTCTCTTCTTCTTAGAGGTGGTGACCAGCCGACTCTTATCGCTCCCCACTCGCGAAAGAGACGTCTGGGAAGTGAGGCAGAAAATGCCATACTGATGACGTAGCAGATAGCCGTTTCACGATGCATAAATTAGTTGCAATTCTCAGAAGCCGAATGCGAACAACAGAATTCTTTTCAAGGAATATAACTACCGAGGCTGCTCGTTTGCTTGGCAGTGGATCACCGTCATGAACAACCATGAAATTCAAGCCTATATATTTAGCGTGTGTTCGGGTAGCTCGCTTGCTTCGTTCTTTCAGCGGCTCGGCTCGGTCAAGAGAATTTGTCCGTACGACTGTCAAAACATAATAGTTACTCGGGCTGTGGCAGCACCGAGTCTTAAAATGCAAGTCGTTCTTTTTTTCTTTTTTTTATTCCGTGTAGCAAGCTTTCTGCGCATGCGTTAAAGGTCAAATTCACACCAATCAGATTGCACTGTGCTGGTCACGCAACAATCGCCAGGTTAATTTATTTACATAATTTAATACAGTAAAGCAAGATGGCGGAGGACCCGCGAGGAACTTTCTCTCTAACTTGGAGTCTCATCTCTCAAATGTAAGCCAGTTTAATGTTTTATTTAACTTCACTCGTGCGAAAGCCTTCCAACAGGCTCAGGATATTTCAACTGGCGCTATTGTCGGAGCCGAAGGACCGCGTTTTTTACCCAGATGGCCAGTGATTTTATATACGACACGTACGACGACCTGAAGCCAGGATCCGGAAAGCTAAAATTCGAAGAAATAGATATTGGAATCTATAAGCCATTGGCTCGCTGTGCTGCATTTAAAACATCCGAGGAGAACATCTTATTTTGGGTGAAGGCACTTCAAGAGTCTCTTAAAAACTGTCAGAGATTTAAATTTACCGTAAGTTGGACCAGAGAGTATTGAGATCAAGTTATTTCGTTCCAGCGAGGATATTGACCTAGCGGAAACGGTACAAGCTGTCGAAGGATTTTACTTATAATCATCCACGTCTACTTAACAACAGGAATAGTTATGTGCCAAGGCATGGGTAAAGATTGAGTTTCCCAGATTACAGATGAAAGTAGAGAACTTAATGAATGAAGAAACAGAGGTCACGCGCGACATGCTTGAGAAAATGAACATGTTCAACACTTTATGTTATACTAAGAAAACAAAACAAATTACAGAGCCTGCAAGTTCACAAGTCAATCAAAAACCCCAAGAGCCTGTAGTTTTGGATCAACATATCCTTGAAACTCCAAAAGCAACATACACATGAATCAAATTCAAACCGGAAGAGACGGAATTCTTTAGATTCTTCACGAGGATTGTTAACCCGCAATAAGAACTCTCTCGCTGCTTTAACGACCTTGCTTTGTAACATGGAGGCTGACCTAACTGATATGCGTAATGAATTCTTACTCTCGTCACATCAAAACACGAATCAAGAAACCAAACTCAGTCATTTGGAAGACAAATTAGTGCAGCAAGATAATATATACAAGACTGAAATCAAGATGCTGTCATCACGAATATATTATTGACCTAGAAGTTGAAAATGGCGAGTTGAAAGCGGATATAATAAAGCTGTGATCCGACTTTCAACTTAAAAAAAAAAAATACAAAAAAGAAGACAATGAAAGACCAAGGTCTCCAGTGTTCCGAGACTACCCAACCTACTGAAGCTTATCAGTTTGTTCAAGAGCCATCTTTCTTACATGACAACCCGATCCCTATTCATCAGAATACATTTTCTGTGCTAAATGACGAGAGTTTACAATCACCTGACCGACAACCCACAACTAAAGAAAGGGACCATGAAGTACGGTAGTACGGTTAATTCTCGGGTTCAAAACAATGAATATATGCCTGCTCAAATGCAGTGTGTTAAACGAATAAGTAGTGTTTAAATTAAAAGGTCAACATACGAGAAAAACAAAAATATTAAATTACATATATACTAGGGGAGCAGAGAATGAAAGTCACCGCGCTACCGGCCACTCCTAAAGACTGCTAAATTCAGCTAATAATTCTTCCCTTTGGTTATTTATACTAAGAGGATTTCAAATGAAAGTGTATTTCATCTTCAATCTCATGTGGCCCGAGTGAAAGCCCAGATGGGCTCTTGTTGTTTATAATTTCAAAACCTACACAGCACAGCAGGCCACTTTTTTGTCAGGTCAGTAGCCGAAGAGGTTAGCTAACCGAGGCTGCCCGTTTGTTCGGATGAAACGCAGGCTAGTTTGCTTGGGTGATTGATTCATATCACACTTTGTTCGTGATTCATAGCACACTTACGGCTTACGGTACTTTGCGAAACGAAACGGTGCGAAACGGTATTTTGCGAAACGGTATTTTGCGAAACGGTAATTTGCGAAACGGTATTTTGCGAAACGGTGCTTTGCGAAAGGTAATTTGCGAAACGGTATTTTGCGAAACGGTCCCCGAGAACTGAAGTCTGTTATGATTTATGTGTCTTCCAATTTTTTAAAACTTTAACAGAAATCTGTCAGCAATGACCTCCATCTTTGGTACACATAATCTATGCATCCCAATGATATTGTAGCGTAAGATTCATAGTGATGGAGATACCAGAAGCAAAGTTAGCCGGTTGAGAAGTTCACTTTTGAGAAAATTTCAACCCCAAAATTTACTGAAATCAAAAACTGTCAGTGTGTTTACAATTTTAGAACAACTAATAGTTGCTCGATTGACTTCACATTGGTGCTAAATGGAACCATTAGCAAGACCTGGGTTCCATTTAGCACCAATGTGAAGTCAATCGAGCAACTATTAGTTGTTCTAAAATTGTAAACACACTGACAGTTTTTGATTTCAGTACATTTTGGGGTTGAAATTTTCTCAAAAGTGAACTTCTCAACCGGCTAACTTTGCTTCTGGTATCTCCATCATTATGAATCTTACGCTACAATATCATTGGGATGCATAGATTATGTGTACCAAAGATAGAGGTCATTGCTGACAGATTTCTGTTAAAGTTTTAAAAAATTGGAAGACACATAAATCATAACAGACTTCAGTTTTGGGGGACCGTTTCGCAAAATACCGTTTCGCAAATTCCCGTTTCGCAAATTCCCGTTTCGCAAAATACAGTTTCGCAAAATACCGTTTCGCACCGTTTCGTTTCGCAAAGTACCGTACGTCCACACTTACATGTAATTATGTTTATTCATAGCCCAGATTCACTGTCTGGACGATTTATCCGCCGCAACAACAACTCATCCAGTGTTTTGTGATACATATGTAGCTCATTGTATGTAGGTTTACTGATATGAAATTATAAACAAGTATGACAGTAGTCAGTACCTTTCTTGTAAATGTTTTGACAGTACGACATTTCGCTTTACTAGCCGCTGAAAGAACTCAGTCTGCAAAGGAGCCAACAACAGCACCGGCACACGCTAAATAGGCTTGAATTTCATGAGTTGTTCGTGACGGTGATCAACTGCCAAGCAAACGAGCAGCCACAGTAGTTATATTCCTTGAAAAGAACTCTGTTGTTCGCATTCGGCTTCTGAGAATTGCAACTAATTTATGCATCGTGAAACGGCTATCTGCTACGTCATCAGTATGGCATTTTCTGCCTCACTTCCCAGACGTCTCTCGATAAAGCGTAGTCCACACGAGCAAGTTTTCCTTGACAAGTTTTCCCTTGACAAGTTTTATTTGCTCGTGTAGACGACGAAAAATGACAAGTTTTTCCTTGACAAGTCTCCTTGTTGAAAAACCGGCGTGCCAGTTATTGAACAAGGCAACTTGTCAAGGAAAACTTGTCAAGGAAAACTTGTCAAGGAAAACTTGCTCGTATGGACTATGCATAAGAGTCGGCTGGTTTCCCAGGCTAGGTGGTGAGCCGACGTGGATGAAAAACTCCCCAAAACAGCCTAAAATGGTTTCAAGACAAGAAAAACCACAAAGGAAACAACATGGAAGCGAAAAGGTATGTTTATTTGTACATTGTCCTCCATTGTACGGCAATTTGAAAGGATTTATAAAACCCCATAATATCTTCTATTTTCATACCCATAGATTGGGCTGCCTGTTGCATAAGTATTGCTTTTGCTTTACTCCTTTTGTAGAATCATGAAACAGATTAAGTAATTTCAAAGCAAAATAACAAATAAAATAACAGCTGCTTGTGATTCACATTTTTTAACCAATTAACTTCAACTAACTTTCATTCACAATCATTAATTCTATGACATGTATAAAATTATAAAAAATGTTCTTAAACAATTAAATATTCGGATTTGTGGACCATTGCATTCAAAAACATAGTTTTCATGTTTTGGTGTTGCCCAGATTAAGTGTCACCTCTTCCCTCTACTATTTTATGCAGATTAGGTTATATTATTACGTGTATATTGACTAACCGGCTTTCTTCCGAAACGTTTATATGAGAACAAACAATTTTATCGCTTCCTACTTCGATAGCAGCCATCTTGGATCCGGGCAATCAATAATCAATCAAACTCCAATCAATATAAAATCGATAATTAGATCAGCTTGGCGGGTGAAACTCATCAGGCGTGTTGGTAGCACGTATGCTTGGTTTTGGTTTTATACGAAAAGGAACAGCAAATTGACATCATTTCTGGTAAGTAAGCAATTTAAAGAAACATTATTTTGATTAGCATAAACTAGTTTAAACGGGGATTTTAGCAAACAATCGATTTGGCGCGACGATATGATGTTTATAAAGACTTTAATATTTAAACCGAAAAGTTATTGCTGATCTTTGGTCAGTAGCAATAAGCTTAAATTTGAACTTATTTCCCGAGTGAACACAATGAACAGTGCGAAAATAAATGTTGATTTTGACACGAGAAGATAACCAACGTTTTATTTATTCATTTTTATTATAGTCCTTGCAAATAATCATCCAATCAGATGAGTGTATTATGCACCTATCAGCGGCTTCCCCGAGGGGTCGACCCCCCGGGCTAACCACGGAGATATGTGAGGGAATACAGGAGGATTGAAGGCAAACATGCCCCTGGGGTCGGAGAAATGATCGACTTTGTTTTAGGGTTGGAAAACTGGGGTGGGGGATTTGTTCAAATTGCTACTAACTGATAAAGATACTATAGTCAGTTCAGCTCCATCGATCTCATTTCGTGCAATATGACGGGGGATTGTAGGTCGTGGAAGACCTAACCAGGGGTCTTTGAAAGGGACGATTCCCCTACCCCTGGGGGAAATCGTCAAGATTGTTTCTGTCTTTTTACAATCCCCCTGGTCAGCCCGGGGGTCGACCCCTCGGGGAAGCCGCTGATAGGTGCATTAGGGCCACGTGCAAGCCCAATATTTTCCATGTAGCAAAGTTCCCCCAAGCTGTTTATATCATTGTGATTATTTGTTCGTTATGCATCAGTCACATTACCAGAAATCACGGACATTTTGCGACCGCGAATAACTGAACAGTGGATAATTTTTAGACTTGATAAAACACGTGCTGTGACTGTTTTAAACGGCTTCAAAAACGCTTTAAGAATGCAATGAAAGAAAGACGCACATCTCAAGGGAATGGTTACTTAATGAACCATTGAACCTTTGTATTCACAACGCCATGCAAAATATTCGAGTAATCACCGCCTGCAATTACAAACATCTCAAAGGGAATGACATGAAGAAATTACCATACTATGTTGTTTGAAGCGGCGTTTCGCAATGCAAGACTGAAGTACCTGCACTTGAAGGATTTGGTGTCGTGGTTTACCTCGATAAAGTTCAAGACTTGGAAAGCGATGTGACTGACATGACGGCAGACTCTAAATTTTTGACTCCGGCACAAAATATGTAAGTTTAATGCACGTTTTTATTATTTTACGGCTTTGAGTTTGGTTTAATAATTGGAACTAAACAGTGGCTCGGTAAACAAGTTGGATAACTTCATTTTAAAAATATTATCTGTGTATCTCGGTAGTCTAATGATATCAGTAAATTTAGTGCAAAATTTATTATCTAGGTACCTTATGTTCCGTGTACTTTTGCTATCTTTGGGTCTTTATTCAGTGAATTCTTAATTAGGATGAAACTTTATATAAAATTTCATGTTCATTAGTATTCTTTATATAAAACGTTCATCCTAATTAGCAATTCAATGAGAAAGCTGAAACATCAATAGAAATTCCATTGTCTCAATCATTAACCCAGTTTCCCCCTGGGACAGAATTCAAATCCCTCCGCGGGCCTTTTAGAATGATGAGATTTTATCAGGTATAAAGGAGCATGCACGTGACTGATTTGCTTCATCTGATTGGACAAAATGCTCATTAATTATTCATGAGTTTTGAATGTCTTTTTGACACATGTGAACACAAATCACATGTATGTATTAACATCTTTGTAGACATGAATTTCAGTGAATGGGGCTCAAATTGTAAATTAAGTCATGTTTAGTGATTATCATTTTTAGTTTTTCCAATGAAGGCAATTTAAGTAAAACTTCGGGGGGGGGCTTTGTGAGTTAGGGTGGGTTAAGGCGATTTAAGGAAACTTTCCATTTTCTGGCTTTGTGAGTTGGGGTGGGTTCAGGCAATTTAAGGAAAATTTCCATTTTCTGGCTTTGTGAGTTAGGGCGGGTAAAGGCGAGTTAAGGCGATTTAAGGAAAATTTCCATTTTTGGGTTTTGCGAGTTAGGGCGAGTTAAGGCGAGTTTAGATCCGCACGGATTCAGTTAGTTCCAGAGAACCCTCGAGAAGCCTCTATCCTCTACCAATAGAGAATTTCCTATCATGATAATCACTCGAAAAGCAAACAGTAATGCCGACGGACAAATACTCAACCAAAGTTCTCGAAACTCCTCTCTTTCCGAAGGCTAAATACATTCAAACAACGTTAGTTTCCTAGCCTGGGAAACCAGCCGACTCTTATCCGGCGCTCCCCACTCGCGAGAGACGTCAGGGCAGCGAGGCAGAAAATTCCATACTGATGACGTAGCACTGAGATAGCCGTTTCACGATGCCTAAATTAGTTGCAATTCTCAGAAGCCGAGTTCTTTTCAAGGAACATAACTACCGAGGCTGCTCGTTTGCTTGGCAGTGGATCACCGTCATTAACAACCATGAAATTCAAGCCTATTTAGCGTGTGTCGGTAGCTCGTTTGCTTCGTTCTTTCAGCGGCTCGGCCCGGTCAAGAGAATTTGTCCTACGACTGTCAATTAAACGTAATAGTTGTTTTTTTTTATTTCAAAACCTACACCCAGCACAGCAGGCGACTTTTCAAGCCAGCTCTTTTGCCAGGTCAGTAGCCGAAGAGGTTAGCTACAGAATGCAGCGGTTATTTTCAAGGTATACTACCGAGGCTGCCCGTTTGCTTGGGTGAACGGCCATGCACGTTCGTGATTCATACCGGCCGCACTTACATCATAACTATGGAAAGCCATTTGGTGCAAAATTCAAGGTGTTCAACTTCTACCACATTCAACAAATTTCGTTCAAGCTCAAGTATTTTTTCCACTCAGATTCAGCAATACTGTTTTCAAGGTCAAGGATATAACAGCATCACATTCAACATCCAAAACTCATTCAAGGTCAAGCTAGTATGTTCTGCTTACATTCAATAAATTATTTTCACGCTCACAGAAAAATACGTTCAAGGTCAAACAAAAAAAATGTCGCACATGTTCTAGGCAGGAAAACACGATCAACAAACTCAAACATACTGTCAACAAACCGCGGGACGTTGTCAACAAAAACACGCTCGTTCCCAGGCTTTCTCCTCATTGCCCCGATCTGGTGTTGAGCACGCGGTTTTGTCAAAATGGAGGCCGAAGGTGGATCGAGTGCCATCAATGAAGCTTCTGTAGCCGGATGACAGAATTCGAAGATGCATCCGCGAAGGGTTGAACTCTGGATCCGCTCGAAACTCTTCACAGGCATTGGTTGGCTGAACAAGAGATTTAATCCGTTCGTTGGCTTCGTTTGCATCGCGACAACTCCAGGAATTTTCTTATTTAGTCAGTGCCAAACACATAAAGTCTTCTTCAACCAGCTCTAGCTCTGCCTCGCCATCCATCGCATCAGTTTCAGTTTTCTTTATTTTACACTATTCATTTAATTATATTACAGTCGATTCGTGCAGGTATCATAAAATAATGGAATAACTAGTTATTTTAAACATAATAATGTAGATGAAGGTGTGCATGCAGTGGTTAAAGGAGCTTAAGCTTTCGAGTTAACCACTGCCACAAGGAAAATAAATATAAGGCTAAGATTAGGTCGGGTTTACATGTAATATAGTCCTAAGACTAGGTCAGAATTATATGTAGTATATAATGTAAAATATGCAACATGTTGAAACAATTACTGTAATAAATTATTAGAATACGACATTATAGTTGGGTCTGTATGTATTTCAGATACCAGTGTAACATATTGGGTGAAAATACTTTGCGCATTGGAAAAAGAAAAGTTCCCTTGCCCAAGAAACTTCCTTAAGGATGAAGAAATCAGCGAGGATCACGAATATGTAATCAAATATGAGATGGTTCTGCTAAAGGGAGAATTCGATTTGGAAAATGGCGCGGATGAATCGGCCATAAGATCAGAGTTGAAAACAGTTTCCCAAAAGAAGTTCCCTCTTATCAGAGAAACAAATTTTATTTCATCTAATTGTCCACCTTGAAACTAATAGCATCTCGGAAATATGGGTCCACGTGAATCCAAATGACCTCAACTGCACTAAGGTGTCTTCACTAATGTCAAACTTCGGCCTGCCAGATGTAGCAGTTAAAAACACAAGGAGATCTATAGGAATAAATAGCCACTTGTGTACACTGAGAAGAGGACTGGCGCGTAGTCCGCTTCCAGTCCAAGAGCAATAGTCGGATATTTCGTAACAGTTATTCTAGAAATTCAGAGCATTGGAGATTTCTTGCAGAGGATAAGACTTGCTGAAGGAGAGCAACAACAGATTCCAGTCTGATAACAACATTCTCTCGAGCAGATAGATCAGATGTATGAAAATACCTTTCATAATCGTTTAATACTTCAATGATTGACTCAAAAACGTTCTCCCATCCAGATCCTCCAAAAGTTTGTTGTGACTGATCCGGCCATCATGGTTCGATTCAGGCGCCATATTGATTTCGGTGCACACCAGATTGAGGCAATGAGGAGAAAGCCTGGAAACGAGCGTGTTTTTGTTGACAACGTCCCGCGGTTTGTTGACAGTATTTTTGAGTTTGTTGACAGTATTTTTGAGTTTGTTTATCGTGTTTTCCTGCCTAGAACATGTGCGACATTTTTTTTGTTTGACCTTGAACGTATTTTTCTGTGAGCGTGAAAATAATTTATTGAATGTGAGCCGAACATACTAGCTTGACCTAGAATGAGTTTTCGGATGTTGAATGTGATGCTGTGATATCCTTGACCTTGAAAACAGTGTTGCTGAATCTGAGTGGAAAAATACTTGAGCTTGAACGAAATTTGTTGAATGTGGTAGAAGTTGAACACCTTGAATTTTGCACCAAATGGCTTTCCATACTCTGCAGGACTCCACGCGTTCTCTAGAATAGATTTCAGGCGGTTTCCTGTGGTATTCTTCGAGAAAGTCCCAGCAAAATGGCTCCGATTCGAAGGTGCACGAAAGACAAGCAACGAAGAGGCGGGCTCTCTCCAAACTGCTATATTGTGGCATATTTTTAACTGTAGAGAAAAAAAACACGTTAGCTGGAAGGCTCAATAACATTTCCGGGTAGATTCTTTGAAGAAACGGTGGAAAAATGCAAGAAAAATGGTCTTGCAAATAAAAATTGGAAAACGGCGTCATTTTTTCTTCATCACTGTCTCACATCACTTCAACTGAAAAATCGACCTTTGCGAGCCCAGCATCAGTGCGAGGTTGGAACTCCCCGGATGTTGATAGAGAATATAACTTATGTTTTTAAAACCTTCTATGGTGTTTATTTATACGTTTTGTATACACCATACACCATGGGGTTAATTTAAATGTTTACATGTACACAGCCAGCACAGCTGTCTTAGTTTTTAATGCAAAATTCCAATTTGATCTGTGGATTAGCCGGGTCCTGGCTTTGATCAGCCCCGTCTTGTTAATCACAATGTAGTCCAATTCAGAAATCACTGTGATCATGGCTGTTATCGAGGTCAAATTCATTTTCAGGTCAATTTTTTTAAATTAGTTTGACACATTAGTCTCATGAAGTATATAAAATATTGCAGGATGCCAGCAAGGTGTTGAAACAACAACAATACGTTAAATTATTACATTAGAACCAACGTTCTTGTTTCAAGCCTTTAAGTTCTTGTTTTGAGTTGTTTCCTTAAAACAAGCTGAGCGCTTCTTAAAATACAACGTCAAACAAGAAAATTTGATTAAAACAAGAAAAGTAGCTTGAATTAAGATATAGTTTTCTTAAAATAAGCCAACATATGCTTGTTTTAAGAAAGTAGATTAAGAGTGGTTTTGACAGCTAGTACGACATTTCGCTTTACTAGCCGCTGAAAGAACTATGCAAAGGAGCCAACAACAGCACCGACACACGCTAAATAGGCTTGCATTTCATGGTTGTTAATGACGGTGATCCACTGCCAAGCAAACGACCAGCCTCGGTAGTTATATTCCTTGAAAAGAACTCTGTTGTTCGCATTCGGCTTCTGAGAATTGCAACTAATTTAGGCATCGTGAAACGGCTATCTGCTGCGTCATCAGTATGGAATTTTCTGCCTCGCTGCCCAGACGTCTCTTTCGCGAGTGGGGAGCGATAAGAGTCGGCTGGTTTCCCAGGCTACCGGTTTCCTTATGATATGATTGCAGTGATCGCAGGATTCTTTTGTTCGGTGTGAATCTGAGCGTAGATTTATACGCAGAACAAAAGAATCCAGCGATAGCTGCGATCGTTGCGATCATATGGCAACCGGGCTTTAGGCTAGCGTTTACAGATAAACAATAAGAGAAGACGACAAATTGAGCGGTTCGACTGGGGCTCGAACTCGTAACTTTTGCGTGTAATGCAAGCGTCATGACCACTACCCTAAGCGAGCCTTTTTAACACAACACTTCAAATGATGTGGCCAAGTACAAGTCGTTCCTTCGTGAAGCAAAGGTAAGAAAGATCGGCCTTAAAAACAATTTCAAACTATCATTTCACAGATCAACATACAGAACATACATGAAATAGGCACTACTAACTATACTAATAATTAACGCGGATGTAGTTAATTAAAAGTATTTAATCGATACATCTCTGGTAAAACTAAGAAAGTTTGTTGTCATGCACAGGGCAGACATTTTCATAATTAATAAATTTAATTTGGCATTCAAGCCTTTAGACGCGATGCAGCCACAATTCAGCTATAAATCTCCCTATGGAGGCTCATTTTGGTAGTAGGATATATAGACTCTTCGCGTAATTAAGCGTAAACTTATAAATAATACCACGCTAAACAGAATTAGCGTTACTTACGTTGCTTTATAAAGGCTTTTAATTTCCTTTTAATAGCACGGGTGCAATGATGAGAACACTCTTCGAAACTGTGGTTATGTTGGCGATAACTTGATGACATAAGCTGGACAAATGCACTTTTCAATGCATGCAGATTCACCGTGTGTGTATTCAATTTCGGTACAACGCGACGGATTATTTTCAGTCTGGTCAGTGACTGAACTTGAAAGTTCCAACTTACCTTATAATGTTTCACTGATCTTTCTCGTTACATTAATCGGTTGACGAAATCAACAGCATGGATGTACTGATCATGAAGTGCTGTGTTGGTCATATAAACTGCAGTAACCAATGCAAAATGGGAAAAGGAACATATCTTTATAAAATATTCATATTTGATATTTCAATTGGCATACGCCCACCGATGGACGGGGAAAATACCATGCGTATAGTCTTTTTCCGGAAGAAAATCGCTCCTATTTTCTTTATTGAATAGCACCTTACTATAATAATTACAGGAACTTCATTACTACAAGCACTTCGGTTTGTCCGTGTTAACTAGATACACTGTTTCAATAGCATATACAGTGGCGGATCCAGGGGTGGTTACGGGGGTGACATGTCACCCCCCCCCTTTTGGGCCAAAAACAAATTCTGTATAAGAATTCGTAAAAATAAAATACATTCGTTCAAATTTTGTAAGAAATTTCGCACCAGAAACTGTACCGGTCAAAATAGTCACCCCCCTTTTTCAAATCCTGGATCCGCCACTGATATAAAACACCAGGGGAATCCCAATTTCCATGCTATAGTCTATGCTATTTTCATACTACGGAAATTGAAAGATCATGGCAATATAAGTAAACAATAATTACTACTCATTTCCATCCATTCATTTCCACATTTTTCTAGCATCTAGAATCAATTTCCTGAAGCTTTTCAGAATAGTTATGCGAGTTGTATTACTAGTTTCTCAGCTTTCTTCGCATGATAATCACGAAATGCTGTCAGTGATCGATCGGGTTTTAGAAGTTGTATTTGGCAATTATCTGAATGGAGAACCTATTGTATTACTAATTTCTCAGCTTTCTTCGCACTGATGATAATCACGAAATGTTGTCAGTGATCGATCGGGTTTTAGAAGTTGTATTTAGCAATTATCTGAATGGAGAACCTCGAACAGATTGCTATGGTTGCCGAAAAGTAGCAATATTCAATATCACATATATATTTGTTTACTAAATGTATATTGTTTCGATAAACTATCTATCCATTTGTGAAATATATATTCGTTCCATAATTTCATATACATTTGTTAAATAAAAACAAATTGATTCAATAAAAAATATATTGATTCAATAAAAAATATATTGATTCAATAAAAAATATATTGATTCAATAAAAAAAAATTGAATTCAAGAAAAAAATTCGTTCAATTATAAGTTATACCATGGCATGAGGGGTATTAGTGATTTAAATTGCCCCGAGAGCCGAGGGAAGATTAAGCGGCCGAGGGACTTTTACAAATCTTCCCGCGGCTCTAGGGGCAATTTAAATCACTAATACCCCGAAATGCCATGGTATAAGTTTGTTATACCATTGATCGCCGAGGAACGGAACAAATCTCTGAGAAGTTTAGTTTTCTCTGCCGAAACTAAAGGTCGCAGTCGAGTTACTTTCGAAAACGTTTTGTTTAATGCTTGACTGAGCGCCATTGATTAAACGACCCTGGCTTCCCCTGGGGAAAAGCGTGTTGTTTTTGAGAAGAATAACACTAAAATACAATGTAATTATGCGGTTGACTAAATATTCAAAGAGCATGAATGGATTTTAATTACGTCACGTTTATGGTTTTAAGTATCCCACATGGAAGAAGCGGGTTTGAGAAATTAAGAGAAGAATATGCAGATTGAAATAGGTCATCCCACATGTATTACATTGAAGGTTATGATGAAGACAGGTCAGTTTGGATTCAGTATTTTTCATCCGGGAGCGTAAGGCTAGTCGTGCCAGAGGGGAGCAGGAGTTGATGCTTTTGACCTTCTCGCTTCCAGCCTGCATTCTCTTCTAATTTTCCCTCATTACGCATGCAGGGGAAATTTAGAAATATGCATTGTCAGACTGAAATTTCCCGGCGGGAAATTTCGAAACAATGCATATCAGTTCTAAATATCCCTGCCATCAGGGAAAATTAGTGCTTTAAATGTGCCTCGGAGAACAAAAGAATCCGAGGCTACCATGGTATAATAAAATATATATGCATTCGATAAAATATATTTCTTCAATAAAATATTGATTCAATAAAATATATATTAATTTTATAATATAATTCAGTAGTATACACCAACTCGTTAACCTTGGTAGTCTGGTTCTTATGAATACAAAAAAAAATCGTCGAGTTAATATTTCATACTGTAAGCTTAAATTTACTCTTACATTAGGGTCTGAATGCCAGTTGTCAGTTAAAATTTTGGCCATTTGTCAGTTGTCAGATAGCCCTAGTTAATCATTACTAGAGAAAATTTACAATGTTGGACCCACAAAAAAAAACAAATTTGTCAGTTGTCAGTTATTTTTCGGGTGCAGTTGTCAGTAAAAAAATCGTCATTTGTCAGTTGTCAGTTATTTTTAAGGCCGTTTGTCAGTAGTCAGTTAACCCCATTCAGACCCTCTTACATTTTGGTCAAATTACACTAATGACATGCAAATCCGAACTTAGAATACACTATTAACGACTATCGAGCATAATAACATTCATTTGGGTCTTGCACACTGGTATAATCAACTGAAAGTCGATTAAGGGATGCTAACCATGGGAAGCGAGTAGCAGCTTCGGTGTAGCTTCACCGATACCAGGGCCGAAACAGTAATTTTCAAACACCATACCCAATCGCAACATTACAATCCATTGGAATGAACTCGGCCGTTACGGTCCCGTTGCGAATCAAAAGGGTGGATTTTTTGGGAAGGAATTGGCCCAAGCGGTCGAAAAGAGAGGCTATTGGTCGGAGCATGCCCCCAAATCGGTCCTCTTGCCCGATGCCCCCGTGCAATTTTACCACCCCGCCAGTCTCAGTCTATTACACCGTTCTGCCTGCTGTTACTTCAAGGTGACAGCACAAGTCGTGAAAGCCAATGGGGAAAATTTGACTGTGGATTTGAACTTGGGCCCGGTTATTCTTGGGAAGGGGTTAGACGGGATGGATGTACGCTTCCAAGCGCCCTGCAATATCTTGATCACCGGGCAGCGTCAATCGAAAAAAAACAGTGTTCACCGAAAAACCCCTGCATCGTGTAAAAAAAAACATTTCACTACCCCGCCCCTCACGATCGTGTACTGCTATGGCAGCGCCTGGCAACCACGTTTCACCGCCATACAGAAGCAATTGGGCTTGAAATGTGTGCAAGGTCTCCCCGAGAACCCGTACGCTCCCTTCCGCGGCCAGCCGGGTCTCTTGATCCTGGACGATTTGATGAAAGAAGTCTCCAAGGATGCGCGAGTCGTGGACCTGTTCACCAAAGGCTCGCAGCATCACAACATTTCGGTGCTGTACCTGACGCAGAACATTTTCCCACATGACAAGTAAGCGCGCACCATGTCCATCAACGCGCACTACATATACATATCTTTAATAGAAGTTCCCATAGGGGCTTTTCAACAACTATTTACAATGTAACAGCAGTAACAAAATAATGAAATAGTAAAATACAAGTACTAACTATAATCAGGTGAGTTAAAACTATTGAAATAGAAGTGCATAACGTGATATGGTACATAGCACTACTCTAAAAGCGCTAACTTTAGTTGTTTCTTAAATTTAACAAAATTAGGTTCCTTTTTAAGGTCTGCTTCCAATGAGTTCCAGATCTTAACACCCCTATAAGCGAAAGATCTTTGTCCACTTGAGGTGCGAAGTTTAGGGATGTTTAGGTCGTTACGGGACCTGATGTTACGACTATGGATAGCAGACCGTTTACAGAACTTACTTGCTAGATATTCTGGGGCAACTCCGTTTATACACTTGAATGTCATTAAAGTGTCCCTATAAACTAAATTATCTCTAACCGGTAGCCACTGCAGTTGGCATAAGCCTTAAGAAATATGGTCATACTTCTGTATACCTGGGGATACCTCCATGGGGAATCTTGGGATAACCCCCTTGGGGAAAGCTCTCTTGGGGGAAACCTATGTGTATGGTGTTGGTGCCAGAGGAATCCATGCGGTGGTTGGAACAGTAGCTTCGTGTGGACACCACCAATAGGGTTTGTTTAAAAAAATGTAATGTTTGGCGAGGAGACCTCGAGAAACCATCAGGCTTATAGTAAGAGGTCACCTCGTAGCTTAATAAGTTTATAAAGAGTAACTCCAACTTAACTTAACTTAACTTAACTTACGATACGCATATCTCTCACGTAGTATCTTCTTGTATGTCAAGCCTCTGTCAAATCAACAGGGTTAAAGACCTGTTTAGCCCAGTTTCTATGAAAACCATAATAAATGGTTTAGTACTAAGCAAACTCTTCTCAGTATTGTTCGTCCGTGTGGGCAAACACCTCTGACAATTTTTTTAAGAAATTACAGCTCGTTCAAAATTTCGCCGCCAGAGTCATCTTAGGTATACAGAAGTATGACCACATTTCTTCAGGCTTATGCCAACTGCAGTGGCTACCTGTTAGAGATAATTGAGTTTATAGGGACATTTTAATGACATTCAAGTGTATAAACGGAGTTGCCCCAGAATATCTAGCGAGTAAGTTCTGTAAACGGTCTGCTATCCATAATCGTAACATCAGGTCCCGTAACGACCTAAACATCCCTAAACTTCGCACCTCAAGTGGACTAAGATCTTTCGCTTATAGGGGTGTTAAGATCTGGAACTCATTGGAAGCAGACCTTAAAAAGGAACCTAATTTTGCTAAATTTAAGAAACAACTAAAGTTAGCGCTTTTAGAGTAGTGCTATGTACCACATTACTTAATGCACTTCTATTTCAATAGTTTTAACTCACCTGATTATAGTTAGTACTTGTATTTTACTATTTCATAATTTTGTTACTGTTAACGTTGTTACATTGTAAATAGTTGTTGAAAAGCCCCTATGGGAACTTCTATTAAAGATATGTATGCATGTATGCATATGTGCGGCACGATCGATTCAGTAATAATCTATTTGAGTAAGAAATCATTTTTTTCTTGAAACTAGGAAAACTGGTTGAACCTGTGATATACGTTGGCAGGGAATTCCAAATTTTGGGACCTTGGTATAGAATCGTAAACTGTTGAAGATTAGTACGACAGGCATGAGATCGATAATTGGATACTGATCTAATGTTGTAGTTATGTAATTGACTGCTAGTTACGAATAAATTGAGGAAAGTCGAAGGCAACAACTGATTATGATAACAAAACATAAACTTTGCTACATGAAATGAGTTGACTTTAAAAATGTCTAGTATATCTAACTGAGCAAATAAAGGAGCAGAGTGAGCTCGGTAATCTGAATTGGTCATGGCTCGCACAGCACGCTTTTGTAAATTAAATATTCTATTTAGATTAGTTACATACGTGGATGACCAAGCTATGTTACAGTAACTAATATAAGGGTATACTAATATATAATACAGAGTTAATTTTGTTTTAGCAGATAAATAAAAGCGAGACCTATATATTATATACCAACTGACTTGGAGATGTTTTTGCAAACATGACTGATGTGCTGTTTCCAAGTAAGGTGTTCATCGATATACACACCTGAAGCTATTTCGCTCTTGGAATTTCTTCGTATCTGCCCGAAGTTTCTGTACTTGTGGTGTAAGATGTTCGAAGATTCTAGCTGCATCCAATGAGTTTTCATCTGGTAATCCCAACATCAGCGGCTTTGACTTTGCAGGCGTCCTTTCGTACGCTTATGACTCGATCTTTGATGATCCTTCTGACAAACTTACATATTATCGGCCTCGGGCCGGATGTTGCATTTCTTGTAGGGACACGGTGGGCAATATCTATGTCCTGGTAGGAGACTTCAGCCCCTAACGCATTGAAGAGGCTGATGGACAGAGCAGTAGTTTCAGGGGCCGATTCAGGAGAATTGCGCTCGGGAATTCCAAGAATCTTAACGTTATACTGGTAACTATAGCGTTGTGTTTCTTCGATTGCACCTGCAATTTTTTCTACTTGGTCAGCGAGGTCGTTTAGACGGGACCTAATCCATTGTAACTTCTCGGTAGCATCCGTCCGGAAACGATTGAGGTCGTCATAAGACCTGCTATAAAATTCTAGGTTATTTTGAGTATCAGCGTCCTGTGAGCTTGCTTGGCGGCCATTGTCAGTTGCCGGCGTTTCTTGTCGTGTTAATAGCGTCTGTTCGAGGTTCTTGAACTCTCTTCTTAGTGCGTTAATTTGTTCCTTGAGACTATCGTTTTCCTTTCTCAAAGATTTGACTGTGTTGGGCATAGTAGAAGATCTGGTAGCTGACTGAAAATAGATACTAATCAGAGCTAGGAAAAAAAACACGTCCGCACAGTACGCATCGGTTGACAGTACGCATCGGTAAAGGTGCTCATCGAGTACCAAGTAGACATGGTTCAGTTGCTAGATTCCCCTACGCTCCCTTTGCCGGAGATATCGGCTCGTTTTCAAGATCTGATTCCAAACTACGTGCAGCGCCGAGAGGAAATTGTATCTAGTTCCTTTATGGCGGTGGCAACTAAAAGTTTAAACGCAGAGCCAAAAGGGCGCTTTGTGCCGCGTGCCGCCCTCCAGCAAACCTTTAGCTGCGGTGGTGGTCAACCTGTTGAATCTGAAAGGGGCACAGAAAATTTCCTGGAATGCCCAAGGGGTTGTGAAACTCTTTGGACAAACGGTTATCGGGCATTATACCTGTTGACCTAGGTTGTTCCAGGTTGACCATGCTGTCTGATTGCTTATAGGCGGGGGATGGGGGGATAGGGCTATACAATAGGATGAGAGGCCACTGGCTGCACCGGTGGCTGCACCGTTGGCTAGGCCATGGATTGGATGGTGGTGCCGACTGGTCCAAGTGATGGGCGGAGGGTTGGGAAGGGCCTGCGGTGTCCATGGGGAAGCGTAGGCCATAGGCTTCTTCGCCGCAGCAGCAGGATCAGCCCAACAAAATCCCCTGGGATAGGAACTCCTTCAATGAGGAAAATAACTTTCCTAATTTCTCATTTGCCAAACCTGACAAATTGTTGGCATATCAGAAGGTTTGAAACAGAGTAGGCATTATATGCGAGTGCCTTAAAGTAAATTATTTTGTGTAACAGAGATGAAATTTACAATGTTTAATATGTTCAAAGTGAAAGGAGCCTGGGACCAAGAGTGTTTCCATGGCAACATCATAAGTTGCATAATGACGTGTGTTTTCCTTAGTCCCATACATGTGCAAAGTTTCAATTGTTTTTACCTACTATTTGCAGAGATATTCTTCATTTTGTGATTTGTCTTCAAGGCATGTCAACCTTATGACGTCACAGACCATCTAATAAACCTTATTTTCTCTGGAATGAGATGAAATATTGATAAACAGATATTTCAAAAGGACTTTAAAATGAGATCTTAATTTTAATGACAAAAATGTCGCTTCATGGGCACTTTAAGCACTAGATGTTTTTGGCAACACGGACGTCGCAAGACCGAGAGAAGACTGGAAGAAAACTACATTGTTAAAATAATCTAACCAACCTCGTACACGTTTCTGGCCGATTAACACGGACAGGAAGACCCTTATTTTGACGTTTATAATTTGACATTACGGATGTTATGACGTCCAAAAGCGCCTAAATGAAAAACTTTGACCTCCGGTTACCGTCCGTGACTCACGAATGTCTGATGCTACTTTCCACAGCAAAAGTTCATCAATTCACTGGCAAAATCCACCAATTTTCATAGTAACGTAAAACCATGAGATTTCCATACTTTCGGTTTTTCGAAGAGGCTGCCAAAGATTATTATATATTTCCATAGTATGTAAATACCATGCACAGAAGTCCGAATTTCCATGTTTTCTTCTAAGCTGTGTCCATGGTTTTACCATATTATGGAAATTGGTTGGTTATTTTAGTGACTGGCAGTGCCGTCGCGCCGCTACTCTACTTTTCATAAACCTTAGACTCTTCCGAATTCCTAATTCCATGACTCTTCTGAATTGCGAATGCAAATTGTTATTTAATTTTTGTCCATTTCCTCAGTAGGCAGTTGTTGCTCGTTGCCAGTAGTGCCATGGAGAGATATAAGCGTCTTGCGTCGTTTTTTTTTCGAGCATCAGGAACACTTGATACAACTTGTTCTAACATTTCCTTTAAGAACTCAGATTTGTGCTGTTGAGCCTGCAGTGGCAATTTAACAGCGGTCACACCAATGTTGTTCACTTCTTATTGTGAACCACTACAGGTTATATGAATCAGAATGCTCCATGATACTTCCCCCAACTGAATACTCGAGGTTTTCCGTGATTGCTATTTGTCAGCGGGTAGTTTTTGCTTCTTGTATTCCATACAACATGGACTCCACGATAAAACCGTACAACTCGCCCCAGGCTTCCGCTGTTTCTGTCGTGCATGCAGAGCCCAGCATATCTTGAAGAGTCCATAGCAAGGCTTCTCCTACAGTCTGAAGATGAGTTTAAAACATAGCATGGGTTATCACGACATATTAATGAACTTAACTACTATTGTTAGATAACAATGATAAAAACCCAACCCAAACCTAAACGATTGCAAATGCATTTCTTTGCTTTCTATTGGTTGCATATAAGAAACACAATCCAGCTAATTAAATTATTAAAGTGCCACAACAATCAAATGTTGACATATAATTGTTTTGCATATTCATAAAGTAGAGTTGCTATTTTATTACCAGGCCAAACCGTTTTTCTATACGACGATGGGAAGTCTTATTTTTTTTAACTCCGAGTATTGAATTTAAACGCCGCCATTACTGAAGGCCGTTCCGGAAGTGATGTCATACGCGCAACACGATAACCAGCGTGGCTATATTTTATGCATACTACTTTGCGCGGAGATAAATATAACTTTCTTCTTGTGTACGAGAACAGGGAAAAATACGGAGCCCTGTAAGGGCCATCCACAAACACAAATTTTATGAAAGAATATCGCGCGATACAGACTTATTATCGCGCGATACTGTTTTAATATCGCGCGATAATGTGTTATTTTAAAATACGTACATTACTAAGCTAGACAACACAGCGGCAAACACGCTACTTGATAATGCTCTTCTCCTTTATATGTTTCTCTTACTTCCGACAACGAATTTGGCTTTACCTGAATACTTACCGGCGATTCAAAATGATATTGAAAATAACAGGGATGCATTAGTCGAGAAATACTAGCCATCTGAATGCCCAACGCATCCTCGCTCTACAATTACCAATAATCAGTAAATGGCAAACACGCTTGAAATACCGATTATTGGTAATACTACGACAAATCCTAACCCGAACCATAAACCGAACCCTAACCATCGGACGAGTTCGCGGGTAAACGACGGGTTCTCACTCACTAGAGCTACGGTTCACAGGTAACAAGAAGAGAAGGTAAACGAGAAAAAAAAATTGTTTGAGCGCTCCTACTCGGGCTTGAACTCGTAATCGTTTGCGTGTTGTGCTTGGCAGTGCAGGCGTCACGACCACTACACTAAGCGCGTCTACCGCCGTTCGGATTTGGACAATTGTTTATCTTTATCCTTGACTGGTTTTAAGAATGTCATTGTTTAATTTGTGTTCCAGAATTAGCGATTATTGATAATTGAAGAGCAAAAGCCAATTACTGATTATTGGTAATTCTAGAACGAGGATATGTTGGAATGCCATATGAAGTTAGGCCCTGGTGCAAATAATGCCTGCGCTTTAATCTGTGTCTCGACCGTCTTCCAACTCCTTCAGGGTCAAGTGTCCTCAAAGCGTGTCTAACAGTTTCCTTGCTAATTTAATACTAGCGAATGTTTGTTCCTTAAAAGTTGTGCATTTGCCTGTAGCCTAGACAGCTTCCACTTCAATTCCAGTTCAATTTCTATGGCGAAGACTCATCTTGATGGTATTTCTCGGCTAATGCATCCCTGTTATTTTCAATATCATTTTGAATCGCCGGTAAGTATTCAGGTAAAGCCAAATTCGTTGTCGGATGTAAGAGAAACATATAAAGGAGAAGCGCATTATCACGTAGCGTGTTCCCCGCTATGTTGTCTAGCTAAGTAATGTACGTATTTTAAAATAACACATTAAAACACTATCGCGCGATTATAAAACAGTAATATCGCGCGATAGTAACACTGTATCGCGCGATAGTAAGTCAGTATCGCGCGATAAATTTTCGCGCGATAGTAACACTGTATCGCGCAATAATAAAACAGTATCGCGCGATATTCTTTCATAAAATTTGTGTTTGTGGATGGCCCTTACAGGGCTCCGTACTTACAGGGCTCCGTAGAAAAAGGAAGATTTTAGTAGAAATATGCCTGCAAGGCGTTGTGTTGTGCAGGCAAGCGTGTGACGTCACGACAGAAAAACAAAAGGGTTCGCGGGAACGCACATCCGTAATGGCGGACAGGATTTTACCGGTAACTACCATAACATTTTGAGGTTTAACTTGTTCATTTGGGAATATTTTTTACTAATTTGGATTTTTCTAACAATGATTGACCTATTCACATTCAAAAAGTGGCAATCGAAATGGTAAATTTTCGTCGTAATGGAACTTTAACAAAACTTGTTTTGCACTTCTGAAGGGATGATGGGTTCTAGCGAAAGGGAAGGGATAACAGATGTTGTGTAAATATCCCCAATTAATGTATTGTAACACAATCCTCAATTTCGATTAATATTGGCCTTAAAGACCCAATGTCCGTGCTCGTGATTCATAGCGCTGGCTGACTGTTTTGATCACCTCTTTACGTGACACTAGGCCCCGGGATTTCTTGCACGTCCGTCAAAGCTTGGTTATATTTAATGATCTATATTAGTACTTTTCTTGATGTTCTAGCGACTTCCTGGCAATCCCTTTATGTAGGACGACACGATTTTTTACCAAAAATACAATACAACACAATACAATTCAATACAACAATAGAACGAAACACAATACAATACAATAGAATACAATTTGGTAGCAATTCGTGTCGTCCTACATGAAGGGATGGCCGACTTCCTGTGCTATCATACAAATGATGTCAAACTGTAGCTTTCATTAAGTTTCATTCTAAAACTCATGCATAATTCATGATATTTTTTTCAAGCGAAAAAAGGTGCATGATGCTTTATACCCGGTAAAAAGACTTGGGTCTATATATAGACTACACTAGATAGTGTAGGTAAAAACACTAGGGTCTATATATAGACTACACTAGATAGTGTAGGTAAAAACACTAGGGTCTATATATAGACTACACTAGATAGTGTAGGTAAAAACACTAGGGTCTATATATAGACTACACTAGATAGTGTAGGTAAAAACACTAGGGTCTATATATAGACTACACCAGATAGTATAGGTAAAAACACTAGGGTCTATATATAGACTACACCAGATAGTGTAGGTAAAAACACTAGGGTCTATATATAGACTACACCAGATAGTGTAGGTAAAAACACTAGGGTCTATATATAGACTACACGAGATAGTGTAGGTAAAAACATATAGACTACACTAGAGAGAGTGAGGGTAAAAACACTAGGGTCTATATATAGACTACACTAGATAGTGTAGGTAAAAACACTAGGGTCTATATATAGACTACACTAGATAGTGTAGGTAAAAACACTAGGGTCTATATATAGACTACACTAGATAGTGTAGGTAAAAACACTAGGGTCTATATATAGACTACACTAGATAGTGTAGGTAAAAACACTAGGGTCTATATATAGACTACACTAGATAGTGTAGGTAAAAACACTAGGGTCTATATATAGACTACACTAGATAGTGTAGGTAAAAACACTAGGGTCTATATATAGACTACACTAGATAGTGTAGGTAAAAACACTAGGGTCTATATATAGACTACACTAGAGAGAGTACATGAGGATAAAAACACTAGGGTCTATATATAGACTACACTAGAGAGAGTGAGGGTAACAACACTAGGGTCTATATATAGACTACACTAGAGAGAGTGAGGGAAAAAACACTAGGCTCTATATATAGACTACACTAGAGAGAGTGAAGGTAAAAACACTAGGCTCTATATATAGACTACACTGGGTGAGATCTCGTCGTTTACCTGGGACTTATTTACTTGTTTAAAAATACGCTTCACAAGAGAGAGTAGTTAGGGCCTATATAAAGATTTCAGATTGAGGCCTTTTTCCTTTGTTGAAGAAAGAGAAAAGGCCGTCAATCGTGAATTTTATTTAAACCCTCGCTCTCTCTAGTGTAGTCTATATATAAACCCTAGTGTTTTTACCCTCACTCTCTCTACCTAGAGCTAGGGTTCACAGGTAAACAACGAGTTCTCACTGACCGAGGGCTAGGATTTATAGGCAAATGACTAGTTTAAACCAAAATATAGAGGGGGGGAAATCCAAAATTGAGAATAAATAATCGTTCTGGGATTCGAACCCGAGTCCTCAGATTGTAGACCAAGTGTGTTAACCACTATGCTAAGCGACCATCGGTGCTCAATTTGCGACTAATTTTAATACGTAACACTACCCACAGACTGCGCGTCCCCTGTGCGAACATCGTGTACTTCAGTGACCTCTACACGTACATCCTTATAAGGAAGTCGTACGACAGATACTCTTGGTGTGGAGAGCCTCGGCTCCGGCAAGACTCAGAGTTGTTATCCCAAGGCCATCTTGGATTCAAAGCGAGGCAATCCTTTGTTTTTGCTAGGTTAGCCTCGCAGTGAGGGATAGTCAAAACGAGGCTAACCTGGCAAAAACAAAGGATTACCTCACTTTGAATCCAAGATGGCCACCAGGTGAAAAGAGTGAATCACAAAGGTTGGGGTCGCGGCTAGATTCCATCCGCCAGAAGGTCGAATTGCAATTTTATCTATGTTATATTTCTAAGGTACAAACTAAAGCGGCACTTAGAAATTTAGCCGAACAAGTACGCTTCGCTCAACTCTACGAAGACTCGAACCGAAACCCTAACCCCGACGTAACTAATCGATTACTCGATAAAATCGATAATAATCGATAGTAGTTAATCGATTTTATCGGAAATCGATAAAAATCGATAACACATTTTCTTGTGACTATCGATTTTTATCGATGTCTATCGATTTTTATCGATCACTCTTTAAATATAGCTTGGGCATGTTTTTATTCAAGATAGGTTACTATCTCTACTCGGTTTGACTGTGAGAGACAATGAAGGCATCAACTGCGTAAACTGTGCTTAAAGAGATCTAGTTTTCGATCACAGACACACAACAAACAGATTGTAAACAATTTGATTTAATACTGATGAAAAGTCAAACACGTTCAGCGTACCATTGTCGGTCGACGACAAGCCAGTCATGGCTGTTTCCAGAGGTCTTAATCGGCCGGGAAACTTAGTTCACTCAGATATTCATGAAAGAAACACTCGGTTTTCTAACTTGAACCTATGTTGCCCTCTCTTTAAAAAGACCACCGAAGGTGGCCGCACATTTAGTGTAAGAACAATCAAGGACTGGAACAATCTATCTCCCACGTTAAAAAAGAGCGGAAACGTTAAATGCTTTAAAAGAAATCTCTTTAAGTCAGTTCTAGCAAGTCAGAAAAAAACACTAAGATTCCAATAGTCTTTATAGTTTTTAACACGGGGAAGAGGAGTGGGTCGGTACTTCTGTAGTTAATTAATAATTTTAAGTCTCCAGGAACGTCTGTTACTATTTTTAACAACATTTTAGTGTAATTTAAGAATTTTAGAAATTTATATTTTAGATTTTTTTATGTTCCATTTCTGCTAGTTATGTATGATTATTAGAATTAGTATGTTATCATAGTATTGTATAAAATTATATATTATCATAGTTTAATATTATACATAGCTTAGAGAGGACCACTAGTTTATCAGTTTAATTTTACTGTCATGTGTAACCCTCACTAAATAAAGTCGATTGTATTGTATTGTATTGTATGTCAACTTAAACAGCATTGAAAAAAAAAAAACTGTAACTTAACAAACAACCTAATTACTATATTACAAAGCGACGACTTTGACCGGGACCACACAGACATCAAACTAGGCGAAAATTCAAGCTTCACAGAGGTTCTGGACAGAACGCCATGTCGAAGCGGCGAGATGGACACGTGAGGAGAAGAAAGCATCACGCGAAGAAAGCGTTTCGCTAGTCACGCTTCGGGGGTTTTGGTCCATAAACTGAGACGAGAGGACCTATAAACCTATAAACTTGACATTTAGTTGTTGAATAGCTAGCTGTACAGTACAGAATACATTACTTTCTAAATATCCTTTTCAATGGGAAAATGCTCTCTATGTAATCTATGCTCTCTATACGATCTATGTAATCTATGCTCTCTATGTAATCTATGCTCTCTATACGATCTATGCAATCTATGCTCTCTATGTAATCTATACTCTCTATACATTGTCTATACGATCTATGCTCTATGTAATCTATCCTCTCTATACGATCTATGCTCTATGTAATCTATGCTCTCTATACGATCTATGTAATCTATGCTCTCTATACTACGATCTATGTAATCTATGCTCTATGTAATCTATGCTCTCTATACGATCTATGTAATCTATACGATCTATGTAATCTATACGATCTATGTAATCTATGCATACTCTCTATGTAATGTATGCTCTCTATACGATCTATATAATCTATGCTCTCTATGTAATCTATGCATGCTCTCTATACGATCTATGTAATCTATGCTCTATGTAATCTATGTAATCTATGCTCTCTATACGATCTATGTAATCTATGCTCTCTATGTAATCTATGCTCTCTATACGATCTGTGTAATCTATGCTCTCTATGTAATCTATGCTCTCTATACGATATATGTAATCTATGCTCTATGTAATCTATGCTCACTATACGATCTATGCAATCTATGCTCTCTATGTAATCTATGCTCTCTATACGATCTATGTAATCTATGCTCTCTATACGATATATGTAATCTATGCTCTATGTAATCTATGCTCACTATACGATCTATGCAATCTATGCTCTCTATGTAATCTATGCTCTTTATACGATCTATGTAATCTATGCTCTCTATACGATATATGTAATCTATGCTCTCTATGTAATCTATGCTCTCTATACGATCTATGTAATCTATGTAATCTATGCTCTCTATACGATCTATGTAATCTATGCTCTATGTAATCCATGCTCTCTATACGATATATGTAATCTATGCTCTCTATACGATATATGTAATCTATGCTCTCTATGTAATCTATGCTCTCTATACGATATATGTAATCTATGCTCTCTATGTAATCTATGCTCTCTATACGATCTGTGTAATCTATGCTCTCTATGTAATCTATGCTCTCTATACGATATATGTAATCTATGCTCTATGTAATCTATGCTCACTATACGATCTATGCAATCTATGCTCTCTATGTAATCTATGCTCTCTATACGATCTATGTAATCTATGCTCTCTATACGATATATGTAATCTATGCTCTATGTAATCTATGCTCACTATACGATCTATGCAATCTATGCTCTCTATGTAATCTATGCTCTTTATACGATCTATGTAATCTATGCTCTCTATACGATATATGTAATCTATGCTCTCTATGTAATCTATGCTCTCTATACGATCTATGTAATCTATGTAATCTATGCTCTCTATACGATCTATGTAATCTATGCTCTATGTAATCCATGCTCTCTATACGATATATGTAATCTATGCTCTCTATACGATATATGTAATCTATGCTCTCTATGTAATCTATGCTCTCTATACGATATATGTAATCTATGCTCTCTATGTAATCTATGCTCTCTATACGATCTATGTAATCTATGCTATCTATGTAATCTATGCTCTCTATGTAATCTATGCTCTCTATACGATCTATGTAATCTATGCTCTATGTAATCTATGCTCTCCGTGATACGATCTTTGTAATCTATGCTCTCTATGTAATCTTTGCTCACTATACGATCTATGTAATCTATGATCTCTATGCACCCACACACATATAGAGGGAGACACACCCACATTGAGGACGTTGATACACATAGAAAGAACCCTTCCTTATTTAGCAAAAAGGAAAGACGAAACTATGGAAAGCCAAACACAATACAGCTGGTATAGGTAAATAATACAAATACAAAAATATTCACTTCTTTGTTTACGGATAAAGTGGAATATTACTTGCCGGATATGGAAAGCATACAAATAATGCTCTAAAATACTTAAAAGAAATAAAATATGCATTAAAATTAATATACGTTTTTCGTATTTGCCATCATAGACTGAATAAACCAAACTGATTAGAATTCTGGTGCTTCAACACTTTGGTATCTCATTGTTGTTAAAGGATGCTGCACGAGTTATTTTAGAATCCTGATGTAGTAATACAGTGCGAGCTTCTCTCACTTGCATTACCCGGTCATTACAGTAGACCTTGAAACAGGCCAGAGAATAGGCACGAGGTCTTTCTTAACATCGGACCAAGTCGCCTTCTGTCGCATTTCCTTAACACTTGGAAAGCTTCTCCTTTCTCTCCGTACTTGCGCTCTAAACAAATTGGTCCTCATTCGGGACTACAGTAAAACTGCAGTCATGATAGCCCTTGACCACGGCGTCAAAAATCAGACTTCTCTGCCATTTTGAGCGAGACTTGACTGATTTTACCACCGCAAATAATGATTGACCGATGGTATTTTAATCTACCTCTCTCTTGATGGATTAATTACCAATTACCGATAATAATCTATTGATCAGGCATTTAAAAAAGTTGAATATCGATTTTTATCGATTACTATCTTAATCAGCTAATTATATCGATTAATATCGATTAGCTTTCCGATGATCGATTACGATCGATTAGTTACGTCGGGCCCTAACCCATCTATTAACCGTCATTATCCCTTACGCCACGAGGGATTTGCTGTCAACAACCGCTTTTGTTACTTCATTAGATACCAGGTCCTGCCCTCGATGAAGTATTTTAGTGCAGTACATTTTGGGATTGCGTCCTTCTGGCGGATGGAATCTAGCCCCAACCAAGGTATGGAGGCCTTTTCTTGTCAAAATTATGTTTATTTATAATTACGAAACGGTCAATGAATTATTATATACTTGGAATAATATTTCAAGGTCATTGTAGGTCACTATCTTTTTATGCACTGATACATTTTTTTATGCCATGAGATAATTTGTTTGGTTCCATTTATTTTCATATCATCGTAATATGTTTTATACTTGGTTCCATGATGAACTGCAAGTGGAGTTGCGTAGAGACTGGTTCAGGACCTATTTGTATTTATAATTAGAGTACGGAACTGCACTGACCACACTGAGTTTGGAATTACCGTAGTTTTGCTTTTGTGCTATTCAAATGCAATGGCCCGGGCGTTTTCGTAGAGTCTGTAAGTCCTATAGTAAGCTTGTAGTTAAACGTTTTTTGGACCCCGAAAGTAAAACGACTACCCGAAAGTAACTCAAGGGTATTAAGGCTTGGCTTGAACATGAAAACGAGGCAAAATTCTTTCTTCGTGTTTTCTTGACCACCTTTCAAGTAAAAATAAAAATAAAATACAGAATTGTAGAAACTGGTTGCTTAAACCACGAGTGATACCGTTACCATAGAAACCACCGAAAAATTAGGCGGGAAAATACAATGCAAATTTGTATATGACTAGTTTCAAAACGGGGTGTGGAAAGAGCCATTACCTTAAGTTTATCCTCACTTAATTGCGTTCGACGAAGGACTGGTTACGGGTTCCCTGTGCCTGTGTGTGTGTGTGTGGTCTGTTTTGTCGGCGCGGTCGTTGAACAGAAAACTGAATCAAATCAACTTGGCCATAATTTGTGCTGTCCAGTAACAACCGAGTGAATTCTGTTGGCTTGCTCACTGTATTGGATTCTGCTTTTCGCCGTACATACAGATACCAAAACTACAAACAGTAAGATGACCTGGCTGAAGAGAAATCTAGGTCTGAGTTTTCTAGATACCCGTAATCGCCGTATCTTGTGCGAGTTGCGACACTGTGTACATCTTGGTTATACAAATATTCAACACTAACATATTCAGGCAGAGAGTTAATCTGTAACGACACTTTGATGTGCCAAGGAACTGGAAAATCAACATGTACACAGTGCGAGGTGAGGGAAATTTAAAGTACTGAGTTCATTGCTGTGTTCCCTAATCGATTAATCTACACTGAATTTCTGACGGGCCTGAAACAAGGCTGATCAAAGCCAGGACCCTGCTACCAACATTGACCATAAATTATTCTGCAGCTAACAATAGCAGCCAACCTTGTTTTCACTTGAAAAATACTGTGAATGATCTAAGGAACTGCATGGGGTGTATTTTATACACATGCATATATAGTTTATGTTCAACACTGGAATGTATACTTAGTATTAATTGTGAATGCTAGGAACTGGAATGCAACTTATACACATGTGAATAGCCATGGCTAGCTAATAGGGTTGATTTGTGTTCTACACTGACTCCAATTATTGCTGTACACTGTATACCACACAGCAAAATGTGCTATGAATGCTCAAATGAATGCCCGTAACCATATAAAACACACATGTATACAATTATAGCCAGATAAGCATTGCATCCAATGATTTAATGTTACACAAAGATAATTACAGTTTTATACCCAGATGCATTCCCTTGTATATTAACTTATAAGTCAAGACATCAAAATTTTCACATTAGTTAAAAACAAGCATTATTTTTTATCAGGATTACTTACACCGTCAACATCATTGCAGCAATCTTTCAGCCTTTTGTGTTACCACAGTCCTTTCTCTTACAAAAAAATATGTCGAACGCACTTTGATAATCTACGATTACTACTAGTTTTAACCAATACCGATGTAGGTACACCATTTAACCTTTTCTCCTTGTCTGCACTCAATATTAGCAGAAATATCGGCGAGTTTGAAGGTGAGGCCGGAAATGATCAATTCCGGCCTTCTCTCGCCGATATTTCTGCAAATGTTAAATGCAAACACGGAGAAATGGCTAATTGGTGTACTTACATCGGTATTGGTTAATTTTAAGCGAGGATAAACTTACGTTGTAGGATAGGAACTTTGATTCCTATCCTAACCGAGATAAAATAAGTATCTATCCGCGACACAGGTAAAAAAGGTAAAGAGGTACGTCGCTGTGCAAAATACAAAACCGTCGGTGATAAAACTGAACTACTTAACACCACTTGCAAGTTAAATTCAGAACACTACAGTAGTGTTCTGAATACAACTTGTAAGTGGCTTTATGAATTTAAGTTTTATCACGATTTTGTGTTTTGCATCTGGCTGTAGTGCCGTTGGGCTTTCGCAGATGCTTCACCTTGTAGTGCTCTGAATTGAATTTGCAAGTGGCTTCGTGTATTGTATTTCAATTCTATCACGGCGTTATACGTTTTAGGTTTTTTCAATCTTCTAATATATATCGCTTGTACACGCATTTTTACGGCTCATTTCGCAATATCTGCCATTACGCAAGCTCTATTGTTCAATTTTTGCGTTCTCATCGCGCACGCTGCGCATTTCATTCCTCGTGTTTGTTCTCAAGTTTGGGGTCTCTATTTGTTCTTCTTTGTTTAGCTAGTTTTCTTGTGCTTTAGGAGGAGTCTCTTGTACTCTCCCGGATTACTGGGCGCCAAGGCTGCCATCCCCGGGTCTAGTTTTAGTTTTATGTTTACTTTTATATTATTTAAGCTTTTCCCGGGAGATGGCGGCTGTCGCCCTCCTGTATCGCGCACAGCGACGTACTTCTTTACCTTTTTTACCTGTGTCGCGGATAGATACTTATTATATCTCGGTTAGGATAGGAATCAACTTTAGTTATCTACGCTACCACATGGTCAGGTTTTACTTTAGCATCTGACTGTAGTGCCGTTGGGCTTTCACAGATGCTTCGCCTTGTAGTATTCTGAATTTAATTTGCAAGTGGCGTTAAGTAGTTAAGTTTTATCGCGGTTCTGTGTTTTGCATCTGGCTGTAGTGCCGTTAGGCTTTCGCAGATGTATAGCCTTATAGTGTTCTCGAGCTCTATTGTTTAACTTTTATTCTCCCCGCACTCCGCGCATTTCTTTCCTACTGTTTTGTTTCTCAGGTTGGGGTCTCTGTTCTTTATTTATTTAGCTCGTTTTCTCATGGAGGTGCTTTGAGGAGTCTCTTGTACTCTCCCGGATTACTGCATGGGCGCCAAGGCTGCCATCCCCGGGTTTAGCTTTAGTTTAAGAGTTTTACATTATTTCCGACTTTTCCCGGGAGATGGCGGCCATCGCCCTCCAGCTGTGTCGCGAACGGCGAAATAATTTATTTGCCTTTTTTTACCTGTATCGCGGGTAGCGACTTGTTTTATAAGGTAGGTCAACTTTGTTTATACACGCTACCGCACGGTCACAAATTGACTTTGCATCTGGTTGTAGTACCACTGGACGTTCGCAGATACCACACCTTTATTTTATTATTTTGTTGCGTTGTTATGTTCCGCATCTGCCTGTTCTGCCGTTCGATTTTGTCTGATGCTTCGCCTTGTAGTGTTGCAAGCTCTAACTACATGCAGTTGAACACTCTGAGAACTTCGTTTTAGCGTTTCCAGCCTCAGCTAATTGTAACCCTCTCAAACGTTCTTTGTCAACATAAATAGACCCCTGACTTTCCGGCTGTACCGATTAGGGTTGGTTTTAGTTTGGGATTTGAGTATGGAGTTTATTGTTGGGACGATGTAAGCCTGATAGCCCACTTCCACGATGTGCTTTACTTGTCACGCACAAAGGTTTCAATACGAGGCTCCGTGCTAAATTAAATTTATTCTTTTCACAGGCTATTGGCAGTATGGCTGCTGCGACAGCTGACTCCCAATCTCATCTCTTCTATCAAGCGCAAGGGAGTGTGCTTGATAGAAGAGATGATATTGGGAGTCAGCTGTCGCGTTCAGTTGATACCGCATAAAGGATACCGGTGTAGGGGGGGTGGGGGCAAAGTCGAAAACGTCAATCGAACGACGACACTGAGCGGGGAAGTGCAAAGAAGGTAATGCAGAATAACGACTATGGCACTGCACAACAACATGCTTGTGTGGCGCGAAGTGTGCTAGGGCTTCAGAGTCATCTCTTATATACGCACTGAGTGAGACCGCTGCCAATAGCTATTTCAGCTAATTCTCGAACAGATCAGTTGTTCTCTACGCGACCGGACCATCAATGTGGAGTGGGACACAATTTTGTACGGCTAACTGCACATGTTAGTGACGCACGAGATAGTTATAATCAAAATTTCTGAAAATGATTCTCTTTTAGAAGTCATTTATAAAATTCGTGTCCGTGTCCTCGCCTGCGGCTCGGATCTTTATATTTATCGTTTGCAATTAAACAACAATTTACTTACATTAAATTGTCCTTTTGTTACATCCCACGGTAAGTGTCTGATCCCTAAGTTCACTAGATAGCTCGTGAATGTCTCCGAGTCGTCGAGAGAAGACACTGCATTCTCTACCGCCTTCATGACTCGTCCCGCGTGTAAAAACAATGATCGTGAGTTCAAGACATCCTGTAGCTCCAGCCCTTTGAAGGCAGGAAATGTATCTTGGAGCTTTGGGTTAATCTCGAATAACCTGAAAATGATTAAAATAATAAATTAATCTTAATTGGCTGCCAGTACGTGAAAGGAGGGAATATAGTTTGCTGAAGATGACCCATAAGGCTTTATATAATGAAGTGTGGCCAGAATATCCGTGCGTCTGCAATTACATTCTGTTAGCGCTTATAATTTAAGATCATCATCGGCCCCTAGACTATTTGTACCTAGGGAATCAGATAGTTTTCAACATATGGCTGCGCACACATTTAATAGCCTCTCAGAAGGTATTAGACGTATCACAAGTTATAGTGAATTTGTCAAAGCAATTAGAAATGTCTTATGTAAAGCGAAATCACGCATAGCTTAATTATTTATATCTTATAGTACTTTTTATGCCAATTAATACTATCCTTTATGCCATTTTTATTCTTAATATTAAGAGTTAGTAACTTATGAGAAATTTTATATCACATAGTTTTGTTAATAATTATTAGTATAACTAGTATAACAATTTTTTTTTCTCTTAAAGCTTTACATTGTAATTTTATTTAGCTCTTAGCAAACGAAGAGCCACCTAGTGGATGTATTGCTAATAAATCATCATCATCATCATCAACCACCATCACCACCACCATCACCACCACCACCACCACCACCACCACCACCACCACCACTATCACCACCACCACCACCACCGCCATCACCACCACCAACCACCATCATCATCGTCATCACCATCTTCATCATCATTATTATAATAATGAGTGAAAAGTTCCCGTCCCATTTATAAGTGATAATTCGTAGCATGGCACTCGAATATGGTCATGAGCACGCAGTGCATTCTAAATGAGTAGCAAGCAAAATATTTAGTTCAGTTCTTTCACTCGAAATTAAATTAAATCACGTAAAGTTTTATTCCTACATTTAATTTTTACTTTATCCCCCAGTTTAATATTCAGCCGTTCTCTATTTCAGTACATCTGTAATTTCTCTTCAGTTGAGATGTAAACAAACGAGTGTCGAACGGAAATCAAAGATCAAAATCATCCAAAATTCATCCTACTGGGATTAAATTTACTAATGATTTTAACTTTCCTTTGGCTCTGTTGTCGGTTTTCGCTGCGAGGGCACTTTGATGTGTATACCGAGTTCGACCTACATTGGGCCTCGTTATCATTTCATCCGAGCAGAGAACTGGTAACTACAATCACGTGCTTTCGGTTCAGGTGTCGTTAAGGCGTTGGCCTCAACTATAACCACAATAATCCCCACTTCTCTCGCTTTAGGTAATTAGGATATTGCACAAAAAGTTACTGAAACATTCTATCAAAACATTAGGATGCTGTTTACTGCTTTGGGTTGTGAAAGAAAACTCTGTTTCCTCGGTGAATGCGGCTTGTATCCGAGCAGAGTTTCTGTGTTTGATTCTTCCTCACCAGAGTAACAGACGATACGATCAGATGTTTTCCCAGTGCTGTGGGAAGGCTAGAAGGATTAAAGCCTTGTCTGACGGCTGTTCCTTGCTTTACCGAACTGAAGAACAGCTGCTTGACCCATTGTGTCCACGCATTTAATGCAAGAAACACTGAAAAAACAAACTGAATCGACGATAGCGATCCCTCACTACATTTCAATCGGTGTACTGCTGCGACCTCGTATAAACATATACACTATTCAATGCACCATATATTATAACTTAAGAAGTAAAATACATTATCAATAATTAAGCAACTGAAGCGTTTTGAGATAACCTCGGAAATGGTTGTCAACCCTACATGAAGTATGGATGGCAGATTCAGACAATTTATTTACAGTTGTGCACTAATATCACACGGCTCTAGCTAGGAGTCAGATTATTAAACTACACTTTCATATACTATACTGCTTGCAGCACTTCACTTTTGTTAGAAACCTCTAGTTGTATAATTATTAGGTCAACTTGCTGTAATCACATTTTTCTATTGAGCGCTTTGAAGAAGCGTGAAGGTTTGCAAGGGACTAGAAAATTTGCATACCTTTCATAATGGCGACTGAAACTTCGAGGTGGTCTATTTATACCGTTATTGACCTCCAAATTCGATCAGCTCCTTTTAATTTGCATTGCGGGGCACATAAAAAAGATTATTTTCTTGCCGTTTCAGAAAGACGGCTGTTTCTCCTGATATCAGGTTCTTGTAAGAGGTTTGATCAGGAGGTGGTCGTAATGGCTAATTAAATTACTGGGTAAATTAGCAGCAAATTTATGAGAAATTCCTGACTAATAGGTGACAGAAATTGAACCACCACTTTCTACCCCGATATGTTACGATGGATCTGTGATAAAAACCACAAAGAAAACATTAACTTAAGAAGATAAAAAGGAAATAGAAAACGCGACGTCAACCAGCTTGACAGGTGCTGCATTGACAATTAATAATCAGTTGAATTTGTAGAAAAAAAGGGTGATAATGGAGAATGAAATAAAAAGAGGAAAACAGCAATTTGTACACAACTAATTACTTGACTATCCACTCGAGAGCACATTGGGTTGATAGCAATTAAATAGTAGATAAAATATGAGCGGGAGATCTGTATGGGCATTTACAATGGAGAGCCGCTTCGGCGAGCCATTGTAAACGGCCCATACAGATCGGACCTCAACCATAAACCTCAATTTTAATTCTTCATAAAACCTTTTTTCCTAACTTAAAACAAATCCCTCCCCCCCCCCCCCCCCCCCCCCCCCCCATTTTCTTCTTCTGAAAGCCATGGAAAAAAATCCAGAAAACTAAGCAAACCTTCAACTACAACCCAAATGAAGCGAATTTAAAGTAAGTAACATACAATCCTAATGAGAAATAGTGTAAAAACTACGCAAACGCAGCAAAAAAGCGCATTCAACTGTAATCCCCCCTTAAATTGATTGTGCTCATGTCGGAACAAGTTCAGTCAAACATTGTAAAGCTCAGTTGAAAATCAAAAGTATTGGCTTTTATAATACGGGGAAGGCCAGTAAGTTTTTTTTTTCGTGCCTAAAGACAGTCAAAGTCTTTCGAACCAAATGAAATATAATTCAGTGCTCAGCGTGGAGAAAAGAAGGACATCAGACAGATTATTTGCCAAATATATATTGAATTTAATTAAACTTTGAGCCTAGGATAACAAACACAAATAATTTTATATAAATGAAGGTCAGACTCACCTTGCAAATAGCTTTTTCCCCGCTGCCACTTTAACAGGCTCGACTAAAATCCAGGATTCTCGGATAAGTTTCTTTTTCTCTGGTGACAGTGGAATTGGAATAAAGCCAGCAGAACAATTCCAAGGAACCCTCGGTACTATACAGTTCCGTGTTGTTACGACCCGACTCGTTGAACATCCCATGGCTGAAGAAGAAGTTATTTTAAGTTAATCTGTAAAGAACAGAAGCATTGAGCAATTTAACACAGTTTTACGAGCAGCTTAACGTCGCAACAAAGATTTATACTAACTGTGTATTCGCAAGTTGCGTCCCTATGGTAATGTCGCTATGGCACCGTGACATTTTCATTATAAATTATACTGCTATTTCAAAATCGCAATACGTAAAAGTTATTCTTCTTAATAATTTGACATTATTGCAGACCGATTAATTCACAAAGTTGGAGTTCTGGTTATGGTCATATTTCACTTTAAACTTATACCAATGACTTGATTAACGTAGTTACCATTATAAATAGACAAGAAAGGAAAGGCTGATTCAACGGTAGAGAGTTTTTCTTGCCGATCTTCTTCGGGGAAAGAGGCTTACAATGTATCTAATAAACTAGAACCTTTACGAAATAATACATGAATTATGAATTGCACAATCTTATGATAAAACGCATGTAGACCAATGAAAAGAAGGTGGAGAGTGACATATAATATGAAACAAAAATAAAAATAAAAAAGTGACGTGATGATGATTGTGAAATACAAGTTAAGTTTCATCACGTTTATTCATACCTAGAGGTTCAAGAGTTTGACCTCTATCGATAAGATACGCTTCTCGCGCTTTGCGTATACTGTCTCGCTGAGAAAAAACAAGTTCTAGTGGAATTAGCTGCATATCAGTAGGTGAATGATTGTTAGTTAGAAAATGTTCTGAAACCATTATAGTCCGGGAGCATATGTCATAAAATAAAGTCCCGTGGGAATTTTGTGAAGCAAGCAAGCCACTAGTTTAGATGTCTTAATGGGACCCTAAATAACGCAAAAAATCGAGGGCCTTAATAGTTTTTTTTTAAATGACGTATATTCTCCAGCATGGAAACGAGGCTACAGCAGTTAATTGTTTATATATTTTAACCATGTGAATAAAACCACACCAAAATCACTAAGATGATGTGTTTCGATGTTTAAGACACTTCTTGGGGTTCTCACGTGGTAGGGGGTCACGTGACTGAGTTGCCGTGGAAACGAGGCTAAGATCTAGGCTTGGTTTTTGATTTTATTACACGAGTAAACTCCGCCAAAATATAACTGACATGACCTTATCACTTAATTTATAGCTTACTTTACTAGTCATTTCGATGCTTTCATAGAAACGAGGCTGCTGTTGTAATAACCTAAAAAGCATCTCCAAAAACTGTTTCCTTATTGTTCAGTTTGATTTGTAATGCTGAGAGTAATTTTCTCTCAAAAGAAAAACTATTTTTGACTTATCTTCTTTCTTAATAGGTACTGCAATACAGTTACTCTCAAATGACTCATTGAAAAGCATTTAAGAATGTCCCTAAGACCTCGAATGACACTACTCAAACATCATTAATCTCGATATCACCCTGACTAAATCAGATTATCAGTCACTAAATAGCTCTTGCTCCACTGACTAGCTAACTATCTAGCTAGCTAACTATCGCTCTCATCGCTGTCATACGCAGCATCCTGGTCTTCTTCAAACTCATTGTTTGCATTATGGCTGTTCTCGCAAAGGTCCCCACTATCAGGCCAATTACATAAGTCGGTGCAGTTGAGATTAGCTTTACGACATTGGCATCTGTTGGTGGAACATGTCTTTCACACAGCCACACTTCACCAACTGAATAACAGCTTTGGGCGCTGGTGGTAAATTCGTCATCACGGGAAGCCATTCGTTGACCTCCAACTTCCAGCCAAAGTTCTGTGGCGATGGTAACTGGGGATCTGGCACTATGTCGTTATTCCAGACCATTGCTTGATAGTTGGCCCTCATTATGGCTTGCTGTAGGGCAGCTTCTGTTGGTGGAAGTCTCTCCGACTGAGCCTGCTTCTTTCGAAAAAGCCACCATCGCAGATCTTTAACATTGGTGATCGATGTGTTCTGCACATAGAGCTGACAAATCCACTTCTCGATTGAAGTCATTGTATCTGCTCCTGGTGGTTCACTTGTTCCTAGATTAGCCAAAGCGGTGATGATGTCTTGGTCTGCCACTTGGAATACTTTCCACCATGTGGCGTTTCCTTTCCCAGCAAAGCTACCTGTGTTATCAGCACCGCTCAATGCGTGAAGTGCTGGTAGGGCTGCAGTCTTTTCCTTACCGAGGGACTGCACGATGGGCCGTAACTTGATTGTTCGATGCCTTTGACCTGTTCCAGTGACAAAATTCGTCTCATCGCAGAGCTGTGAATACCGTCGCAAAGACAGAATAAACACATCGGTATCTGGTGAATGGATGCTAATTTATGTGGCTCCATGAGCAGCAGCATCAACAGCGTGTAGCAACATATTTGTGTCAGCTTCTTCTTGGGTGCTTCGAAGATGCGTCACATCCTTGTGCGATGACTCACATTCGGTTCCCCAGGCTACAACAAAACGCTTTCCATTGGCTTCCGCATGATCTAGTGCCTTCCTTGCTAGGTATCCAGTAAGTTCCATCTTAGTTTTGTGGTGAGACAAAATTCTTTTCATGGGTACCTTGCCAATGTGGGTCGAGTCTGTTATTCTGAGGTATACTGGATCCTGGTCACCCTGCCTTCGTATTCTTGTGGCTGATTTCAGAGAGAGTGGAACATCATACCTGTCGAAAACTAGATGGATTTCATCACTTTCACTGCACTTCTGGAATAGCTGATTGACGAAATGTTCTGCTAGTTGAGAACAGGTAGTAATCTGCGTCGGTTTGTCAAGCGATTGCAACTCAGCCATGCCGTCTACTATTGAGACCTTCTCTTGCACTGATGGAACCTCTCGGGACTCTGCGGTAGAATTTGCCGTCAGCGCATGTTTCTCGATAGCGTTCATTAATGCACTCTTCATAGAACAATGCAACATTGAACCATCCGCTGCAAAAAGTGATCTAGGCACAAGAGAAAACTCATACACTCCAACTGCCTCCGGTATGTTGCTCTCGGGACGAGACTTGCAGACCATCATCATGCGAGCAAAGAGACATCTGTCTTCTTGTAGCTCCACCACTATGTTCTCAACATACAGTCACCTTGGTCTTCTTTCCTGTGGTTTTCCAGGTGAGCAGCTTCTGTTTCTTCATTGGTGACCACAGATTTTCTTTGCCTGTCTGGATGCGTTCTGTTACAAATGCTGTGAAGAGCTGGGACCCTATAGCACTTTGGTCACAGAGATCCTTTTTCACTTCCTCCGGCATTACTACTTTCGTCACCAGGTTAAACAAGTCTCCGCTCTCCTGACTGAAGGGATTGGTGAAGTGTTTAACAGCTTGCCAATGCTCTTCTCTTCTAGATCTCGGGATACCACAGCAGCTGTAAGATTGTGGTGCTGTCCTTTAACCTTGGGTGATATACCTGCCATGTCCTTGGCTTGGTCCGCGTGCACTTGGGTTAAGTGTTATGCCAACCAGAAAAGTACCGGAAGTGCTATCCAACACTATTCACATAGCCCTCGTAGAGCCTTGCTTCCATGCCTACTTAACTTTGTCACATGACCGGTTTAACTATAGTAAAGCCAAAAAATAATGACAAGAAAAATAAGCAATGTAGCGATAAGGTCATGTCAGTTATATTTTGGCGGAGTTTACCCGTGTAATAAAATCAAAAACCAAGCCTAGATCTTAGCCTCGTTTCCATGGCAATTCAGTCACGTGACCCCCCTACCACGTGAGAACCCCAAGAAGTGTCTTAAACATCGAAACACATCTTAGTGATTTTGGTGTGGTTTTATTCACATGGTTAAAAGATATAAACAATTAACTGCTGTAACCGCTGAATGCCATGACTAGGAGGCGACCTGGGAACTAACAACTTCACCCGACGCGCGCTAGAGATTTCCCGCCAAAAATTGCCAAAAGTTTGCCCCTTCCGAGTAAACCGTATTCTGTTTATTCTATCATTCACAAATCGGAATAGGTCAGAACACGAATACCATCTAATCAGGCTATAGCATATAGTCCCAAAACAATGCGCTCTAATTTTCACTATGTCCAGTTATGCACCGACATGCACTTCGATTTACCGTAGAAGTCAACATACTCAGTCTTTCATCCAAATGGCTACTGGTCCTAGTTATTATATGAATAGTTTCTTCCCAAGAACTGTACGTGATCGGAATGTACTTCCACCAACTGTATTTCAGGCTAGTGATGTAGATAATTTTAAGATTTCAGTTTTCCAACATTTTAGTACAAGCAATTAGTCAATAAGTAATAAGTTCGATTATATATCTATATATTTACTTATTTATTCATTTATACATTATTTATTTATTTACATATTTATTCATTTATCTACTCACTCAGTCATTCATTCACCTATTCACTTATTCAATTTTTTTTACACAATTATTTATTTGCTTATTTATTATTATTACTATTATTTTTCTCTAAACGTTTACATATTTTAAGTACTGTTTAAAACACTCACAGCAGTGTTTTATCAAGTTTAAAAATTCGAGGGCGAAGCCCGAGAATTTTTAGACTTGATAAAACACGTGCTGTGAGTGTTTTAAACGGCTTCAAAAACGCTTCAAGAATGCAATGAAAGAAAGACGCACATCTCAAGGGAATGGTTACTTAATGAACCATTGAACCTTTGTATTGACAACGCCATGCAAAATATTCGAGTAATCACCGCCTGCAATTACGAACATCTCAAGGGAATGACATGAAAAAAATACCATACTATGTTGTTTGAAGCGGCGTTTCGCAATGAAGGATTTGGTGTCGTGGTTTACCTCGATAAAGTTCAAGACTTGGAAAGCGATGTGACTGACATGACGGCAGACTCTAAATTTTTGACTCCGGCACAAACGTAAGTTTAATGTACGTTTTTTTATTATTTTACGGCTTAGAGTTTGGTTTAATAATTGGAACTAAACAGTGGCTCGGTAAACAAGTAATGCGGGTAGTTGGATAACTTCATTTTAAAAATATTATCTGTGTATCTCAGTAGTCTGCTGATATTAGTAAATTTAGTGCAAAATTTCTTATCTAGGTACCTTATGTTCCGTGTACTTTTTGTTATCTTTGGGTCTTTATCAGTGAATTCTTAATTAGGATGAAACTTTATATAAAATTTCATGTTCATTGGTATTCTTTATATAAAACGTTCATCCTAATTTGCAATTCAATGAGAAAGCTGAAACATCAATAGAAATTCCATTGTCTCAATCATTAACCCCGTTTCCCCCTGGGACAGAATTCAAATCCCTCCGCGGGCCCTTTTAGTATGATGAGATTTATCAGGTATAAAGGAGCATGCACGTGACTGATTTGCTTCATCTGATTGGACAAAATGCTCATTAATTATTCATGAGTTTTTGAAGTTAACGTAATTATTTGATATATTTTGTATATATATTTTTTTAATCTGCGTGATGCTTATGGTTTTGCAGATCATAAATGTAGATGTAGATTATTACTGTATTTGCGTTCGCATCAGTGTATCATTCTATCTTACATCAAGTAGGCCTACGAAATTATTCATATTTAGAAAAGAATCGTTACTATGGATAAGAATTAAGGTTGGCACATTTCTAGAAAACGGAACCAATACACGCCTTTCAAGCCGCTGATAGGTGCATAAATCCCTCGAGACTTTTTGTATATTGACAACAATATTGCTGGTTCTAGCCCCTAAGATTCTTGAAAAAATTAATCAGTCGTCTCCTGCAGCTTATCTCAGTTGACACGAAGGGTCGATACCTGAATCGCGAAAATTCAACAAAACGTTGGCCCGTTTTTTTCTTTTCAATAAAAAGCGACAATTATACACGCCTTTCATAAGTTTTATTTCCGGTTACGAAACCGAGGCTCCAGGTGGTTTGAAATCCAAGATGGCAGACAACTGCTCAGTCTCAGCTAGAAAGTACCTCCGAAAAGGACTCGAAAAGTGTGTTATTTAGTAGATCGTACCTGAATTTGGTATAAATACAGTGATTCTAAAACCAAACACAGGTATGATTTACTGAATAACATACTTTTGGGAGTATTTTCGGAGGTACTTTCTAGCTGAGACTGTGCAGTTGTCCGCCATCTTGGATTTCAAACCACCTGGAGCCTCGTTTTCGTAACCGGAAGTAAAACTTATGAAAGGGGTGTAGTTTGCCCCTTAGGGGCTAGAACCAGCAAAATTGTTGTCAATATGCAAAAAGTCTCGAGGGATTTATGCACCTATCAGCGGCTTCCCCGAGGGGTTGACCCCCGGGCTGACCAGGGGGATTGTAAAAAGACAGAAACAATCTTGACGATTTCCCCCAGGGGTAGGGGAATCGTCTCTTTCAAAGTCCCCTGGTTAGGTCTTCCACGACGATCGTGAGTTTCTGAAAGCTACGGCTGCTTGGGTCTATCATGCGGCTAGATCAATATTAGACTCAAAGGATTTATATAATGACATACTCGAAGGACCAGAGAGAGAAGCTGATGACAATGACTTAAGAAATGTAAATTTTGAATCCAAATACTATGAAATCACTCAGACTGGTACCTTTTTTCAAAGAGATTCACACAGAGGTTTCTCTATTTTCCATTTTAACATTCGAAGCCTGTCAAAAAATCTGTCTGCTGAATGATGTCCTAGTAACCGTAAAGGAAATGCCTAGCATTATTGCAATCTCAGAAACCAAGTTACAAGAAAATAACAAATACTACATATCCATACCTGGTTACAAATTTATATCTACTCACTCTCCAACGCTTGCTGGTGGGGTAGGACTATATATTAAAGAAACCTTTAACTTTATTAGAAGACACGATCTTGAAGTAACGTCCGAAGGCATGCATTGAAACTTGTTTTATAGAAATTCCAAGATCTAAAGAGTAAGTGTAATTGTTGGCTGTGTCTACAGGCATCCATCTAACTCTCGTGAAAAATTACTGGAACTTTTAAGTAAAAAAACTAGAACATATTAATAATCAGGAGTACGAATCTTATGTCGTAGGTGATATTAACATAATTGTTTTAAATTATAATGATGACAAATTAACATCCGATTTCCTTGATATCGTCTTAAATCTGGTCCGTTTTATGCCATTAATTACTAAACCAACCAGAATTACAGACCATACTGCTACTTTTATCGATCACATTTATACCAACTCTCCACAAAAAGTATTAAAATCTGGAATCTGTCTTGCAGATATTTCTGACCATCTGCCATGTTTTTGTACTATTGCATCAAAAATTCCAGCCTGCCAATATCAGAAATTCTATAGATATTTTTCAAAATTTGACAACAATTTATTTATGGCAGATATTAATAAAACAGACTTTATTGGTCTTATAAACTCTGATGTTAATAATAGTATGAATAACATAGTCAACGCTTTGCAAGATATCACTGATGAACATGCCCCAATAAAAAAAGTGCTCCAAAAAAAAGCAATTCAGAAAGCCCTGGATAATAGATGGTATTCTTATTTCGATCAAGAGGAAGCAAACATAATTTAAGTCACACTATTTAAGCAACGATCCCAATAAAGTAAAACAGTATAAAACATACAGCAATAAATTGAACAAAATTAAGGAAGTATCTAAAAAGAGATATTTTGCATCTCAATTTGATATGAATATAATTAACATACCAATAAAAAATGACTTGGAAACTTATTGGTATGTTAATTAATAGGAAGAAAAATATTAATTCTGCACCAATCTCAAAACGTATATCCACAATAACAAATGTTACGTGGATAAGGCAAGTATATGCAACCAACTGAACTCATATTTTATAAATGTGGGATCTAACCTTTCTTCTGAAATACCTACCTCTGATAATCCTAATCCTACTAAGCATATAACCAGAACATTTCAAAATAGCTTCATGTTTCGTGGTATTTATGACCATGAAGTACAGGATTTAATCATGGGTCTGAATCTAAATAAATCTTCAATTGGTGTTCCCTCGAAATGTATTAAATTAGCCTGCAATCATATAAGTCAAAGTCTGACAATGATTTATAATCAGTCCCTTCTACTGGGAATTGTTCCTGATATTTTGAAAATAGCTAAAGTGACACCATTAGATAAAGGTGGTGAGATCACTGCTCCTTTTAATTTCGACCCATTTCTACCCTTTCTTGTTTTACACAGGTCTTCGAAAAGCTTGTGTACAAACAACTCATTTCCTATATTGAAAAACATGACATTTTGTGGCAATTTCAATTTGGATTTAGGAAAGGTAGATCAACGGAGCAAGCAATTACTGAAATTACTGACAATTTTAAACATGCCATTGACAACAACCTATTTACCTGTGGTGTGTTCCTTGACTTTGCAAAAGCCTTCGACACTGTAAATCATAAAATCCTGTTACAAAAACTAGAGGCTTATGGAATAATAGGAATACCTTTTCAATGGTTCACCAGCTACTTAACTCAGTGAAAGACAACAATATGTTACACTAGGCAATTATGAATCAACCAAACAAACAGTTGTTTGTGGAGTTCCTTCAGGTAGCACTTTAGGCCCTCTGTTATTTTTGTCATATATTAATGACATAAGTAACAGCTCTGATAAACTTTCTTTTAGGATATTTTCTGATGATACCAATTTATTTGCTTCTTCCCCTAATATAACTGACTTAGAGAACCTTGTCAACCAGGAACTAATTAAAGTTAAAGAATGATGTGATCAAAATAAATTACCCATTAATCTTAAAAAGACCAATTACATGGTCATAAAATCACCAAAAAAGAAATTAACTTCATCTGTTGATATACAAATAACCAACAAAGATGGGTCTACCTATTCTCTAGATACAAAATATCACATAAAAGACTTAGGTGTGATGATTGATGACACATGCAGTCTCATGGAAACATCATATTTCGTATATTTGTTCACGTATCTCAAGAAATATTGGTATATTTTATAAACTAAGACATTTTCTATCCCTCCAGCAGCTAAAGCAATTATACTATAACTTAATTTACCCTTATATTTCGTATGCAATAGTAGCCTGGGGGAGTGCCTATTTTTGCCATCTAAAACGAATTCAAGTTAAGCAAAGCCATATAGTCCGACTCATTTTTTTGCCACCCTGTATGGGAAAAATACTGAAAGTTCGTTACCCTTATTAAACTTACTTGATATTTTGACAGTGGACAATGTTTATAAACTGCAATCACTAAAATTTACCCATAAGTGGCATAAAAAAACAGTTACCAAGCATATTTAATCAATATTTTCGCTATGCAAGTGATGTTCACTCCTATAACACTAGATATGCCTCTAAAGGAAATCTTTATTAGGCACGCTTTATAACTAATCTCGGCAAACAGACGATCTCTGCTGCAGCTTCAGACCTATGGCAACAACTACCAACTGATCTTAAACATCTACCCAATTTCAATTTTTCCAAAAAGGCTAAACAGTTCCTTTTAGAAAAACAAAATTCCTAAGCTCCACCTTTCAAAGCTTAAAGGAACAGTGCCACGGTAATGCGCACGCGTAACACGTGACTGTTAATAACGAGAAAGACAATGGAAAATCACGCTGTTAATGTCACGTCATGTCAAAACTCAACTGATCTGGAACGACCTTTGGAATTTTCGCTAGCACGAAATCTAGAGTTAAATAGTTTTGTAATTTGCATCAGTTGAGAAGTTCAGGACTTAGAATCGTATAAACTTCCCACTGGACCATGCATGAGATAGTGCTTCGAAGATCTACATGTATGGTATTGGGGATAATAGTTTAGGAATCCACTCGGCAATGTCGACTCAAAACAAACAACAACTTCTGTGTGAATTATAATATCCATTCTACTGCAGTTTTGCGAAGTGCGAAACTACGGGGAAACTAATGTTCTGACTTCATAGCTTTGAGGCTTTGTGATTTTAGGATGAGTTGTTATACAACTATAAGAGCGCTTCCACTACAAAATCGGGGAATAAAAGAGTTCGATTTTGCTAAATAGCGAGGCCTTGAACTGTACCGAGCGTCAAGGCCGTGTTGACACTTCAATAAATACACGCGAATCATAGTACATTCAGCGACTTACAAGCAGAGTAAATGTCTCCCCTACATTCTCACTGTCTCCAAGTTTCCTAGGCCGTTCATTTTCTCCCTCTCAAATGCTTTGGACGAAACTACCAGGAGACGGAAGCTTTTTTCTGTAGCCATTAATTCCACCGCTCGGCGAAGCGTCCAAGGGCACTGAATTCAGAGTCAAAAATACTCGCAAAAATGAAAGAGACGAACAAAATACCATCTTAAATCCTAGGATATAAAACTAAATTACTATTCTAAATAGGTATAAGGTCAAATGAAACTTAGGCAAAGCCGATGGAAGAGGATTTCTTTCGTGTATCAAATCTCTCCCCATCTTTTGATTTCTGGACAACCCAACCAAAATTCAAACATTCGCTCATGCGCACTAAGCATGGCACTGTTCCTTTAAACGATATCTACAACTTCTTCTATTTTTTTTCTAATTTCTGATAAATGGTACTATTGCATTGAAATACTTGATGTTTGTGTGTATTTTATAGTATTTGTTTGTGAATAGTTTTATAGTAGATATATATTGTTTCTTTTGAGGTCTGCATATAATCGTTAACTTTGGCTGGCTAGTGTCTAACTAATTTAGATGCTAGACATTTCCTCTATTACTGATATTTAGCCTATTTACAACTTATTTTCCCTACCACTTTTTCTAAACTCTAAATATAATTTTCCCGTTAACTTTGTAAATAACTGTGAAGTGTGAATAAAGTATTGTATTGTACAATCCCCCGCCATTTTGCACGAAATGAGATCGATGGAGCTGAGCTGACTACTGAATCTCGTTACTAACATTATTTCTATAACATTGAACACACTATTTTCAACAGAAAATGGAACTTTCTTTAAGTAACAAGACACACTTCAATATACTTCAGTTACTAGCTCAAGACACACTTCAATCTACTTCATCGGTTAGTACATTTTAAACCACAAACCCGTGAAATATCCACTAAATAATGTTTAAACTGAAAGTTGTAAATTCTTAATTTTCCAACCCTAAAACAAAGTCGAGCATTTCCCCGACCCCAGGGGCAATGTTTGCATTCAATCCTCCTATATTCCCCTACATATCTCCGTGGTTAGCCCGGGGGTCGACCCGTCGGGGAAGCCGCTAATAGGTGCATTATTCACACCTGATGATCAGCAAACTGGGATCTCTAACATGGAAATAACCACTGTCCTCTCAAAGAGATATATCAGTTTAGTATATACCACGCCAGTGGCTTTTCGCGCGCTCTGATTGGCTACTCAAACAGTGAATATGATTTCATATTCACCTCCGACCAAAGCAGCGATCATCTCGCGCGAGTTTTTGTCCATTTCACAGAAAATAAAATAACTATTTGGTGCTGGCTATTCACCTACAGTGTGGTATATACTAAAACAATTATTCACCTCAGTGTCGGTGATCCATGAAGCGGTCGCCGAAACTCGATAAATTTTCCCGCGGATTTTAATTGTCTCGCTGTTACAGACAAATGTATGGAAAACTGAAAACACGATTGCACGCTTCCCAGCACAGCTACATCCCTCAAATTTTGATCAGTTACTCCACGGAGTTAAACATTCAGACAGTGAATATTTCAGAAAATCGATTTTACGGAAATATTATTTGGCATCGGATTCCCATACAAACACTATATTTCGCGCCATGTTTTCACCCCTTTCAAAATGTAGGAATTAATCACGAACTGGTCGGCTATATATAAAGATTATTTCATACTTGACACGGTTTTCTTTGTTATTCATGAGGCTTTATTTTCCATACATACCCCCATACAAAGTTCCCGGGATGTATCTCATACATCCCTTGCATTTATAATGAGCAATTCAATTCACCAATTTTGCGAAAACCTCGTCAAGTATGAAATAAGACACTAACATACCTCGAACGTCGGCAATAAGCCATATACATCCCTCGGGCCTACGGCCCTCGGGATGTATATGGCTTATTGCCTCCGTTCTCGGTATGTAACTCTTCCATATATATACCGGTATCATGAATGTATTCATAAACACTGATATAATCAGCTAAAAGTCGATTAAGGTAACGTTTCAAGCGCCAGCCCTTCGTTAAAGTCTTTCGCAGCACTTTATGCGAAAGGGCGAACGGCTTGAAACATCAACTTTAATCGTCTCAGCTTGAGCCTGGTTTCCATATGATCTTCCCGATCTCCCCGATCGCTTGAACCTTTTGTTCCGTGTGAATCGAAGCGTAAAATATGCAGGTATATCACTAGATGAAGGAGGTAACTGTTAATTGCGAATATTAAGTAAAAAGCGCCAATTTTTAATTTCTCTAAATATTAAAAAATCTAAACGAAAATTTTGGCCTCGTTCGCATGTATGTTGTAGAACAACATATTTTGTGACATGGATATGACAGCTGCTCATGAAAACTGCTCCTGAAGTACAACCATCAGCTCCAGTGATAAACTCTTCAACCATACCCAACTTCCACAGCCCCCTTGGTTGATCTTCATCATGAACACTACTACCACATCTCCAACTGACGTAATACTAGTTCTGTCCATGGAGATACGATGGGATGATCTTAAATCACTCCGAAGTATAGGTGCTCGTTCCTCCATCTCTTCCAAAAGTGATTCATTATGGTACTCAGATGCCGCATCCTCTTATTCAAATCTCTTTGTAGAACCTCTCTGTCGTAGTCTGGTGAATCACTTGCGTTGTCGTCAGGGCAATGGCGTGAGAGGATCCTCCACTGAAATCCTCTGACGACACATACGACAAAGGCCATCTCTACTTCAACCGCGACTGTCCGTATCTCTTCATAACATCAGTCGTCCTCTTCCAACGGTCTTCCTCTCTTGACAGACTTCAACATCCTCTCCAACACTCCGCCCCACCGACCAAGGCGCATTTTCTAGGTCAAATGTCCACTGCATACGTCCCATTGCGAAGTGCTGGTTAACTTCTGAGTCATTTATCAGTTTGAAGATATGTGCTGAATCACGTTTGAAGGTCCTCCCATTGTCGCTCATCAGGGGTTGTTCATTGTTGAGATTTCTCTTCTGTGGTTTTCTCATAGCTGCTCAATCACTCGGGCCCTTTGTTTCACAGCCTGCTGCCTGACAGTTCCAATGGGTTCATTCCCCTCGATGGGATGTCTGCTGGATTCTCCTTTACAGGGCAATGTTTCCAACAACTGGCTGGAACAACACTCCTTACCTCCTTATCTCGCTGATACAGTTCTGAACGAACTGATTCCACTATTTTACCTTTCCCTTGATCCAAAACAGTGTCACCTTCGAATTACTCCAGCAGGTTGCGTTGTTGATCGTTAGCGGTTCGGACCTTAAAATGCCTAGTAACCCTTCTTGCAAGTTTTATAGCTATGAACCTTCAAAAAGGTTTGAGTACTTCTGTGAAGAACGTTATGGCTTACAGAGAATGCTCAATGTTCTACGCTTGTTTGAAATCGTGTAAATTTGACCTTTCCTGACCCATGACCGTGTAAGTAAAAGTCTGGGTAGACGTCATCTCATTAATGTATTATTCTCCATGGCTCCTTTCTATCACAACAACATCGACGCATAGAAAATATACACAGTTTTTGAGTTGTTAGTAAAGAAAAAAGTCATTTTAGTCAACATTTAAAGTATTTCTTCAAATGATTGCAAAGTCGAATTAATTATATGACGTCAAGATGACGTATCCCCAGGAATCGACCCAGGCTTTCACTTACGCGGTCATGGATCAGGAGAGGTCAAATGTACACGATTTCAACAAGCGTAGTACAGGCTGGTTCTCATATGATCGCTGACGATCGCTAGCGATCGCCGGATCGTCCAAATCACTCAACCGAAGGATCGCTCACAATCGCTGGCGATCGCTGCCATTTGTTCACATATAATCGCTGGCAAGTTTACGCGCCAGTGCGTGTGAGTTGGGTGGACTGTCATGCAAGTTCCCGATTTCCCAGATTTGAAACTGACGCTTTGTGCTCGATGTGCACAGCAAGCCAGTCTAGATTCATAAACTCGACTGGCATGGGAACAGAATCTCTTCCTGGACCCAACGGAATGTTCTTTCTCCGTTTGAGGTATCTTCCATACGCAGTCCTGATATTTTTTTCCTCTACAGCAGCCGGTGTAATGTTGAACTTTTCAGTGATTTTCGTCCACACATTCAACTTCTTGTACTTGTCTTTGCATTCTCTGCTGTATATATTTGTTATAAAGGCATTCGAATTTGCGCAGCTCTTCCATTAACTCTTCCGTACTGCAGCCCGCCATGTTCGAAGCTGAGTGAACAAGTGAATGCACGAGCGACAACAACACAACAACAAACCGTTGCCATGGATCTAGGGAACATTGCATTGTAGGATGCCACAGGATCGCTCGATCGCCGAGAAGTGTCCTCATATAATCGCCGACGATCGCCGACGATCGCTGGAGTAGAATCTTGCTCTACTCCAGCGATCTCGATCGCTGGATCGCGAGAAGTGTTCACACTGATGATCGCTGACGATCGCTGGTCACATTTTTGGATGACGATCCGGCGATCGCCAGCGATCGTCGGCGATCATATGAGAACCAGCCTTACATAAAGTATACGCTGTAAACCAAAACTTTCTTCACAGAATTACTCAAACTTCGAGGTTCAGGCGCGAGGGAAACCGGAAGTTGTATTTTTTTTCTCTTTGCTCTCATCCTATATATGTATGGTGCTTGAAGCGGTAAATATCCACCACTATTTACCTCCACTTCGGTGAATAATTGTTAATTAGAAGTAGGGAATATTGAAGTGATGTTCAATTAAAAAACTCATGAATAATTAATGAGCATTTTGTCCAATCAGATGAAGCAAATCAGTCACGTGCATGCTCCTTTATAGCTGATAAAATCTCATTATTCTAAAAGCCCGCGGAGGGATTTGAATTCTGTCCCAGGTGGAAACGGGGTTAATGATTGAGACCGAATGGATAAGCACCTTGCAACTCTTGGAATTTCTATTGATGTTTCAGCTTTCTCATTGAATTGCTAATTAGGATGAACGTTTTATATAAAGAATACTAATAAACATGACATTTTATATAAAGTTTCATCCTAATTAAGAATTCACTGATAAAGACCCAAAGATAGCAAAAAGTATACGGAACATAAGGCACCTAGAAAATAAATTTTTCAATAAATTTTCTAATATCAGCAGACTACCGAGATACACAGATAATATTTTTAAAATGAAGTTATCCAACTACCATTACTTGTTTACCGAGCCACTCTTTAGTTCCAAATATTAAATCAAACTCAAAGCCGTAAAATAATAAAAACGTGCATTAAACTTACATATTTTGTGCCGGAGTCAAAAAATTAGAGTCTGCCGTCATGTCAGTCACATCGCTTTCCAAGTCTTGAACTTTATCGAGGTAAACCACGACACCAAACCTGCAAGTGCAGGTTCTTCTTGCATTGCGAAACGCCGCTTCAAACAACATAGTATGGTAATTTCTTCATGTCATTCCCTTGAGATGTTCGTAATTGCAGGCGGTGATTACTCGAATATTTTGCATGGCGTTGTGAATACAAAGGTTCAATGCATGGTTCATTAAGTAACCATTCCCTTGAGATGTGCATCTTTCTTTCATTGCATTCTTAAAGCGTTTTTGAAGCCGTTTAAAACACTCACAGCACGTGTTTTATCAAGACTAAAAATTCTCGGGATAAAACACTGCTGTGAGTGTCTTAAACAGTACGTAACTTGTCGCTCTTAATAATCGCCCTCTCAGCTGAGAGGAAACGTACACGCAACTGAAAATGATACGAAGTAAATAATCCTGGTTCCTTCGAACCTGCGTGTTTAAAAAAAATAATGTTTAATTAAATTCATGGTGTCAATAGTGTATATATTTATTTTAGAGTTACATCTGCACTTTGCATGTTAAATATGGACCGTTCATCGGAGATGTGACATAATGCGTATTTTCAGCAGATCATCAAATGATATAATTAAAAAGGGTATTATACTTATAGTAAATGAAGTTGTGTCCATTCAAATGTTTGAAATGGACGAGAACTCCGAATAAGTAACGCGCTTGGCTACCATCCAATTCATAATTGGATGGTAGCCAAGCGCGTTACTTATTCGGAGTTCTCGTCCATTTCAAACATTTGAATGGACATTTTTCGCTGAGTTCAACTTCATTTACTATAAGTATAATACCATTTTTAATAAACCATACCTGAGGGAGATTTTTCAAATTCAGAAGCATATCCGTAAACAACCCAAGTCGAAATCACATGAGTCGGATTTAAAAGCATATCAGTCAATCATCTTTAATTCGATTTATGCCAATTCGTATTAGAAGTATGAATCTCTATTTTCACAAATCGAATTTCCCGAGACTCCAGTTCGTTGCTTACTCTTCAAGTTCGATTAGATCGGTCGACGTGTTTTCTGAGCTTCGATCGATGTTTTTGCGAATCCGAATCTCGCTGTTCTCTAAACATCCTCTTTTAATACTTGCACGATTACATAAATTATAGAGGTCTTCTGTGAATAAAGTTTGACTGTTATATATTGACATTTCCGTAAGCTCCGCCGTTATATCAGTCAAGATTTCCCAAGAAGTCCAAGATGGCATCATTTTTTAGGGGTTGAAATCGGCGATTTAGTGTTTTTTAGGGGTTGTCCAAGCGAAATCTATTTTTTAGACAATGACGTATATTTTAGGGTGGGCAATTATTTCACTGCTTGGTATTTTTAGGGTAATTTTCGAGGTTTTTTGACGGTCATCCCTACCGTTTTACCTTGAAGAACTGCCCCACCTCTCTCTTCCCTCCCCCGGGCATCTCACACACCAGACCCTAAGCTCTGTTAAAAACGCCAATATCTGCTTATAAACTGAACTTGTGAGAATAGTCAACACATTCAATCGAAAGCAATATTCTTTGGCAAAGCACAGAATATCTTCGATTATCTTAATCGCAGTTCACCATTTCAAGGGGGCCGTCAACTATAATCGGCTCACGTTCGTTTATGGTTTTCTTAATTCATATTGGACTTCTCAAATCTGACTGTTCTTTTACCTGGAAGATGTTGCGAATCAGTCTTGCATTACAGTTTCACGTTTTCCACTTCGGTGCTTGCTCTTCTCTTTGAGTTTCACACTTTGAAACCAGTAAGAGGCGAAACGCCGTCAAAAAACATATACACGGCAATTCCGGTTCTTGTTGCGAGAAGTTAATACCTGAAACATGAGATAGCGATGGAATACAAATTGAAATGAAATTTAGATTTATCGTATCCTGGTAACGGCTTCCATTTCCGTTTTTTATTATTACTCGGGCTGCCTGTGGCAGCGCCGAGTCTGAAAATGCAAGTGGTTATTATTTTTATTTTTTTTATTTCATGTCAGACGGCTTCTGCGCATGCGTTAAAGGTCAAATTCCAACCAATCAGATTGCACTGTGCTGGTCACGCAAACAAAGGTTAGATGTCCTCAGGCGCGCTCAGATAAGAAAATTCAAAGCTCAGACTACTAGGCGAGACAAGGAGATATCAATTTCAAATAGTCATTGTCAGAAATCTATTCCATCGTGGGCAATGATGCAATACAACCTAAATTTGGGTCAGGTCCATGTTTTACGACAGAATAACCAGAGTCTTTCTACTGGATTCGGAGAGCTCGAGACATTATACAAGTCTGCTAATATGGGGAAAACTGAAACAAAAAATGAACTTTGACGGCAGAAACCCTCATATTTGAGCCAAGCGGAATATTTACATGATCCGCTAAGATTTTTACAAATCTAATCAGTTAAGCAGATGTACGCAGTGTATGCCAACTGAAATGCTGTGCTCGTTTTGTGGTTACGGCTCAGTGGGGAAACTACCCGAACAAGAAGCATGAACTGCCAGCAAAGAGAGAGGAAAACTGAAAGAGGAAATCCTTGTGAGAAATCGACGTACATATGAAGCTATATACGTTATCATCGACTATATGGGAGTCAAACATCGAGCTGCTATGAAACCGCTTGTGACAGTTTGTTTACGCACTTTCATGACAAACGAACGTTTCTACTTTCGACACAACGGTCGCTAAACTGTACGAAATCTCCAAGGATATATCCCTAATGTCCAAACTAAAGGGAAAAACTGAAAGAGGAAATCATTGTGACCAATCGACATAAATATGGAGCTCCAGAAGTAATTATTGAATACATGAGAACCCATAGAGAAAACCGATAATAATGAACACGGTATTAGTTTCACCGACATTTGTGGCGTAACTGAACTCGCACTACAGCATAGCTTGAAATACTGTACGAAAACTCCCGTTTACAAATTTCCTGATGCCGAAAGGACCGTAGCATTTAAACAAGATATCCTTCTGACCAATCGACATACATATTAAGCTGTGAAAGTATGTTTCCATTCCATAACAGCCGATAGTGCAAACTAGTAAACTGCCACTAGTAAATTGACCTTGCGAGTACTGAACTTTCTAGCGTCAAATGCATGTGTTACGTTTCCAAACTTTAGGACAAGAAATCTTCCATAGAATGTTCTATTTTATTTACAGCTGAGAACTGTATTATTAAACATAAGAAATAAAACAATGGTGCCATTTGAAGAATTATATCATGTCAAAAGTGCAAACGAAGAAATATATATCTACGGACGCGAGCAGCTCGATCGTTTCACTTTGGTCAAACTCGGACTGTTTACGACTGGAACGGAAAAACAAAAAGTAAAACCTACTAAGTTACTAGGTCTGAACAGTACTAATTTATTAACTAGCTGCGAGTTGCTGACAGATATCTCAAGACTCTAGCTAGCTGCACGATAGTAGTCTGAACATACATACACACATGAATAAGTAGTGTTTTCAATAAAAGATCAACTACTTTAATTTACATACGAGAAAACAAAAATATTAAATTACATACATGTATATATATACTAGGGGAGCAGAGAATGAAAGTCACCGCGCTACCGGCCACTCCTAAAGACTGCTAATAATTCTTCCCTTTGGTTATTACTAAGAGGATTTCAAATGAAAGTGTATTTCATCTTCAATCTCATGTGGCCCGAGTGAAAGCCCAGATGGGCTCTTGTTGATATTATTTTCCTCGATAACCAAAGTCGGCTAGTAGGTGAGGGGTGGCAGTAAGAACAAATAAAAAACCGAATTGTTTTGCTCATTTTGTAGTCCAGGTGATCTTGCGAAATTCTGTCAGCCAATCAAATTGCGAATCGCGTTTCCGAAAAAAGAATCAATCCCGTTGATCACTGCGCGCCCACTTATTGACCAATGATTTCACTAGGGACTATGGTTCTTTTTCGACGTTTCATTTAAACGACGACAATTGCAGTGACTTTTCTGGGGACAAGATTGTAATAAAATCTCTAGCCCAGGCTGACTCAGCCGCAAACAAGAAACAGAATTAAATTATTTTCTTCTAGAGATTTTCATTGATGTCATTTTATATTATTCAATTTTCGGGTTTTCCCACATCAACTTAAAGAATAACAAGTAGAAAATACGTACAAGGGAAATGCTCAACATTATGAGTAAACAAGCTGTAAACAGTAATAGTTCAGCCGTATTCCATCCCGCCTTATTGAATTCACTCGTGTCGTGAGACAAATCAATTGACAAAATTGAACTGACAATTTGAACAAGCATAAACCAATTTATTCGGTTAAACGTCAATAGATATGATGAGAATTGTTTTTCAAACATGAATTAATAATTATTCCACTATTTTCTCAAACTTTCTCCAATTGTTTGGGTACATTAAAATTCCAACGCTCGAAGAATAGTCTTGCCGTGTCAAAGTTTAGTCATTGCTTTGCTGTGTCAAAAACAATTCCAACACGCTAGAGAAACTGTCTCAGTATAATCGGCTTCCATTTTAAAGCAAAAACACTTGCCATTTTGGAAATAATCCTCAAAAACTAAACTCCGTTCATCATCGCCGTCAGATTTTCGTATTTCCAAGCGTGCGGTCATGTTAGGATTGATTCTTTATTATAAAATAATTTAGATATAGTACGTGCGTTCTGATTAGCTGATAGCCATGTTTTCATTAGCCTGTGCAAACATGGAAATGCTTCTTTTATCAAAATAATTATTTTATAAAAGAAATGAAACAGATCTCCCATGTTTGCACAGGCTCATGCAAACCGAGGTAAGTTTGGGAGAATTCGAGAGCAGAACAAACACGAGACCGCAGGTCGAGTATTTGTACCTGACCGAGAATGGAAGATCTGTTACAACGAAAATCATGCATTGAGCGCTTTCCGAGTATTGACCTCATCAGTGAAGAAAATTACAAATTAAGGTTGCGTTTAATGAACTTTTTTTTTGCTCACACAGTTAATGCAAGTTAATGGGAAAAGTAATCATGGCTTGGAACTGATTTTTGGGAGCTTTGAAATATTAATACTTCCTCTATAAGAGTGTTTTATGTATTCTTCAAATGCTAAGTGAGAATTCTAATTTTGTATGGAAACTACATGTATTAGATAACAGGAAACAATGGAAGCGATCGCAAAAGATAAATCATAATATGATTCACAAAACTAAAACATCTAGAAAAACATATAGAAAAACATATATCAAAACAATCCCGAATCACTTATATTCTGTGTATCAACATAAGAAACAATTTTTGGTTAGAAATCACAAATTTAAGTTGCATTGACAATCAGAAACATCACAAGCACATTAGTTTTGTAACATGTATTCCGTGTTATCGTGATTCACCGGGATGAAAGGCTTATAATGTGTATCGGACAAAGTGCATGCTTAATCATCATTTATTCTCGATCCAAACACCTCTTGAGTTCACTCAATTATATTGTTATCATAGTACGATTTGCAATAGGCGAATTTAATTTACTCCTGATTTGGAGGCTTCAGTAAGAAGCTATACTACTAATGCTCTTGTGGAAATGAAAATAGCCTTCTCGTAAAAGATTGAGGAAGTATCCAAGGCTACAAGTCTATATTTCTTTGCTTTCAGGTATTTTAATTTATTATTATTTGATCGGAAGACAAGTGCATCGGCAAATAATTGATTGCTCGCCACTAACAAATCACGATATTTTCCGACAAAATAAAGCATATTGATAAACTTCACTGGATCGATGGATGTTAAAAACGCAGACGCTTGAAAATGGATATAGCAACAATATTGAAAAGAACACATGCCCAGATGAGATTAAGGCGTTTTCAGTGTTGTAAAACATGCGAACATTAAATAATTCTGATTTGTCTGGTCGCATTACGATTTTCCGTATTCAGTGAAATTAAATGAACTGGACGGATGTTAAAAATGCAGACATTTGAAAACGGTTATAACAACAATATTAAAAGAACACATGCCCAGAATGAGACTAAAGTGTTTTCAGTGTTGAAAAACATGGGAATATTTGTCTGGTCACAGTAAGTGTTTCCGTATTCAGCGAAATGAGAAGGAAGGATTCGTGTAAATGTAAATTAAAGGTCAGTACATGATCATAAGCTAAACATGAGCTATTGATCATAATCTTTGGAGATTTCTTATTACTATTTCTAATTTACCCTCACAGTTCCTTCCGCCATTGTCGTGTAAAACTGCATGAAAACGAGGCGAACGATGACTCGAGCTAACCAAAGTAGATAGAAATATATTGCACGATTGTACAGCGAATTTCTCGATTTGTTTTAAAGATAATTCACTTGTTTGTTTCATATTCGCGGACGTCACCGTTCGCCTCGTTTTCATGCGGTGCTTTGCATGAAATATTCAAAATGGCGGAGGGAACTGTGAAAGAAAAAACTGAATTTCTAACAAGACCTGAAACAACCATGGGGGCTGATCAAAGCCAGGTTCCGGCTTATCCACAGATCGAATTGGAATTTAGTAGTAGGATATTCTGCTAAATCCATGTTTCTGGGAAACTACCCACCCACCCCTCCCTTGGATATACATCGTTCTATTAATGATTAACCATTAAAGGTTAGGGTGAAGTGTGGGGGAGGGGTGGGGGTGGGGGTTCCCATAAATCGTGATTGATCCGAGTATTCTTTCTGGCGTCCTCTTCTGAAACAAGAATTCGTGCCGTTCCCTATTTTAATCTGTTGGAGGTATTAAAAATTACAACCTGTGGTCACAAAATCACAACTGATAAATCAAGAACTCCAAGTATTTTCTTCCAATATGTTACACCTTTCACAGTTCAAAAACAATACAAACTGCTCCTTATCCAGTCCCAACTATAATGAATCATATACACATTATGTTATCTAAATTATTACGTTGTTTTAACCTGTCACGTATGTACATGACCTAGTCGATCTTAAGCCTTATTTATTTTTCCCTGTGGCGGAAGCTCCTAAAAATTAACCACTGCACATTTTCTTCAATATTATTGTTTTAAACTAACTAGATATCTCCATCACCATTTTTGGTTATACCTTCACTTTCGTCCGCACTCGGTGAACACGAGTATGGAGAAGAATGTCCTGTCCAAGAGAAACCTGATTTCAGTGAAGAGCACGAATAAGCACCAGCGAAAAAATATAAACGGAAGGAGGCTAAAGAAGAATAGTGTAAAATAACTCAAACGTTCATTACACATTGTTTGTACAGCTGCTAGCCAGTGGTCTGAATAGATTGATTTTCACGATAATAATATGCAACGAATTATCGAATCTGATTGGCTGAGAGCGCTAAATCGTGCACGTAATACCTCAGATGTGAGAAATTCCATCCAATCAGGACTTGAGAATTTGATTGACTGACAGCCGGCAATCTTTCCAAACTTTTGCAGCAATGTAGAACAATAACAAATCGTAGTCAAAAGTTTCAAAGAAACATAGATCATTAGCCAGTCAACTTGTTGTTCATGCTCGGTTTGTTTGCCTACCGTTGCTTCTCATTTCGTACCAAATAAATCGCTTCATTTCCAAAATCATTTTTAGATAATATCACCTAAGTGGATTCTAAGACTGAGTAGATATTTACGACCTCGGAATCTATATAACGAGTAGTCCATAACCGATCCTCGACGATCCTTGCCGGATGTTGGGCGTCACATTGTTGCCCTATTGTTACACAACAAAAGAGCTATTGTTTTCTGACAATAGAGGCAACCGTGTGACGTCATGAGATCCAAGATGGCGGCGCCCGGGAAACAGACCTTTTTCGCTTGGCTCAAGGTTGTTCCATTTCAAATCTTTCGGGAATAATAGCGGCGGTCCCGCGCGGGCCGAAGGAGCACTCCCTGTGGTACTGGGAATCATGTGACGTCATCGTATGTTTTCATCGGTTTTCTGTAAAATGACCGAAACAGTTCGCTAATAAATGACTGCAAAAATCCTCATATTTGGTTGAATGATCCCCAAAGTTTTAGTAAATGAAGCGAGCACATCAAAACATCGCCGAGAAACAAACGCCTGAAACTCACTCATATCGCCCAGAAAACCACACTAGAGCACATCAAAGTGTAAATAGTTTATTTCACTACGAGTTTAAAGGTATCTGGGGATCATTGGACCAAATTGCTAGGTTGCATGTGACGTCACGGCCGCCATGTTGGATGACAATAACAAAATATTCCTCGTTAGCTTCTCTTGTTAGTTCATCCAACATGGCGGCCACGTCTTTGTTATTTGAATCTCTGGGGATTGGGTTGCAACCCACCAATATGAGGATTTTTAGAGCCATTTAGCGAACTGTTTCTAATTCTAAAGCTATAGTGTTTATATTTTATTGAATCTTTCTCGTATCTTCCCAATAATGTGTATTACTTATTGTTTCTAGTTGTTTAAGAATGATCTATTATGTCTTATAATGTAATTATAATATATAGACAAGCCTATGAGCGGAGCTCCCAATAATTAATACGAAGAGATGCACGCGCATCCAGTTTCTGGGTTGTGTTAGGGCCAGGTCACACCGCGGCAAAACGTCACGCGCATGCGTATTTGCTATTTCTTGTCGGCGCGCGGCCGCCCCCAGTTTCCCGCGAAAACCGAAATGAAACAACAGGCACATACCCGTGATTTTAAAATTTCTGCTTAAAAGTATTCATTTGTGAACTGTTTTGTCAAAAACTAAGAAAACTACTTAAAAGCTAAGCCTAAGACTTTAACAGGTTGAAGTTTTCTTAATTTGTAATTCATTGTGAGTTTACTAAGTTATAAAATTATTTACTAAAAAAGTTGAAACCCTCGGTAATTTGTATTTGATAGCAGAGCCTTCGTTCTTTTGGCCAGCGGAGCATACCGTTTTGCCGCGGTGTGGGGCTAGGTCGAGTGCTGGTTAGCCTTGCGTGAGTCGGGAAATTGGGTTATTCGTAAATATTCATATTATAATTTAGATATTATTAGGCTTTATATGTATCTTATATGTTTATTATTATTTTTGTTATTCTTTGCCTTTTTGTTGTCGAACGTTTTAAACATGAGCCTCTGGCTCGGATGTAAGGGTAACCTATCCCACGTTTCGACATTAATAAATGGTATTGTATTCAGTGTATTGTATCAGGCGGTGTCGGACACGCATCGCAAAGCACGATGGGATAAAATGTAAAATAGCCTCATTTCAACACGGTCGTCGAAGCGTGAGAATCTCTGACTTCCGACTTTTGGTTCTTTTTTCCTTATCTTCGCGGCATAACATCTGAAGAAGCTCTTCTCTTTTCGGGAATAAATAGTGCCTGAGTCGATCAGGGATATTGCTCAATTCACAAAGGAGCAATGTGATGTGCAGCGGACTTATTAATTTCAGGGAAAGTAACTTTACGGTGAGTTGTTGTGATCCGGAAGTCGACTTGTCGTTAATTTTACAGTAATAAATTATTTCTTTCTTTCCCTGAGTTTAAGCCAGCTTTTCGAATTTTCTAGTTATGTCGAGCGATAATATTAGTATTCGACGGCCTGCGAAAACCAGCAAGTTTACACGCATGGTTTATGACATGTCTTAGACTTTCTTGAATTTGTTGTTGTCTCTGTCAGAGGCCGCGAGACTGTTTTACAAATTTTGGTAAGGGGGTTCTTAGAATAAATTGCAATACATTTCCTAGAATCATTGTGTTTGGACCTTAATTATTCCATGGTCTGTTTTAGAGGGATTTGGGGCTTTTTACAGTGAATTGACAAGGCTTGGAAAGAGATTTGGTTGAGATCGGCAGTTGCTAAAAATATGCTTGAATTTGTCAATGGTCGGATACTGGAACAGCTGACCGGATACTAGGCACGGGTACTGTGAACCTCAGGAGTTTTGTAAAAATGGCAATAATTATCAAGATATTTAAGGTAAAGCAGTCAAACCTTTTTCATTATGTTGGTATATAAATGGGCTGTCTCTGGATGAAAGTTCACAATTTGTCCTACCATGAACGCAAAGATACGGCGGTTATAATCTGAACTGGCCGGATACTGGGCAACATATTGTACACAGTCAGCGGAGAAAGACATGGTCGTGATCTGCATGAACTTCAAGGTCAATTTTCTCTGTTAAAACAGACTTTTTCTGTATGTTTATCATTAAAAGTACCTCGCTGTGTAAATATAATAGTAAATTCTCATCTCTGAACGTAGTAAATAGACTTTTTGAAGAGCACTCGATTCAACGCATACACAACACGAACGGTAAAGACAAAGGCGTGATTAGATAAAGATTTAGGTACTTAAAATGTCTTATCTGCTATTGAAACGTCATCCAGGCATTGTTTACATGTTTTCCTTGTCAGTTTCAGTAAGGATATGAATAATATTTTCAGAATATTCCGATACGGAAACTGAATATTTTACGCTTTACGGCAAAAACATAATACTGATCAGAGAGATAATTTAGAAAATCACAAATTCCCATAAACGGAGGTTGAATGTAAAGGACAGGACAACGTTGAATAGCCAGTAATGTTAAGTTAGTACCGCGTGGATGACGGGTGGCAAATCATATATCAGCGATTTTTCTCTTGCAGGAGTTAGTTTGTTTGTTTGTCTGTCTGTCTGTCTGTCTGTCTGTCTGTCTGTCTGTTTGTTTGTTTGTTTGTATGTTTGTTTGTTTGTTTGTTTGTTTGTTAAGCTTCGCCTGAAGGAAAAATACATATCAGGAATGATACCACGAACGATAGTTTTAACAAATTACAATGATGTAGAAACAAAATGATAAAAGGCAGGGTGACCGCAACAGCTAAAGCCAACTGATTACTGCGGGCCCATGACACTAAATTAAATTAATAATAGTCAAAGAAAGAACTAATGATAAGGATTTCACAACCACAAGGTGACTAAAAACAACAAGTTAAAGGACTTCAAGTAGGCTACGGACAGAGTTACATTTTACACAAACATGTTTTCAGGGCTGACGTATAATATTGTAAAAGGTGAGATTTGTAGGAGGACAGTAAAAGTGCTGGTTGTCGGGTTTCCTTAGGTAAAATTCGGTTCCAAATTCTAGTGGCTCTTATCAAGTAGGATTTCTGATATGTTGTTGTTTTACAGAAGCGTTGCTTGAACTCAGTGCCGCTGGTGTTATTACTAAACCTAGTTAGTCTATCAGGGCAGATTTCCTGCGGTAAAGCGTCGTTATTAAAATTGATAAACCCTCCGATAGCCTTAAAGAAAAATACCATATCTAAGTACTCGTACCAGTAACATAGAGGTAGTAGACTGGTTCTTATTAGTCTATCCTTATAACTCGTTTTACAGAGAAATGGTAAATTCAAGATAAATTTAGAAGCACGTCGTTGCACGCGTTCTATACGCTGAATAAGTTCTACTGTCTGAGGGGCCCAGACTTGCGTTCCATATCCCAAATGGGGACGCACAACAGCAATGTAAAGGGTACGTCTCGTAGAAACTGCTTTCACACTTCTTGTGGAACGCCTAACGTATCCAAAAAGCTGATTCGCCTTTGTACTCTGTACAACAACTTGTTTTTTTCCATGTGAGATCAGATGAAATCAGAACCAAACCTAACTTCCACTCAGTGCTCGGCATTGTATTGTATAATTATGTCTTCAGGCATGTCAGAGTACTAAATTAAATGGCCTCCCCTACTCGGCAGAACTTTACTGGCAATATACAACAACAAATATATTTATTTACACTCATTCAGTTTACAATATAAAACATAAACTAAGATTATTGAGAAGAGAGAGTGCTATAGGGTACCTGAAATAGCTTTAGGAAAACTAAACGAGCCAGATTCCCTAGATGTACAATGAATGCAAAGCCGTGACACATGTGATGTATGCAGCTAGATCAAACAATTTCTTAGGGCGTCGGACGCGCTATCGTGAAGACAAGATTTCTCCACCCTTGACCACTGTTGCGCCACCGAACAAGTTCCACGTCAACAATATTTGGGGAGACAAGATCGTCTTCATAAAATTGAAGTATATAGTGTCAATTGAGGCGTTGTTTGCGGCAACTACACAGCTTTCTGAACCAGGCACATCAGCATAGATACATTAATTTGTTTTTCACTGTAAGGTGGTGTTATGTACCTAGAAAGCCACTAAGGCTTGAACTACTCTATAAACTCGGACTCGCGTGCACACACAGTACAGCTCGCTACTCGAGGCCTCCTCAATCTCTCAGTATCACGTGATACATGGTTTCCCACACTAGGAAACTCCCGGATGTATAAACACTACATTCTCTCCTTTTCTCCACTAAGGCAATAAGGCGTATCTCAACCTAAACAAAACTATATGATTAACGAATGTCTCTCCAATACAGTGAGCAAGACTGTTTAACATCAAAGTCAGCTTGTAACATAGTCACTAAGGTTGTTTGGGGGTCGCGTTATCCTCCCTAATTTCCTTGTAATCTGTGGCTCCTGGGTTGCTCCTATTTGCTCCTTAGCATCTCTCTGACTTAGTTGTACTTCCAACTCTGGTCCTGGTGTCGGTTCCCTAATTGGCACTGCCACAGGATCTATTACACTAGGCTCTATTGGTTCTGTGACGGGATTGATAAAACGCTTGGTGTGTTGTATGTTTCTCTTGTATTCTACACCCTGAGATGACTTTAGTTGCATCTGATCACCATAGCGTGCCGTTACTTGGTATGGTTCACTCTCGTAGTGTGATGATAGCTTGTTCTCCTTCCTTTTCTCAAGTAACACAAGATCCCCTGCCTGGATGTCTCTCTCAGCCGCCTGATGTTTCTTGTCAACATAGTCTGTACACAGCTGTTTCTTCTCAACATCACGATCTCTAACTTCTTGGTAGCCCTCCTCTCCTTACCCACACAAATCATCAATCTCTGGCAATTTTGTTGAAAGATGTCTCTTGTATAATAGCTCTGCTGGGCTCTTACCAGTTGTTGTGTGCACAGTAGAGCGATACGCTAGGAGAAACTTGTTCAGCTCAGTTCTCCAGTTTCTTCTTTCAGCATGGGCAGCTCTCATAGCTTTCAATAGTGATCGATTTTGTCTCTCAACCTCTCCATTTGCTCTTGGCCACAATGGTGTTGTTAACTTGTGCTTGATGCCCATTTCGTTCAAGTACCTCTCCATTTCCTTGTACACAAGGTTGGATCCATTATCTGTCCTCAGGGTAGTAGGTACTCCATGTCTGGAAAATTGTGCATCTAAACACTTGACAATTACCACAGTGTTATTAGAGTGGATCACATCAACTTCGATCCACCTGCTAAAATAGTCTACTAGGACCAGTAGGTACTCTCCTGTTGGCATAGGTCCCAGTAAGTCTAGTGCTAGGTCCTGCCAAGGTCTCTCTGGCATTCTAGTTGGTTTCACTAGTGGAGGTATGCTTTGCTTTGTCACTAGTTGACATCCGTAGCATTCACGACATTTCCTTTCTGCATCCTTATCTATGCCTGGCCACCATACTTTAGACCGTAAGCGTTCTTTCGTCTTCACAATACCTTGATGGCCCTCATGTCAGTGCAAGATCATTGACTTTTTTTCTCAGAGCCTGAGGAATGACAATTCTAGTCCCTCGTAAAATGACTTGGCCAATCAACGTCAGTTCATTACGCACCATCAGGTATGGCTTTGGGGCTCTCTCCCAGTCCCCACTGACAAGACAACCTCTTACTAATTGCAGCTCTTTGTCTTCTGCTGACATGCTCTCTATCTCTTGAATCTTGAGTGATACTGGCACTGCTTGCAAGGTAACCATGCGAACATGCTCATCATCGTGACGGTACTCCCTCGATGCTGGAACTTTAGTTAACCGAGAAAGTGCATCTGCTATGTTATCTCTTGAAGGGACGTAACATACTTTGTAATTATATCGCTGAAGTCTTAGCACCCAGCGTTCTATGCGTGCCGATGGTTTGGATCCCCTGGAGTAGATCACCTTCAGGGCTTCGTGATCTGTTACCAAGTCGAATGTCTGCAGTCCATACAGGTACAAATTGAATCTTTCACACGCCCAGACTAGTGCTAATGCCTCCTTTTCTGTTTGACTGTAGCGCCTCTCTACATTACTAAGGCTCCTACTGGCATAGCATACGGCACGACTCTCCCCGTACTTCTCTTGGACTAATACTACTCCCAGCCCAACTGGACTTGCATCAGCTATCACTCTTGTGTGCGCATCTTTATCAAAATAGGCCAGGACAGGTGCACTGGCTAGTTGCTGTTTCAACTCTTTGAATGACTCTTCTTCCTCTTTGAATGACTCTTCTTCCTTTTTGCCCCCTCGAAATTGCTCTCAGAGGCTCTGCAATGATTGCAAAGTTAGGAATGAAACGCGCACTGAACCCTACCATTCCAAGAAAACTTCTGACTTCTGCTGGGGCGGTTGGGCAGGTTGCCTCTAGTACAGCGCGAACCTTTTCCTCTGTTGGACCAATGCCATATTTTGACAACAGAAGTCCCATAAATACCACTTTGTCCATCCGAAACGCACATTTTTCTGCATTGAGGGTCAGGTTCTAATCTCTGTATCACCTTGTAGAGGTTCCTGTCGTGTTCTACGTTGTCCTTACCATGTACTATCAAATCATCTGCGATGTTCTGAACCCCGTTGATGTCTGAGACCACTTGTCTTATTATCTGCTGATACTTCACGACCATCACTTTCTCCTCTACAGCATGCAGCAAAATGTCCCACAATTCGCACATTTCTTTCCCTTTGCTGGACAGTTTCTATCTCTTGCCAGATGACCTTCCCTGTCACAATTGAAGCACTTTCGACTTTTCTTCTCTCCTGCACCGTAGCTCGTCTTGACTGCATTGATATTCCCTTCCTCTCTCTGTTGTGGGACAGTCATGTTCTCTGCTTGTCGACCGGCTGCTTCCCAAGCACGAGATTTATTTAAGGCCTTTGTTAATGTAATGGTTTGGGTTTCCAGCAGCTTTCTTTTCAGCTCAAAGTTCTTTAACTTCTCGATCAGTTGATCTCTTAAATCGTCTTCCAAACTTCCTCCAAAATTGCAGTGTCGAGCTTGTTTTTTCAATCGAACCATAAACTGGTCAGCGGTCTCTCCGTCGTTCGGTGCCAGTTGTCGGAAAACGTGGCGTTCGTAAGGGAGGGGGGGAGGTGTAGCGACTTGAGTGTTAGTAAGTAAGCAAGTAAGTAAATTGTATTTAAACACGGTCGTTCTATCAGTCTATTACAACACTGTTTTCCATAAAAGCCGTGTATAAAAATATTACAATATTTTGAATATAGAATATATTATGATATAAAAAGATATAAAAAGGATAAAATGCTCAATTTACAGGGCATCAAAGAAGCAGTGGGGTAATTTGTTCAGCTTATTTCTAAAATTAGTTATTGATTTGGAAAGTCGTATCTCTTCAGGTAACGAATTCCAGACAAAAGCTCCTTTGTAGCCGAAACGCTTTTTCCCATAGTTTGTTTTTGGGAGGGGCAATTGTAATTTTGTTGTCGAACCCCTTATATTATATGGCGTCACAACTTTAGAAAATTTATTAATTAAATATTTAGGCGCTTGATTATTGTACACTTTGTACATTTCGATGGCCAATAGCTTACTTCGGCGAGTAGATAGTCGGTCCCATTCTAATTTTTCAAGAAGAGGGCCAGCACTATCATCGAAGTTTGAATTTGTAATTATTCTGGCTGCGCGATTTTGAAGTTTTTGTATTTTTTTGGAAAGCTCAGTGCCCAGTCCATCCCAGACTATGCTGCAGTAATCAAAATTTGGTTGGATAAGCGTTTTATACATAGTTTCAAGGGAGGACATTGGGACAAAGAGCTTTATCCGTTTAAGCGCGCCAATCGCACCTGCGATTTTACTTGAAATCTTCTCGACATGGCTTGCCCAAGTAAGTGATTCGTCAATATAAACCCCTAGTGACTTTGCCGAGGCTATTCTAGGGACGACTTCGTCTGCAATCTGTAATGTTGGGCAAATCATATGGAAGGATCTTTGTCGTGAGCCTAATAGTAGATATTCCGCTCAAGCATGTTAAGGCCTGGTTCATTTAACGGAAAATAGATGTACGTTAAAAAATGTTTTCTGACAGAAATAACACTTTAAACAAAAACCAATTACACCATAATACTAATATCAACTTCCTTAAATTTGTTAAGTGGGTGGTTGTCGTATCACGTGATCGATGACGTCATAATTATATAAAATCGTTTAAGTGAAATGCGGCTACGACGATAACATATGAATATAAAGTAACCCTGCTAAAACAGTACTCCTCCGCAGTGTTTCAGATCACGCTTAGAAAACATGACTATCATGTAAAGATAAGGAGATATTAAGGGTACAAAAAGTCACGTGACCTATTTTGCATATGTTCGCCTTAATTACTCGTTAACGAAACATTGTAGTCATCTTTTCTAAGTTGATTTAGGTAAAAGGCTTCAACCTTAACTAAACATATCCACTCATCATCCAAGCTGTTTTAAACTCGGAGCCGCGTTTTTGATTTACTGATTTCGTGTTCTAAGTCACGTGACAGACCACGTGACACGTTTTACTACACACAAACCACTTAAGGTAGTCAAGAATAGCGATACCTATTATCGTGAGAAACTTGACTACTTACCATACTCGGCTGTGCTGAAATAAGAAAAACAGTTTTTACCCGAAATTTGACCCCTGAACCAGGCCTTAACATGCTTGAGCGTTTTTGTCGCGTTTAAACTTAACCTATTGGATCTGAGCCACTCACAAACGTTTTTGAGGTCAATGTTGAGCTTTAGCTCAATCTCTGTGCTGGAATTACTTGCCATTGTAATACTAGTATCGTCTGCATACATTTGTGTGTTTGAAAACTCTAGGCAATTTGGAAGGTCATTAATGTAAAGCAAAAACAATAAAGGCCCTAAAATAGTTCCTTGGGGAATGCCAAAGGAAAGGACTTCACTGTATGACAATATTCCGTCGACCACACTTCTGCTCTCTTTCACTAAGATATGATTTAAACAATGCGGTACTGGACTGGCACACGCCGTAGTTTTGTAGTTTTTGTAGCAGAATTGTGTGGTCAACAGTGTCGAACGCTTTTTTTAGGTCAATGAAAATAATGGCGTTAATCAAGCCATTGTCTATGTTCAAAGCCCATTTGTCAGTTATTACGATGTTGCTGTCTGTTGACTTTTCGTGACATCGAAGGCTCAACATCGACGTTTTTCGCAAGTGCTATACTATCAGGCTGCCAAATTTTTTATCATTAATTACCATATTCCAAATATAAATGAACGCTATAACTCAAATCAAGAAATATTTTACTATTTACCTATTCACTTGATGTAGACTCGATTTTAATGAACTTCTAGGCACCTTAAATAGGATTTCACTGAATCAACTCAGTGAGAGTTCCATTAAAATTTGATTTGTGTTTAGGCAAGTTTTGTACATGTAGATCAGTGTTTTAGCATTGTTTGATTCCTATTCTTTCTAGCTTGGAATATAGTGCTTTTTCGAAGTTAATAGGGCAAACCCTCTAAACACAAACGTTTCTTACAAGCGAAGAGAAAACAGGCGATGGAAATTGCGTCACATTTATAGGTTCTTATCAACTAAGATTTTCGCACGTGAATGCAGGTGTGCGTAACGATCTTGACTTGCATCACACGGTTGCAATCGGATTATCATTTCGGGAGATCGAATCAGTGGCGAACAGAGCTCGTTGGAGGGCTACTGATTGCTTACATGTTACGGAACAACAAACAGAGCTCGTTCGAACTCGTACAGATCCAGATGGTGACAAAATCTCTACAACATAATCAAAAATATCGGGCTTCCTGTGCGGTATACTTGTACCGAATTATTGAAAATATCGGGCTTCCTGTGGTATACTTGTACAAAATTTCTGAAAATACCGGGCTTCCTGTGGTATACTTGTAAACTGTACCGTAACTGTTCCGAAAGTAACTTTAAAGAGGGTGTTTACTTTCGGTTTTAGAAGCCTTTTATGGTCGTTACTTCTGTGGTCGCTACTTTCAGGGGATCGTTACTTTCGGGGAGCTAAAACTCGTACATAGGCCGAGCTATCCCAATAAACAAGAATGGTATCTCATGAATAGTATTATATATGGCAAAAACTCTACAGATTAATGACTGCAAATGATCAGATGATAGACAATAAACTCAAAGGTAAGGTAAAGCAAACCATATTTAACCTCGTGACATATTCTTCAATTGCAAAGACTTATAAACTTGAGGCTAACGAGGGACCTACGATTTATGTCCTATCCAAGCGGCATGGTAAATATAGTTTATAGTTATAGTTTATAACCCCTTTGACGATGTTGCGCACGAAACTAGAACAATGCACATAAAATCTGAATGACAAGAGACCGGCGGACCACACGCCACATCTATTGTCCTCTGATGCGTGCGCAACATGTCAAAGTGGGCAAACTTACAAATAATTTACAATAAGTAAATTGGAAGAATGTAAAGATATACAAATTACAAGTTCATTACTTTACAGTTACGTTACTCTGTAGAGAGGAAGCTTAAAAGAAACTATTAAGAGCTTATGATTTGTAAAGCTTAATAGACGAAGATTAATAGATGGGCGAGTTAAATTCTCAGTTTGTCGAAAAGAGACTGGGCGAGCTATCAATTTATTCATCTCATCAGCAACTTTAGTCGGTGCTCGGCTACTTACTTGTTGTTCTGAAGGCATGGAGGAAAGTGTTTCCATGGTAATGCCATCTCGTAGTGCCCGTTCTTCAATTCTGCAGTGGTTTTCATGATATTCAATGCTCGTACGTCTTCCTGTGACATCGCTGTTCTTCCATCATGGATTGAGTCATTCAACTCCATGTTGCAGTAATTCTCGAACTGCTGGCCTAAATCTACGTCGGCTTTGATGAGATTTGTGGTACGCGCTGAATGACCTAATCTCCCGAGTGGACCATTGATCACCCAGCCCAAGATAGTTTTTGTTGCATACGGTTCGCCGTTCTGACCTCCTCGCACTTCCTTTGGTTGCAAGGCCTGATTAGCAGGTTAACTTCTACATCAATTCGAGGTATGTGGATACCTTGTAGATGTGGCCATCGCTCTATGTCTTGCTGGCAGGCCATGTTCTCTGTCGTGACCGGTAGCTCGGATGTTGAAAACACAATGGGTAACTCAACGAGGTTATTCTCGTCTAGATCGAGGACTTGTAAGGGAGTGTTAATTTTTTATGGCTTTGGGGGGGGGGGGGGGGGGGGTCGGTTAAATCATAGGGGGGCAACAAAAGTTTTAAGTGCTTTTGTAGAAGAGTCATCAAAGATTTTTTCTACTCCTTGGGGGGGTCATCAAAGTTTTGACGTACATGTCATGTAAAATGTAATGAAATTGTTGTTGTAATGCTAAGCCAATGTTTTAAAAATCTCCAGAACACAGGAAACCAGTGTTTTAGAGAGCAGTAAAATCTCAAAAAAATTAACGGTCTACTAAGTTTTCTTCATACGCAGGATGGTATTCTCTAAGCTCATGATCAAAGGCACATCCCCATACGACATATAATGTATTGGTGTTCGGGAGATTAGTTATAATTGCCAATGCTGAGCTCTTTTTCATGCATTGATTTATTAATTTGAGACTACGAAACAATGCAATATGATGCACTAGAATGCAATATGATGCACGAATTATCAGTACAATTTCAAGTACCCATCCGGGAAGGAGGATGAGGTAGAGATTTCCAGAAGAATAACTGTATATATATGTTTTCTACTAAACAAAGGTAATGTATCATGGGAAATACCATAAATCTAGAAACATAATAGATTACATGCATGTATATGCAGTTTGCATTCTTTCTTGCACATCCATCTTTTTTGTTGGGGGGGGGGGGGGGGGCGGGGTCAATAAAGTTTTGAGCAATGTTATAGGGGGGGTCATCTAAGTTTTAATTCATTCATAGGGGGGTAATAAAAGTTTTAACAAGAGAAGCAGATGAAATGCCGAACCCCCCCACCAAAGCCATAAATAATGAACACTCCCTTGAGCTTTCAGTTTTACTATTTACCTTTTCCATTGTCGTCAGCGAGAGAGTTGTCTTCTTTCCTTCCAGATTAAGTTGAGTCTCAGCTTATCTGTGCAAAATGTTGTATTCGAGCCTCCATCTAGAAACGCATATGTCTCAATAACCTTGTCGCAGCCTTTGGCCTGGACCTTCACAGGCACTATTGCCAAACCACTGAGTTACTTGCGGACTGCTTCTGTTCGAACTGCTTGGAAATTCTCCGGTTTTGACGTAACCGCTCTGCGCTGTAGAGTTGCTCGATTCACTGCTGTTCTCTCCAGCTCTGCTGCATGCTTGTATTGTTTTCCTGTCGCGTTCTTAGATCAAATTTACCACTTTTCGGGTGAAGATAAGTAGAGTGTTTAGCTTTGCAGCCCTCGACTCTGCAGAAGCTTTCCTTCACACAGGAACTCGCAAGATGACCAGATACAAGACAATTGTCGCAAAGACCCTTCTTGCGTACGAGCTTGAACCTTTCGTCTAATTAACGACATCTTCCTAAACGCAGCGCACTGGGACAGCCAATGACTGTGATCACATAGTGGACACTTCATGCTGTATCTTCGGGGTACGTGCTTTCTTCCTTTGAATCTATAGTACTACTGATGGTTGAGGCTTGTGGGCTGCCTTGAGTTGCGAATGAAGCTGATTTTGGATCGCTGGGCCTATATATACGCTTTGATTTAGCTGACTCAGTGCTCCTGGGTTCACTGCATAAATTTCCAAAGATAGGGTGAGTTGCTACCCTGGCTCGCTTTTCGACAAATGCAGCAACGTCTTCTATAGTTATCTCTCGTCTCTTCCTTTCCGTGATGTCGTCTGCTACATCGCGCCACTTTAGGCAGCCTTAGACCAAATGGTAGTCTTTCTACTATGCGCTTTAAACTGCCTGGGTTCTCTCTCTTACTCAGATAGCCAATATCTTTCAGGGTATTCTTACAGCTTGTGAGGAGAACGGAAAACCTTTGAAGGGCGTCCCCGGTTTCCATTTTGATCGGTTGCCCTTCTGTTAGTCGGTTGATGTACGCTGTGGCAATCGTGTAATTTTTACCGTACCTCTCTTTCAGCAACTTTCGAGCTTCTTGGTAACCCTCGTCCGCGCTCATCGACAAACAACTTCTCATCAACTCCTGGAATCCTCGGGACGGATGTCGGGTGTGTTAACAGTAACATGAACTTTGGCTGATTTCATCTACCCTTCGATTCTCTGCATTAGGTCAAACACTCTTCCCCTTTCGGCATTATAGTATTCGTTTGACTCCTCTTTGTCGTCGTCTTCGTCGAGCTTCTTATGGTAAGCTACGTGAGCCCTTTCGAAGCTTTCCATGGCATTTTCTACTTCAGTCGGGAATTCTCCTATAAACCTCGCTCAGATTTCCAAAATCTAACATAATACTTCTGCTTTCTGGAAACAATCCCCTTTGCAGCGCTTAATTCTAGATCTCTTTAGCCGGCGCAAATATTCCAGTTCTATCTCTTCTTGATCTAGGGTGACATTTTGATACTTCTTTCGCGCGCCGCTTTCTGAATTTTCCGCCATTTTTATTATTATATTTTCGCTTTCGGATTCCCTGTGGACTTCAGACTTCAGTTTATTCGCACATGGTAGTAGATAATTACAGGATAAATAAAAAACATAACAATAGTAATATTTACAGAAGAAACTATAATCAATTATTCGTGCGCAGTGATCAAAGTAGCAAGAAGCTTTTGTGTTGATCACTGCCTATCACTGTGGTAGCTGATGATGCGTTTACATTCTGATCATTCGATCGGGATGTCTTTCGCTTCTTATAGCAAGCGAAGATCACAAATAGACAAATGAACCACAGGTAGCCCAAGCTTGGAATCTGTATAATATTTAACAGCATTTGTATGGGATTTTTTAGTTTTCCATGTACAACGTAAATCTTGAATAAAACTCGACAAAAACCTATACAGTGTCTTCTTATAGCGAATTTCAGCAAAAAAATTCCCTAAGGGAAAATTTTGCTGAAATTCGCTGTAACATGGCACAGAACACAAGAAGACACTGTATAGGTTTTTGTCGAGTTTTATTCAAGATTTACGTTGTACATGTAAAACTAAAAAATCCCATACAAATGCTGTTAAATATTATACAGATCCCAAGCTTGGGCTACCTGTGATGAACTAAGGCTCTTCGGTCTTCTTGTGGATGGAGCAAATTCAAACTAATGTAGTCGTTAAGCGGTCGCCTTTATACTTCAATGCCCAACGTAACTGTCCTATGATTCCCAATAGATAGTCACAGGAGAGGTCAAATGCACACAAAGACACACTATATTTAATTTCTTAACGTGATGTGCTAAACGGAAATAAAGCATTCTAAAATATAAATACTAGCACATCCAGGCGATTTTCTTCATTCGAAAGACTTTGACTTCAGAACAAGTCCACCAAATACGCCTTTTACCGGATCGAAGCTCGAGTAATTCGAAATGCTATTGTATTGTAATCGATACTGCTGACACTGATTGGCAAGTAACCGATGATTTTTCGTTCCGCAATGTGATCAGTTGTCGTTGCAGTAAGTGTCCGGTTTCAGTCGGTCGCACTGTAAGTTATCTAAGCAATAAGAGATATGAAATAGGCTCTGCTTGGGACCTACCGACTGTTTATATTTACATAATCGAAAGGCCCCAGTTCGTTATAACCATCGCCCAAACAATCTAGTTTAACATGTCGAACTAAAATTTCCTGGTAACATATGTCCTTTCTATTTTCATATTCCGTAAATCAGGCTTGATCTTCATATAATAATAATAACAAGAGCCCATCTGGGCTTTCACTCGGGCCACATTAGATTGAAGATGAAATACACTTTCATTTGAAATCCTCTTAGTAATAACCAAAGGGAAGAATTATTAGCTGAATTTAGCAGTCTTTAGGAGTGGCCGGTAGCGCGGTGACTTTCATTCTCTGCTCCCCTAGTATATATGTAATTTAATATTTTTCTTTTTCTCGTATATTGACCTTTTAATTTAAACACTACTTATTCGTTTAACACACTGCATTTGAGCAGGCATATATTCATTGTTTTGAACCCGAGAATTAACCGTACTACCGTACTTCATGGTCCCTTTCTTTAGTAGTGGGTTGTCGGTCAGGTGATTGTAAACTCTCGTCATTTAACACAGAAAATGTATTCTGATGAATAGAGATCGGGTTGTCATGTAAGAAATATGGCTCTTGAACAAACTGATAAGCTTCAGTAGGTTGGGTAGTCTCAGAACATTGTCTTCTTTTTCGTATTCTTGATTTTTTTTTTAAAGTTTGAAAGTCGGATCTCAGCTTTATTATATCCGCTTTCAACTCGCCATTTTCAACTTCTAGGTCAATAATATATTCGAGATGACAGCATCTTGATTTCGGTCTTGTATATATTATCTTGCTGCACTAATTTGTCTTCCAAATGACTGAGTTTGGTTTCTTGATTCGTGTTTTGATGTGACGAGAGTAAGAATTCATTACGCATATCATATCAGGTCAGCCTCCATGTTACAAATCAAGGTCGTTAAAGCAGCGAGAGAGTTCTTATTGCGGGCTAACAAATATTTTTATCCTCGTGAAGAATCTCAAGAATTCCGTCTCTTCCGGTTTGATTTTGACTCGTGTGTATGTTGCTTTTGGAGTTTCAAGGATATGTTGATCCAAAACTACAGGCTCTTGGGGTTTTTCATTGACTTGTGAACTTGCAGGCTCTATAATTACTCGGGCCAGGCCTTCGGCTGGCGCGAGTCAGAAATCGCAAGTGTTTATTTTTTTTATTTTTTATTTGTGTCGCCGGTTGGCGCCGTCGACCAATCAGATTGCGCCAGTACTGTGAACAGTGCTGGCGCAATGTTGTCCCAGTGAACAGTGCTGGCGCAATGCTGGAAATGTTGTCCAGGTTTTTCAAGATGGCGGCGAGTGAGAGTTTTGACTTGGCAAAACCTTTAATATCAGCTGGTTTTTTTGTGTAAACCAAAGGTTCCTTCAAGTGCAATACCAAGATTTTTGTCTTTTCTAAAGCTGAGAGGTGTTTCACGGGCTTTGGCCGGGAATTTATCACATATTATGCGACATGCTTTAAGACACACTCGTGAGACGTGACAGTGCTCTGCATGCGATCAACACTGACTATATATAAAGACAACAGCTTGTAAATGTAAGTAGCCGCTAATCTGAACATGATAACCTTTATACCAATTGACTGTCGTTGTGTTGTTATTTATTGTTATTATATATAACCTCTCGAAAGTATAGACTACAGTAGAAATGACCCGATTTCTCAGTTCTCTGACTGACAGGGGCCTTTTAAAATATTATATGCACATGTATTTAAATGTTTATAACTTCGGGAACGAAAATCTAGAATGCAGTGAGTGAGTATAAACTGAATAAGTAATCCGAAATGAAGATTTTTTTCAAACGAACTATAAATGACTCTGATGACTGATGTGGAAATCGGATATTTACATGTATCTGTGGCGTGTTATTGACACTGGTAAAAACCTGTTCCGGCTTAGTTGCAGATCAATACCCCCACATTCTCCACTTTGGTTCAGGTCAGTGTATTTAGACTCGTTCTATGAATGATTTGGGTCTAAATGGTTAGGTTTTTTATTATTTCAGGGTTAGGTTTTTAGAAGGTTTGTATGAAAAAGTTGAGAAATGAGGAGGGGGTATTTTGCAATTACTCCCAGTGTATTTCATGTTTTTTTTAAACTGACATACTTCATAGATATGATATTATGTATAGAGTAGTGTATTTATCATTATTGCAAGATGAAGTTTATAAAATAAAATAAATTTGGTCCAGAACTGAGAGAGTATACTTACATGTAAGTGGCCATTATATATCTATACAAGCTAGATCTTGTTTCCTCTTAAAGTTTAAATGGCTTCTAATAGACTAGAAAATGGGCTCCAGAAATTGGCCCAATTTATCAGTTCTTTCGGTAAAATAGGAATACGGATCCACTTCTAAACAAGCGGGAAGATCTACAACTACAATTAATTATTTGGTGTGAAGACAGATTACTCCAATAATCCAAAAACCGAGTGGAAATCGCATGTTTATTTCTGAAATGGACTCTATACATGTAATTTATAATTTATTTGAGAACTAATAATTTATTCTAAATTTCAAAGTTACATCATCTATATGTATTTATAATTTCATTACAATTGGATTAATTTTATCTGAACTAAGTTTGGGCCTATAACAGAAAGATGGTAGCCTCCAGTTTGCTTTAACTGCATTCCAGTAAGCTCAGTGGTTAAGTGTCAGTCTATTGTGCAGGAGGTGGTGGGTTCAAATCCTGGTGGGACCTTCAAATAAGTGGGAGAACTGGTACTGCCTTTGCTCTGACATCTGCAAATGGTTAGACCTTCATGTCTTCTTGGATCAGAATGTTAAATTGTAGGCCGACACTGAGAATGCAACCAAATCTCTGGTATACGTAGTGAACACCCTCAAGTGTAGTGGATATAGTTGTATACATAGCGTAAATGAGTTTGTCCCCAATTAGCAATACCATGATGCTAAATACATTGACATTCTCCTCTGTTAGTAGTAGTAGTACTAGTTCCCTTGTTGCCATGTACATTTTATATATTAATATACAGGCTAAATCTAGTAGATTACATACATAATCATGACTGCTGCCTTAAATTATTATGTTGTTGTACTAAATGGATGGATAAATGATGCATGTATTAGCAGCTTCCCCCTGGGGTGGATCCATGGGAACCTGTCAGAATTAATTGTTTGTTGCCCATCGGTGAGGGGGAAAAGCTCACTTTGGTTCATAGATCAGGAACCTTGTATGAATTTTTACTAATTGCTGTGCCCCATACCAGCTAGGGGATATGATACAACGAGTTTGATTGGGTATTATTGTGCAAATCCCCAGGGTACATTGGGGTTGATCCCTGGTGTAGTAGCTGCCAGTAAATATGCAAAGCTACTGATACAGTGCAAAACTGAATGCTAAATCACTGGAAGGAAGTTCAAAGGAACATTGCATGTGTTATTTTAAAGACTTGTTGTTGAGGTTTTACTTGGCCTCTTGTATAGGCAAATCCTCGTTTACGTTTTTTCCTTATTAGCATACATCAAACTTCAAGCAACGTACATATAAACAAACAGAGTCGATAAATCGAAAGAGATTGACACACTTGATAATCACCGAAAATTTTAGAATGGTAAAATAAATTTATTTTGAAGAAAAGTATTTAAAAATAGCAAAATTTACAAAGAATGTATGGCTGACAGCAACTTTTGCCCCCCAGCCCATTTTACAGTTTTGAAAAGTCAATTTATCTGTAAATATTTAACATATCAATCTTACATTTTCGGTGATTACTAAGTTTAAAATTCTCTTTCAACTGATGTACTCTGTTTGTTTGTAGCTTGAAGTTTAATTTACGCTAATGAGGCAAAAATGTAAACAATGACATCAGCAAGGATTTGCCTATTCTTCCCTGAAAACCATGTGAAATCAAACTTGTTTGATAAAGAGTTGTAAGTCTCAGCAGAGCAGGTCAGAATTAACCATTCGTGTTCACTATATTATAACTGGTCTTGTGTTGCTACATGTATATTGTCTCAAACATATGTAGCTACTGTTATAAACATGGCTGCAATTTGCTTTCTGTTTCCATGGCAGTTATCATCCCAGGCACTCTAAAATAGGATTATTTTTACATAACTAATATAATATTTTTATTATATGGCTTCTCTGGAGACAGAATCACAATTCTTCTTAAAAATAATTTATATATGTAACTCTTATAAAAATAATTCAAATTTTTTTTTTATTCTCCCAAAGGCTAAAACAATTGTAAGTGTAAAATACTTTTTTAATCAAACCTGCAAAGAATACCAACTATTCCTTGTTGAAAGTCCATATGGCCCGAGTAAAGGCTGGTACAGCCTCTTGTTTGTTTTGTTTTCTAAGTATAACATAAAGTGTTGAACATGTTCATGTTATCAAGCATGTCGCGCGTGACCTCTGTTTCTTCGTTCATTAAGTTCTCTACTTTCATCTGTAATCTGGGAAACTCTATCTTTGCCCATGCCTTGGCACATAACTATTCCTGTTGTTAAGTAGACGTGGATGATTATAAGTAAAATCCTTCGACAGCTTGTACCGTTTCCGCTAGGTCAATATCCTCGCTGGAACGAAATAACTTGATCTCAATACTCTCTGATCCAACTTTAATACGGTAAATTTAAATCTCTGACAGTTTTTAAGAGACTCATAATATTGGTCTTGAAGTGCCTTCACCCAAAATAAGATGTTCTCCTCGGATGTTTTAAATGCAGCACAGCGAGCCGATGGCTTATAGATTCCAATATCTATTTCTTCGAATTTTAGCTTTCCGGATCCTGGCCCCTACACTGGCTTCAGGTCGTCGTACGTGTCGTATAATAAAATCACTGGCCATCTGGGTAAAAAACGCGGTCCTTCGGCTCCGACAATAGCGCCAGTTGAAATATCCTGAGCCTGTTGGAAGGCTTTCGCACGAGTGAAGTTAAATAAAACATTAAACTGGCTTACATTTGAGAGATGAGACTCCAAATTAGAGAGAACGTTCCTCGCGGGTCCTCCGCCATCTTGCTTTACTGTATTAAATTATGTAAATAAATTAACCTGGTGATTGTTGCGTGATCAGCACAGTGCAATCTGATTGGTGTGAATTTGACCTTTAACGCATGCGCAGAAATTTTGCGACACCCAACAAAAAAAAAAATAACGACTTGCATTTTAAGACTCGGTGCTGCCACAGGCAGCCCGAGTAATAATGTTTTATTTGTCCATCTTAGGTAAAAAGTACAATGGATTTACATTGCCTACAAATACGAAAATTTTAAATTATGCATGGTAATAAAATATAAAATTATATAACTACAATAGAAAAATAAAATAAAAAAATAGAGGATTTCAATCCCGCCGGCGGATTATCTTACAGCATAGCGGCCCGTGGATGAACGAACACTTGTGACGGTTTGTCCCAGAGAATATAGGGGGGGGGGGGATATTTTTCGATCATAAGTTATAATTATGTTTAGTAGCTCTGGGTATATTAAAACTCATGACATGGGTTAGTAATGTCTCTTTATACTTCGTACTACCGAAGGGTGATGATATCCCTCCTGTCACGCAGTGCATGTGTAGAGACAGTCATATGGCAGACCCAGAATCCGCAAGCTTCTGATCTGGTCTGGATTTTTTCCACCTCATCCTTGAGGTACCAGGCCTCCCCATACCGGCACACCATACATTAAGGTCCTATTACTCGGGCTGCCTGTGGCAGCACCGAGTCTTAACGAGGAGAACATCTTATTTTGGGTGAAGGCACTTCAAGACCAATATTATGAGTCTCTTAAAAACTGTCAGTGATTTACCGTAGTTGGATCGACCACTTAAATGAGGCAGAGACACAGTCAGAGAGTATTGAGATCAAGTTATTTCGTTCCAGCAAAGATATTGACCTAGCGGAAACGGTTCAAGCTGTCGAAGGATTTTTACTTATAACCATCCACGTCTACTTAACAACAGGAGTAGTTATGTGCCAAGGCACCGCATACGAGGCATGGGCAAAGATTGAGTTTCCCAGATTACAGATGACAGTAGAGAACTTAATGAATCTTAAAGAGATACTTCGGAGTCGTTGGATGAAGAGGTCACGCGCGACATGCTTGAGAACATGTTCAACACTTTATGTTATACTAAGAAAACAAAACACGTTACAGAGCCTGCAAGTTCACAAGTCAATGAAAAACCCCAAGAGCCTGTAGTTTTGGATCAACATATCCTTGAAACTCCAAAAGCAACACATACACATGAGTCAAATTCACACCGGAATTCTTTAGATTCTTCACGAGGGTAGCCGCGAGGCGGCGATCAGCGAACTTGATAAAGAACAGTAGAGAAATATAGTGATAGCTCCATCACAGGATGGACAGGATACAACTTATAATTTGGGACAAATATAAACAAACATTTGAGACAATCATCTATTAGTACTCGGAACCTGCAGTATAACAGAACAGCAGACTAAATTGCAAACGTGTGTACATGAATAAGTAGTGTTTACAGTAAAAGGTCAACTACTTAATTTACATACGAGAAAAAACAAAAATATTAAATTACATATATATACTAGGGGAGCAGAGAATGAAAGTCACCGCGCTACCGGCCACTCCTAAAGACTGCTAATATTCAGCTAATAATTCTTCCCTTTGGTTATTACTAAGAGGATTTCAAATGAAAGTGTATTTCATCTTCAATCTCATGTGGCCCGAGTGAAAGCCCAGATGGGCTCTTGTTTTAGTTTGATAGCGCATTCCCTTTAATAATATAAACGCTTGTTGACCGTGCGGATGATCTCTTCAACGTGTGTCAAGTTCCATTTTAGATTATTCCGATGCCACACTCCCAGTAATTTAAAACAGTTCACTCTGGCAATGACATCGTTTCCAATGTGGAGGGGGGTGGTTCAGTGATGGATTCCTTAAAATAGATCCACGTGTCTTTAATCTTTTTCGTGTTCAGTGACATTTTATTCCTGCTAGCCCAGCCCTTCATAGCATAGCATACTGATAGAGAACCTCTTGCAAGTTACTTTGAGAGCCTGGTTGAACGATTTCATCCTGAGTGCAGTCATCCGCATATTTACACGTGTTGACAGCTAAATGCTCACAGACATAGTCTTCAAGATCATTAACGTGTATATTAAACAGCTTGGGCGATATAACAGAGCCTGAGGGGCTCCTGCAGAACATGGCATTACAGATGACAGAGAACCTCCCAGATTTACCTGCTAACTCCTCCCCTCCAAGAAACTCTGCGTTCACAATCAAAATCTTTTGGTGATGTTCATTTCTCAAGAGGATCCCGTGGTCCACCAGATCAAAGAATGTGATGTAAAGTGGTAAGCTGTTGTGCTATTAAAGTGTGCACGCCCAACGAGGGAAAGATAAACAATCTCTGACCCAAGTGGGACTTAGCCTGCTTGCAGGCGGTGGAGGGTGTTTTTTCGCGCAGCAAAGATTGAGAGCTGGGATCGAATGACAAATGGAGGGGGGAGGGGGTTGGGGGAGAAGAAGCAGATCTGAAAGACCGCCTGCACGAAAGCCCCTGGTTTCTGAGTATCCGCCCACCACGCACATGATTTCCGTTAACTTGTAACTCATTCTTAATTGACCAATAGGAGTCGACGTGTGATAGCCTGCCAATTTTGATTTGGTTTGATTGAAATGCGTGCAATATTCAAAACAAACTTCGCTCGCTGTCAAATGCAATGCAAAATGTTGGTAAAATTGGTTCTCAGATACGGAAATTTCAATAAAACCAGCTATTTTTGTTCAAAGTTCTCCATGGAAAGGACTGCGACAGTACCACTTTAGAAATATATGTAGACAGTTCGGTTTTAGCTTGTTGCGTTCACCCCATCAGTCTCTCAAAGAGTTTCATGTTGCAAATCCTCCGAAACACATACATTTAATACAAGCTGCTTCAAAAAGCCGTCCAGCACCGCAGTCTGGCGAACCAGAAGACACTCCCAGAAGAGGTGCCATACAAGCGGCTGCTTCCTTTCTTAAAAGAATTAAGTTCGCATAAAGATATTTACAGGATCGAAAAAATCTCTAAACTTCCAAGAAAACTCCGATGCAGACAATGTTTTGTCTGGAACTCGATATCGAAGAACTCGTGGTAAATGTTGTGATCGTCTTTCTCTGTCAACTCGAAGTCCATCTTAGTGAATGTTTGCCGAAAGAAATGGATGACCGTTGCATAAATGTTTGAGGCGGATTTCTGATTATTTCCTAGTTCAACGGCCGTGAAGTCAATAGCCGGATTGCATCTCTGCAATTTGGTCGACAACAATAGTTTTCTTTTCAGTGGCGAATTAAATCACGGTTCGTTGTCGAGTTCTCTTTACCGTAAATATCATACTCTTTCCAAAGCCTGTCGAAAGCACAGCCAGAACGGCAAGTTTAAAGTACAGGTCACAATTCACAGGTCAGGTTGTTAAATTCTAAGACAAAATAAAGGCTCTGTATAGCTTCCTCCTGCTCTGTTTTCAAAGTATCTTTACCCAGCCGCGGAGAAAGAAGCGAGCAGCTGTGTTCTCTCTAGAAAACCTCTGGAACTAGGGTTAAGGCGAAGGAGATAACTTTGAAAACGGAGCAGGAGGAAGCTATATACAGAGCCTGATATTTACGGTTTTACGAACTTGCGAAAAGAGAACTCGACAACAAACCTCTCGCAGTTCGCCGATCGCCGCCTTCGCGGCTCTTTCTCCGTGGCTGTTCTCTCTAGAAAACCTCTGCAACCAGGGTACTTAACCTTAGTCTTCAAAAAAGACAAAGCCTTTTGTATTACTCGCCATATTTTATCAACTGCAAGCTCAGTACACAACACTTATTTTAGTTACGCCGCTTCGCAAGGCTACACATATTCCTTTCAGTTCTTGCTTTCAACACTTGCCGCGATAAGCTTGATTGACACCGTTTCAGCCAATCATATACCCCGTCCGCTGGTGGACGGGATCTAACTTTTGTACTCAGAAACCAGGGGCTTTCGTGCAGGCGGTCTTTCAGATCTGCTTCTCCCCCACCCTCCTCCCCCCTCCATTTGTCATTCGATCCCAGCTCTCAATCACGCTCGGCCAATATGGCGGCGATGATCCGTTTGCTGCGCGAAAAAACACCCTCCACCGCCTGCAAGCAGGCTAAGTGGGACTCGAACTCTCTTTCCCTCGTATACGTAGGGCGTGCACACTTAGCACTACAGCTTACCACTTTACATCACATTCTTTACACTTACTAGTGCTACGCGGCAAACATGATTTTATATCATAACTACATACACCAGATCAAAGGCCTTGCAAAAGTCTAAAAACAGTGCTTGAGTTAGGTCAGTTGCATTGAACCAGTTTTGTGAAATGCATGCCAGTGCAGACACGGTTGAGCGGCCATTACTAAAAAAAAATGTAAATAAATAAATAAAATATATATTATTTCTGTTATAGGAGGCTATGTATTTCAGCATAGCTGGTGGAGGCCTGCTTTCAACTCAACGCACTCCCCACTACATACATATATTTTTATACATGCTACTCTCAAACTCACATTGATGTTGATTTTTATTTCATGTTGACTGTTATTGATCTTTAGATCCGACCTGTTCAGTCTGAGCTGAAGCTTTTCTTCAAGAACTTTTGCCAACTGCGGGAGAACGGAGATCTGACGAAAATCATTCTCTATGTTGTTTGGAGGATAGGCGCTGGATATTTGTATTGCATGATGCTACCTCACACAATGGCATGAATAACAGGTGCTAGTTCTTCAGAGAATCTCTTCAGTAGCCATGCAGGCATATTAAATTCTTGATTCTGATAATTTGTGCCTCTCTCCTGGCCACCATGTATTACCGTAAACTTCCGAAAATAACCCTCTCACACGAAAATAAGCCTCCGAAAATAAGCCCCCTAAGTATTAGACTCAAACATCCTTCCCACAATAAGCTGAAGAATAATTCCACTTGGATACGTCCGAGATGAAAGTATAATTCGGATGATGGAGACCTTAGCGACGAGGCAATCGATTGAACAAAGTTAGAACTGAAAGAAACTTGAAAACGCGACTGAAAGAAACTTGAACTTGTTTACAGTGAAGTTTGTGATTTTCAATATGCTGCATTAAAGCTTGCGTTGTGTTCTATATTGTTGATTTTCAATATGTTGCATTGAAGCTTGTGTTGTGTTCTATATTGTTGATTTGCAATATGTTGCATTGAAGCTTGTGTTGTGTTCTATATTATTGATTTTCAATATGTTGCATTATAGCTTGTGTTGTGTTCTATATTGTTGATTTTCAATATGTTGCATTAAAGCTTGTGTATATTGTTGGTTTCCAATAGGTTGCATTAAAGCTTGTGTTGTGTTCTATATTGTTGATTTTCAATATGTTGCATTGAAGCTTGTGCTGTGTTCTATATTTTTGTCTAACGAGTTACTACGCGACTTATTTCAGACGAAAAATTCCATCCAATTTTAAGTCCTCCCCGAAAAAAAGCCCTCAAAAATGAACAAATATAAGCCCTGGGCTTAGTTTCGGAAGTTTACGGCAATCTATCATCTTCGTTTCTCTACCAGTTCCGCGACTACCAAACTTGGCTGTTTTCGACCATTTTGGAAGATTGGACAACCTTCCAAAAAAAATTCTCGATAGAATATCCACACTAAAACATGCCAGTACACATTTCTTGTGCTGGGTCAGAATGTCATGTTTATATATTTACTTATGGGTGTTGCTATGATTCACGAAAAGCGAGCGTACAAATTAAGAAGGAGCTAGGTCTGAAATGTGTCTTTTTAGTCATCGTATTTAAGGCATTTCCTATTCTGAATGTATGGACGAAATAACTTCTTTAGTTAGGATGCTCTCTGTGGTATCATTTCTCCTCAGTGCTTTACATTTTTTACTTCGGACCATTTTTCCTCATTACCGATATTCATTGTTTGACATGCCAGTCGCAGTTCTCGGTTGTTCTCTCTTTCAGTATTCATTGATTTATTTCAGCTTCATATCTTTCTTTTGGCCGACGAAGGGTCGTATAGTACTTTTATAGAAGTAAAGTATTTAGATGTTCTACGATGGTTGCATGTTTTAATTTGCTATTTATCATCTCATACATTTCAGCGCAGTGACAATGAATTTTGCTAGGGGGTAAATCAGTAGTGAATCTAATTAAAAATGCTCAGCGATTTAATAGCTCGTCATAACTAATACATAGACGATATATCATGATTTAGCGATGATTTGGTTACAAAAGCAAATGTCAGCTACGAAAATCTGAAAACCACTTCAGCTCGCAATGTTATCCGAAAAGAGGAACTGAAAGAAAACCATCAAGATAGGGGGAGATCACCATTTAAGCCAAAGTAATCAACATTTTAGTCGAACAAACGAGTCTAATTGAAACTCAATCGCTGCCTGTGATATTACTTAGCTTAGCAATTTAAAGTAACGGACAAGTGTTCTCCAAAATGAATTTCCCATAATTTAAAAATCAATTTATTTCCTGTTGAATATAGAATGTCCTTTTGAAAACAAACCATCTGGCGTTCTCCAAATTCTCTCACGCTAACTCAAAGCTAACGCGATTTGATATGTTTCGTGTTGTAATATCTTCAATATTCATATCCCTAAAGCTTTAGACAAAAAACTGAATTTGCGTGACAACCAAATTAATGACAGGTATCAATTTTCGACATCAGTTACCCAAAAAATCAGGAACTTTCGTCGGGTCCTTTGTTTGTGAAATTGTAGCATTTTACTTCATGCAAACAGGATATCTTAGCACAGACGAGCTGTGTTTTCTTTCATTCACGGTGTAAAGTTCAGGCGCATTTGGGCGAAAAATTATATGCAGCATTTTGACCGCTTCTTGAGAACATGACACCTGTCACAGACGCACGCTTCAAGTAGCACAGCTTGTTAGGACAAATGTACAATTACAAAAGCGGAACCAAGAAATGATTTCGAAACGAAATCGGGACGAGATAGTTCAGTATAGCATGCACTGTAACTTGTCGAGAACGGGGATACAGCCAAGAGTCATGCGCTATGCAACACTGTTTATGTACGCGCGAAATTTGAGCTCTTGCGAAAAATCACAGCTGTTGACAAGGCCCGGCAGCTCGCTCAGTTCTAATAGTTCTACCTGAATTGTATTGACACTGGGCTGATTACAATATATTCCAAAAGAATTTAATATTTTTAGAACCTGGCCTTTGCATAATGAAAAAACAGGACAGATCGTACTTGTTCGATGCCAAAATGGAGCTGCAGCCTGAAGAGGACTCGTTCGCGGAGCCTACGTTAACCGTGAAACCCAAGCAGTCGCGACTTTCCAAACATCGTATTGTTCTAGCTGCTAAGATCGTTTTAGTAATTTTGCTCGTTGTGGCCGCTTTTATCGCGGGATACTTAGTCCGAAGAGCCGTTCATAAGCCTAAAATCACCGCCAACGCTCAGAATAACTGCAAACATACCCCTAATGTGAATGGCTCCTCACACGATCAACTGCTACAGGAAATGTTGTCAGACATGTCGCCAAACAGCATCGAAGCAACTTTGAGGTAACATTTGATATTTTTAATGAGCAGGGATACAAATTTAGTCTCTTTATTGCCAACTGATCATCTTCACCTGAAGGATATCGTACTGTGTTTACAATATCCCTTACATGAAGAGGTTGCTCAGATCTAATGTTATTGTTATACCTCATATCTGGATCGCTTCGTCTCGTATTAATGTACAGTTTAATTATTCAAGTGGAAACTCCAGTATCATGTGTGCATCTCTGTGTACATTTCTTTCTTTGGAAATCTCGGTTATATTGTCGTTCTTCTACATACTTCAGGGTGGAATCACTAAGTAAGGGATAGAGAGGCTGCACACTTTCATAACTGATAACGGTGGAAATCAAATGCGTTTTGCCAGTTCGTGCCTGCTTCGTCAAAGCAATGGCGGATGTATCAGTCAATTGCAGAATATATTTTTACTTTCAATTTTAGAAATATATACGTGCGCGACATTACAATATGTCACACGGGAGGGAGAGGTGGGTCATTAATTGCTCGAAGGCTGTGGCTGCGTGAAATTATTACGGCGCCTTTTCTGTAAACAGCCACTGGAACGCTGAATTACGGCGGCACAAGGCGGAGCTGATGTTCTCAAAGTTGATATTTTCTATAACCTTTTTTCTAGAATTCCTTTTTTCTGGAATTCAACGCAAAATAGGCGATTTATGAAAACCAGAAAAACAAACGCAAAGCACCGATTGGTTTATTACGTTCGAAACATTTTTCATATCTCCCGGCAAGACATGAAAGAAAAGAAATCAGAAAAAGCTATTTTTATATTGCGAATTGAATTGACTGTAAATATTCTATCGCTTTAGGCGCCGTGGGAGCCGTTAGAAAGACTCCGGTTGGTTTCGACATGTAAAGGCGGCTTTTGCATCTTCTTACCACTATACAAACCGCACTATACAAACCGCACACGATATACGCCAACGGCAGTATAGTTTTGTCTTAACCACACTGGAAGGAAAGAAAGGCATGCTTTGATGTTTCATTTAAGTGTGTAAAATTCAATGCTATTCAATCCATGCCACATCTTCACGTATTTGGCCTACTCAATGTTTGCCAAGATATACTGGCCATTAAAACCTCTTTAATTTCCTTTATTTTAATCCGACCAATGAAACGAGGCTAGTCAGAAACTCGCCGGTTTGGTTATGTGGCGTAAGACGACAAGCTTCATCGATTAACGGCCCGTTTTATCTGCCACAGGTACTTGACTTCCAAGCCACATATAGCGAGCTCCGCCAGGAACACAGAACTCGCTGAGAACATTAGCGCAACGTGGAAAAGCTACGGCTTTGACTCGGTCAAAATGGTGAAATACCGAGTTTTACTTTCTTTCCCGACTAAAAACAAGACAAATGGAGCATTTTTATTGAATGGTGACAGTGTTGAATTTAGAACTGCAAAACAGAATATAATTGTTGAACCATCGGAGAATTCTCCAGATGCTTCGCCGCCTTTTAGCGCATATTCACCAACTGGTGAAGCCACGGTAAGACACATACATAATATTTATTACCACTTATAATTAGCGAACCAAATGTCAATATGATGCCTACGATACGAATGACAGTGAGTTCTATGCGACTATGTTAGCTACTTTTGGCATCACTTTGAAAAACTCACAATCATATTTCTTGTTTCCAAGCAATCCCCAGATATTCAAATGACAAAGCCGTGGCGACCGAGAAAGAAGTTTTCATGAGTCATGACTGAGTCAAGTTGAAAATTTCGGGGTCTCAGTTTTAATTTTTACAACTAAAACCCTAAAGCTAACCCCAAACCTAACCCTAAACCTAACACTAACCCTAAAACTATGTACTCATTGACTCATGAAGACTCAGAAAACAAGGTTCCTTGTAGCGGCCATGTTGTTGGAAATAACAAAACAAGCTAATGGTTGTATTCATATTACTAGAAAACGTCTAAGACGTCAAGACATAATTGACGTCCGGATGTTTAGGGATTGCGCGTTTTTCTGAAAAAGGGAACTGGGTTCTAATCACGAAAGGGACTGGACGCTCGCGCGCCGGCGGGAAATTATAAAGTTTGTTATGAACTGTGTGGTTCGAATGCACTATTCACTTGTGATGGAGCCTTCACTGCAGTTTGTGAAGTCCCTCGCAGTGCATCTAGCACTTCTTTGGTTTGCTGAAACACCTGTACATTTGCTGATTTTTTTAGCGCCAAAGTTTCAGTCGTGAGCGTCATCTGCCAGAACGTAAGCGAACTGCTTGAGCTCATTATCCGTCCATTTCCGAACTCTTACCTCCGATGGTACTTTCTTCTTGGAGGCCACCATATTGTTTCTTTGTTTGAGTCTCGATTTCATGTTGTGTTTACTGCTAAGGGCGTCCCAGGTTAGTGCGTCCCATCTTTATGCTAAAAGGGAGACGAAAGCACTGTTGTCAAGCAAACATTGACCGTTTCCATGTGGAGAATTTTAGGTTTCGGGCGAATTTGACGATGTCATACAGGGCGTTTTCATGCTCACCCCTTCAATTGTATTCTGTACCGTTTATCCGGCCGCTCGGGTTAGCGATTTAACTATGGGATAGCGCTTACCCTACCCTGGGTACCAGAGGTTCTACTGTCCCATTCGCGAAAGTTAGGCGCCGAGGAGCGAAGCGACGAGAGTCGAGGAGCGAAGCGATGGCGCTCCTCGACTCTCGTCGCTTCGCTCCTCGGCGCCTAACTTTAGCGAATGGAGACAGTAGAACCTCTGGTACCCAGGGTACGCTTACCCTTGCTTCGAGCAACCGAGGAGACGAAGTTGGGGTGAAATTGAAGCAAGCCAAATGAGGCTGCAAAGACAGCAGCAAAAAAATTAAAACGTTGGTAAACGTTTTGAAAAGTATTTAATTATCGTAAAATCCACTTCTACTCTTGCCGACCGTAGCCCGATAAACCTCTTTTAATTCATTTAAGAAGTGTCTGCTAATAAAACAAAAACACCACTTCTTGGTCTCCATAGGTTTGACCAAGAGAGCATATGTAAGAGAGAGAATCTCCAATACGCGCGCTTTTGCGATGATAAAGTCAAATAAAAAATATTTTTAGTAACCGGAAGCAGCTGAGAAGTGCGCGAGTACGCGACAACAATCCCATGAGGGCAAAATATGTTGCGCCATTGTTGTCGCCCAATCGCGCACTTGCTTCAGCTGCTTCCGGTTACTAAAAATAGATTTTATTAGACATTATCATCGCACACCGCGCGCTACAAGATTGCCTCTCTTACTTATGCTCTCTCGGTTTGAATCACCTTCGTGTACATGTTACGTCATCACCGCCATGGTGTGGTGACGAGAGAAGTTAGGCTAGTATACTAATAGTAATAATTATGTGTATGAAAAATTACAGTAAAGTAAATAATATAATTTGTTATTGGTAATTAAGTTATTGTAGTAGGCATAATTTTGATGAGTCTGTGTACAGCTATCATATCTATAATAATAATAATAATAAGATAAATATGAATAAATATAAAATAATTACACAAACTGATACAGCATTGGCAATTTACATGTGATTAGCGTTGCGCTAGGCTGCTATTTGTCATATTATGCACATGGATACTAAGCGTAATATTATCAGCATATTTGATAAGGGGACAGGGCAATCAGAAAAAAAAAAAATTTGGACAACATCCCATAATTGTAAGTATTGATATTACCATTATTGCACGAAAATGTACTTACAGTATGTACTTATATTAGTATGTTTGTCAAGGACAACCTTTTTGGCATTGACTGTATATATGATCCGTTGGAAGTGTGCAAAACCATGGTTTCCAACTTCCGACTATTTTCCATGCTAGAAGTCCAGTTTTTCCAGTCAGGGTTTAGGCGAGGAAATTTGGTAATGTGCAGTTCAAATGCTAGAAGTAAATACGTCCCGATGTACAAGTTATTAATGTTGTACTTTATCTTACAGGGTGATATCGTTTATGCAAACTACGGAAGTCGAGACGACTTTGCTCATCTGAAAACACAAAATATAAACTGTACGAATAAGATCGTTCTGGTGAGATATGGCCAAGTGTTCAGGGGCGACAAGGTTAGTTATTGGAGGAGTACGCGTTTTTACCTATCCTCCTCCGCAGGCATCTCTGATTTCGAAGAAATCAGATTATGGGATCCCTGTGGCAGGTGAAGAAAAGAGAGGGAGACTCTCTCCCGGCGTCACAGGTAACCCAATTCACGATTTTTCCGCGGTTTTTCCGATACTTAGAGATGGCTGCGGCGGAGGCTAGTTCTTACCGAGGCCATAGCTTTACTTTGAGCAAGTGTGATAAAAGGAGCTGTTTCAGAAGGTTTCCAAGGAACTTATTCGTTTTTAGCTCCCATTTTAGCCTTCAGTTAATGTTGTACTACGAAATACAGTATGCCACACGGAGGTAACAAACACGATCCCGAAAAACACTGATAAGGAATCCATCTTAGAATACCTACAGTATTTGACCATCCCTAACGTTGGCAGCACCGCCTTATTTGATTTTTTTTTGGTAAAAACGGCCGTCACGACATCCTAACTCTCATTAACCGAATACTCAGTCGATCTGTGTTGGTTCGCATAAACTCCAATTAACTATGACTCATTTTGGCAGGTTACCAATGCTGCAAAGTCAGGTGCAAAAGCTGTTCTTATCTTCAATGACCCTAAAGACTTTGCCCCAGTCCCCGATGACGAGCTCTACCCCAAGAGCTGGTGGCTGCCAAGATCTGGAGTCCAGCGAGGTTCAGTGTTACTGGGTACAGGGGACCCTCTGACACCAAGATACCCAGCCAAAGGTACTCAGGATAATATTAGAATTGAGTACTGTCAATCACCGTCAAGTCGAATTCGACCTTCAAGCCTTTCTTTAAAACAGAACCACATGAATACTTTTTCGGTAAAGGATGGCAAAGATTAAAGTGGATTACAAAATTCTCATTAAATCTAGAAACTTGATTTCGGTTAGTGAACCGATTTCAAGTTGCTGTAAATTTCTCTTAAAAGAAGCATTTTTCATCCAGTCGAATCTTTGTCATCCTTCACCAAAATTGTCTCAAATTTTCTCCAGCATACTATACCTGGAATTGAAAGCATACTCTGCTCGTGTGAGTAGTTATTTTTGTCTGCCGTCATGAGAAAGTTTATCATTTGGGATTGACATAGCCTGCGTCACATCCGGACTTTTCTCTGGTATAGTTGACAGTGTCCCTTGACGTTCTTGAGTCACGGATGACGTCATCACGTTCATTACGTCAGGTGACAAACATCAAAACAAAGGTCTTCCCGTCCGTTTTTGATCGGCTAGAAACGTGTACGAGGTTGTGACAAAAACGTCTGGTGCTTATAAGCTCTCTATTTTAATGATTTAGGGTGTCGGTTGCCTAGCAACATAAAAATATAGATAACTGTTTTTAATTAACTTTATGGATATGTTCTTCTTGGAGGAAATGTTTATCCTTTTAAGCATGACAGGTTGCTTAAAAATATAAATTTTAAATGTTTCCTTTCATGCGGATCGTATATTATTGTCCACTATATTTACATTCGAACTCAGTTCAAGGAGATAAATTCAGACACATTTCTTAAACTTTCAGTTTACGCTTAGTAATACTTCTCTTTAAACAGATGGAGTTTACCGAAGCGGCACGAGTGAAATAACTCTTCCCCAGATTCCAGCACATCCTATATCCGCGGAGGATGCAGAAAAATTTTTAAGGTAAGGAAAGGCAGCCAAGAGCTGCAGCAAATTTCCTCATTCAAAAATCGCGCATCTTAAACTCCATGGGATACAGCTCTGTTGACTGACGTTAAGGCGTAAGCCACGATTAGTCATCCTGTGAGGTTTGAATACGTTAGTGTAATTAACATTTATAGAGTTTTACATCGTAAAAGCTAGATAGGACTGACTAGCTTCGTTTCCAGGATTTGTTTTAGTAGGTTTAAATCCTAAAATGGTCAATATAGTTGAAGCAATTAAATGCAAAACTATCAAAGTGCCCAATATCACTTATTAGTATATCAGTACCACACCAGTGAATATCACTTTTCGCGCGCTCTGATTGGCTACTCAAACAGTGAATATGATTTAATATTCACCCCCGAGCGAAGCAGCGATCACCTCGCACGAGTTTTTGTCCATTTGACAGAAAAGAAAATAACGATTTGGTGCTGGCTATTCACCTGCAGTGTGGTATATACTAAAACAATTATTCACCTCAGTGTCGGTGAGTAGTGGTGGATATTTACCTCGCTATAGCATGCTCGAATATATGAATAATAACCTATTTGTGGCGTTGAAATATGCACTGATATTTGTCCACAGATAGCAGTTCAGAGAAACGAAATTAGTTTCTAGGAACAGATAATGCCCAAGGACAAATATTAGTTCATATTTCAACGCCGCAAAGTAGGTTATTTTCTTTTACGGGGGCCATTGCGCGTGCTACACTCACAGGGGGTGTATTCGCTGATAACTGTCTTATGGCGGAGAGAAAATATCGGATCGCGCGCGAGAGAAATATGGATTATAAATGTTGGTATTAACTTCACCCAATAGACACTATTTATTGTACCATGTTAGATCACGTTCACCGTTCGCTTGTGTATTATATTGTTTGTTTTTTCTTGTTAACGCATCAATCAGAGGATACGTTGATATGAAAATTTATTGAAGAACGAATCGTTTACCCAAAGGATTTGAGATGGGAGGATACATGTAGGTATCTGGCAATAGACATGATAAGTGGTCTAATGTGTAAAAGGAAATTTTGAATTAATTTTCGTCTTTATTTCTTTGTCTTCCAGCAAGATGAGCGGCTCAGCTGCTCAGGACAACTGGCAAGGAGGGTTGAACATAATTTACAGGATGGGGCCTGGGTTTAGAGACGAATATAAGAACTGGTAAGGGACCATTCATTATATATTGCCTGGGGGGAGGTTAGGGGATTTGGATAGATAGATAGATAGATAGATAGATATATGCTTTATTTGGCTCGTGTACGATCGTACATAGATTAAACCCAAATAAATAATTAGTTACACATATAAGAATAAGTTGTACTTGATAGTATATTTATCAAAGCTTTACAAATTCGCGTACTAATTTTCGCTTAGAAATGTCTTTCTTTTGTTATCACAGTTAGTGAACAGGTTATGAAACCAAGATGTAATATCTGATCTCCCGCAATGAGCTGTGATATTTCATGCTTCCCCCCACTGGATAACAAAATTCCGTGTAAGAAGACTTACATGTGCATGTTTTTAGGTTATTTTAAACAATGAGAAACCAAATATAATACAGGGGGCGGCACTGTCGGGTGAACGTATTGGTGGGACAGAGAACTTGAGCCGCAGAGATACTATTTCTGGCATTTCGAGGGTTCCAAATATCATCTGCTTCATAAATTGTACTCCCCCTCTAACGTATACTGCTTTGAATGATCCCCCCTTTTGCATGGTTGAAATAAATTAAGAGAAACCCCCTCGCCCCCCCCCCCCCCCCCCCCCCCACCCACAAAATCCTACAACCATCCTACCCCTCCATAAATAACAGGAATATGAATAGGGTAACTTGGATTTCCAATGATGACATCAAATTAATATCTGCTTTTTTCCCCAGGACGGTCAGAGTGGAGACAAATAATGATCATGTGTCTAAGGATATCTATAACGTCATAGCCGTTATCAAAGGGAAACTGGAACCGGGTAAACTAACCAGAAAACACTGACAAATTAACATCAACTTTCCCTTATATTCAACAAGAGTAAAAGAAAAAAGCCTCAGCAAATATAACAGTCCCCTCCACAAGAAAGAACCAGCTGATTAATTCAAACCTGAAACAATATTGCTTCTAGTCTAAAAAAGTTGTCGCATTCGAAAAACTGTAGCTAGAAAATCAATTTGTTGGTGAAAGAAACAGATTCACGAGCAAATAGACTGTATGCGCTATGACGTCAGATTCACGGGCAAATAGACCGTATGCGCTATGACGTCAGATTCACGAGCAAATATACCGTATGCGCTATGACGTCAGGTTCACGAATGCGTAAAAGGAAGACACGTCGTTTCAAATTTCATCTTGTACCAGCGTGTTTTGAAGTCTTGAACGTTATTACCTCAATATGTATTATTTGCAACAACTGCTCAGTTTCTCGTTTTCTGATTGGCTAGCGCTAAATTCGTGAATCCACCACAATTTTGACCATGGGATGACGCAAAACGTGGTAAATATTTATAGACACTTTCGATCTGTGTTTTGTTGTAGACAGCTAAACCTGTTTTGTTGTAGACAGGTAATTACGGCCAAAGCCAATAAAATGCTAGGATTTATCAAGCGAAACTGTGCGGGAAACTTAAATCAAGACCGCTTGAAACTGTTATATATTTCTCTGGTGCGCTAAAATCTGTGGTCTAATCGTAATAGAAAAAATCCAGAGAAGAGCTACGAGGTTTATATGTAAAAACTCTGGCCTTAACTATACTGAACGTTTACTGAGATTGAACCTGTTACCATTAATTACTGGCTAGAATACCTTGATCTTGTTTTTTTCTTTAAATGTAAATCTGGCGATGTCAAGTTAGATATACACAGTTACTTATCTTTTTGTAATACTCGTACTCGCCGCTCTGAATCAGGCCTCAACCTTAATGTACAGAAATCAAGAACTTCTCTTTTCAGAGACTCATTTTTCAACAGAATTGTGCACTCATGGAACGCTTTACCAGTTGATGTTAAATCTGACACTTCTCTCGGAGTTTTCTAAAAAGATCTTAAATCTTTTTTCTTTGAAAGACTCAACACAATTTTTGATCCTGACAATATTCGTACGTATAAGCTATTATGTCCTAAGTGTCTTCGAATTAATGCTATGTCGGTTTGTAGCTGTTAGTTAACATTCTTGATTATTTATTTATTTATTTATTTATTATCTTTACACATTTACCTTTATACATTGGAATATGTCCAAAAAAATCTTTTTTTCTTTACTGCTATATAGCAATTTTTTTCATTAATTTCTCTACACACATATACATATGTTTTTAACTGGGTAGCGTAAGGGTGGGGCTAGAGTAACAATGTTCTTATAGAGGTGGGGGTTGCGGTGTTCTGTATCTAGAAGGGGACCTCGTGTCCTATTTTACAACACCTGCCCTTTGGGCGAATCTTGAAATAAAACCTCTACTGTTTCTGGTGTTGATTTTTAGCCTTTTGTTACGAGAAGAGTCTATTGCTATGTTTAGAATAATTAATTACACGTGTGGAACCTCTTATCTCGAAAGCGCGATGGCCCAAACAGACAGAGGTAACCAACGAATTGTCCCGCAACAGAACTCGCTTTACTTCTCAGCCACCGCCAGGCGGACAGCAGTATATGATTGTGACATGTTTCCCCTTTTTTCCCAAACTGAAACACCTAAACAATGACAATGAACAGACTGGGATTGTCTTCAAATAAATAAGTAAATCAGTCCGATATGCTTGGTCTGGGTGTCTCTTATGTTGCATACTCCTTCAACTATGTAGGAGTTTTAACTAGTCTTCCTGATCTTGTTCATTGTTCCTTGTCTTCATTTGGGACATTATATCTTTGGGTTCACTTGGGACTTCTTCTTTGATTTCACTTGGGACTCCTTCTTTACGTTCGCTTCGGAGAGGCTAGGGCGGTGTTGTTGGTTCGCTGTCTACAGCTTGGTTAGTGGCCATTAACGTGAGGTGTCCGCGGTTTCTGTCTCAACTTCATAGGTCCTTGGGTCTATATTCGTTCTTTCCAATGGCTGTTGCCTTATTCCACTGCTTATTCCTACGTTGGGGCTCGACTCTCACAGTGTCTCCTGTTAACAGGGGAGTGAGGTAATTTGCCTTCTCGCTGTAGTACTTCGTTTGTCCTTCCTTGGTGCGTTTTCTCTCTTCTTTCATGCTGTCATTCAGTTTGGGCAAAAGGAGACGCTCTGAAGTAGGAAGTAGTGTCTTTGTCCTGCGGATCATCAGCGTGTTTCTGAAGTCCAATAGGGACTGGTAGGTGTCACTTCGAGACATCTTGGCTCGTTTCATGAGACCTTTTGTCATTTTTCCTGCACTTTCCGCCATCCCATTGCTCTGGGGGTAGGTTGGAGGAGGTAATGTGTTTAAATCCCCACTTCTAGCGTACTGAAGGTTACAAATTCATCTGACGAAAACTGTGCATTATCAGAGACTACGACATATGGTATGCCATACCTGGCAAAGTGTGCCTTCACATTATGGATGACTGCATTTGACTTTGTGTTCTCAAGGCGGTCTAACTCAAGGAAGTTCGAGTAGTAGTTTACTGTAACAAGGTAACTTTGTTGGTCGCATTCAAAGATGTCTATGCCAACCTTATCCCAAGGACGGTCTGGAACGTCATGTGTTATTAGTGTTTCTTTGTGCTGCTTCGCACCAGTAGAAATACATACCTCGCATCTATGTGTATGGTCTTTGATCTGGGCATTCATCCCTGGCCAATAGAGACTGGCTCTCGCTCTTCGATTCCTATATGGGAGAAGTGTACTCGTTCTAGCAAGTCTTCTCTCAGCACTTGAGGAATGACTGCTATTCCTCCCCTGTAGATAAACCGCTCTTGTATGGATAATTCGTCACGACAGTGGAAATACGGTAGGATGGAAGGTGGTACTTCTTAATTTCTTTTCAGGCCATCCTTTGCATATCACCGTCTCTTGCTTCTACAGTATCTTATTGCTCTTGGTGTGCTTGGCTATGTTCTCCAGGAGGGGTTCAGTAACATATCCATACTCAATGTGCTGCTGTGCTCATGAGTCCGGTAAGCCCTGCTCAGGGTGTCTGAAAGATACATGTGTCCCCTTTTGGTAGGCCAGCGTCACATCATAGCCATGTAACTTCAGCAGCATTCTTTGTAGCCTCTTTGGAGCTTAATACAGGGGTTTATTTATGATGGACTCAAGAGGCTTGTGGTCCGACTGAACTGCATGTAACGGGTCTACCGTAGGTGTATTGGTAGAACTTTTCCATGCCATACACAACTACTAATAACTCCTTTTTCTATCTGTGCATATCTTGTTTCTGCATGCACTTGTTAATGCTCTGCTAGCGAATGCGATGGGCTGGCCTTGCTGCATTAAAGGCGCACCCAGGCCATTCTCAGATGCGTCGCACTATAGAGTTAACCCTTCCTTTGAGTCATAGTAGCGTAGGACTGGGGCTTGTGTGACAAGTTGTTTGATTTTCTAGATTCGAATTCCTGCTGGTGGGCATCTAGCCAGCACCATTCTGATTCTTTTAGTGTCAGTTTTCTTAATGGTTCACAAGCTTCACTGAGTTTAGGTAAGAACTTACTCAAGTAGTTCACAAATCTCAGTAATCTCTGGACCCCTGCAATGTCGGTAGGCCTCAGCATCTCTTTTATCGCTCTGATATTCTCTGGAATGGCCTGAAGATCCTTGTCGGTCAGAAGATCCTTGTCATTTTCAGCTGCACTTTGTCTTTATTTAGGATTATATTCCTTTCCCTGCATCTTTCCATCAGACCCTTTATCTCAGTTTGTGTACTTTATTTTTCTACTCTTCAAACGAAGCAAACAGTTCTTTGGCTGCATTTCTGTCCTTCTCGGGGGCTTCGAACTTGTTTCGTAGATTTCCCGGCCTTCAGGTGTGGGCCTATCAGGTAAAGTAAAAGCTTGACATTTTTCGGTTCATATTTTTCACCGGTTGTTATATTAAGTCGAGGTACAGGCTGATTTCCTCCTTCCATTTCTTCCACTGATGCGATAGATTCTTGCTATCGAAGTCGAGGCTTTCCAGGGGTTTTTAACTGATTCATTTCATTTCCTGGATCGATAATAACTTGTTAAATACGTTCATCTGAGGTTACTTTCACTTCTGACACCGTGTAGAAAGCTCGATTGCCCAAACAGAAAGAAAGAACCAACGGATTGTCCCGCAACACAACTCGCTTTACTTCTCAGCCGCCATCTTTACATGAGGCGCCGCTCGCGAGGCGGACAGCGGTATATATATATACACTAACTTCAATTAAGTCACCTTACTTTGACTTGACTTGACTTTAGGAATTAAACTAAACTAAATGAAAACGTTTATGCTCGAACCCTTGATTCACTTTTTCCCCACGTTATTTTCATTTGAGCTAAAAGTCGTATAGACCTTCCCACGCGGCAGCCATCTTGGAATAAACCTATTGTTAATGCTACCAGCCTCGGTTAAACACGTTTGAGACCGAGGCTGGGTAAGCATTAACAATAGGTTTATTCCAAGATGGCCGCCGTGTAGGAAAGGTATGTGGTGCTTGAACATTGTAAACAAAAGTTCAAAGCTGCAAAAAGGCTAAAAAGTTAAAAGACATAAAGGTTAATTGAATGCTAATAGAACACAAATAAAGTGTTCTCAAAATGCTCGTGTTTATGTTAATCAAAGGCTATTGAAATACTTACAAACTCCCTTACCAAGATGCTCGTTTTATCCGAACACAGTTTCAGACAAGAAAGTATAAGTCAAAACTAGGGGGGGTCCAAAGTCCACCTCGCTAAACTATCATAAATGTGTTATATATACTTTGCATTAACCGAGTGGTTTCTCGTGTTATAATACTTTCCTACGGATCTCATCTTTCCTCAGATAGGCTTGTCTTGCTTGGTAATCACCGAGATGCGTGGGTGTTCGGCGGGATCGACCCATCCAGCGGCACGTCTTGTATGATGGAAATGTCTAAAGTTCTTGGCAAAATGTGTAAAAAGGGTAGGCTGTTGGTTTTGTTTCACATGTGTAATAATCTAATAAGAGTATATGCCTTTTCTCACAAAAAGAAACTCCTTTACATTTCTAAGTTGTTTTAATTAATTATGCTAATCCAGGATTAAGTTTAAATACAGTCAACTCTCGTTATAGCGGACACCCTCGGGACCGTGAGTTGGTGTCCGTAATAACGAGTGTCCGCAATAGCGGGGTGCGAGAAAAAAACGTGATTACAGCGTGAAAATGTTTATTTATACGCACATGCAGTGGATAGCACTCTTAACTGACCAATTTTTCACAATCTTACGAGTCTTGAGAGGTATTTATAACAAAGTAATGATCACATGCATGTTCTTGAACTAACTTTCTGTACTGTACTGAGATTGATTTAGTTTAAACGCTTATCGTTTCGCACAAGCATGCTCTGAGGATCTATGAAAGCGCTGACAAGGCATACGTTCCGTGTAGTCAGTCAGACCGAGATATCCAAGTCATTCTTTCACGAAAAAGCGTCCGATTCTGCTCTATGACATTCTGCTTTTGGCAGCAGTTTCACTAAATTTCTCCCCAAGGTTGTTAAACTCGCTTGCGAGTGCAAATTGACCGTGCTCTAGAAGAAACAACTCCACGTTATTGATATTTAGTCCCCAAATGTCCACTGAGGTGGAGCGTTTATAGAGGGACATGTTTATGAAGCTAGACATTACGACATCAACTAATTCTAGCTGAGATTGTTCATTCCACTTACAGAGACTGTGGGAAGGTTTGGAAGGACACATGTCCGGCCAAGTAAGAAAAAATATTTGAAGGCCTGGGAGTCCGCTATAACGAGAGCCGAAAACAATAAAAATGTTACGTTGGGACCGCGTAAAGTGTCCGCATTTCTGTAATAGCGAGAGTCCGCAATAGCGGGAGTTATTCTCAGTCAAACCTCTGTAGCTTTCGCCGGGGATCAGTCTGCTGTCCGTAATAACGGGGTGTCCGTAATAGCGGGGTGTCCGCAAGGCGAGAGTTGACTGTATTAGGGCCATTCATACGAGAGCAAGTTATCTGCGGCTTATCTTAGCCGCGAACTTCCCAAAAATATGCTATTATACGAGGGCTTAATTAAGCTGCGGCTTCAGTTTAATAGTCGCGAACTTCAGTTTTTGATCCATTTATTTGAATCGTTCGCGGCTAACTTGCTCTCGTATAAATGACCCTATTAGTTTTACTACTGATTTGGATTACTGTTTGGGATTCAAAGTGTGATGAGGGTGGGTAGTATATCCTAGATGTTACTCAGAGAACCAAAGTTAAACTTAATCCCTGATTTATAACACAAAGTAGGCTCCAGCCGCTGATTGAAACATAAGTAAAGCTATACTATTTCTGTTATTGTCGTAATAAGGTTGGAGACCCCGTCGAAGTATCATTCTAGCAAGCTGGGGAGGAGAAGAGTATGGTCTTCTTGGTTCAACTGAATGGGTTGAGGTATGGATAAAGTTCATTTACGTCGGCCTTATAATTACCCTTACCACTGGAACTTTAGCTCAGTGGTTAAGCTCCGATCTGTCGAGCGGGAGGTCGCGGGTTCAAACCCCGGCCGCACCGAAACTCAGGTCTTAACATAACTGAGAAGAAGATACTGCCTTTGTGAAACAGTCTCGTTCTCGAACTACAAATGGTTAGACCTTCACGTCTTCTCGGATAAGGACGTTAAATCGTAGGTTCCACGTCGGCCTCAAGTTTATCAGTCTCACCAGACTGTCACGAGTTATACCGACGTTAAATAAAATTGTTTTACGATACTTTACTTTAATAGCCTACTTCTGCTGAGGAAATATGCACTGATATTTGTCAGCTAATATTTTGTGTTCCTTATTTGTTGTGTCAGTGAGTTTCGGTGCAATTTTAAAAGCCAAAACAATAGGTTATTTTCTTTATCATCCTTCGAATATTTTCACCACTGACAATGAGCAGTCACGTGAGAGAAATAGCAATAAACAAAAATCCAGCATAGCAAATACAAAACACACAGAAACATGTATTACAATATTCGTTGCTCTTGAAGATTGATCCTCAATACCTAGCCTGCTTGCAGGCCCTTCCGTAGGAGGAGAAGGGAGAGAGTAATTGCATTATCTCCCCCTCCCCCCTCCTCTCTCCTACCACAGAAGCCCCATAAGCAGAAGCACCACCTTGTACTCAAACTAATACATCTCATTCATATCTGATGCACACCTTCTCTGCACTCAAAATCCTAAACCCTGTCCCTTTTTAAAGACACTTAGTCAACTTTTAACCTTGCCTGATAATACGTCTAGGACAATATCCACACGCTGTCTCAACGAGCCGTCGCTTATATTAATGTGGACTCGCCGATAAGAGGTTTGTAAAAAAGCTCAGGTAATTTATTATAGCTTGATCAATAATAAACATAATGATATTACATGGCAACTTGGAGATATGTTTTTCATCTTCTCGTGTTGAATTTGTTGTAATGCACTCGTTATGCGCTCACTCGCGTGTATTACGACATTCATCACGTACTTGAAGATAAAAAACAAACCGTATCTCCGCACAGCCATGTAATATATACATGAAATAATAATAATAGTAATACAAATAATATTGACATAATGACATTGCATTTGACACTAGAAATCTACTTGTTTATAAGATACATGTGTAGCTTATGAAAACACTTGGTAATTGTCAGAAGGATTGTATTCTGATAGCTGGTGTACACCTTCATTTTCCCGAACATGCAGGGTGGGAAACCCCCACCCCTCCCCCACACTTCACCCTAACCTTTAATGGTTAACCATTAATAGAATGATGCATATCCAAGGGAGGGGTGGGTGTGTGGTTTTCCCAATAAACCGGGATTTAACCCAGGGTTCTTGGTTCATGGGTTACCTGTATTTGATTAACTCGAGAGAGCATAAGTAAGAGAGGGATTCTTGTAGCGCGCGGTGTGCGATGATAATGTCTAATTAAATCTATTTTTAGTAACCGGAAGTTGCTGAAGCAAAGTGTGCGAATGCGTGGCAACTTAACAAATTGAAGTTATTTTTTGTGTCTGTCCTAATATTGACAATGATTTTCGTCATAACATGGTCAAAATAGCTGTGGATCCACGAGACGATTTGTTTTTTACAACAACAACAAACTAAATAGTTAATTTTACAACAACAAAACACTTTTAGCTTCAAACGAAAGCCGCACGCGCACTCCTTGACAAATGAAGTCAACTTTTGTTGTCTGTCCAAATATTGCTTATGAAAATAAGGCAATCAGATAGCGAGAAATTTGGCGGTTGTTGTAAAAAATAATGAAAGGGCGCGAAAATATTTTGACGCCATGAGATTGTTGTTGCACGCTCGCGCACTTGCTTAAGCTCAACTACTTCCGGTTACTAAAAATAGATTTATTATACATTATTTTCGCACAAGCGCGCGTATTGGAGATTCTCTTTGTTACTTATGCTCTCTCGGTCATCTGAATAGCGCCAGGCTCACTTCCCCTTCCCTTGTTTGCGCAATACAGGAAACCTCAACCTACGAAACAAAACAAATGAAACAAAACAAACGAAACGAAACAAATACGCATGAAACCACTGCAGAAACCACTTACAGAGTACAATAATTATGTTGACCTTATTCATAAAGGCATCAAAGCGAGGCCGGTTGTCTCAACTTGTCACAAGATAAGAATCTACAGTCGATGGTGGAAAATAACGTTAATTTCCTTATGACACAAAAGAACAACAGTGTGTATGCAAAAACTACACTAATTCTGACCGACTCCAATTTTGTGATCTTTGGGACAACTGGCCTCGCTCTGATGCTAGTTACCAGACTTGACCTTCTCGCGCGGGCATGAGATATAAATAAGGTGCATAGTTTAAAACATGTATTTCCAGGCAACTATACATTCTTTGCGTGGGCAAGCCCTCTTCTTCACCAAGTCCTCTACTCTGCGACACAAAAGGTAAACCACAGGAGAAAGTAAACCTTTGACCCTGTTCGGTTGTTTGAGCTCTCGCATCCCAACCACTTTGAGTTGTAACCTCGTACCCAGCCTTGACCTTTATGCGCCAAATTCACGTCGGTACATACAGCTATTTCAAGAAACATCTGAATAAAAGCCTAAAGTATACGCGACAAGTCCGAAAGGGATCACGAGTAGCGATCACTAAATATCTAAACCAGCCTTGTTTTAGCAAAAACCACTTATTCAACTTTGATTCAGCTGCGGCACTCTACCATCCAATGGTGGTCGATTCATAACTGTTTTAAATATTTAGTGATCGATACCCATATTCCCTTTCAGCTTTGTCTTTTTAAGGCGTTTTAACGACAACGTTTTTGAAATGGTTGTATACAGGCTGGTGGGATTCTGCAGCTGATTGCGGCTATAAACTCAGTGCGGGAAATGTTTATTCTTGATTTTCAAGAAATTGGATTGTTCATTTAGTCTTTCGCAAAGCGCACTCAAACCCAACATCTTGGGTAAGGCCTGGGTACGAAAATTCAGGTTGCGCGTGCGTGCTAGTCTCGCTTCTATTTTTTTTTTATCTTTTTATTGTCATTTTAATAAATATATAATTTCACATTACGTACTTACATTTTAAAAATAAAGTTTGATGATCTTTCATTCAAGTGTTTTATATCGGCAAGTTCACGTATAACAGATCAAGAGGCATCACATAGTTTGACGTGGTGGAGTGGTTACCAATGATATCTAAGGTGAATTGGAAATGTTTCTTCGTCTCAATGTGTCTCTTTGTTGTGTTTCAGGTTCGTGACCCTGTGGATCACAACGCAACTGTGTATGATAACTGGTTAAAAAGGTCGCCTTCGAAAACAGGAAATAAGCCTAAGTAAGCAACTATAAGTTTATATTTTCCCTATCTCTAGCCAGATACCCTTGTTTGATGAATTTCTCATATCCTTCCTGTCCGATGTTGTTGACAAAGCATTTCTCTGGAGATGAGTTCTATGCTCCCTCTAGCTCGCTTATTTTCCCTCAGTTTTCCGAGATACGAGAATATTTTTTAGTTGCCAGCGTTTATGGTCAAATCAATGCTACTATACAAGCTATTCCTTGCTGGAAGATGGCTCTCTCTCTCCATCTCTGCTAGAATATCGCTATAGAATAGTATCATCAACACATTGAATCTCTTAGAACATATTTCGTATTAGTGTAAAATGACATGCACGGACCGTGACAGAGCAGCACATCGTCAGAGCATACTGCGACTTTAATCGATCGTCCTTTTTGCCATTCTGATCCGATCAAATTGATGACTGATCAGAATGAAAACAAATTATGGTATGGCTGGATATTGATGCATGTTTACCGAATATTCTCACGTTTATCTAGTAACAGGTGTGTATCTTGTTATATCTCCTCAGTATTCACATGCTTGGTTCAGGAAGTGACTATGCTCCTTTCTTCTTACGGACTGGTGTCCCTTCAATGGACCTTAGATACATGTTCAATAAAGTAAGTTTTAGATTAACATCTCCCTATCAACCCTTCACACACAGCCCAATTCTCGACCCAGGCCCTTCTCATTTGTTACTGCACATGCTCGACGAATCCGAGAAATGAGACGTTTCTGGGTTCGATCGAGATTGATGCAGCCCGCCCTTCAGTGTTTTCTCACAGTTGAAGTCGCTTGATAAATGCAACTTAGGAGTCCATTTCCACTCCTCGATATCGCAACCTGTAGTTGCTTGAGGATCGTGTTAGTCGAATTAGGTGCGCAATGCGCTACAGACCATTCTCGATCCCAGAGCCCTTTTCTTCTCCGATCCACACCGCGGCAAAATGTCACGCGCATGCGCTTTTAATGAGCCCTACGCGCGCTTCCCGCCGAAACTAGAGGAAAACAAAGGCGAGCACCCTGTTTTTAATTTTAGGCACGTATGTGAAATGTTTCGCGAAAAACAAGAAGACAAATTGAAAATAAGCTTAAGACTTAATCTACAGTGTTGTACTTGAAACCAGAACCTTTGGCAAGCGGAGCATAACGTTTTGCCGCGTTGCGGAAGAGCACTGGGGTCGAGAATGGTCATCGGAACTGTTTCAAAGACTTATGGTACTGCGCATGCGCACAGGAAAATTGTAGCGCGGTCTGGGGTCGAGAATGTTGCGATGTTAACTTATCGGCGCCAAACAATTAAAATCGCTTTCATTAGTCTTCTTCCTCCCACCGGAAAAGTTTAAGGGAGCAGCGAGCAACGAGTCAGCCCTTTCAGTAAAATATTTAGTTTAATATATATAAACGGCTATTTTTCTTTCTTTCTTCAATGAACAGAGAAAATTTTACAACGTCTCAACATACCCTGCGTACCATTCGCTTCACGACACTTTCGATTTCGTCAAGACGTTCGTAGATCCGTATTTCTACACGCATCTCGCCGTATCGCAAGTTTGGTTAGCAACTGTCTTTCAATTGGCCGAGACACCACTACTTCCTATAAGCATTTCTGAATATGTTACGGTCCTAAATAGTTCCGCGTTGGCCTTGCAGAAGAAATACAGCAAACAACTTGACAACCAGTCCATATCGCTAGGTAAGAGGCTTTAATAAGGGTTACCTGCTAGGGTTACCACTTGAAAAACCAATCTAGTTCTATAGCATGGAAAAACCATGGTAATTTGGATTTCCATGGTATTTCCATTGTATGTAAATATACAATAGAATCGCATAGCCAAAGCTGAATCGCACGGTGCATTTGCGAAATCAGACGCTGATTGGCTAAGACGGAGTGGTGATTCAGAGTGGAATCACCACTGTAGCTACGCGCGCTATTTATAACATAGTAAAATATCAACAAAAGTAATAAATCTTCAAGTAATTCTTCAAGGATTCGCGACTCGGGGCGATATCGGTTTTCTCGTGCAATTTTCCGTGGAATTACCTCGTCAGGCGTGTGATGTTCCTATATAATCTTACAAATTCCAATTTACAGCATTTTCCTATGGTTTTTCCATGGTATTTCCATACTTTCGAACAATTGGAAGTATGGAAATTCATTAAAAATCATGGAAAACCCATGGGAAAATGTTGTAAATTGAAATATATAGTATGGAAATACCATGGAAATCCGAATAGTCATGTTTTTTTCATGGCTCTTCCATGGTCTTTCCATGTTTCTTTCATGGCCTTTCCATGTTTTCCCATATATGTTTTTTTCAATGGTTTTTCCATGGTTTTCCCATGTATGCTTTTTCATGGTTTTTCCATGTTTTTCTCATGTTGTTCCATGGTTTTTCCATGTTTTCACGTTTTTTTCATGGGTTTTCCATGGGTGTTTTTTCATGGGTTTTCCATGGGTGTTTTTTCATGGGTTTTCCATGTTTTGCCATGATATTTTCATACTATGCTAACTTTTTTTCAGTGTATACCTGTGTTGAACCAAGTGACGCTAACATTGTCTTTTTTTAAGAGAGGGAATCTCCAATACGCGCGCTCGTGCGATGATAATGTCTAATAAAATCTATTTTTAGTAACCGGAAGCAGCTGAAGCAAAGTGCGCAAGTGCGTGACAAATATTTTCGCGCCATAAAATAAAATAAATAAATATTTTATTTGTTATACCAGGCTACATATTACAGCTTACAGCTGGTGGGGGTCTGCTTTTACTCCCCACACACTCCCCGCTACATTAACTGTTTTGGACACACTACACTACACTCACGGTTGATTCTCTTGCTTTTTTGTAATCTTATTAAACAAAAATTTACATACACAAAGTAAATGTATGTACAAACATACCTAATACATATACATTTTCTTGACAACGTTTTCATTTCTTTTTTCTTAAAAACTCACTTTATCTTTCAGTAAGGTAACTCGCCAGTACTAACATCTCTTTTTTTCTCTTCAAGATTTTCTCTTTAGGTCAATAACGAATTTCAACGATGGAGTAAAAGTGATGGAGACAATGATTAAGAACACTCCACTTAATGAGTAAGAAGGTGGCGTGATACATTTAACAAATAGATGTTATTCAAGGTTTTAAAGCAATTAATGCGCGCTTGGGGTCTTGAAAAGCTGTTTGTTCATTCAACAGTGCGATGACACAACCAAAGGGGTATATACTTCATGGTAGTGTTTCGTTCCATATAGTCTCTTGCATAATCATTTCCTCTACTGTTTTACAGTATTATGCAGGGAGACTATATGGAACGAAACACTACCATGAAGTATATACCACCAAAGGAGAGCACTTTCCTCAATTGTTGGCATGCGCTGGCTTTCTGTTGATGTTAAGTCCCGTTCGGTCGCGGTAACCAGTGCTCGCGCTCTAAATATAATTCATTGGAGTTTGTTCAATAATTTGTCTCTCAAGTCGAAAAAAACCCGAGGCCGCAGACCTCCCAGTTGGTAAATAACTCGTACATCCTGGAATAAATAACTACCCTTTACACTTTTAATGTTGTACCTTTTGTGGAAGAAGTACAAGTTACACAAATGGCAAAGTGCCGTGAAATTCTGATACTAGTTCAGCAAAGGTTTGCGTAATATTAATGATATAAACAAATACAACACAACTTTACAATAGAGCGGAAGTTACGACATACAGCACGGTTACCGTACGGCATGCCGTGACATTGAAATGGGTTTCCATTGTTTTTGTCTTTCTGATCGAATCAAATTACAGAGTTACGGTACAGTAAGTTACAGTACGGTTGTGATAAGTCTACGGACCTGCCGTATTTTTGTCCCACTCATACGAAATCCGCTCTATGACATTACAAATGTATTTTCTAACGATTTGGAATGCACATCGGTGTGCGTTTGTTGTGTTGAGGCGTTGCCAGTGCCACGGTGTTATGATGTACCTTGGGCAATAAGGAGCAGTATATAATGAGTTGTTTAGTTAGTTGATACCACTCGAAGGTGTCTCTAGCTATCTTTCATATCGTTTAAAAAATATTGTTACGTTCTTCGCACTATATGTAAACTGATAGCAATAAACGAGATGCCCATTCCTGTAATAACTTGTTTTTACATGTCATGTAAAATAGTTTGAAAATGATTTGTATTCGTTCGGAGATAGAATACAACAACACTATATAGTACAACACATCTTTATATTACAACAACACTATAGTACAACACATCTTTACATTAATTACTACAATTGCAACACTATGTTTACAATACTACAACACTATAGTACAATACATATTTACAATACTACAACACTATAGTACAACACATCTTTACAATACTACAACACTAGTACAATACATATTTACAATACTACAACACTATAGTACAACACATCATTACAATACTACAACACTATATATAATACAACACATCTCTACACTGAATACTACAACACTACAGTACAACATAACTTTACAACTCACAGCTATTTATTGTATTCCTTTTTCAGCACTTTAGCCCTGCGCACGATCAACGACAGGTTAATGGGATTAGAAAAGACATTCATCAACCCCGAGGGTTTGCCCGAAAGGCCCTTATACTGGTATGATACCACAATATTCTTACATATATAAAGGTTTTCTGTGCTCAGCCGTGAAACTGGAGTTAACAAAGGAATACATTGAAAGTTTCTATTGACCATAACTGAAAAGGGAGGCACATGTGCAGCATAGGCATTGTACAAAGATTTAGCTGGAAGCATACAAATAACATATTGCGATCTCGCTACTCCCATGGTTATCACCAGGGCCACTGAAATATTCTGTGTTTTTTCCACTTTCTTTTACTTTCTTTAGTTTTACTTTGTTTGGTTTATCTGAGTTTGATTTCAGGCAAGGAGGGGAAGACAGGGGAGGGCCGGAGCTGGGATGGAAACAAGAAACAATACACAAGGGGAGGGTCACACCGCGGCAAACGTCACGCGCATGCGTTTTGACGAGCCCAGCGCGCGCGTCCGCCCCAGTTTCCCGCCGAAACTAAATGAAAACAGAGGCCATCAACCGTGTTTTTAGTTTTACGCACGTACGCGTATTTACATGAAATGTTTCGCGAAAAACAAGAAAACTACTTAAAAGCTAAGCCTAAGACTTCAACAGGGTGAAGTTTTCTTAATTTGTAATCCACTGTGAGTTTACTAAGTTATAAAATTATTTACTAAAAACGTTTAAGACCTCGGAAACTTGTATTTGAAACCAGAGCCTTCATTCTTTCGGCCAGCGGAGCATAACGTTTTGCCGCCATGTGGGGGACGGTACACGTGATCTGAAATGGGGCAATAAAAATGGGTCTATATATTTACTATGCCACCAATTTCTGAGTGATTTGATGTGTAATCACCATTTTCTATAATCCCCGAAGTCGTTATTTAAACCTACTCCATTGGTAAGTGAAAGGGTTTTTTAACTAGATTTGCCTTGGTTCACAGGCACAGCATCGTCGCCCCAAGCCTCTACAACTCCTACGCTAGCGCCACGTTTCCAGGCCTACATGACGCCCTCCTGGATACGACCATATCAGGAAACTGGGAACTAGTCAAACAGCAAGTGTCGCGCGTCGCCATCGCCATTGATTGGGCAGCGCAATTCATGACGTCAATCATTTGATCAGCGTGACTTTCAACACAGCTTCTCCAGGGGACAAAATATGATTAGCATGACTTTTATCGCAAGAACTATGTTCTCCAGCTGACAAAACTCTAAAATATTATTAGCATGACTTTTATCGCACGCAAGAACTGTATTCTCCAGCAGACAAAACTCTAAAATATGATTAGCATGACTTTTATCGCAAGAACTATGTTCTCCAGCAGACAAAACTCTAAAATATTATTAGCATGACTTTTATCGCACGCAAGAACTATGTTCTCCAGCAGACAAAACTCTAAAATATTATTAGCATGACTTTTATCGCACGCAAGAACTGTATTCTCCAGCAGACAAAACTCTAAAATATGATTAGCATGACTTTCATTGCACGCAAGAACTGTATTCTCCAGCAGACAAAACTCTAAAATATTATTAGCATGACTTCATCGCAAGAACTGCATGTGTTCTCCAGCAGACAAAACTCCAAAATATGATTCGCATGACTTCATATATAGCAAGAACTGTGTTCTCCAGCAGACAAAACTCTAAAATATGAATAGCATGACTTCATATATAGCAAGAACTGAGTGTGTTCTCCAGGGCCCGGTTGTTCGAAGCAAGGGTACCAACGATTTATACCAGTCATTTGAAATCCCCACTCGGGACATAGCGGTGACATTTCGGGAATGTTCACTTCAAATTCACCATTTTTCATCCCCGGGAGACGGGGTCAACACGGGGTCTGGCGATAAGCGGGGGATTCACTTTCCCGCCGCATGCTAATTTGACGTACTTTGCTTGATTGTCAGAGAACGTTGTGTGCTACACATGCAGGAACACGTTGTGTGCTATACATGCAGCAACATTGATCGGGAGTTTCTTGGTGTTCTCACTATTTTCGAGGATGTTTTTTAAAGCGTGGAGACAAGGAATCAAGAAAGCTGTCGTAGCGGACTCGCTAGAAAGCCTAGTTACAAAGGGTATGTGGAGGAGGCAGCAAGGTAATACAACTCATAATTACCGAGAGTACCGTTTTGGAGCTCTGGGGGCAGCAACCTCACCTGATTTTAATGCCCCGGGGTGCGGGAACTTCACTGGTTTTCATGGGCGCATTAGGTGAATATCCCGCTATGCCCCGGGTTGAGGGGGGGGGGGGGGGTTTCAATACCCCACTTCAAAGATATGCGTCACTTCCTACCTACAAAGGAATCAATACGAGACTGAGTGCATAATGCTCAGTCGTTTGTGACAAATTACAGAAGTGCTGTAGTCTTGTCACGAACGACTGAGCATTATGCACGTAGCCTCGTATTGATTCCTTTGTATGTAGGAAGTGAAGCATATCTCGGAAGTGGGCTATTGCAATTGACTGGTGCATTACAATTACAGATTTAGCGGCTATCCTAAAATTAACCTTGCTTCGAATAACGGAGCCCAGGAGACAAAACTCTATATCAAATATGCACTACTTTGGAGTGTGATCTCTTTTAATTCATTTGCGGATAAATTTAGAAATTACTACGGCCTTTTTTAATCTAGCTTGAAAAATTATCTTCGCAGCCGTACGTTTGTGTGTAAATAGGAAAACATGAATGTGAATGAATGTGAGTGAAACACGTGCGTGACGGGGCCAGTCCTGTTTTCACGATATTTTAGATTGTCTTGAGCATTTCAAAATCATGAAGTATCGTTATTTTCTGAGTGGTTGCCAAACTAGCCACTTAGTGTGAAAACAAGTCGGGTTTTTCTGTATTGGATTTTTTAACGGCGTCATTTTCCTGGTAGACGTGGAAAAAGTTTTGTTTTCCAAAGTTGACGCTCCTATTTCACTTACAGCCTTTACGTAAATAGATACAGAACGAGTAGCCATGCTTTATTGGATTAAGCACGGACACGAATTCTGCATATGGCTTATCAAACAGCTAGATATATAGAGTCGTGCTTCAGTTCATGTAACCAGGGAAGTACACTTGTACGTAATAGATACAGAACGAGTAGCCATGCTATATTGGATTAAGCACGGACACGAATTATGCATATGGCTTATCAAACAGCTAGATGTATAGAGTCATGCTTCAGTTCATGTAACCAGGGAAGTACACTTGTACGTAATAGATACAGAACGAGTAGCCATGCTTTATTGGATTAAGCACGGACACGAATTCTGTATATGGCTTATCAAACAGCTAGATGTATAGAGTCATGCTTCAGTTCATGTAACCAGGGAAGTACACTTATACGTAATAGATACAGAACGAGAAGCCATGCTATATTGGATTAAGCACGGACACGAATTCTGCATATGGCTTATCAAGGGTATGCGTAAGCGCTAGCCTCCTCCGCAGGCATCTATAATTTTCGAAGAAATCAGATAAAAAAATCGTGAATTGGGTTACCTGTGACTCCGGGAGAGAAGAGGAGGACTGGGGAGGCTCCAATCTCCCTCTCTTTTTTTTACCTGCCACAGGGAGCCCATAATCTGATTTCTTCAAAAATTAGAGATGGCTGCGGAGGAGGCTACGTAAGCGCTACCCCGGAGTTAAATCGCTAGATGTATAGAGTCATGCTTTTCAGTTATTTTGGCGATATGGCAAATGTTTATGTAAATCAGGACGATTTACAGATCACTTATCGCACATTTATTTCCTTTGTTTCCTTCATGAATTATTAATGAGTTTGATAAGGTTATTGTCAAACTTCATTAATAATTCATGACACAAACAAAAAGGAAATCACTGAGCGATAAGTGATATGTAAATCTGATACAAATTTCGTCCTGAGTTTACATAAACTTTCGCTTCGATTTTCTCGGCCAAAATAAGTAGTTTCGCCAAAATAACTGAAAACACTGATGATGACTCTATACATGACTATATATCTGTTAAGTCAGATACAGCATTCGTGTCCGTGCTTTATGGGAAAATATTATCATAGGTATGTTATTGTTGTATTTAGAATATGCAGTTAGAATTCTTAGTTTATTCAACTACGCTGGACCCGGTTGTCCGAAGCAAGGGTATGCGTAAGCGCTAGCCTCCTCCGCAGGCATCTATAATTTTCGAAGAAATCAGATAAAAAAATCGTGAATTGGGTTACCTGTGACTCCGGGAGAGAAGAGGAGGACTGGGGAGGCTCCAATCTCCCTCTCTTTTTTTTACCTGTCACAGGGAGCCCATAATCTGATTTCTTCAAAAATTAGAGATGGCTGCGGAGGAGGCTACGTAAGCGCTACCCCGGAGTTAAATCGCTAACCCGCGGTAAACTGTACAGATTACAATTACAGATTATCTTGGGTCCTGAGGAAACAGCAGGGAATCGTACATGATTGCATCAGTGGTGGTGTTATCATTCTTTGTTTCATTCACAAGATCCAGCAGATTATGCAAGAGTTGGGAAAAACACGGAAGAGAAAGCCTCATGAAGAATAGAATTGTACAATTTGTGGTTAAACACGTTATTGCTGGCTTTCACTAATCCCCAGAGATTCAAATGACAAAGGGCATGGCGGCCATGTTGGTGCCCCAACAAAAGAAGCTAACGAGGAATCTGTTGTTTAAGGGCACCAACATGGCGGCAATGACGTTATGTGAAAGCTAACAATAGTTATCCTCTCTTGGTGGTACAAGTCTCTCAGCCGATCCCAGAAAAAGAAACATGGTAAATTTAATCACGGTTTGTACAAATACCGATTTTTCGGTATGGAATGGAAAAAGAAGAATACCTTCTAAGACTTTAATTCCATCGAGATGAACCGTTCCATTAGGATTTCCAACCAAAAATACCAGTTTTTGATGCAAGTGGCAGGCGTGTAACCACCGGTGCTGTGACTTCAAGTATTGCTTCCTTGTATAAACTACGCGTTGTGATTGGACCAGAAGGACAAAACAACGTGGAGCCATTTCAATGCTATTGCTTGCCGCAGGGTAACCATGCCGTAAGCCATTGCAATAGAGCGGATTTCGTATGAGTGAGACAAAATGCGGCATGTAAGCCGTAGCCGAGCCTTACCGTCACCGTACTGTAACTTACTGTACCGTAACTCTGTAATTTGATTGGATCAGAAAAACAAAAACAATGGGAAACCATTTCAACGTCACGGCATGTCGTACAGTAACCGTGCCGTAAGTCATTGCCGTAACTTGTCCACTCATACGAAATCCGATCGAGGAGAGTTGTATCACTTGTTATAGCAGAAGAACGTATTTGACTGAAATATTGTTATATGTATATAAATATATTCACTTATAAGTTCGCTTCTTCAACCACCTTCCCCCAAATCCACCGGTCTGGCCAATCAGAGATAAAAAGTCAATGACATCTAAAATCTTTCTTTTAACTCATTTTATACTTTAAACAAACTTTTTTTTTAAATAATGAGACCGATACTACACGTATGTAAGAGTTTTTTTAACTCTTTGATTTGCTTGTATAAATATATCGTTAAATCCCGTGGGAAGGTAGTCTGCGGGCACTATCTCTTTTGGATCGACTTTTCGGAGGGTGGTGGAAGGGGAACAGTCTATCTATAGGATCAAAACTTGACTTTCGAAAGTATTCTTTCAAGAGCGTACGCTGTTTACTTATTAACAAATAAATGGTTCTCCATGTGTTCTAAAAAGATAATGCACTTTCGAGGTCTAGAAAAGACAGCCTTTCAAGACCTCGAAAGTGCATTATTTTTTTATAACCATTTTAATTTAATTTAATTTAATTTTAAAAAACATTTTCTACATTTGTTTATAACATAAAATTCGATCTACGCGGTTTATTTTATACCTACCTGAACGTGCTTTTATAACAAAATCAAGCACGCTAAGCTCAAGTCTCTCAACCAATGAAATCGCGCGTTCTTAGGATGCTCCCGTAATTTATAATAAAATATTTTATTAAATTTACCGCCTCGCAATTTACACTCCGCCTTCGACTAATTAGTAATAATAGACGAAAACTGAACCTAGAAACTGAAGGAAAGAATCAGATTAATTACAGCATAGCTAAATAAACTATCTTAACTATCTTAAACGAAAATAATGTGCATGTTCCTTTTGTTTTCGCACTACGTTGCATTGTTGAACCATTTTAGTTAGGGGACAATTCAATAACATCTTGTACGCGTTATTTTTAATACAAGTTCGACTATCGATTTTACATCCAAAGACTATGGCCAGACTTGTAAAATACATGCATGCATGATTGAATTGCACCCAGGACTAACTTGGGGAAATTGTATCAGTGTTTTATTGTACATCAAAAATTGTTTATCTGCACTATTCGCTTATCTGCGTTGATTTTCTCTGTTTACAAATAAAATGTTCGGTACGTACGTTTGTGAAAACCTCTTATAAAAATGCCGTCATATTTCGTCCGCGGATACTATTTATCTGTTCCGAGAAGAGAACAGTTCCCGAGAGCGAAGCTCGCGGAGGGAAATTAACTGCGAGCTTCGCTCTCGGGAACGGTTCTCTTCTCGGAACAGATAATATCCGGGGGACGAAATATCACGTTTCGACGCCACAAAATCAGATAATGTCCAAGGACATCAGGGCATATTTCGCGCCACAATGTTGGTCATTGTTGTTATCATCCTTCAAATATCTTCTTTGACGCGCGCTTACGCTCATAGGCGTTTCCGCTGATATTTGTCGTCTAGCGGAGAGACTATCGGCTCACGTGATGCATTCCATCAATCGCACGAGAGAAAAATAATATTTGAATGTTTTTTTCTAAAAAAAATGGTTTCCGTGGAACCATTTTAGAATCACACCGTAGTTTTCCCCGTTCTCGTGTCTTAGTTACATTATTATAATTCTTGGTTCTGTCAAACTCTTGAACCACTAGATATGAATAAACGTCATGAAACTTAGTTTGTATTTCACACCATCATCACGTCACTGTTTTTATTTCATATTATATGTCACTCCACTTTCTTTTCATTGGTCTATATCGTCTTATTGTAAGATTGTGCAATTCATATATTATTTCGTAAAGGTTCTCGTTTATTAGATAACTGTTGTAAGCCTCTTTCCCTGAAGATCAATAAATTGGAAGAAAAAAACTCTACCGTTGAATCAGCTTTGCCTTTCTTGTCTGTCTCGGTATTCTGTGTCTTTTGCGAGCTTATAGTAAGTTAATAACTTATACTGAAACTATCTTCATGTCAAATGACCTTTATTTTTTTGAGATAGGTGAATAGAGCGGTTAGTTTGATTGCATGACTGTCATAAACATAAAACATCAGAGAACCAACTAATCACGGGAGCAAGTAAAAACGCAATGAACCCATCACGAACTGCAGTAATTCATGGCTAGTTTTGAAACCTGGTTTCCATATAGCTTTTTCTTGTTTCTCTCGAGTCATTGTTTTGTTGTGGAGATCAGTTATATCTGAAAAACACAGAAAAACTAGAAAAGGCAATTTTGAAACCAGCCTTTACTAGAATCAATCATAAGGAGAATAGCCTGCGTAGCAAGCGTTTCTGTGTGTGTCTTTTTCGCCTTTTTGCCCGCGCGAGAATAGGGCGAGCGCAAAAAAACACTGAAACGTTTGCTACGCCACACCGCGACAAAACGTCACGCGCATGCGTATTTGCTATTTCTTGTCGGCGCGCAGCCCCCCTCAGTTTCCCGCGAAAACTGAAATGAAACAACAGGCACATGCCGTGATTTTAAAATTTCTGCTTAAAAGTAGCCATTTGTGATACTATTTTGTCAAAAAATAAGAAAACTACTTAAAAGATAAGCCTAAGACTTTAACAGGTTGAAGTTTTCTTAAGTGAAATTCATTGTGAGTTTACTAAGTTATACAATTATTTACTAATTGATAGCAGAGCCTTCGTTCTTTCGGCCAGCGGAGCATACCGTTTTGCCGCGGTGTGTTGCTGCGCAAGCTAAAGGAGAAGTGGATATATAACTCTCACTCCAACGAAACTTGATTACAACTACAACAACTTTTTTAATATTTAATACAAAATTTAATCAAACAAAGGGAGGAATGATTCAAAAATTATTGTACAGGCTAACTGAATAGTCAGAAGACTAATCTAGCAAAGTACATGTATATGAAGCTGAAAATGCTCGGCATTGCCTGACGCGCGCGAACCAAGAATTTTGGTTTTAGTGGAACATGATTGACTGATAGAGCAGGTTTCAATTGAGTGTCGAAAGTTTTCGGTGATTGCTTTGGTTTTGCGTTTACTTAGCATTTCTATTGGCTGTGAAACTGTTTTGTAATCAGTCAGCGAATCAAATTCCAGAGGAAAACCAGTCGTAGTTTTGGTTTTGGTCCGTCACGCCATCAATCCACGATTGCGTTTACTTTTCCTCCTGATTGGTTGCTTTCTCAAGCCAGTGAAACCAATCGGTATTCACTTTAGTTCGTGATTGGTTCGTTGTGATTGCTTTGGTTTTGGTTTTACTGAAGTCAATTGAAACCTGCTCTGAGTTACAAAACTGAAAAGCCAAGTAAACGCAAAACCGATTCAAAGCTTACGTTCGACACTCAATTGAATTAAAAGACCACCCTAAACATTAACAATTTGAACAATCAATTTAAACTGTTGTATCTTTTTAAGATTGTGCCTGCAAGGTGTTTGATGCCTTTGTATTCAGATTTTATTCTAGCCAAGCCTTTTATTATACAGTGCAATCTTTGGTTAACTGTTCCTCGCGGTGTGGCGGAATGGCGGTCTCCAATTCAATTAAGGGACCTAAAATTTAATGTTCGTGTTGTTTCACTTTAAAAAAAGGAACTGTATCTCGTAATAGCGGCACAACCAGGACGACGATGGCACAAAACAATAAGAATATACAATAACTAGTACTGTGCACAAGTTCACTACACGTGAAAATATGTACATGATGTCATCGGAAAGTCGCGCAAACTATAAGCAAGGAAAACATGTATTCATAACCTTTTAAAAGGTTGGAGGGGAGGGGGGGCGAAATCGCTAGAGGGGGGCGGGTAAAGGGGGGGGGGCGAATTTATGGGGGGGGGGGGGAAATCGCTGGTACACCGGCCCACAATTGATCCCGGAACGCCAATGAAATACCGGCCGGTAGTATAGTGATCCCGACCTGCAATTGATCCCGGACTGCAAATATAATGATCCCGTATCGTTTGAGAAGAGACCCTCCTTTTCCATTTTTCACGCGGCCAAATTATCGTAGCACTTCCTTTGCGTTGACTGATAACACTGAGGGCCTGTTTCGCAGGCTACCGGACCGCAAATATAGTGATCTCGACACGCAAATATAATGATCCCGGCCCGCAAATGATCCCCAAAGGGATCCCGTAAAATCATGATATGAATGGCGTGAACTGGTGGCTCGATAGCGGTTTAAAATTAATCAGTCGTGTCAAATATACACAATTTATATATTTGTTTTCTTATTTATGCAAACACGATTTTCAGATCTAATGTATCAGTCAATTCCAAACCTATGTATCCCCCCCCCCAAAAAAAAAAAACCGGGCCACCCCCGGGCATTTGATCAGAGGCTCGCTCCCGAAGGTGGAGAATTTGACGAGTATCTAGGCCCTCAGGGGCGGGCGTTTGGCAAACAGTGGGGGCAGGGGATAGGGCATTTGATCGGTGTTTAAAAAATACATTCTGTCTGTCTACAAATTCGCATCGCTCGCGTCGAAATGGCGAACGTATGTGTCTTCGAGGACTTCCAGGATAAGGATTGCGCATTTGTAGAGGCCTGGCTTGAAAGAGTGAACCTACCAAATTTGAAGGCCACTTTCAGAGGTAAATTGCTATAAAGCTATGTTGTTTTGCTTTGCTTCGTGAACTTTGACCGACTGCGTGATATTAAGTGCGTGACAAGAGTTGTGATTTGTTGAATTTGCTGCGACCCTCGACAGCGCGTGTCAGCTAAAAACATAACTAGTATATCTAACAGGTAGTTAACGCTGCTCCGCTCAGTTAAGGAAGTGTATTAGAAGAGAACCTACAGTAGCACTTTGGCAGGAAATAGATTACTGGGTGATAAAAATGCCAAGGTGTTAGATGAATATATTTTATAGTTTTGGGGCTATCGTGCGACTGAATCCTGTTTGAGCTGTGGTGTGTATTTCAAAAGTTGTCGCGATTTATTTTCATTTTGTCCCGACATATCAACGATCTCCCGGTAAATTCTCTGAGCCTACCAATTCCCGACATTTTCTTAAGATTCCCGGCACAACAAACTGCTGTTCTCCCAGGTGAAGTTTAAACACCGGAAATCAACTGTAATTGAGAATGTAATTGACCTATATCATTATGAGGTCACGGCTTGTTTATGAGGGGAACAACGGAATCGACATGAACAATAGAATTTTGAACTAAATCTGCTCTGCTAATGAAATTTAACTTCGAATTGTCTGGTTTCCAGATATCAGCTGTATCAATGTTTATCCCACAATATTTACCGTATTTGGTGGCTGTTACCGCTATTCTACGTTCTACAAAATGCATTTGATGGCGATTTCCCCCGATTTCCTTTGTGTTGTTGCTGTTTTGTCCCCCTCCCACGACCGTGATCCTTAGCGTTTTAAAAACAATAGATTGTTTTGATTTGACGTCATAATGATATAGGCAAATGTAAATGCTACTTGTATTTTGAACCGGCTGCTTGACTTTATCGAAGCCAATAGAAGAAAATTAGTTGCTGCTCACCATCTTGATAACAGGAGAGATCAGTTACTCTTTGGAAACTGATAGTTCACACAGAGTTAGAAAGAGTTCGCCTACACTTCAACAAATTCATGATTACACAAGGAACGCATACACAGAAATGCATTAAAGAACGGTTGAAGTGGTTAGCTTCCACCTCGTGGTATGTCACGTGACGATCAGATCTGTGCAAAGCAGTGTGATAAAAAAAGACAATAGAAGTGATGCATTGTCAGTAATAAGAAAGAAATCGAGATTTGGACCCGCTTTAATACAGACTAGTATACCTAACACAGGGGTGGATCCAGGGTTTGGACTGAGTAGTTTACTCTGAGTAGTTTACTCCTAGTAGTTTACTCCTGAGTAGTTTACTCCTAGTAATAAACTACCTAAAATTTAGAGGTTTGAAAAAAGTTGAGTAGTTTACGGAAATCACATAAACTACCCTGGATCCACCCCTGTAACAGGTAGTGAATGCTGCTCCGCTCAGTTAAGGAAGTGTATTATGAATAGAACCTACAGTAGCACTTTGGCAGGAAATAGATTACTGGGTGATAAAAATGCCAAGGTGTTAGACTTGATTACAGGAGAGATCTTGCTCTTTGGAAACTGACAGTTCACACAGAGTTAGAAAGAGTTCGCCTACACGTTTACGCTTCAACAAATTCATGATTATACAAGGAACGCATACACAGATCCGTGCAAAGCAGTGTGGTAAAAAAAAAGACAATAGAAGTGATGCATTGTGGTAAAAAAAAGAAATCGAGATTTGGACCCGCTTACAGATTAGAACTGATGCCTTGCTCGCTCGCTTCAGGCTCGCTCGCTGCGGCAGCAATTAGAACTGCGCTTCAGATATTATATCGGTAAATTTCAAACCATTACGTTATTATAAAGTATATAACGGAAACCAAGAACGATCGAGCCGGTAGAAATGATTGTTCTCATCCCTGACCGGTTGAAGGTGGTTTTCACCGTCGGTGTTTCCTGTGAATTGATTGAGTCAGAGATTGTCAATAAAACAATGATTTCATGTATTTGACAATAGTCTTTGCCTTGTCTTTGTCGGTCCCCGATCCCCGATGATGGGAACAGCCTGGATGAAAAACTGGTGGGGCATTTGAACAGTTTTTCTGCCTTGGTAGTGGGGCATTTGATCGATTTTTTCCCCTCAAAATGTTCAAATAGCCTGGGGTGGCCCGGGGGGAGGGGGCATGCACGGGTTTGGAATTGATTGATACATAAGAAACCTTGTCTTTAGATTTTTATTTCGTGGCAATGATGAATACGTTTACAGCTGGAGGATTTAAAGAAAAAGCTCTTTATAAAAGAAAATATTTAACCGGAATCTGAACCCTTCGAAGAAGACAAGACATTTATGTATCTTATGAACCGGGTCGGCGTTTTACCAACAGCTCACTGTAAAGCTGCTTATAAGTCGGGAACATCTCATCGAAATCCCCGATGCTTCCCCGATCGTCAGAGATTTTTCCGACATATGAAAATCAGGGAAATAATATATATCGGTATTAAAAACTCTTCGTATTTTTTTTTTATTCATACTTTTTATTCACTAGCTCGCGGCAAAACTCCACGGCAGATTAGATTAGATTAGATGGTCTCTGCGGGAGAATTACCTTTTATAGTGTGTTTCAGTTCTGAGCTACTTTTGATGGTTACCTCATACTTTTTAATTTACTTTCTTTTTCTTTTTGTCCTTTTTCACACAAACAAAAGGATAGCTCGTAGGAAAAAACGCGAGAATTATAGTGTTTTCCGTCGTTGATGATTTGCCAAAACTGAATAGTTTTGTCACAGTATAAAAACAAACATTGCATCAGATTTCCTTGAAAGTGACATCATCTCATTATCCATATTATTTTGCTTTTGCCTCTGTTTCATCTACGCCCACTTTACGTCCCTAACTTTTAAAATCCTTGGTCTCAATCAATTTCATCACTTATTCATTCGTGTTGTTGTACACATTCCCCAGGTGTCCGCGGCCGTTCTGTCAGAACTATATAAAAGACTGGCGCCCACGCCAAACTACACCTATGGGGAGGAGGAGTAGGGACAGATTAGGTTGCCGCGAAGTGAATGAAGTCGTCCATTTTCCCCGTCAAAATAACCCAGTTTGCTCGTAAAATGGCGAAAAACAAATCCCCAAACTGCTTACCTAGCCGCAACTAATCTCCAAACAGTACATTAGGACATGAAGTGGATTTGAAATGTTGTAAAATTGGGGAATCTTGTGGAGGGTTCAAATTGATCCGCGTTTAAAGTGGTCGTGCTGTTCCGGTGAGTAAGATATAAAATGCCGAAGAGTTCCACTTCGATAGCTTCACTTGAAACTGCACAAAACTATGTATCCATTCTTTAATTCAGCCTTTTGGCACTTTATAGCATTGTTACGTATGTATTTTATAGCGGTTTCTGACATGATACCTGGATGTTTGATTGCAGCAAACGTAATTTCAACTTGGAGTTGGACCAAAAATAGCGACGAAGAAAGATTGAAAGCAACTTCTGCCGTTCTGGGCAGCCGAGTTCTTTCGGCATTTCTGTCTTCTGATCAAGAGGATGGCATCTCGCCACACTGAAAGTTAAAGACCAAGCACAGAATGGGTAAGTATGGTTTTTTAAAGCTTTCTAAAGTGTCTTGGTTTGTTTAAATGACGTAGAAGTGGTTGAGGTATATTGTTTTATCTGAATAAACGCAACAGCTCGGCCAAAATTCATCGAAATTCATTGAGCACGTTCACTTCCATCTAAATCTAAGTTTGTCCCAATCGTTGCCATATAAACGCTGTGCGTTTAGCAACAAATTTGAAATCACTGTTTTATTGCCTTTTTGGGGGATGTTTTTGTATTGATTTTGACTTGCTCACGTGCCGGTTAAATATGATAAAAACCCAACATTTTCGTATTTATATTTAGTGTGCTGTTTATTCCAAAACAGACACGTTCCAGCAGATTTCAATTGAATAAACTCGTCACGTATTTTTGCTTTAAAATCCTTCAGGATCACGTCGTAAATACTCAGTGGATTTTCACGGAGAACTGTTCCTTCGTAAAATATTTTACAAAAGAAGCAGACACTTGTTTTAACACGTGGATTTTTTAGCTCATTTTAATTTAGCCTGGTTTGCCGTTGATCTCTGTTGACAATATATTTAATTCAAAAATAAATGTTACGAAAGAATGTTGTTTTCATGTTATTCATTAATTGTAGTTTTTTTTTAATTTATTTTATTGACACTTATTAGTTAAAGAGTTATATAGATTTAGTGTTTTCTCCAGTGAATTTTTATGCATTGAAGATTGAAACCATTTTTGTCCATTTAAAAAATAAATGGTTGTATTAAATTTAAGCGCACCAAAATAAGTTGATATCCACAGTATATATATTATGAAAATGTAACAATTTACAGTACATTATATAAGTTTATATATGCTCGTAAATATTTTCACTTTTGTGGACACCTCAAGTGAAATGACTGTGGAGCTTTAATAAGTGGCAAAAATATTCTTGTTGTAGTCCTCAACCAGTTTGTTTATAAGCTACAGTGTTGCACTACCTTAATGCCCTCTCAATTCGAAACACTCTTAAACCTCAAGTCAAGAGGAGACTTATTTGATTTGTAGAAAGGCGAGAGTAAGGTTGAAATTTCTAGCACTTTCTAGTGTGTTTATAAATCTGCATATTAACAACAATGAACTGATACACATGACTAGTTTTGTAACAGAAGCATGGAAAATCATGAGCACTGTCACCAAAGAATTTCCAGACAAAACAAAACCACAGGCAGCCCAATCTCAAGATTTGTGTATTTATACGCTTACAAATATTGCTTGAATAGTTCATATTATAAATCCTTCCAAAACATGTATGTTAGACAAATAAATACACGACTGCACCATACAATGTTTCAGTTGTGGTTATTCATACCTCTGAGCTCTTCTAGGGTCGTTTCCGCTGTTTTTTCCAAACCTCTTTCCCTCACTTCCTAATAAAAGGAAAAGGCTGGAAACAACCGACAAATAATTATACGATGCATAACCTGTAATCTTTGCCACGAAAATCACACTTCGCTCACTCCAAACAACTCCAAACTACGGCAGGCCATAGAATGATAAATGAACTCATCCCTACCCCAATTTTAAGATCCAGCGATACCACAGTCTGGAGAAATCAAACAATTTGTCACCCATTTTCAAGTCCTTCGAGGTTGGCAGCCAACGAAGTTGGACGCCGGAAGTGCCGGTTAGGACCAACCGTCAAATAGCCTCGGTCTGGCGAAGCTATTAGCTGGATAACCGACAAATATACGATGCATAACCTGGATTTGGAAATGGGCGACAAAATGTTCAATTTCTCCAGAATGTGTATCGCTGGATCTTAAAATTGGGGTAGGGATGAGTTCATTTATCATTCTATGGCCTGCCGTAGTTTGGAGTTATTTGGAGCGAGCGAAGTGTGATTTTCATGGTAAAGATTACAGGTTATGCATCGTATATTTGTCGGCTGTTTCCAGCCTTTTACTTTTATTAGGAGGTGAGAGAAAGAGGTTCGAAAAAAACCAGCAGAAACGACCCTAGAAGAGCTCAGAGGTATGAATAACCACAACTGAAACATTGTAGGGTGAAGTCATGTATTTATTTGTCTAACATACATGTTTTGGAAGGATTTATAATATGAACTATTTAAGCAATATTTGTAAGCGTATAAATACACAAATCTTGAGATTGGGCTACCTGTGAACAAAACTACAATATATTGCACAAAGGTGGTATTTTTAGCATTCAAGATAAGATGGCTCCTGCTTCAATCAAACAAAATTAATTAAGATGCATTGCATAGGTACCGGGTATAACAAAATATTATTGTTACCGTAGACTCAGGTCTTCAGCATTTGTTTAGCCCCTTGAGGCTCCGTTGAGCTGAAAGTTAAACGAGAAAATTGGAGTAGCTGAGTTAAGTTTATACATATCATTCCATTTAGTTTGATATTTTGTTGCATAGGCTATAGACAGCTTTCTCAAAATGTTTTGGAGAGGATGGCTTAGGAATTTATACATGTAGGCCAATATAGCTGTTATTATGATATTTTTGTAGGAAATTTTGATTTATTATCATGATGGAGGCATTGGAAACCTCGGAAGAGAGCTGGCTCAATGAGCTACATGTACCAACTGGTTGGTTTTGAGAGGCTGCATACAGTGGATTTCATGATAATGTTTTAATTGAGTGGTTGAACTTGTACAATTTGTGTGCACATTGGAGGTTAACCCTTTCACCACTACAGGCCTCAAAAGTGGCCAATATGAAGCATGTACATGGGAAAAATTATTGCATCAAACCTAGACACGCTGGAAATACGATGTTGTGATACTATTTCAAGGGATGAATAACTTCAAAGTCAGAGCTATAACAAGGATCGCTTGACTCTCCCACTTTGGAGAAAAACGCATTTGTTTTGGGAGATGGTTGTTTCTTCGATTTTCGCGAATTTTGAGGAGCTGAATATCGGCTCAAGAAAACCTTTCCATTCGCACTTGAAATCAAAAGCAAACACAAAATAACCACTCAGTCGTTACAGTACCTTGTTTAATCTTTCCAACCAGCAGGTTTATTTGCACAAAATACACCTAGCGACTGTGAAGCATGCTATTCTTAATGCTGCACTTCTCTCCACCATTTTTTCCTGTTTCCACCTCCAATTGCATGCTGGGTAATCAACAAAAAAATCACAATGGGACCCCCCTCTGGGACTCATGTAGGATTTTTTTATGTCTTTTACCCCTACAACCAAGAGCGGTGATTTGGACTCAAGCTGTTGCTTTAAAGTGACAAAAACACATCCTAATAGGTTGAGCAGGGGGAAAAGACAACCAACTGCAGGATTTCAAGGATTTCAGTGAAGAATTATTTCATGTGTCTCAAAGCACAAACACAACAGAAAAATCCTGTGAAACCTCTCACAAGGCCTACTAAAAGCAAACCAAGTACTTTTCAGCCGTCATCAGACTTAATGATGTCCTCTAGCTCTCTTACAGTGGCTTATTTGTCCAAAATTAAAAGAGTACATTTCGTTGGAAATTCTACAGAAGAAAGCATACTTACCGCCAACGACCCCGAAGAATTCTGCCGAATGGCATCATGGGGAAAGTTTGAGCCCTTGGTTTAAAAAGTCAGCAGTATTTAACTACCCCGGGCAAGCCAAACTGGAACTGAGGGGGAGGGTTGAGTTAGCACTCTGGATTTCACTAGGGTAATATAATGAGCATTGCTAGGGTGATTAATTGACAGGAATTGTGCTTGTATTACAGTACTTAGGTAATTAGTTGTTCATGGTATGCCAACCAGTGCATGCTCAGCACTTCAGCCAAAGTCATTATTTCAAACGTCTAAAGACGTACAGATACATGTATATATACACTTACAGCCATTTTCTGAACTTGAATTAATGTTTTGGATAATTAAAGAAAAGAACAATTTAAAATTATTTTAATACAATGTAAGTTATGGAACAGCTTGCTGTGATAAAGGTCAATCATTTATTTGTCTGCCAAATCTGAATCAGTTCAATACAGACAGCTCATGTCTCACTGCTGTGGTTCACTACTCATAAATAATGTTCGCTACTGATATCACTCAATACTTACTGGGAATAGAATTATTTACATGTATGTTAGGGAACAAAAGAAAATAATAATTATAATGCTCTGTATAAATATTTTAAAAGAGTTACATTACAAGTACAAAATGATTTACAGAGTCGTTGTGGTGACTTTCATAATGTTCACTACTCGTATCACTCAATACTTTCTGGGAATAGCATTATTTATTTTAGGAAGCAAAATAAAAAATGCTCTGTTTGAAGATTTTAAAAGAGTTGCAAATAATTTACAGAGTACACATGCACCTGACTGCATGGTGGCTTATTTTTATATGTTTGTATACTAGCTATTCTGTGTGTTGTAGGTCATACATGTACTATAATTATGATGTCCTTTTTTGTTTTGTTTTCTACCTCACCATCTACATCTAACTTGTCTTTGAATATCATTATTTAATGTACATGTAGCTTATAGTTTAGCTTTTATAGTTATTCTAGGCCACCCAGTACCAATATCTACATAGTAGCTTATTATCTTATTTCCAATCTTGTATTCCCTGAACACATGTTGGTACAAATAAAAGTGTTTGTTGTGACAGGTATGCAAATGATCATACTAAATATTAACATGTAGAGTAAGCATGTAACAGCTGTTTGCTTACCTCATTTGGAACATTTTACATATTTGTCAAGGTTACTAGGTTAATATCCTTCTGGCTACAATAGTCCTTAATATTAGAGTGCCAGTGCAATGTGGGAGGTAGTACATGTACATGTAATACTCATGCATAGCTAGACCAACTCTTAGGATCTTAAAATGTATAACTGTCTGAGCAGAATCTGCTGTTGTTTCTACTGTGCCAGTAATTAATCTCACACAGCTAGAACTTTATTTAAAGAGGACGGTGTACAAAATAATGTACATCTAGCACTTTAAATAAGGTGACTTTACGTTTGCTTTAGTCTGTGATTGATCAGGATCTGATTGAGCTGTTGGTTTGCTGGTATATTTTAACCTTGCTTTGGATGTCTTGATTTAAAAAAATGTAATGTTTATTATACATGTAGATGTACAATAATTAAAACATCCTATATTCTACAAAATATACTTATGAGTAACAAAATTTGCCATTCTTGAAGTCCTTACAGTGTATATAATTATGTTCAGATTTATCACCAGACCTAAGGTTATAGCTGTGATTTACCATATGGTGATTATGTTCCCTTTTCAAAGAGACAAGGCTGATCAAATTTCAATTTAATATAATATATATGTAGTCTGAGTGGAGGGAAAGCTGCCATCATTATATTGGAAAACTAAAGAAACAATCCATGACTGTAAAAACTAGGCACAATTCTATAAATTTTCTCAGATGCAATTTGCTTTCCCCATACAGTAGTAGAATTTTCTGTTTTTCATACTGACAACTCTGACATCAACCCTTAAAATAATGATAGATTTCTGCAAAAATAATTATCCACTGAAACTGTGTTTTGAAACTACTGACAGTACTTTCCTTTTCTGTTAAAACATTTCCTCCAATCCGAAGAGAGCTCTTGGAGATCTGCTGATTACTGCACTCTATTGTCTTTTGCTCCAGTTCTTGGGTGAACCATTACTTAAGAGTCTCACAGAGAGCACTGTACTGTTGTTTGGAAAAGCAGTCTGCTTTTATTATTCATATTTTTGTACAGTGTACATTTATCGAGTCTTTGGTATTTTAATATTTAATTATTGATGAAATACATGTACTAGTGTATATTTATTTCTAAAAAATGATATTTTCACATGTGAAGATATAATTGATATATTCACACGTGAAGATATCACTTTTGAAAATATGACTGGCTTTTACAAATTTCTAGCCTTTTTAGTAAGAGATGACAACTGGTATTTCATCAATAATTATATATTAAACAGAACTGTGTGAACGAGTAAGATATTTCATCAAGACAGATAAAATCTATATCTCTGTGTGGCCATGTAATATCCTCTACATGTATGTGTCCATGTATATTATTACTCGGGCCAGGCCTTCGGCCGGCACGAGTCAGAAAATGCAAGCCGTTTATTATTATTATTATTATTTTTTGTGTCGCTGTTTGGCGCCAGTAACCAATCAGATTACACAGGAGCGAAATACAATCTCAGCTTAAGTGTTGCTAAACACGTTTAGATATAAAAGGTATCGAATTATAATCTCAGGGTAGATTTCGTCAGGCGCGCTCAGATAACAAAGGTCAAAGCTCTCAGACAAGGCGAGACAAGGAGATATCGATTTCTATGAGTCATTGTCAGAAATCTATTCCCGGCCGTAAAATTAGGCAATACCACCGTCTGCCAATGGGTAACTGAACTGTCAGGTCAACTACACAGCTTAGAGAGTCTTTCTACTAGATTGAGAGACATTAATATACTGTTACATGTCTGTTAATATGGGGAAAACTGAAGAAACCCTCATTGCATTGAGTTTGATAACTAGCCTGAAATACAGCCGCCTTCTCAGTTAGTTCCAGGGTCCTTGAATTTTCAAATGGCTCAACTCGTCGCGAGCGCAAGTGAACTTGTGAAATTATCGCCATCACGCCGCGTATACAGTCAAGTCTGTTTGTCTCGGAAAGTATTTATTGTAGTTTATATCTCTTCCCTAATTGCACTGATGAAGGACTCGAAACCCTAAACGTCCCAGCAGCTTGTGTTACAGCTGATAAACGGAGGAAATGGCTCTACTGAAACAAAATCAAAGCGGACGAGTTTCGTGTTGTTTAGCTTTGCGGCCGAAGTCCATCATTGTCTGTGGTTCGGCGGGGAAGAAGAGTGTTCGTTGGGATTACTTTCAACAAAGTACACTGTATTTCAACTACCAATCTCGTACAAGTGCCTTTACTTTTTAATGATTTTCACGAAGTGGTCCTTTTTTGGCAGAATTTATTTTAGAAACAGTTGGCCTCATACCTAAAAGTGACAGCCCGAGTAAACGCCCAGCGGGCGTCTTGTTTTGTATTAAATTGTAAGGAAGTAAATATGAAAATCAAGTATAGACCTTGGATAACATAATATGACACTTAATTAAAAAGCTTCACATAAGTGTTGCAAAAAGGTCTTTGAATCTGTTGAAATGTTGACAGGTTTCATGCTGAGGAACCTGTGATAAAGCAGTTAATTATACCATGTACGTTGTATAGATCTCTAATGAAGCTCATGTAGATCTACATGTATGTACTCCACTCTATATATGTGTGTATATATATAATATATATACTATATGTATATGTCCCTTAAATTAACTGCTCATCAGTGTTTACTTTAATTTCCTATTATACTTTTTCTTGAATAATTTGAAGACATAACAATATTTTGCCAATGCCACCATTCCAATACCATGCAGAGAAGGCCTTATATGGGTATGAAACTCGAATACTGTGAGTTTTGGAAGTAACTATTTAATTTCCGGGGCCTTAATCATGGTACACATAGCACAAAGGGAGGAAAGTGGGAGTGCAGTATCTGATGATGTAAAATTATAATATTCTTTATTTTCACACTCTTCATTTTACATTGGGTAATTTAAGCACTGATCAACATACACTTAATACAATAATAGATATCGGGGGGAAAGGAAAATAGATAAATTATACGAAAGGGTGCAGGGAAGTTGAAGGAACTAAATGTTTTCTAAGCCAACTCGCCATTTAAAGTGGAATAAATATGTGTAGTGCGATCTGCCTTGTGTTGTACATGTAATTTTTGTCCAATTCATACAGAATCTGCTCTATGTACATTTTGTACTTACAGTACAGATTATGTCAAGAACAAGGACAACTACAGTTAAAAAAGAAAATGAAGACAAATGCAGAAAACAATTTCATAATACATGTGCAATACATGTACATGTATATTATGTCCCAAAAACTTTAATCACTAAATTTCAATTTTTGATTTCTATCTCTACAATATTATTTTTGTAGTGAATTGCTGGGTACAATGACCTAACACTGTAAAGCCATGAATTGTAGCAACATTGTACTGTCCAAAAGAGAATTGGTGGACTTAATTTAACATATTATTATAAAGTACAGTAACTGACAATAATTTGAGAATCTCTGCTTCAAATCTACAATACATTGGCATGTTCGTAAGCCTTAGCATAATGGTTTACTGTACTCTAACTTACTGTACCATAACTCTGTGATTTGTTGCCATAACTTGTCCACTCATACGAAATCCATTCAATTGTTTACATGTGTTGGTTTACATTTAAAATGCCTATAACCTTTTTGCAATTTTTATAGCTATGAACCTCCGAAAAGTTTTGAGTACTTCTGTGAAGAAAGTTTTGGTTTTCAGTGAATACTTTGTTCTACACTTGTTTGAAATCGTGAAAATTTGACCTTTCTTGACCAATGACCATGTAAGTAGAAGCCTGGGTCGATTCCTGAGTAGACATTGTACATGTATAATTAATTTGACTTTGCAATAATTTGAAGAAATACTTAACATGTTGAATAAAATTACTTTTTTCTTTACTAATAACTTGCAAACTGTGTATATTCTCTATAAATTGATGTTGTTGTGATAGAAAGGTGCCATCATGGAGAATAATGCATTAATGAGATGACATCTACTCAGGAATCGACCCAGGCTTTTACTTACGCGGTCATGGGTCAGGATAGGTCAAATTTTCACGATTTCAAACAAGCGTAGAAAATAAAGTATTCACTGAAAACCAAAACTTTCTTCTCAGAAGTACATGTACTCATAAATTTTTGGAGGTTCATAGCTACATGTATAAAAATTGTAAAATGGTTATAGGCACTTTAAGTACGAATCTACATGATTTTTGAAAACTCTATAATTTAGCTTAAATTTAACAGAGTTTGTGAGTTTTTTTTGCTGACTTGCCATTCCTTCAGTTTTTAAAGATATGAACCTAAAACTTGGGCTTTGTAATAATTTTGGCTTGCTCTTTCCATTTCTGGCATCATGTTGTTCTAGCGCCAATTTTTTTTTTTTGACAGGCTAAAAAGGTCACGTGACCAGGTCCAGCAAAGAGCCTATTGTCACAACATGCACAGCTATAGTCATGTATCCCTTTGTGATAATTTGATAGAAACAAATTCACTGTAAGCTTTAGAGCAGGTCTATAATTTTTTTTATGCACTTTATTTTGTGGTATACACCTATTTCAAAAAAGGTTTTCCCGGTCAAGTGACAAACGGCAAGCAACAAGCGACATTCCCAGGCTGAAATGGATTGTGGTTGTAGCTAAAAGTCTGGGCCGGGTTGTTCAAAGCCCGATTACTGCTAATCCAGGGTTAATTTCCATGACAACCAATAGGTTCTGTGCAGAGTTAATCCAGGATTAACACTAATCGGGCTTTGAACGACCTGGCCCTGGTGAATTAGTTTGTTGAAAATTTATGGTGTTCTGCAAGTCAATTTTCAAATTAAATCTTAGTTTACGGGAGAGTTGGAAAGAATCCATATTGGTCTGATAATGTCGCTTGTCACTTGACCGGGAAAACGTTTTTTGAAATAGGTGTATGAAAATTCAAAATGGATTGCATGAGTGAATCAACGTATACAATGTATAATTTAATTAATAAACTTTGCAAACATTGGCCAAGATGTTTATCACCTTGTATTAAAATAATTTGTCATAACCTAACCATCGATAATCAGATCTGACTAATTTTTAAGGTTTACCACGTACATCTTAAAAGTACCCAAAAGGGAACACAGCAGGTGCATGTAGCATATTTAATGAATAGATGCAAGCAATATTATCAAGTAATAATATTAAGTTTATTTGCTATAGATCTATACAAAATAACACAATTATTTTCAAGAAATTTTAATATACATGTACATATACATTGTATATACAAATGTACCATGTACATGTACACTGGATTGTAACAGTTAGTTTTTTTTATATATTTGAAACCCTAAATATAATAGGAATATTTATATTTTCTACCCTGGTACTAGTATACAATGTTCATAGACTGTGCAGTTATTAGTTGTCTAACCAGCTGATATGGGCTGTGTATTTTTATGAGTCATATATGAATTTTGGCAAGCCTTTAGGCAAATCTTGAGCTCTGCTACTGTATAAATCTGAAATACAGCCAATACTGTCATTCCCTACATTTATTTACTTCATTCTTGTGCGTATTGCATGCATTCTTTGGAATTTATCTAATTTGTATTGAGTTGAACACCACCTCCCGGTTAGCTCAGTGGTTAAAGTGCAAGTAAAGCCATAAAACAACATGAACTCTTTTTGCCCCAAATTCTATTACTGATATACTTTAGTTGTCTAACTTAGTTTTCTTTGAGGGTCAGGAGCAGAAATTAAACTAGAATAAATGCTACCCGAATTGCGGGATTGATTCATCTTGTGATGTCACAAAGAAAACCTACAGGATTCTATTGTAGTAGTTTTCTCTAGGGGGGGGGGGGGGGGGGGGGGGGAGTTGATTCATCTTATGACGTCACAGGATCCATGAAAACTAATCAAAATTAGGGATTAAATGCCAGAAATGTTACAAAATTTGCAAGATTACTACCTTTTTGTGAGAAACAAACACAATAGTACAATATATATATATATATTTTTGACATGATACTGTACTTGCACTTTAAGCTCTGGTCTGTTGAGCAGGAGGTTGCAGGTTCAAACCCCAGCGGGACCAACACTCAGGGTCTTAAAATATTGTGTAGAATGTGTTGCCTTAAGTTTGTGAAACAACTGTAAATTAATGGTTAGACCTACACATCTTCTTGGATAAGGACGTAAAATTATAGGTCCACTGACAGAGGCCTTGAGTCCTATTGTCTGTACTCCTGTAATCAGGTTCTGATCAGGCTATAATTCAAATGTCTCAAATCAAATCAAGATGAATTCCATATTTCTGCATCCATGTACTTGTATTATTCTCTATTTCATTTTTTAAAGCTTTTGAAATCTTTTACCCAATCCCATTGTCTAGATTTTGAAACTGCCTTAATTATTTTAGTGTTAATATTATTATAGTACATATAACTACTATTATAAGTTATACCCTGGCATTTCGGGGTATTAATTATTTAAATTGCCCTGTGAGCCGAGGGAGAGTTTGTGGAAGTCCCGAGGCCACTTCGGTGGAGGGATTTTTACAAACTCTCCTGAGGCTCAAGGGGCAATTTAAATCACTACAATATAATACTCCAAATGCCATAGTATAAGTTTGTAATACCGTGATCGCTGAGGAATGGAACAAATTTCTGAGAAGTTTAGTTTTCTCTGCCTAAACTAAAGATGTTGCAGTTGAGTTGCTTTCGAAAACGTTTGTTTAATGTTTGATTGAGTGCCATTGATTGAATGACCCTCGCTTCCCCTGGGGACAAGCATGGTGTTTTGAGAACACTAACACTAAAATACAACGTAATTATGTGGTTGACTAAAATATTCAAAGAGCATACATGGAGTTTAATTACGTCACATTTATGGTTTTAAGTATCCCAAATGGAAGAAGCGGGTTTGAGAAATGAAAAGAAGAATGTGTAGATTGAAATAAGTGATCCCACAAGGATTACATTGAAGGTTATGATGAAGACAGGTCAGTTTGGGTTATTTTTTTTCACTGGGAGCGCAGGGCTAGTCATGCCAGAGGGGAGCAAGAGATGATGCTTTTGACCCTCTCATGTCCAGCCTGCATTTCCTTCTGAATTTCCCGTGGAGAAATGTCAGAAATCTCCCGCCAGGAAATTTAGAAGACAATGGCCCTGACTAAATTTCCCTGCCAGCAGGGAAATTTAGTGGTTTAAATGTGCCTCGGAGAACAAAAGAATCCGAGGCGATCATGGTATTATATAGTATAAATTATTACTGTGTTGTGCAGTGGATTAAATTGTGTGATACATGTATGTATGTTTTCATTGCAGACGATGTTAGTGACATGGAGAGTGGTTACCTTAGTCCAGAAGGGGAGGGAACCATTACATCCCAGACATTAATACAATTCAGCTCTTCAGGTTTTATCACTCCCCCACCAAAGGTATGTTTACACTACACATAATGCATGTACCTAATATGGCTGTGTATTTTCATGAGTCATGTGTTTTGGCAAGCCTTTTAGGCAAATGAAAATGCATAATTATGTGACGAGTAATAATAAACAGCAGTATTAGGTAGTTACATGTAGCTGACTAATAAGAAGTGCACTATCGGGCAACAAAGAAGCCATTTTATTTCTACCAACCAAATACATATTGTACCATCTTGTAATTCTTGCATTCTTGTGCATACATATATTGCATGCATTCTTTGCAGGTTTATATAATAGAATCCTAAGAAACTTTCATATGGCATTATAAATGTGAGGCACGTTAACACAAAAAGGGCTTTAGATAGGAAGATCCTTTCATGATAAAATGCTTCATCTTGTGTGCTTGTTCACTTTAAAGTGCCTATCACTCTTTTGCAATTTTGATAGCTTATGAACCTCCGAAACGTTTTGAGTACTTTTGTGAAGAAAGTTTTGGTTTAAAGTGAATACTTTATGTTCTACGCTAGTTTGAAATCGTGTAAATGCGACCTTTCCTGACCCATGACCGCGTAACTAAAAGCCTGGGCGAAACCTGGGTAGACGTCATCTTGACGTCATATAATTAATTCGGCTTTGCAATCATGTGAAGAAATACTCAACGTGTTGACTAAAATGACTTTTTTCTTTACTAACAACTCAAAAACTGTGTATATTTTCTATGCATCGATGTTGTTGTGATAAAAAGGCGCCATGGAGAATAATGCATTAATGAGATGACGTCTACCCAGGTTTCGACCCAGGCTTTTACTTACGCGGTCATGGGTCAGGAAAGGTCACATTTACACGATTTCAAACAAGCGTAGAACATAAAGTATTCACTTTAAACCAAAAATTTCTTCACATAAGTACTCAAAACGTTTCGGAGGTTCATAGGCTATCAAAATTGCAAAAGGGTGATAGGCACTTTAAGAGGTAATAATGCACTTTCCAGTGTTTATTTAAAGAGCAAATGAAGGGCTGTGTGCAAAAAGGGTGTAAGTGACTCTCACCTTCTAAATTCTCCCTTTAGTTAGAAAACAGAATTTAAGGAGAATTTAGAATGTGATCAAGAGACACTTACACCCTTTTTCCACACAGCCCGTCAAATGACAAATGACTTTTCTGGCCATTCTATCCCATAATTCCTTTATTTGAAATCAATCCCATAATTTCTTTATTTGAGAGGTTGAGGTTAGAGTTATAGGTTAGAAACAAAGGCATTTTCAGCTATTTCTGTTAAAAATAAGTAGCCCTTATCAATGCTTATGTGAATTGGATGAAGAGAACATCGTTTTGCCATGTAGCACATTGAAATCCGTTAAAATGTAAAGAATTTTTTATTTAAACATATTTAATTGTGGAGTTTGCCCCAAGAGCAAACTGCTCATCTAGGGGGCTCACTGAAAATGCCATAACTTTGAACTTTAGGTCACACAAGTTGAGGCACGTTAACACGTTAAGGGCTATAGATGGGAAGATCCCTTTCATGTTAACATGCTTCATGTATATGTATTGTAAAGCACCTGGTTAATTTTTTTTAAATCAGTGCTATTTTAATAAAAGACATTAAATAGTAATTTATGCATAAATTAAAAAATCCGGTCATAAATATGCAGGCTTGTATTTGTCAAAATAGCGGTCACAGTCTGACAATATGACACTAGTGGAGGAGACTGAACTCGGAAATAATTTGTGAAGACCAATAGAAATATTTATTGTTTTATCATTAAATCAAAAATAATTCTTTTTTTTTCAATGAAGTGATCAATGTCATCCTTATTCATTTGTTTTAAACTCAGTAATGCAAATGTACATGTGACATTAAAAAAATAACTCTAAATGTGCTAATATAGGCTATATCAGGCTCTTGTAGTTGTTCTGTATGTGTGCAATGTAACAGAAAATGTATTACAGTCAAGCCCAAAACTTTTTCACGATATTGCTGCTCAGCAAAACAGCAATTGCTGTTTCCCAAAAACGATATGTCGTTTTAATGTTATTGAAACAGCAATTGCTGCACAGCAATTTGCTGTTTAGAATGTACAGACATAATTATTTAATTCCGGTGACCAGCTGTGCACTGCTAGTCAACAAGTTTTTCGTTGTTCACAATCTACCTTGGATTCCACGTGTGAAAGTATAAGCCTGTCACTTACTCTGACCACGAATTTCCAAATTCCCTGCTGTTAAACTGTCTTGGTAAAAATTCGCTTTCCATTTTTTTCATTTTGGCTAAAGCCAGTAAAGTAAATTTAATTATTCTCACCATCTGTGGCCTTTTTCAAATTTTTCTAGTTAAATCTTTCTTTGAAAATGAGCCGCATCTTGTAAAGTAATTAATTGCTAATCTGTTCCCAGACCCAGAATGAAAATATTCAGCTAAATTGCCAGGACTTGATCACAGTTAAATTTTTAAGAAACCCTTAAGCTGATCACGTTACATTATTTACAGACAATCAACATCTTCACAGCTTCAGAATAAACACCTGAACTGAGAAAATGCTGGCTACGGTAAACACAGGGAGAAAACATTGGGAAAACACTAAAGCTGGGATAAAACAGACAGCTTATAAAAAAACAGTCGATCCACGCGTCACAGATTTCACGTATTAATACATCGACAAACTTTCGAAAGAATTGCTTTCTCAAACACATTTGAGCCGATTTTGAGAAGCAAAACATTCTCCTCCCGAGACTGACTAACATAATAATTACCATAGCCTGAATTTCAGCCGTCTCCTCTGGTTCGTTCCTCCCAAGAGAGACGTCTGAATCCAATAGCCGATAATGCCGTCCAGTGACGTCACTACCAGAAAACAGTGACCTTTGATTGGTTCATATTGTATAATTTCGCATAATTATCATTATTAACTCATCCGAGAAGACGGCAGGATTCACTTTGGACTCGCGATTGTTGATCGTTGAGTTTCAGTGGAGTGATTGTCTTTGGCAAAGACCTTGAATTCGTAAGGAAAACATCTGGAAATGGATTGAAAGTATCCTGCACAATAACCGTCCGACTGTCCTATAAACATCTACATTTTATCCTGTCGCATCCGCGGGGTTGTTGATAGTCGCGATTATTTGTTCACACTCGCAGTGGTCAAGAATGTTGCTACTCTCTTCAGGGCCTCCGATAAAGTGCGATAAAAAATCGGAAATTATGCGGCAATTCAGGGCTCATTATGCGGCAAATTATACGATTTTTATTTAGCTCATTTTAAGCTATTATACATGGTCTAAGGAGAAAAAAACTCTCTTCTGCACACTTACGAAGATATTTTGTGCAACAATTAAGAACAAACGTGATTTTTTAAACAAATAAAATATTAATATATTGAAAAATTCAAATAACATTTGCAGGGAAAACTGATCATTCATATTTCGTGGAAAATGATGCACACAGCAAACAATAACATGGAATATATCAATGATTCTGAGTGGTCAACACTCTATCCATTGTTTTCGTTATGCACCAATGAGAATACACTTTAGTATTAATTCAGTACCAGATCCCTGGCGTACTGTGAAGCAATGCAAGAATGCCTGGACGTTTTTGTTGACAAAATCGAATGGACGTATCGAATGGTGATCGTTTCTTGTCCTTTCTTGCGATGTTTTGGGCAGTAAATTACCGTGAAATTGCATTATAAAGCACCACAAAGACAACTGTCACAAGGTTGTACCATTTTTATTGACTCATATTGTGTTTTTTTGTAAGAATTATGCGCGATTGTGCGGAAATTTGTGAATTATGCGATCGGATGCGATTTTTGATCAATTGTGCGGGATCGCACCATCGCACAATATTCAAGGAACTGTTCTTTCCCGTAAAAGAGTCTTCGTATTTCTTCGAAAATTCTCCATTATCCTTTCATGTTTTTCAACTTTTCTGTTGCATCGTTTACATAGGTAATATCTCGTAGCTGTGTCGATTCGAACGGCAGACCACGAGACAAAGATCAACGGAAAGACAAAGATCAACTGTACTTTGCCTCCAAATATAATATAATGATTTGTTGCTTCGAAAAGGTTTTCACAACATACACTGTAAGAGGCACTTGAGAAGCAAATGGGATGGATATAATACCGGTATATAGGTAAGGCTTTTATTTTGGCCGGCATGATCTCAAATAATTTCTCAAGGCGAGCGATGGCTTTGTTTTTGTGACCCACGAACTCTTACTACCGCCGTGACAGTTTTATTTGCATAAATTAAATTGTTAATCCGCCTTGACATCACTGGACGGCAATATTGGCTATTGGATTCAGACGTCTCTCTCGGGAGGAACGAACCAGAATTCAGGCTATAATTATCATAGCACTTTCCTATTGGTTAGTTGTTTTCACACTCACTTTTCTACTGCATGTTGTTGTTACTTGGTTGATTGATTGACGGATAGGAGTGAAACCCATGATTGTGAAGTGTTTTGAGTTGTTTAGTCCAAAAGCATACGAGTGGTATCCACATCGACACAGAATGGCCTTTTCATGTTTGAAAATATTATGAATTTTCCTGAAACTTAGATTGCTGCTGGGCATATTTTCGAAATTAAAATCTGAAGTTGGAGTCAGAATTTTTCCATGTGCAATCAGTCAGGCATGAACATGTCAGTCTGATTTTTGATCGCTGTACTTTCTGAGAAAGTGAATAGAGTTTTGAAGCCAAGTTTGTAATGGGAGACGTGCAAAACTATACTCTTACCAGAAAACTTCTACTGGGTTAGTGAAATCCTTTTCCTCCTTTTGAATTAAATGCGCTTTAATCATTGAATAGTCTTCCCAAAACTTTGAAGGTCAACAAGAAGTGGTAATTTGCATATTGCAATCGACTCAACAATAATCGGTAAATTAAACATGCAAATCAAAAAAGTCTGATCGAACTGCAAAACCAAGGAAAACTGCCAGGCAAAATGAAAGAAACAATATCACTACCATAAACGAAAGCAAATTGTTAAAAACATTTAAATGTCTTTGAAAAATAAGTTAATCAAAAATATTACTGAAAGTCTTTATAAATAAATTTGCTGTACACACTTGTAAACAAACCACGAACCAGCGCAGTGTGGATATGCATATTTGTACTCACATCTCGAAGTTCTTGCATTACCTTGAAACTTTGTGCATTATTTAACTTGGTGAGTGTTCTTGTGGTTGAGCCACAAAGAGCAGATTATCCACTTCTTTTCTTTTTGCGTGTTCTTGCGGCCGAACAGCAAAAAGCGGGTTATCAACTTTTTGCGGGTTCTTGCGGGACTTCTCTGTTTTCAAGACACCCTGAGTATGGGCAGTGGCATGATTTTTGTTACACATCACAACAGAAATAGCTTGAATCAGCAAATGTACAAACTAATTGGCGTTTTACTTACAAAAGCGATATATCATTTTTGAGAAAGTGATATATCGTTTTTGAGAAAACAATATTTTGATTACCGGCAAAACGATATTGCTGTTTGCTGTTTTTCAAAACAGCAATTGCTGTTAACTATCAGCAATTCCTGAGTCGCTTCAGCAATATCGTTTCCGTGCGTGAAAAAGTTTTGGGTTTGACTGTATCTATATAGAGAGGACATGTGTATATAAAAGAATATGTTGAATACTTGTATAGGCTGGGATGATGTCAGCCTACTTGTAGCTTACCTAGTGGCTAAGTCAACTACATGTACATGTTCAACAAACGATCCAAAGTACATCATTAGCTGTAGTACACAAAACTGCAACAAATTGCAGATTCCTAAGTGTAGAACTGCCCTATGCCGACAGTCCTTAGTGTACAGAGCAACTCAGACTGCTTTGGAACTCTGTCTGACAAACTTAGAAACATCAAAGTCGATTAGTATTTTGAAAAATGGTCAATATTTACCCAATTTTGAAAAAAATGTCTTTGATTTGGAATAGACAGTAGAATAAGATAATTGAACATTTACATGCAGAAGGGCCACATAAAAAAGAATTAGCTTGGCATAAATTTGTACACATCCTCTTTTTGCTAATTGAATTATCACTAGACCCCCTGGTGCCTCATTATTTTATATTGTGTTTTATTAAGCTTACACGTTGAAATGAGTCCATTTGACCTTATAATATTGTTGAAAATGGGATTTGAAAAAATTGTGTGGTTGGAAATCGGGTATTCTTACAAATAAAAGTTAAATATTAACAACGCTGTAACAAAAATGATTTCCATGACTTCCAACCACACGGTTATTAGTTACAGTTTATGAACTCTTCATGAGTGGTTTCATAGGAATATAATAAAAGCATTATGAGAAAAATGTATTTGAAATGTCCTTTCGTACGTAAGTATTCACAAACTTTCCTCTGGAACCCTCAAAATATGCTTTAAACTCCATAACTTGAGTTTTATCTTGTTGTCGGCCATCTGGGATTAAAACCGCTGATCAGAGCCACCAAGGACTCTAAAAAGCCATGATTTTAGTCCTCCCCCTTTGGGAAGTTGCTTTTGTTTATCCGTTGTCAAGGCGTGCCCCACGAGCTCAAGCGTGACTTCCGGTACCTTTGTACGCATAGTCAATAATTAATCCGCTGTCCAAATGGGGGCTAAGACCACAAGTAAACACGATGTCGAAGTCGATTGATGGCGTTTCTTCTGAATAGGATATAAGAAAAAGTAAAGAAAAAACAAGTCTCAGCGAATAACAAATGAAAGGAAGAAAAGGTACAGACACAAGAGGTATTGGTTCTACCCTAGAAATGGGAAGTAGAGGCCGTGCAATTGCCTTAGTCAGCCTCGATCGGTGCTACAACATGCTACAACATGCATGATATTTGAATGTGTCTTGAACAGTGCTATCATGAGTCCTCATATAGCGGGGAGTGTTTTTCTGACTACGTACCAAGCCTGGAAAGGAAGATAAAATTTAAGCAAGAAGATTTATTGAAAGGTGGTTTTATATATTTAGTTATGCAGTTGAAATTGATATGTACAATATATGATCGAGGCACGACAATTTATTCTCTCAAACTGACAAAGCTTGTGTATATTAAAGAACTTATAAAGGATCTTATAAATATATCGGTCAAGTTATGAATGAAGTACATTTCTAATCAATTTAGCGTTGAATGTCTCAGAACCGTCTTCAAGTCTTGCAACCCCAAACTTTCCGCTAAAAATCTTGGTTTTGTCAGAGATACGGGCACTTTGCCACACTCAATTAGTCTTTGCTAGTAACCGACCCAGTCTTCCGCTCGTCCATCAGCTGCAACTTCCGGTCAAAGGCGTGATTTTAAAAGCGTTTTGCAACGTTCAGATTATGAGTAAGTGGAAAAAAACTATTGAAAGTGATATTAAATGCAATAAACTATAATTTACCCGAAAAAGAGGAATTTTAAAGGACCTAAATTTAGCCAGTGCAGATACCTTAAGGGAAGATCTTTTAGAGAGATGGAAAAATACCTAAGTAATTTTTATGCATTACACTTCTTAATTACACTTCTTAATTACCTAAGTAGTTATTATTATGCTTCATTCATTATTATAAATTATATCAATGTGTAACTACAGTATATTGTATAAACTTATAATTTTCATATTGTGCTTTTCAAAAATGTGTAAATTAGATCTGAAAAGCCCTTTGAGGAGAATCTAATAAACTATTATTGAATTGTATTGGCAAAAGAGAAATCTTATAATCGACCCTCGGGTGGATGGCATCTAAAGGTCTTAGGTCATTAAAGGGGCTACAATGTATGTCATGGTACTGCACATGTATCCAGTAATCGCTCGTTTAGTGGCTGTTAATTGGATACAAACAGTTAAACTTACCTCCCTCAATGCTTGATTGAAAGGATTTTCACAATTTTCCCTGGAGACTGTTTATATTCACTGTTTGTTAGTCATTTTTGCATATTTGCTTTCATTTTAAGCATCCCACATGGCCGAGAGGTTCGTTAGTTCATATCAAAATCGGTGGAAAGAGCTCTTTCCGGCCCAGAAAATGAATGTAAAGTCTTACCGCGACCCAGCCCCTTTATCACAGTATATGTACATAGACTTGCCAGATCCAATGATCCTTTGAGTACTTAGCTGGTCCTTGTCTAGCTTTATGTCACTTAGCACTAAAATTTAATGTACATGTACTAGGTAATATCAATATCACGCAAATTGTTGGGTAAAAATGTGGTGATTGTGTTAATTGTTCATAATTATATTTTTGTTGGTAATATTATCCCATACAGTAACAAGTACTTAATTAAATAGCAATTTAATTAATGTTTTGAACATTTCATGAATATTAATAAGTCAAGCTCCAAACCTTCACTTTAGACCCCAAAGTTTAGAATCTTTAGGGTTCCTTAAGTTTGAACCCCCACTTTTTGGAAATTCTGGATGAACATACATGTATGTTGAATCTCTGAATGTGTTATTTGTGTTCCACAGAATGATATCAGAGTTAAATTAGAGTTTCAAAATGAGAGAAGGTAAGTTCCTTATGGGACATCAATATATTTATTGTACATTTTTGCGTTCAACGAAGGAGAACGCATTCTAATCTTGCATTGGATTCGCTGTGGTCATGTGTGGGTTACCTGTGCTTTCCCAGGCGAAAGAAATCACGATTTTTGGTGTCCGTCCTGATGTGGCACACTTTCGGAATAAATTATCTCGGCTGGGAAACTGGTAACTACACAATGCGCGCGCACTTCTTTACTGCCATGTGCTTGAAGCGAACTGGAGTGGAGTTTTCATGTGCTCGGTAAGTTGTCTTATTTTTGCAAATCAAATACAATGTCGTTTAAAAAGTTCGTAAAGTAAGTACAGACCCTTTTGAGTGACCCAACCATTCTACTACAGGAAGCCCAGCCCTTTCCTGTGCATGAAAAAACTGAACATACTTTCTAATCTATGATTATTTCTAGTTTAATAATAGTTATACTTATTGACTGAGTAGAAGGGCTGGACGGAAAATATTTGGTTTGAGGTCATGATGTACATTGTACGGACCAAGCACAGTGACATAGAGCCAAATTCATATTTTCCCGCTTGGCCTGACCTAACTCAGTCAATAAGTTTTTATTTTATTTTATGAGTACTTAGTTTCTTTTAATAATGGCAAACAAGAATAAAAAAATTGTTCAGGGCCAGACAGCTTACTCCAGGCCACTTACATGTACGTCAAACCTGTATGGTCCCCATTATGTGACTTTAATAAATGGTTTTAAAAGGTTAAGCAAGCACGGGGCTGTACAGGTCAAATGATAAAGATTGTTAGTACATGTACATGTATATACCACACAAGTGAATAGTGCTTTTCACACACTGATTCACCTCTGAGTGAAGCAGTAATCACCACATGCACATTTTTGCCCATTTGACAGAAAATAATAAAAATAACTATTTTGGTGCTGGCTATTCACTTGTGTGGTATATATATACTAAAACAATTATTCACCTCGGTGTTGGTGAAAAGTGATGGATAATATCCACTACTATTCACCCACACTTCAGTGAATAAATTAAAATTCATTATTGAACTGATCTTGCACTGTATTGTAGGATTATCCCGGTATCCAGACCTGTAATTTTGACAGAACTTCTGCAGAGAGTGAAGACAGCATATGGTCAAGAATTGTGCATGAACTATATCAATGAAGGGGTAGGCAGCTGGGCTAATACTCTATATGACCATGAAGTACATGTATATGTATTTTTCTATTTTAATCTGAAACTATGGTTTGTAGTATTTGGGACGTCCATGAAAATGCTGACACTACTTGTGTAGGAGAGCTGGGTTGGCATTGTGTTGTGGGCTTTGCCTCTCACTGCTATGCATGGTCATGGTTCAATTACTGACAGACTACATACAGCATTTGAGCTGCATTTGTTGATGCCTGTATACACCCTTTCTCTGAGGGTTTTCCTCATTTGATATTCTTGGCTTAATTGCAGATCACAATACCCATCCTGATGCAGTCAGACCTGGAGAAAGGTATTGAGATCCTGGACAGAAGTCCTCACCTTACCAGCCTTAGAGTGTTCCTGTCAGTACCTAATGGTGTCATAAACAAGAAACCAACCTCGGCACATTCACGTAGGATGATGGTAGAGGCACTGGTTCCCCCTAACCCCAAGATGGGCTCCTTGTTTGGCAGGAGTCTTGGTGTAAGATAAACTTATTGTATATAGCTTAGCAAAAAATTAATCTTATCTCCATGAACTAATAATGGACATGCAGTGGAACCCCATTAAAATGAAGTACCAAGGAACCAGAAGAATATGTTTTGTTATATTGGGGGTTTGTATAAATTCAACCCTGTTATACTGATTTTCCAGCAAAAACACCAACATATATATGTGCTCTGTCAGGATACAGTAAAAATGTTTTACACAGTCCATAAAATAGGCAATTTTTGTTACACTGTGTACAGTACAGTATATGATTATGTAATAATCACTTTCAAGAAACATACAAAAGGGAACTTTGTTGCATTAATTTTACCTCTTCCAAGATAAGATCCATATTTATTATACATTAAAAGTATGATATATGTTTGGTACATTGCACTATACATGACTTTTGTATACATATGTAAGTGTGTATGTCTACTGTATATTTACATTTGTAGGTATCATAAAGGGCTTGCAAGTTTGTTTATTTATAAAGGTTGTCCCTCTTCTCACAGACTATTACAATGCAATACAATAAACTTTATGTAATGAGGGAAAGACATACTAACCATGAAATTTATCTAACATAATACAGTCCTCAAGAAAAGAAAAAATAATTACAATAATATCACTACTAAATTAATACAATAAATATGCTAAATAAGTTATTAAGAAGTGCTAAAAGTTATATCTGAAGTGTTTTTTCTTTTTTCGGCATGCTTATATGTACCTCAACCTTATTAAATAGCAATACTTTGTGTTGATTTTACATTTTACAGGTATAAATAATTATAAGATATGTGAGATAACTGTAGATGCTATGTTAGGTGTAATATCAATCGATAATAATAATATTATATTATAATACAGGGTTGCCACGGTCTGGGAAAAACTATAATTATACTTTCAAGGTCATCTGGTCAGGGAAATTCTAAATTTCTTGTCAAAATCAGGGAAAAGTCAGATAATTTTATTTTCAGGTTGCCACGATGGCCCCTCGTGCCTCAAAGCATCTGCTAGGGAAGCTACAGGTTTTGAAAATAACTTTTGTTTTGGACATAAAGTGGATACACTTCATTCGAACAGTCTTATTTTGGTCAGTGAATATTGTTTTCTGGTCAGTGAAAAGTCGGGGAAAATTGTTTTTCCTGATGGGTGGCAACCCTGTAATAATGTAATAATATAATATTAAGGTTAAGTATGTTTCTCTTGCAGAGGAGATCTCGAGCCAAGCCTACAAGCTATGGCTTAGTATCCAGGTAAAATGATAACCTTAGACATTGTTATTTTTTAGTAACAATAGTCTGTGAATGTGTCTGTGAACTCAGAATCCTTAATATGCTTATGCAATAACCAGTTTAACTACAGCACTCGAAATTGTGACTGATACGGTCACCAGTGCATCTAAAATATTATATTTGGTGACTAAAACATAGTGATTAGTCTCTAATTTGACTACTAACGTGCTGGCTGGCAGCTACATGTACATTTGTAGATGTAGATTTAATTTTATGAGATTAAGTATTTTCTTAAATATTCGAGACCTGAACTAGAATTGTTATTTTCATTTTTAGATCTCAATCAACACCAGATGAGATAGCAAACATGGTAGAGGATACGCCCAGCATGCCGAGCCTGTCGCGTTACCACCCCATTCAGTACATGTCGACTAGTGACATTCACACTAGAGGAAGGGACTCACCTCCTCCAGGCTTCCACCCTGAACCGGTGTACATGCGAAGGAGGCCTTACCACTTCATCAGGGTAAGAAGAATTCTACACATACCGTATTTACATTTAAATATTACTTCTAAAAAGAAGTCCACTAAATACCTACTGGACAGTTTACCTGAGTGTGAAAGGGAAATTTATCAAAGCCGTTCTCATAATTACATTTTTCATGTTTTTTTAATGTAATTACTGTCTACCGATCAAGTGCAAAGATCCCAAGAGAACATTTTTATCATTCCATTGTCTGATCTTCAATGTGCATATGTAACTGCATGTAAACCTTATTTGTTACAGAGTGAGGGAGAATTTATTCCAGAAACCCAGAGCTCCAGAAGTGAGGTAAGTATAACTAGTATTTGCCATTTCTGTGAGTAATGTACATTGTAGTCCATTCTGTCTGATAAGAATTGTACCAATCTTTTGCAGATGGTGCAAGGACATTTTAGAACGTATAACCCGCTGTCACACAGTGAAGTAAGTTGTGATAATACCTTGCATATTATCCAGTCAACCGGGACCTGAGTACGAAACACTTATGGTCTCAAAATGATGTTTGCACTGTCCTGAAAACTGAAATCGCAATAGAAACGACTTCTTTTGCAATGCAAGCCTATAGGATAAAAAAAAAGTGTATTGCACAATAGTTTTGATGGTGTCAGTTAGTGGTTGAGATAACATGGAATGCTCTCCGCTTAGTCATTTTCTTATATAATTCTCTAATTCTTGTTTTTTACACTTATTCTTCAAATAGAATTGATAGAGTATTTTTTTTTAGATTTTCCTGCAGAAATACATAAAGCAACTCAGCTTTGCTTGGAGAACTAACTGACATCATCAAAATATTGCACAATACACTTTCAAATAATTCCTACATGCTTGCATTGCAAAAGAAATCGTTTTTATTGCGACTTCAGATTTCAGTACAGTTCAAATATCATTTTGAGACCATAATGTAAGTGTTTTGTACTCGAGTATCCCTTTAACACCAAAACTTGATGCCCCCCCCCCCCCCCCCCAAGGTTGTTCATGGCCCTCTTTTTTCATTGATATAAAACATAAGAACATCTTGGATTTAAACCAAATACAATCTACACATACTGTAGCTTAAAATGGCATTTACTGTATATACAATGTACCAATTATTTCATTGAAATCGCTTAAGGTTCGAATTGTATCAAGCCCAAGTTCCGAGGGCTCTCTTACTGGTTCCTCCTCCTCACTTAATGGTGCCTTTTCTGTTGAAAGGTGAGTTGGGTATGGTATGTAATTTATGATTTACAATTATGTACATTTTTTTTAATTGGGCTGAAGGAGAAAGGGAAAGAAAGTGACTTTAAATTCAGAAGGCAATGACTACAGTAACAAAACATGTATATATATATGGCTTTATCAAGACCGAGTTCTGCTATTCACTAAAGAACAGTAGTAAAGATACTCAAAGTGTTTAACAACATATTACATGTAACTCCTCAGTTATTAAGTATGCTGTTTTCGTTAGGATCTCAGTGCAGTATCACAAAGTAGAAACAACAAAAACATTGTTTCAGCACTCCCCTCTGTGGCCCAGGTTCGATTCCGGTTCGTAGTACCACGTGTGATGAGTTTGTTGATACCTTGCCCAGGTTCAAAGGGTTTTTCTCTGGATTCTCTGGTTTTCTTCCCTCCACAAAAACCATCACGCTAAATTCCAATTCGATCTGTAATTGAATAGTGTTGCTACATGTACCTACCTCAATTGTCCAGTTAAACATTCATAAATACCAGAGAGAACGTTCAAAACGCGAAATTACAACAATACGCAGAGTTGTGAATAGCCCACCTTTCTTGCTGTTATCTATGATTGTTTAACGTGAGAATGAGGCTAACTCTATTAACGCGTCTGTAGTCATTGCATTCAGCGGTAATTTTCAAATACGAAAAGCCATTGCAACCCGTGGGTACAGTTGTCAAATTTCCTTTTTTTTTGCCAGTGCTGGAGATGTACACTCTTTTTCGAAAATGGCAAGAAGAACACACTCCAACAGCTCTCTTTCTTTGGGTGGTATGTTCTCATCAGGTATGTAAGTTGGGATATTTATTATGAGCATAACCCAGCCACCGTCTATTGGCAAACTTGCCATCAGATTGGCTAGCTCTTACTTATTTCTTTCCATTCCCCTCTTGGTATAAATCCCCATAATTCCCCACTCTGCCCTACAATGTAACAAGTTATCTTCAAAGAATTTTTTTTTTTTTTCGCCATCAATATTTTAATACAGAGGAAGATATGCAGGATGCTAAGGCAGACACTTTTCCACGAAGACGTCAAACGTTCAGTGGATCAATATCAGACATTAGTGATGGTAAGTTACCAGGACAACACCTGACCATGTTTTGTTAGGGTTATATTCATATTAGAACATATTTCTAGTAAATTGAGGAGATTTACATTGTAAGGTGAGAGCATACAAAGCCTTAGGGGGGGGGGGGGGGGGGGGGGGGACTCCCATATAAAAGGGGCAGGGATGCTCGTCGTATCTTTTAGGGGTTAAAATTACGAGATTTGGTAACACTTAGGGTGTTTAGGATGGAGTGCCAATATATTTAGGGCTGCATGCGCCGGAGAAATAAAAAAATGCCGACTATTGCTTGTGACGCCGCTCTAACGAGGGACTGGAATTTTTTTCAAGCCTAAATGAACGTACACGATTAGCGTTGTGTTGGTAGTCTTCAGTGATATCAGGTATCTTTTAGGGGTAAAACAAAACTTAGGCCACGCCTGGATTGGTCTTTTCCGAGGTCGAGCATCCCAGCCCCTTTTGTATGGGAGTCTCCCCCCCCCCCCCCCCCCCTGATACAAAGAAAAATAGAAACCTGCTTTTCATGAATGCCGTGTATTTGAATATATTAACTAGTCAGATCTGCAATGAAGCTGTTGCAGTATAATTTATTGCAAAAATCACTTAGAGATTCAGCTTGCCGTAAGTCCGAGATCGCTGCATGTTCACTCGCCATAACTGAAACTGTTTTTTAGAAAATTGGTGCGAGGAAATGGAATAGCATGCTTGTTCACAGAGTTTGTACAGGCATGTATGGTTGTTCGTTTGGTTTTCTGTTAGTTTGTTTTGTGCAAAACAGGGGCAGTTGCTACCCATGCTCCACTGTAAATAGTCTTGGGCATTCTTGGTTGCTCCTTGGACAGCTTGGTACAAACAATAATTTCCTTCCGACTCTTAAGCTGTGATTGGCTGGATTAGTTATGGTGTATGTTAATTACTAACTATCTCGTGTCAATGTGTAGGCCCGTTGCGTGTTTTTTAATACGTTTTCTTTCCTCAGGCCATCAAACGTTTCCTCGATTTCAAAGTTTAACGTCTCGGAAGCCAATTCCTTTATCAATGAGATCAGACATGTCATCACAGCCCAGCCTGGCTAGCAGTAGCAGTAGCAGTAGTGGACTACTAGCTGACATAGAGTCAGGGCACAGACGAGCAAGGAGAGAATCAGAGCCGGGTATCTACTCATCTACTGTAATCCCAGGTACATCATTTAATAGTATCTGCTATTTCTGATGAAGCGTTCTCTAAGAACTAAGAACTCCACACTATGTAATGTGAACACTGGATATAATGAAAACCACTCACTCACAAAAAAAAAAGAATTATATTAGGCCAATTTCAAACGTCAAACTTTTCCTGTGCCGCATCTAATGCTAATCGCCTCGGTTAGCTCAGTGGTTAAGTGCCAGTCTGTTGTGCGGGAGGTCGCGGGTTCAAACCCCGGCCGGACCAACACTCGGGGTTTTAAAATAACTGAGTAGAAGGTGCTGCCTTTACATAATCCAACAGTAAACGGTTAGACCAATTTCAAACGTCAAACTTTTCCTGTGTCGCATCTAATGCTAACCGCCTCTCGGTTAGCTCAGTGGTTAAGCGCCAGTCTGTTGTGCGGGAGGTCGCGGGTTCAAACCCCGGCCGGACCAACACTCGGGGTCTTAAAATAACTGAGTAGAAGGTGCTGCCTTTACATAATCCAACAGCAAACAGTTAGACCTTATCGTCTTTTCGGATAAGGACGTAAAACCGTAGGACTAAGTAAAGAGTGTTAGATTACTGAACTACATGTACATGTTAGCCGGTAAACGTGTTTAATACCCTCTAGAAATAAAGCGACTTTTATTTACTTTACTTTAGCTACAGGTCATTTTAATGCACAACTACTATACGCCTTAGTGTTAGTGAAACCATGGCACTACTATTCCGAAGAAGGAATATACCAATTAAACAATGGTACTTATATTATCAAACGAATGATGTACTAAAAGTGACGACTGCCTTCTACATTTCAGGAGATGTATATCTGCCAGATTACTAGATATTCTAATTTAGCAATAGCCAGAATACGTCCCGTTACTGACATACTTTACATTCGCGTTCCGGGCCGGAAACAGCTATTTCACCCGATTGTGATATGAACTAACGAACCTCTCGGCCATGTGGGATGCTTAAAATCAAAGCAAATATGCAAAAACGACTAAAAAGAAACAAAAACAAAAAAGACTAGTCTCCAGGAAAAATATTGAAAATCAAGCATTGAGGGAGGAAAGTTGAACTGTTTGTATCCAATTAACAGCCACCAACCTAGCGATTACTCGATACATGCGCAGTACCATGACATAGTCCCATAAAGTAGCGTTTTATTGGAAGCCTATGTATATATTCTTTTGGGTTACGTGTAGTTGTTGAAAGATGTCAAGCATATTGTTTTTATCTTGCTAAATAGCTCCACAGTTCCCTAATAACTGGAGAAAAGGCAAACTCCTTGGTGCGGGAGCATTCGGTCAGGTGTACATGTGCCATGATTTGGATACTGGCCGAGAACTAGCGGTAAAACAGATTGAGACAGGACTGTTGAATTCTTCAACGAAAAACGTAAGTGTTCCAGCAAGAAGTAGAGGAACAGATGCAGAAAACAGACCACCAGCAATTGAGGATAGACATAATCAGCCAGCCTGCATAACGTGCAGATAGACTAAAAACACAAGAGCTGGGATAGGATAGGAAGGAGGCAGTAGTACAGTAGAAAGGTGAAGATGGAGAAAAGAAATCACGAGAGGAAGAGGGTCAGGTAGTATGTCAGCTAGGTAGGGTATCAGTTAAGTAGTGTCAGTTTTTTTCTCTTTACATTAGGTGTCAAAGTACAGGGCTCGAAATTGCGCCCGATACGGGCGTAAATACGCTTAGATTTTTTCGTTTTACGCCTAACGTTTTGTACTTAGGCGTAAAATTTTGGAGAATTACGCCTAAATTTTTTAAGCTGGGCATAAAATTACGCCTCCTTTTTTTTCTTAATTTCGAGCCCTGAAGTAGCGAGTCGATTATTTATGACCTGAAACAAATCATGGAGCTATCTGAGCCAGGACCAGGCTTAATCAGATGAAATCAGGGTTTAGCCAGTACGTCGGTTTTTGTGGAGGGAGTACATAATATCTTACACATTTTATACATTGAACTGCCTGCTACTCTTTTGAACGTTCTGTATCAAGCGCATGCGCACGTGAAACCGAGGCCTGACTTTTACTATAAAATTTGTGTCGACGAATTAGCAAATTATTATCATGCTGCAGTAAAACAGATCTAAAGTTCAGTAAAAATCTTATTGAATTCAAACTAATACCAGGAGGGCTTATAACCGGGATAATAAAAACGTTCTAAAATGCGTAAACAGAAAACTGCTTTAATGCTTTTTAATCTTCACTACCATGGACCCAAGGCCTTCTGGCTGGTATTTCGTCTGCGTGGTTAATGGGATCCCTGTGGTTTATACTGGTTGGTGACGTCACCGCTCATTCAGTTGGTAAGCCGTGACGTCACAAACCACAGGGATCCCCTTAACCCACAGACGAAATACCAGCCAGAAGGCCTTGGGACTAGGGTGATTACAGAGCCAGTCACGTGAGCAAGTAAAAATGCAATTAGCCAATCACGAACTGAAGTACTGCGGATTCACGTTGTCTGATTTTGTGTTCGTTGCAACGGTTGATCGCTCACGTTTCAAGACACTCAAGTAGGAGAATACTTGCACTACTGTGGCCAAATAATGTCATCGTTTTTAATGGCGAGAAAGTGTTTTACTTCAAATCATATTTTGCTTACTCACGCGACCGCCATAACATACAAAGCTAAGCCGCCAACAGATGACAAATTGGTTAACATGTTAATTTATACTTAGCAACGTGACCGCTGCAGCGAACACAAAATTAAGACAGCGTTAAATGCTCAACCTGAACCACAGTAATTCATGATTGATTTTACTTGAACCAATCACGAGAAAAAAATAAACGCAGTCGTGGATAACTCTTGCTAAAATGAATTGATTGCGTGACGGACCAAAGCAATGTTTGGTTTTAGTTTAGAACGTGATTGGATGATAATTACAAAACATTTTTTACAGCCGGTAAAATAACTAAGCAAGCGCAAAACCAAAACAATCCCTTATTACTATCACCATTGTTTAGGAATCTTTAGTCATGTGAAAAAGCTTTCGTGTGGCAACGTGAACACGAGACTAAAGTCTCCAGGACAATACCTATTTAAATTGGATGCCATTTATGCAATGGATTTATTTAAGAGGTGCCGGACAGTGTTGTGGAAGAGGGGTCTTATATACGGGGGGCTTATAGCCGGAAATGATCTTATGTTACCAGACTGACTTACGATATTGTTGTTGTACAGGAGGTGAAGGCCCTAGAGGGTGAAATAGAATTCATGAAGAACTTCAGACATGACAGAATTGTGCAGTACCATGGAATAGAGACGACAGAACTGCACATTTACATCTTCATGGAGTACATGCCAGGGGTAAGTTAATAGGTTAGACCGGCTGTGTATTAGTTACATGCCGACCATATGGAGCTGTGCCATACACTTTATATACTCAGGTGGAGATCATCTTTGTTTAAAACAAAGCATTTTGCGTGAACAGCCTCGCATTGAATGGTTTCAGGACAAATTTGTGTATGCAAAAACAAAGGTTTGTATTCTCCTGGAATTAAACACGGCAGCCCCGTGAACAAGGTGTGTTGTCAATCAACCAATGGAGTAGCTGTATTCACAATTATATTTTTGATCATATTTTATTTTACTGGCGAAAATTGGAAATGTGGACCCGAACGCTTCACAGGGGCAACAATCTTAATAAGTAGTCTGTTCCTCTTCCTCTTCTTCCTCCCCTTCCCCTTCTCTTCAGTCTTCTGAAACAGATGGAAAGTAGAGGCGACTCCCCCTCTTCTTCAGTCCTTTGAAAGATAGGACAATTACAGGTGACGTGTCAAGGGCCAGGGGATCCAGGCTCACACGGTGTTTACATTGTACTTACTAATAGGCATCAGTACACGAACACATCAAACAGCATGGAGGACTGAATGAGAGCTTAACGAGGAAGTACACAAGACAAATACTGGAAGGAGTTCTCTATTTACATTCCAATAGAATAGTACACAGAGACATCAAAGGTAAAGAGCGAGGTCAGATACATGCGTATCGCGAAAATCAGTCGAGAAACAGGGCTAAAGGCACCGCTTCATTCCTCCTATTAAGACTTGCATGTCTCAAACAGTTTATTTAATTTCTCGCATGAGACTGAATTCGTTATAGTATCGGAAATACACAAATTTGACTTTAATATTTAATTCTTAACTGATTTACTTTTTTTTGGGGGGGGGGGGAGGTGGTAACTACTTAATTTCCATTTCATATATTTGAATACAGTGGAACCTCTCAGAGCGACTATGTTTCTAAAAACCCGTTAAATTTCAGTGGTCCTAAATGAAATCACTACATACGAAACCTCCCTAAAGCGACCAACTCACTTAACCATCTTTATTTGATATCAAGGTACCAATTGTGTCTTACTTTTAAAAGTGTTTCACATAAAACTAGTCAGATTCACTCAAACCTGTCTTTGGCATGGTGTAAAATCTTCCACAACACTTTTTTTACAGGAGCGAATATCTTACGAGATTTGTATGGAAATGTAAAGCTTGCGGACTTCGGAGCTTCAAAGAGATTGCAGGTAAGTTACGGCGTGAGAAGCATGTCTTGAAGTTAGTAAAGCGTTGCCTTCAGGGGCGTGTTCCTCAATTTTTTAACAACTATTTTACCTTTAATAGAGATATTGTGGCTAGGTTGACAAGGCGAAGCAATCACCTACATGTCCCTAGTGTTAAATTAGAATGCAGCATGAAGTCGTTTTATTATCATGGTTGTATCGTATACAATCAAAGTCTGTAAATTAATTAGTTTCTTTTTATTATTATTTTGATTATTCATGTCTCCTTTTTTGTTTTAAATTCGTATAATTGTAAACTGTATAATTTGATTTTCGTATATTTTGTTTATTTGAATATTGATCATTGATGTAGTAGTTGTGTATAGGGCCTCCGTTGATAACAGTTAAGTTTGTAATTAGCTGAAGGAGTTACCCTATCAAAATAAAGTTCTATACTAAGTTGGTGCCACGGAATGTTCATGGTAAAATGGCGTTATATAAAGTTCTTGGTCACAGAAGGCTGACTGACTGATCTTGAGGCCGACCATCACTCATGATTGTAAACTGCACGGCAGCACATTACGCCACAGTAGCAGTAGCAATAGCATCATAAAAATAACCTTGTGAAGCGCATTTGAATATATTCATATAGAATTTGCGCTATATGAATGAATACCTTTACGCTTACCTTTACCATCGGTTGAAGGGCTGCCTCATAGTGCTGCCTTTGTATTTGCAGTCCGGGCAGGACACGTACAGTTATTTGCAGCGATTTTTATTGACGAACCTCGCGCACATGTGGGATGGTTACAATCAATTGAAAGCAAATAAGCAAAAAATGACTAGCAAACTGTGTGCAGGCAAATCTTCAAGGGAAATATTGCATTTCATTTCAATCCAGCACTGAGGGAGGCGTCAGTGAATCCATACATGCGCAACACCTTGACATATCTCCTTTAATGTGTACTAAATATACATTGTTCGTGGTTTAGACGATCCGCAGTAAGACTGGGTTCCGGTCTGTTCATGGTACTCCCTACTGGATGGCACCAGAGGTCATCAACGGCGAAGGCTATGGCAGAAAAGCCGACATATGGTAAGTGTGGCTTTTATTGCCACCTATGAAGTAAAGCTCATGCGGAAGTCTTCCTATTAAGTCAAATTTTATGTTGCCTATTTGCTTTAACAGCTTTTAGAGCTGGTTCACACCACACTGCGACGAAACGTTGTGCTCCGCTGGCCGAAATAACGAAGGCTCTGGTTTCAAATACAAGTTTCCGAGGGCTTAAGCATTTTTAGTAAATAATGGTATAACTTAGTAAACTCACGGTGAATTTCAAATTAAGAAACGTCTTAGGCTAAGTAGCTTATATGTAGTTTTCTTGTTTTTCGTGAAACATTTCACATAAATACGCGTGTTTCTTTTAGTTTGGGCGGGAAACTGGGGAGACCAAAAGCATCTAATTCAATATAAAATCCTACGTTGTGTCAGCTTTGCCGTAGTCCTTGGACTTCGTATTCATTTTGGCTGATTAGATCTGATTTAGATCCAACGTAGCAACCAGCAGGATTTTCGTCCACGGTTCTTTGCCGTTTCTCAAGTTTTTCTTCAGCAAAAGCGCATGCGCGTGACGTTTTGCCGCTGTGTGGGTTCACACTAGCCTGCTGTGTACACGTATTTGTTCACTCTCATAAATTCGAAGAAAAAAGGAACGTCTACTTACCCGAGCGCTTAATTAGTTTCCAATATGCACACCTCATTGTGTTATGGACCAATCAGATTTTACCTTCCATGTCCTGGAAAGTGACGTAATGTTGCAATTAAAAGGAATTCAGACAATACATTTGCCATTGACCAATCATAGGCGAGTGTTCACTGGCTCGCCAATTCACTAAAATTCTAACAATGGCTTTGATTGGGCAGAAAAATAAAACAAATGTGCTGACGTCGTGCTTGCATATTGGAAACTAATTAAGCGCTCGGATAAGCAGACATTACTTTTTTTCTTCGAATTTATGAGAGCGAAAAAATGAGTCTGCATAGCAGGCTAGGTTCACACCAGCGACATAAGCATAAGTGCAAGCAACATGCGCAGACTCAGTAATGCGTTAATCATTAGCGGCACTTTGTCTTATCTCACACGTATTAGTACTATCTTAGACAGCAAAGAAAACAAATTACATAGCAAAACACAGCGGACTACAGATGGTAATGCCCCATAAGGCGAGGCAAGAACGAGACACGTGTGCCTGCACTAACATACAACTGAAACCGATGAAAACACAATAAAAACCTCATAAGGAGATTAACTAAGCAGTCGATGAAGTACTTCAAAACACAGTATTTCCATTGAAAAGGACAAATGTAGCATAATAATAAAATATTGTCTTAGTCGAACTTCAAACCGCCTAACTGAAACTTTTATGTTCAGTTTGCGCATTGGTAATGTTTATCAATTCCAAACTTGCCCATACCACCAAACCCGGACATTTGTGGGGTACTTCACATTTGAATCAAAACGTTGCAAATGCCCCCCTGGACATACTGAGTTGTCAAATTCCTGCGGGGGATGGACTACCTTGTTTTCACGGATGTACAAACGGGTGCTTACTGAGTACTTACAACTACTTTACAGGAGTGTTGGTTGTACGGTCGTCGAGATGTTGACTACTAAACCCCCGTGGTCAGAGTTTGAGCCAATGGCAGCTCTCTTTAAGATAGCAACCCAGACAACGGAACCCGACCTTCCGGTTGAGTCATCGCAAGATACCATAGAATTCGTCAAAGCAACGCTGACGATGTAAGTACAATCAAACATGTGCGCGTATAGAACGAGCTACTTGAAGGTTCGCAGTGGCTACGTGAATACGATCTGTTTACTTACTATCACTCTTCTTGCTCTTCCAGGAATTCCAAATCCAGACCATCAGTAGAGGAGCTGTTGAGATACAACTTTGTTCTGAACTGCACCATGTCTACCTGCTTATGATGACGTCATGAGGGAGGGAACGCATCGCATCGCAGAGAGAACAGGTGCCGGTCATCTCCACATCTCCTGATAGAATCCTCGTTAGCATAGAAGCGAATCATTGATGCATCGATCGAAAATTCGACGTAATTCGAAGTATTTTGATAGAAATCCCGCTCATACTATCACGAGTTCAAGATCTTCGTGTGTACGTTTGGTAGCAGGTGTTTTGATTGGAATGTTCTCGACAGGAACAAGTAGAATTTCCCTTTGAACTTGAATCATTAGTGAATGATTCCAATTCAAGATCAGCAAGGTGACCTTCGAGATCCAAACGATACCGACAGAAAACGCTCGTGCTAACAAGAGTATGTGTAGGTACTACAGAAGGTCCTGAAAGAATGACAAATTATGCGGTGCCGGTTTTTGAGACAACAAAGAGCATTAGCTAGCAAATTGCATTATTCAATCACGAATTACAGTCTAGAAACTGTGTTTGACATCAGTGGCAGGAAATACATCAAAAATTGGGTTGAGGAACACTGATATCGATTATCGTAACCATATGCTCGGCAACATCAGTGAAATAGTTAGAAATGAAGCCAGTATTGCGTACTGTGCAAGTTCATTTGTCAATGGACAACATGATTAACAATCACGACAACACTACATCGCCTTCGCATTAATGCTTTTCAATAAAAAACTGATTAGAATAGATAATAACAAAAATCTGATGAAGATTTCTTTGATGCATGTTTTGAATGCAAACAGTTGATTGATGTTGATTGACAGAACTGCCAGACACGGTTTGGTTTGTTGACTTGACAGGCGGGCAATACAGTCAGCAGAGTGTTAAAATGTTTGGATAAGGCATAGAGATGGTACAGTTTTATATGGAGAGGGATTAGGACGAGGCAAGGATGAGCGGTACAAGTGATCGGTGATCAGGCGATCCTTACTGCTGAGAGCACGGCAAAGGAAAGGAACTCGAAGTGGTAACTGCGGCCTGAGTTCCTCGAAGCCTGATTAGCGTTTATCCTGGATTCAATTTTAACCGAGGAGTTTGGTTCTCTTGGTAAAAGGTATATTCCTCCAATCTGAGATTACAAGTAAAGGTACTACTCATTCCTCATGTTTTTAGTCTTAGATCAGTGGTCCACGCATATCGAACTGAAGATTACCGCTGATCCTGGATTAGCTTAATCGGGCCGTGAGGAACTGGGCCTACGTAATGCAACAGATTGTCTCAGGCTCTGTCTCAGGCAGCACCGAGTAATACTCCGCTCTGTGTGAGAAGGGATACGAGGATGTGGAAGCACTCGAGAAAGTCCTCCCAATTAAAGACCAATGCCTCAGAATGAGAAACAATATAGTAACTAAAAAGGATTACTCAACGTCGCCAGTAGCAATCCGCAAAGAGTAATTAATAAATCATATTGTTCGTACATTATTTGAGATGAACAATATAAAAAACACATCCTTAATGAATTGGAACTTTTATCCACTTGGAACTTATATATTTAAGCAATGCTAAATATCGGTGCATCGTGTACGTACAGGCTAGGTCGTATTCGTTGCTTGACGCTGTTTGCGACTATCGCGCGACTTTGTTAAGGTCATTTACCTGTGGCGCGCGGTCAAGGTGATAGGAACTGGAACGAGCACCACAGGAAACCCCAAATCAAACTTTGGCGAATAGCAGGCATTGCTTGTACAATAATTGTACAATTTTGCGCCCGTCAATCAAGAGTCACGTGACTTTATCTATTAGCCATTCCGGAGTTGAGGAAGGGACTGGGACCGAGTGTCAAAAAATCCTCTGTTTACTGAAGATCACCACGCTGAAGTTTTCAGAGTTTGAGAATGTTGGATAAAAACGAACTGAATAGCAAGCTTTCAAAAATCGAAAATAGAAGAGAATGTTAGCCTCCTCCGCAGGCAACTCTCTTCGGAAAAAAATTCGGATTTTTTTCGGATTGGGATCCCTGTGGCGAGTGAGACGAAGAAAACAATTGGGCTTCCTCAGTCTCTCCGCCTTCGTCTCACTCGCCACAGGGATCCCAATCCGAAAATTTTCCGAAAAATTTTCCGAAGAGAGTTGCCTGCGGAGGAGGCTAGAGAATGTATGGTTAGGAGGGACGCCCCAAAGCCATGCATTCTCTTATTTTTTGCGATTTTCGAAAGCACACGCCATTTTTATTATCGAACCAAAATCTCAATTGATGTGCATTAATCTCGTAACCATGGTTTAATATGTCTGGGAACTTCGCTAAACATTGTGGTTAACATTGTTGGAGATATACAAAATATGTTTAAAACCTTTATCTAACCAGTCGGCTGTAAGTAGGATGAATCGTTCCATTGATTGACGGACGCAAAATATCAAGACGTGTGTGAAGGACGTACAGCCGACGGCAACCTGAGTATTGCCAGCACGTAAAACCTCGTTGCGTTTGACAGTGTGTCGCCTAATCTCTTAATATGCGAATGGAAAGGTCTCATGAGCTGTACAAAACATATGTGCTGAGAATGTTTCATTATTCGAAAAATGAACATGTTAATTGACAAGTGGATGTTATGTTACTTGTTCGGCTTTACGGAAGGTAAACTAATACTTGTAAGTCTTCTTTGGATTTTATTTGACGTGCTCTAAGATGTGAACATCTTAATTGTTATGAATGAGTACAACTAGCAGAACTCGATAAGAGTTACAAATTTCTAACTAAAATGTGTCCAGCTCGAATAAGGTCACTTGTGTTTAGTGTTACATCACCTTGTTTTCAGGTGACGTCATTGCCGCCATCTTGGTTGACGTTAACAAAGAAATCGCTCTTGTTAGATCAATCAACGTTGGGGCATTGATTGCAAAACAGCAATTCTAGTGGCTTTTAATCGAATCAATCCTCAGAGATCCAACCATGTTGGTTGAAACTTACTAGGCGAGGAATATTTTGTTAATGTCACCTAACAATGACGTCACAGGACAGAAGATGAATAGGATTTTCTTGTTTCATGATGACGTCACGGGGTGTGATATGACGTCACACCCCGTGTAGTGTTAGACACGGAGCTGACATCGTGCAAGTGCGAACATTTTCGTGCCGTGATGCGTTATGCTGTACGGGTAGTCTTGACACGTAAATGGCTTATTGTTTTTTCCTCCTCTTCTCCAAACAAGTTGCAGTGTTACTCGTGTTTCTTTTACGAAATTCGCCGTAAATTGAACGTTTTTTACAGCATTTCATAGCTAGTAAAACACGTAGCCAACAACGCTGCCATATATAAAGACTGCTGGTTTCTTTAAGTCTTTCCAGACCGATGTAGTGAATAATTCCTTTTATAAGCCAAGAAGGACCTTGGATGCATCCGTTGAATTATGTGTCTTTACAGAACTTAAACTAGAATTCAAATGTTCTCGTCGATGTCCTCTATCTGTTCTTTGTAGTTACTGTTGTTGTATTTACTCTGAAGAAAATCTTGACATTGTAAAAAGTACGAAAATGGTACTTATGTACTTACACTTCACGCTTGGCTTCAAAATTGGCCTAAAGTGCTAACTAAGAGAGAACCTCAATTTTGCAAAAAAACGTTTTGGTTTACGACCTCTCGTGCCCTTTTTTCACGGCACGGCACCCCTTATTTTTGTCGCGTAAATGGAAATGTTTCGAGTACGCGTGTAACAAAATGTAGGGTTCTGAGACCCTGTGAAAAGGTAGTCTCGGCCCGCCTGTTTGGAGAGCCGTGCCCAAGATACTCCAATAGACCATTTTCTCAAGTATGCGCACGCAACAGGCTTGACGGGCCGGTAAATACTTCACGTGGGCAATCACGTACTGGTTTCCTATAACCCTCCCTATTATTTCAACCAATACTAAATCCAAGCTGCCTACATGAAGTATTTCTTGGCGGGCCGTGAGTTTTGTTAGCTTTTGTTAGACTCGTTCTGATGCGTCAGCCTTTGTTATTCAAATTATCGGCTATTAAAAGAATGGCGGCTATTGTTCAAAAAGCGATTTGGTGGGCCAATATTGGGTGCGCATACCTGAGAAAAAATGGTCTATTGCTTGCACGTTACGTCATCGCCGCCATGTTGGTGGACGTTAACAAAAGATTCCTCGTTAGCTTCTCTTGTTAGTTCCACTCTATTAACTATGGTTCCACCAACATGGCCGTCATTTGAATCTCTGGGGATTGGTTGCAAGCATAGTTAATAGAGTGGAATGGTTAGGAAACTCCTGGACCTTTGTTATATGTCTTTGTTAGCTTTTTTCAACCACTACCGTGCACAAAACACAATAGAAATTCCAACACGTTAATCAATCAGCCAATAGAAACGTGTGAGTTCAGTCGTTCAGGGAACGCTAATGAACTATGATCGTGCACAATCTTTTGTCTTACCCCTTCCAACATAAATCGCAGCACCTTTGTTAGCACTTTTGAAGTTTGCCGGGTTTCCTAACCATTCCACTCTATTAACTATGTTGCAAGCCAGCAATTGCTTGTCGTGTAAGCCGGGTTTAAATCTGATGTCTTCTTCCAATAGCAGAAAGAAATTTGCGCAGTGCGCAGTGCGCAGTGTAACAGCGCCCCAAGGGACATTTCGGGATGTTCGGTCGTTTGATATTTCTGTACATAAGTTTGAATAGTATGCTGTAATTCTAGATGTGAATATAAACAAATTTTGTAGATATAATAATGTAGATATTGTTTTTGTTTCTTAATAAAATATGTTCAGAGCTCAGTAGATAAAGCTTAATTGAAATAAAAAATGAAAACATCGTGATATTATGGTGTCTGTGTAGAAAAAGGTTGTCCGAGTCAGGCGACAAGAAACAAGCTAAAACGGATTTTTTTTTTTCCCGTTTTTTGTGCTTTTGATAAATACATAAATGTATTGAGATGTACATGTGGTCAGTGTATTGCAATGCCAATACTGAAACCGGGACGACTTAAGGCGCTTTCCATTTACACGAACTGACTGGCACCCCTGGCCAGTTCTTAAAGTGCATATGAAGCGAAAATTGAGTTGAGCTAATTTTAGAATGCTTTCGAAATGAGGAATAATGACATTTTCTGTTAATTTTCGCTTCATATGCACTTTAAAGTGCCTATGAAGCTTATTTTTTTATTTTAGATATCAATTCTACATCAAGTGAATAGTAGAATGGTACAATATATCTTGCTTTGAATGCTGTGCCGCTGAGTTAAGGAGGTTTTAATATCCAAAATGCTAATTACATGACGTCAGGGGAGGCATCTGCAATCACTTCTTAGTGGTTGTGAATGGGCGTTTCTACTGATATAAAAAAATAATATTCTAATATTACTTTATTTCAACCATGAGTATAACACTGACAATTTTTAAAATTTGTTTAATTGTAACAAAAAAAAATGTATAATAATTGATGCCTCCCCTGACGTCACGTAATTAGCATTTTGGATATTAAAACCTCCTTAACTCAGCGGCACAGCATTCAAAGCAAGATATATTGTACCATTCTACTATTCACTTGATGTAGAATTGATATCTAAAATAAAAAAATAAGCTTCATAGGCACTTTAAATGGGACGTGTCAGTTCTAGATGCATATAAGCCCTGGCCAGTTATGTATTTTTTTAAGCTTTGACCTTAAAAGAAAAAATACCGAAAAATTAAACACATTGTTTTCATTATTTTTTAGCGACTAAACTTCCAAATTTAGATCAATTTCCGCGCACATTCGGGAACTGGGACGAGAATGAAACGTGACGTCATCAACAGAACTCGTCTTCGCGGGTATAAAGCGTTCGCATATTGGCAAAATAATTGAATAGATTAATGAGAAAGATGATAATATTGCGATAAACGTTTCGGAGAGTTTTATTCAGTTTTGGTCCACAGGCAACCCAAGACACGTTTTTGGGCAACTTTGAACGGCCAATACACCACGACAAATAAATCAAATCAACTTTTTATTACGGAATCCTTTGGCTATGGCCTCTAGTCTCTTCGTAAGAAATATAATTAGCCAGGCTTATATGCACTTTAAGAACTTGTTCATCAGACCAGTTGGACGGTCTGTTCGCCTAAATGGAAGCGCCCTTGCACAACCAGAACCAATCACATTAATACTTTTTTTTTATAATTAACTTTATTTATCCACGGTAAATGGTTCAACAGGGCTGATTTTTAAACATGCCGTGCATAACTAATTATAATAAGTGCTGACTGATCTTGTTTACAAATGAATTGTAACGAAAATATTTAAACATTTATACAATACTAATAATAATAAAAAGCTGTCTAAAATAGCACTAATCCTAAAAATACCCTATGCTTAATAGTTATCTAATATGCATAGAGAAAAAGCCATCTGAGCTGCTACAAGGCTTTTATTAGGGACCTGAAGCAACCAGGACGGCGACGGCGGTGACGACGGGACGTAGAAAAACTATTCTCCCGAAATTTGGTGTTTATACTGTTTCCCTTGTTCGCCTTGAATTGTGTTTCACAACCAGATTTTCGAAAAATATAATGACTATAGAGTTCCGTTCACGCCGAACGAAAAATGATTTGATTTACTTTCTACGTTCACGTTGTCTTTAAAACGTACAATTTGGGGTTTTCACGTTGTGTTTTTGCAAAGAACGGTGAAAATGTAGGCGACTGCGTCCATTTTCACATGCAGCTATTGTATTTTGTAGTTAAGGCTATTATTTTATGCCGTCGTCCTAGACGTTGCCGTCGTGGTTGCTTAAGGTCCCTATTGCATTTTTGAATGCAACCAAGTTGTCAATCTCTCGTATTTGGTTTGGTCAATTGTAGTTCTGAAGTTGAGTCTTGAATGAAGAAAATCGCGTGGATATGCTAGGATGGTTTGGTCTACTTTATTTTCATTTTGTGTTTAATTCTGTTTTCGTTCTCGCGCGTGAAGAATTCACTTGTTAATAGATTTTTGAACTAATTTAAGGCTGGCTATTTCACCTGTATGGTATATACTAAAATAATTGTGTTATTGCACGCAGTGTTGGTGGTTGACGTACAAAGATGAAAGCTATAAAATGGTGTAACTCTAGATCTTTGTATCTCACTGTATCTTTGTACAAATCGATAATTAACCACGACAACAGCTTTCCGTAACTCTTTTGATGAATTTCACACTTAATACCATAGAGGACAAATTACTACCTAATTTCACGCGTAATTTGTAATTTCACATGTGAAATTTAAAACGACGACAACGCGCGCTTAAAATATTTTTTTCCTACTAGTGAAATTAGGGACAATTTTTCTTGTGTTTATCAAAATCTACGTAATTACTTCGATTTTGACAAACACGCGTGAGATTTATCCCTAAATTTGATTACCTTTACTTATACAGTGGCGTTTTATTGGACCCCATTTGAATTGCACTGACAAAGAATTCCATTGTTTTAGGGTTAGGGTTTGTATTGTTTCAGGGTAGGTTGTTTGGATAAACCATAGTTAATAGAGTGGAATGGTTAGGAAACCCAGCGACCTTCTTTGTTATAGGTCTTTGTTAGCTTTTTTCAACCTTGAACGTGCACAAAAGACAATAGAAATTCCAATGTGTTAATCATTCAGCCAATAGAAACGCGTGAGTTCAGTCGTTGAGGGGACGCTAATGAACTATAACCGTGCACAATCTTTTGTCTTACCCCTTCCAACCTAAATCGCAGCGCCTTTGTTAGTCCCTTTGAAGTTTGCCGGGTTTCCTAACCATTCCACTCTATTAACTATGGATAAACAGTGCTAGCGCTATTCCAGGTTCCGAGCTCGAAGAGGTGAAGGCCACCCCAGTGGTCTACGGCCATGCCGTGACTTTGACTCGAGATTACGCAATAAATTATTTTACTAAGGACCGCTGACCATATTGGTGGAGGGAGTGATCGGTTTTGGAATTGACTCGTGCATTAGTTTGCTGAAGTCTTTACTGTGTTCACCCTGCGGTCCTATGTAGAGGCGGAAAGACGTATATGCCAGAGCCGAGCAGTGTGAACTGACACACTTGGTTTAAATCTGCACAGGAAACTATTGTACCGCGTCTTGGATTCAGAACGAGGCTGAAAGTGCATTATCACTTTATTGCTGCCGCAGCGAGCGAGCCTGAAGCGAGCGAGCAAGGCAGCAGTTCTAATCTGTAAGTGGATCCAAATCTCGAATTCTTTTATTTACCACAATGCATCACTTCTAGTCTTTTTTACCACACTGCTTTGCACGGATCTGATCGTCACGTGACATTACACGAGGTGGAATCTACATATTTGAGCTAACTACGTTCAACCACAGGCTTCCCAGACTCGACCTATATTTCCCGCCTTTTGGGTTACCTGTGGTATGTTTCATAAGCGATCTCGGAAGAGTTTAAATAATTGCTCCTTGTGAATTCTCTTTTCCGATTCCTACGAAATAAATCTTCAATAATAAAAGATTGATACTTAATGAAGTTGTGTGAGTGGTTTTTTGGCGATTTGGGGCCTTCTAAAGCAGTTTATTAGGATTCGTAATTTTGACCGTTGGCCGTGGCTCTAAGAAAGTTAACAAGGTAGGCAAGTCGACCTCGCCAAAGCACACACTTACCTCAAAGATCACCCAAAAATCGGCACTTTTCTTCCTCGCTCGCTATTCAGCTTTCGGCACAGGAGGGAATAGTTATCAAGCAACATCTGACCAGAGATTTAGGAAAATCCATCAAATTTATCATCGCCAAACCGCCTCCTCGAGACCCAAAAAGCGCGACCTTGCAATGATCTGTAAGAACCAGAATGACCAAAGCGGTCCAAAATGTTCCCGACCCTACCCAAAACGATGCAAATCGCCTTTTTTCATGGGGGACCCTCAAGCGTGAAATTATACTTCCGCTCGAGGAACGGAAACAAATATATCGCCAATCAGAGAGACCATTACTAGGCCTTTTAACGAAACTGGCGGTTACAGACTAATTTTGAATTTGGAACTCGCGAAAATTTCTCACGTGGAACTGTCATAACACTCGGTGAAGACCCCAGCCAACTGTCTTGGTCCTCTGATTGGCGAGTTCCAAATTCAAAATTAGTCTGTAACCGCCAGTTTCGTATAATTTCTCGCTTGGGGGTTCCCCCATGAAGAAAGGCGATTTGCATCGTTTTGGGTAGGGTCGGGAACATTTTGGACCGCTTTGGTCATTCTGGTTCTTACAGATCATTGCAAGGTCGCGCTTTTTGGGTCTCGAGGAGGCGGTTTGGCGATGATAAATTTGATGGATTTTCCTAAATCTCTGGTCAGATGTTGCTTGATAACTATTCCCTCCTGTGCCGAAAGCTGAATAGCGAGCGAGGAAGAAAAGTGCCGATTTTTGGGTGATCTTTGAGGTAAGTGTGTGCTTTGGCGAGGTCGACTTGCCTACCTTGTTAACTTTCTTAGAGCCACGGCCAACGGTCAAAATTACGAATCCTAATAAACTGCTTTAGAAGGCCCCAAATCGCCAAAAAAAAACACTTACACAACTTCATTAAGTATCAATCTTTTATTATTGAAGATTTATTTCGTAGGAATCGGAAAAGAGAATTCACAAGGAGCAATTATTTAAACTCTTCCGAGATCGCTTATGAAACATACCACAGGTAACCCAAAAGGCGGGAAATATAGGTCGAGTCTGGGAAGCCTGTGGTTCAACCGTTCTTTAGTGCATTTCTGTGTATGCAACCTTTTGTAATCATGAATTTGTTGAAGTGTATACGTGTAGGCGAACTCTTTCTAACTCTGTGTGGACTATCAGTTTCCAAAGAGCAATATCTCTCCTGTTATCAAGATGGTGAGCAGCAAATAATTTTCTTCTCTTGGCTTCGATCATGAAGTCAAGCAGCCGGTTCAAAATGCCATTAGCATTTACAATTACATTCTCAATTACAGTTGATTTCCGGTGTTTAAACTTCGCCGGGAGAACAGCAGTTTGTTGTGCCGGGAATCTTAAGAAAATTTCGGGAATTGGTAGGCTCAGGGAATTTACCGGGAGATCGTTGATATGTTGGGACAAAATGAAAATAATTCGCGACAACTTTTGAGTTACACACAAGACAGCTCAAACAGGATTCAGTCGCACGATAGCCCCAAAACTACAAAATATATTCATCTAAAAATAACACCTTGGCATTTTTATCACCCAGTAATCTATTTTTCCTGCCAAAGTGCTACTGTAGGTTCTCTTCTCAGTAATACACTTCCTTAACTAAGCGGAGCAGCATTCACTACCTGTTAGGTATACTAGTTTAGCGTTACACATTTTTACAAGGAAATGTGTGGGCGAGTTTCCCAGTCGCGGTAATGTACCGATCAATTCGAAACATCACCGCTTTTGTGAGTGAGTGGCTGAAGAAGAAGGGGCTCCAAAAGCTGTGTGCTGTGTTTGAAGGTATTCACATCGCCAGAAATAAGTGACACGAGCGGTTGCGCAATAACCAAGTCCGGCTCAGATGTGACTGAATGGCCGTTGATAACATTACAAGCGAACTAAGGGGTGAAATCGCTAAATTACAATTTCTCACTTACCTACATACAAAATTCAAAATGTCTATGCAGGGTATGATTCTACAATCTATAGTACATACAGCTACCTAATAGTTAGCAATCTGCTCGTGAAATTCGTATTTATATTTTACGAACGAAGTACAGGCATTGAAGTTTCAATTAAGTTTACAGAAGCTACAGTGCCAATAAGCGAAAAAACACCATACTACAAGTTTATAGTTTGGATATTGAGTGGGACTTTACGCTGTTTGGCAAAATGTCTACCCCTCACCTCTCGAACGAAGACACGATCTTTGCATTGGGCTATTGCACTTAATATGCGTACTCCCCCCCCCCCTGTTGAGGACCAAGGAATTCTGCGGGGTCACCAGATAATTTTTCAAGGAATTCTTTGGGGATACCATATACTGATAGAGAGGAATTCTTTGAGGGCACATATCAAATTTAGAGGAATTCTTTGGGGATAAAGTGAATATTTGGACAATTCTTCAGGGGTTGAAGTCAATTCTTCTTTTAATTTCAGAGGAATTCCTTAGGGTACAACTCAAAATATGGTCCTCAACAGGGGGGGTACGCATATTAAGCGCAATAGCCCATATTTAAGCATCTTCCATAGCTGCAAAGTTCTTTCATATTTATATTTTGCAGTTGAATATAAGGATCTAGAACTGAGTGATCAGAATCCTCCATCTTTGTACGCTAAATCCCGTAAAATTGACTGTCTTGAGACCATCATATCTCTGGCCACGAGCGTCTAAAACGCCACGAAAATTGTTCTCTCCTTGTGAAACTGCAGTGTATTTGTAACTGACCAGCAGTTATTCAAATGAATTGTTCCTTTTCTAAAACAGGCCCTAGCCGGACCTATAGAGAAGAGTCTGCGATACCAATTGTGGTCAGCGGTATCTCCATTCATGACCGTGTCGGAGCCAGTAAACAACAATGTTTTTAGTATTGAAGGCGGCTCTATTAAATAGCGTAAACATAGAGGAAAAGTATAAATAAAACTGAGAAAGGAGAAAAAGAAGTAAATAAATTTGTTTTTGTGTCTAGTGAAGGAGTCGAACTCCGGTCGCTGGATTCAAAAGTGCAGCCGCTGGCCATTGCTGAATGTTATTTTCGAATGACCTTCGGAACTGTGAAAAAGTAATAACGTACTGACAACGTATCGTCGTATTAACCGAAACAACGTAGTGTAGACAATGGAACGCCTCCTTTGGACATTAAGTTTATTAAACGCAATATTGAAGAGCAGTTTGCTCCAGGAACGTGTTTTTATATTTTAATATTTTAGATTAACAGGGCCGGGCACAGCCTGGTTATTTTAGTAAGATACCTGGTTGTCATCAAGTAGTGCTGTTGTGCCTGATGGAGTGTTTTTTAACGATGCTGGCTATGAGGACCCAGGGGATACAAACAATGGGTAACTAACGAGGTGAACCAACCCAAAACGAGATAAAAACTTACATCACGTGTTGTGAAACTAAAATAGATTTTAAATAATTATCATGGGACATGAGGATTCGTTCTCTTACCTCCTTTATTTGTTACTCCGCCGCGGAGAACCAGTTGTCTGCAGCTTATCTAGCTATTTTAAGGCGCCTACTATGTCTTTTGACGTATTTTAGAAAGCTATTAGCTGTTCGGATTTTCTAGGTGGAAATCGCGTCAACCGAAAATACTATGGCAAAATATTCCCGGCCTACGAATTTGTTAGTAGTCTAGAACAGAAACAAGAATTTTCTAGCCCAAGTAACTTCATGTTGCAAAGTTTTGTGGAGGTACGAATTTTTTAGGGATTCATTTTTCCTTTAGGCAATTCTTAGGGAATGAAAATGTCAGTATTTCAGAAAACAATTTTCTAGGGACAATTTTTTCAAATCCGAAAGTTTTAGGCTACCTTACTCTCCCGAACAGCTTTTTAACCGAAAACTTTGTTGGGTGCTCTGTGTACATGCGTGTACTGCAAGTGGGCAAGCCATGCTAGGAAACGGGTTAAAAAAACATGTTGTACCGTACTTATTAAATAACGCCCAAAGCACTTTGAAAAAGATTTCGAGATACTATACTAAAGTACAAATTGTATAAAGTTCTGCAACGTTCGATTTACGCATCAGTCAATTGAACCCCGGGATTGAACCCCGGCATTGAACCCCAACCACCGACCCCCACGACTTCAGTAGTGGGGTTAACCAGGCCTAAGGCCGTGGCAAACCTCTTTAGCACCTCGCTTTCTTTGGATTGGCCAGGGAATTAACGCCTGGAGACAATCTACCGCTGATTTAACATTGTATAGCTACAGAGGGAGAAGTAAATGTACGTGCTCTAACAAGGCACAGTTTTGAGCATAGAACTGATTCGTTTAAATAGCGTGGAGTTTTACATTTTCAGAGCTCTGAATTAGTATATAGTTATATCTCGGCGAATGTAGCGATCATGCATTTAAATGTAAACCACTCTCCAGTGATCGTAGCGATCAACTTATCCCTGTTTGGATTGCGAACTGCTCAAAACATGTCTCAGATATTCAGGTATGCAATTTTTTTTTTTTTTAACAGGAACTTATTGTTCTTTTGGCCGGGGATATGATTGCTATGTTGTTGCTATTTAACAAAAAGGTTTTGTAATCAAAAGTTTGTTGAGTACGTATTGGTCGGCAAGGTTTCATGTAAGTAAAATAAAACCTATATTGAACCAGCAGTTTGTCTCTATCCTTTTTAGAACTTTGTTTCAACAAGGAACAAGTCGCATCGCAAAATAAAGGCTGTGCTACAACTGTCTATTTAAAAAAAATGCGCTGTAAACCACTATGTCCCGGGGGTAGGGGCATTTGATCGCCTAATACGACGATGGAGTGGGGAATTTGAACAACATTTTTGGGCCGGGGGACGGGAATTTGAACAAACCAAACTCCAAAAATTCAAATGCCCGGGGGTTACCCAGGGGGGGATGGTGATGTTTCGAATTGATCGGTACATAAGTTTGATTTGATATTTTCTTTTTGATTCAATGTATCGCAACCAAACTTTCTGTACCGATAGGAAAATAGTCAGTGTTAAAAGCCTTTTTTGTACGAACCGTTATTGGATTCAAGTCGCAGATTTCAAAGATAATTTTTGGTGTGCTGATAGGGAATGATATTCATATTTGCCGTACTGTAAAGTATAATCTGAAAGAGTGAAACTCAAATCAGTGGCGCATGTTTATAAAGTTTCAATAGAGTCGCTGCCTTTATAATTAGAATTACTTCTTAGAATACTTTTTAGAGAGTCATTAGGGAAGAACAATTGATAATCTCCATAAGTTCTGGAGATTTTCATTCGCACACTCTTGTTTCCACCCTGGCTTCCATAGGCCCTTATTAACTTAGAACCTCGATCTGACTAGTACTCGTTCTCTGAGCATCTGAGTATCACTGCTACCCACATGCACAAACATTCTAAACGCTGCGATGATCGATTCCGATATTGTGAAATTGAAACCTCGTATTTGAGCTTTGAAATTTATCAGCGATGGCGTTTGCCTTATTTGCACAGGTAAGTTATTCCACAAAACCGCTCCGCTGCAACTACGGCTCTTTTTGCCATAGTTAGTATGAGGCAGTGGAAGTATCAGCTTATTTTCCGAATTCCTTAGGTTATACTTTGAGTTGTTATTCCAATGGAATTTTGTTGTAAGGTTTCATTGTGCAAGGTTTTACAAGCCATAATTGATTTAGCAATTTCCCGCTGATGGCTTAACCTTTCCCATGCCCAATTGAGGGTTTGGACTGAGTTCGTCCGCGTGGCTATCATAAGTGGCAAAGGTTGTGATACGCGCAGCGCGATTTTGGGAGTTTTTGAAGTTTTTCGGAAAGGCCTTTATTGCAATTTCCCCAGACAACACTGCAATAATCGAAGTGAGGTTGGATCAGGCCTTGAAATACAGTGAGTAGCGTTTCACATGGGACGGAACTGCGAAAGCGCTTATTATAATTGCACTAATTAATGTGACTTTCCCAGTTCAGATTCTGATCTATGACACTGAACCCCAAGAGACTTGGTAGATGACACCTGTTTAATAGGGACACCATCAATATCAAAACTGGGATCTTCATTCAAATGCACTAACCGCTGTCGAGAGACAATAAGGAGAAATTCAGTTTTTGTCATGTTCAATGTCAATTTATTGGCTGCTAACCAGACGTTGATTCTATTTAGATCCTCATTAATGTGCTCGTTGATAATGTTCATGTCACTACCGGCAAAAGTTAAACTGGTGTCATCTGCGTACATCCTTGGTTCAGAATACCATAAACAGTTGGGTAGGTCGTTTATATAGAGCAAAAACAATGGTCCCAGTATGGTCCCTGTGGAACGCCACTCCTAACAACTGTTTGAGATGACTTATGGCCATTGATTTGGCACGTTTGAGTGCGATATAATAGATAAGAGCTAAACCACTGCAATGTTGAGCCGTGAATACCGTAGTGTCCTAGCTTAGATAAGAGGATGTTTAGGTCTACGGTATCGAAAGCTTTTTTCAAATCTAGGAAGACAACAGCGTTTACGCAGCCGCGGTCAATACTCAAAGACCAAGTATCCGTGGCTTCCAATAGGGCAGTGACAGTTGAATGCAATGAGCGGAAACCTGACTGATTGGATGAAAGTAATTTATTATCAATAAGATAATTATATAACTGATTGTAAATTATACGTTCGAAAACTTTCGCAATCGCAGGAATTATTGAAATGACACGATAATTAGTTGTTTCTGTCCGCTTGCCTGCGTTCTTGTACAAAGGGGTTATTCTGGCATTCTTCTAATCCTCCGGAAATATGCCAGTAACTATTGATCAATTAAATATACAAGTCAAAGACTCGGAAATCAAGTCCGGACATTCTCTCAAAAGTTTTGCTGAAATATTATCCAGTCCGGTTGCTTTGGATTTACAAAGTTTAGAAAGTAACGCAAATACTTGAGACATTGTTGTTTCCTTAAAGCAAAAGCGATTATCAGTTTGTGGAAGATATTCTTCACACGAGACATCTACGTTCTTAACGCTTTTTGCGAGTTCAGGTCCTATTTCTGCAAAATAATTATTGAAAACCTCAGCAACCTGGGCGGGATTATTTACTTATCTGCCTTCAGATTCAACACTATTTATAGCTGATTTATTGGTTTTACGGCCTGGTTTGCCAAGTCTTGCGTGGATTTCCGTTATAGTTATTGAAATCAGTATTATAATGGAGTCTTTTAGCCTTCTTTATATTTACATTTACATAATTACGAAATGTTTTGTAAGCGCTCCAGTCAGCTGGGTCATTAGATCGAATAGCTTTGATCTTTAAACGATTTTGTTGGTACATCATTTTCTTTAACTCACAGTTGATCCACGGACTCCTAAACGCACGAGCGCGTTTAGTTCGAATGGGAGCGTGTTTATCACAGATGTTGAGGAACAAAGACTTCCATTTATACCACATTTCATTAGGGTCTGAAATTCCAGCAAGACTATTCCATGGCTGATTTAAACGTCATTCCGAAAATCATCTCTATTGAATTTTTTTAAATCTCTTAACACGACATTGTTTACACCCTTCGAGGAAGGAGGTATTCCTATTTTACGATATACAATTAGGCTAAACTATGGTCGCTTATATCAATATGCGTGACGCCACTACATATCACATTATCTGGATGATGACTAGAGAAAATCAAATCAATCGTAGTACTACTAGATGGTGTTATACGTGTTGGTTCTTTAATTAATTGCTTCAAATTATAAATATCCGCAATATTCAATAAAGAATTAGTGTTCGGATCGGTAAGTGAGGTCCAGTTGCAATTCATATCACCGAGTGAATCTGCGATCGAATATTCCCAGTGGCGGATCCAGGATTTGAAAAAGGGGGGTGACTATTTTGACCGGTACAGTTTCTGGTGCGAAATTTCTTACAAAATTTGAACGAATGTATTTTATTTTTACGAATTCTTATACAGAATTTGTTTTTGGCCCAAAATGGGGGGGTGACATGTCACCCCCGTAACCACCCCTGGATCCGCCACTGATTCCGTTGGCTTGCTAGCTGTATTGGATTGTGATTTTCGCTGAACAAATACGAAACTGCAAACATGACTAATGTATACTATAAATATATTCATACCTGAAGAGAAACATTTGACAGTGTCTTGCGAAGATTTAATCCATATGAACACTGCATTCAGGCAAATAATAAGAGTTCATCTATAATTGGATAAGTTAAGGAACGTTTAAAAATATCAACACAAGGTGAGGGAAATTTAGAGTACTCTTTGGCTGTGTACGTGCATGTACTCTAACATTATAAGTGGCAAAGATCATGTGTGCGTGATGGCCTTGATAACATTCATCAGAAATTATTCTGCAATAAAAATGGACACTCAATATTCTGTAGGCAGCCTTGAACTCACTTGAAGAATAATTTGAATGCTCTGAAGGAACTGGAGTGTTAAGTTTATACACATGGGTATATAGTTTAAGTTCTACACTGGAGTATAATCACCAACATTAGCCAGCCTTGGTCATCTGAATGCTTAATACTCCACATGGTTAAACTATCAATGTGCATTATATCTGTTGCCGAATTTGTTAAAACTTCCTCAAGATCCACATTGATTTCCAGTCATTTGATTACCTATTTAACTGAACAAGTCCATCCCCTTGAATGATTTATAAGTCAAAACTGTTCACATTTATTTAAAGACAGACATTTTTGATCAGGATTTTAATTGTTTACACACAGTCCACAACACTGTAGCAATAAAGGGTGTGTATTTTAATTTGTGTCACAACAGGAAGCCCAGTCCTTTACAAAAAAGTATAACTTCTAGCTGTATGACATCAGCTCCACCCCCAAAACCAATCCAGCATGCCCCACGCCCCCCGTGTAAATATAAAATGGGAAACACCGCTGCTGAACCAATCAGTTGGTTTTGGATTTCTTATTGTGCAGATGAAAACCTCATACATGCACTGGAAACCCTGACAAAAAAACGCATTATCGCCGATATTGATGAATACTACTGCAGTAAGAGCCGATGAAACAGTTAGGTTAATTCGGAGCCGGGTGCGCGTCGTACCACAACGATCGCGAGTTGTCACTATGTCAGTCATTTTGTGTTTGCGTTAGGCAAGACGTGATAGATCTATATAAACTTACTGCTCAGTATTCTGTGTTTACTTTTACAACATCACTTCGAAGCTAGAATGTAAGCTCAGTCATTAGCTATGCTATAGAGAAGTGGACTGATATACATTGGGGAAAGATTTTGAGACACAGGAGTTGGGAATACGCAGAGCAAAAAATGGCTAAAATGAAGGATCTAACCGACTCCGATGAACCGCCACATGCTCTCGTCTGCTGTAAGGTGAGTGGAGTAGTTTTCGTTTTCTAATTCTAGTGTGTCCTAGTTCATGGTGGGTGATGGGAGAATTCAGCCCTGTTATTGAATGATGTACCCTTTCTACTTGGTAACGGTGATGTGGTAGCGTTCTTAGGCTCTAACTTTAAGCTTTGCTTGCCCTTTTTCTCGTTGCGGTTTCGTGTTCGAGACGAACAAAGCCGTTTATTAAATGGAAGTGCTAGGATTTTGTAATTGGACAGCTGAAATTCTTTCATTTTTGGCATGAATCACCTTCCTGGACCATTTCCAGAGCTGAGGGGCTTTGTTTTTTAATACTTTGGAGCATGACATTATCGGGACATCGCGCCAGTTTAATTTCCTCGTGGATTGCGAAATGGTTTCACTTGCACAATCGAAGCGAAACTGTCAACATTGGTGGTACGCTTGAACCCTTTGAATTGCTGTCAATATAAAGTCCCTCACCCTGTTTTAGATGGGTTTACTTTGTGCTTATAGTTATGGTAGTTTTCATGGATAAAGCGAGAAGTTTCCGTCTCCGTGCGAGGGGTCTATAAGAATAAACATTAACATATAATGCTTAAAATATATATAATCACACATGCACATGTGAACAGAACAACTGGCTTCCCTATCAGATCAGATCGGATTCTCTTTCGATAGACTACTGATGGTATTTACTCGAGTTATTGAAGGGTTTCAAAAAAGATTTAAACCGTCGCATCATGTCATTCAAGATTTTACTTTAAATCAAATCGTTACCATTCAACTCAACCTAAATATATGAACATGATATTGTACAAAAGTGTACTACCGTACAAGAGACTGCCCTCTGTGGCTGAAGTCTTAACATCAACCGGTTTCCATCAACCACATGCTCTAACTTTTCGCTCCTATAAACTTATGTATTAAACCCAAGATTAGATAATTGATAATGTGGATTATTTGAATTGAATTTTATTTCCCCATAAGCCTTGTGCTTTAATCATAATCGTGTTTAAATAAAGGCAATCTATCTAGCTTAAAGATAAGGGTGATTCCTTTGTTGAGTTTAGAGTCACTCGAAACATCTGTTTTTCCAGGGCTCAAGCCTGCATGTCCATTTTTCCTACAATACTCAGTATAGCTACAATGTATATTAAGTGTGCAGACTATATTTAAATTTTGTTACCACTTGTATGGGAAATACAAGTCAGCTGGTTATGTGTGATAAAATAATGGTCTAACAAAATACTTCTGTTCTCGAAATGATTGTGTTATATGGCTTAGATGTATTACTGTGTCACAGGTCATTGTCACTTTCATGATTGTTTTACATCAATAATGTGGCTGGCAGGCAGTTGATTAGTCTATGCCAACATCATGGTTTTACTCTGAGCTTCATCAATGTGACCTATGCCCTTTAATTTTGCAGTCTGTATCGGAATTCTATTGAAATGGAATAATTATTATCATAAGATTTGTTTACTCATTTTCAAGGCTCACTGAACAGTGGCAGTGATTAGAATCAAATCCTATCTTATTACATGTGAATGAGTCTGGTTCACACTAGCAACAACACAACTGTATATTAGCACAAGTGCAAGCAACATACAATGTATGCAGTGCTGTAAATGATAATTATGACAATAATTGTTTTATTATGGCATGCACAAGCAACATACACAGGTGTTATGCTTATGTCGCTTAGGTACGATAGCACAAATGGGAGAAAAGAAAGAACAATATAATTATAACTGCAGGATTTTGAGTGGAAGATTCTAAATAAAGAATACAATGTACATCCCAAAGAGTCTATTCATGCATGTCACATGTTCAGCAGCATAATGCTTCTGTGAAAGATCATAATAAAGCTAGTGATAGGCCTTTTGCTGGAAACAGTCACGTGCTGATAAAATACTTCATTAACAAATGAATTGAGCTTGTGATCCCCATGGGAAAGGTATTGTCATGGATACTGGAGGGCAAACTCTGACTTAAAAACTCTGTTTTACAAAGATCGACAATCGATTGGAAATGGAAAATAGCATTTACAAACAGGTTTTGCTAATAACACTACCAATCTTGTACAAGTGCCTTTAAATGTATACGAATTAAGATGACTTTGCCCTCTAGTACAACCATGTGATTGTATTCCTGCAAAAGCTAGGCCCATATATTACATTCAGTTTTAAAGCAATGTGCATAATGCATGACAGTTGAGTTATAGGCATTTCATATGCAGAAAAAAAAACATGAAAGCAAGGCTACATTTGGAAAGGCTTTTCTCATATATCAGGTCTCAATAACTATTAAAGTACATGTAGGAGGCACTAAAGAAACATTAGGTGGCCAATGAAATGAGAGTACCAAAGGTACAAATGTACCTGGGTTCAAATTGCAAAAGTAGGCAGCCAATAGAATGAGAGTACCAAAGGCACCTGGGTTCAAATTGCAAAAGTAGGTGGCAAAATCTTTAAAGTATAGACATATAAAATAGCCAGTCCCGGTGCCTAATAATTATATTGAAACCACTGCATATAAATGTCTTGAATTACAAATCACCAAAAAAAAAATCCTGCTTTTAAGCTAAAATTGTACAGCACTCAAATTAATAAATTATGTTGACATGCTCTTTCACATGGTAATTATAATGTTTTCTGTACATACATGTATGGATTTAAACTATTGAAACAGGAATATGCCATTGTGAATAAGGTCTATACATGTACTAATATCACAAGATCACTAATATCGACATGCTCTTTCACATGGCAATGTTCATGTTTTCTGTACATGTGGATAAACTAGTACTGAAACAGAACTAATTTGCATGTTTGAATAAAGTCTATGGATTATAATTATTGCTAATTTGAATGTGTGGAAAACATTTATTTTTGGGGTTGTGGTTTAATTTCCCCCATATTTGCAATTATGCAATGCATACAATGTACATGTCTATGGTATCTGCCATAGTGTACATGTAGCCAATAATAATTATAAAAAAAAAATTCCTAATCAATAATTCAGACAGCTATACAATTAGCTCTTCCCCCCTTAGTTACTGTTTCTACGTCCCACAAGCCATAGACTTTAATCCGAGAATAGTGTATCACTTAAATACAATGTACATGTATATATAGATTTCTTTTGATAACTTATCATTAATAGTGCACAGAGGCTGGACAGTACAGCTGACTCAATGAGGACTTATTATTATCATTATTAATAAATATTATAATTATAGATTGTAAGTTATTAAGTAATAATGATTAGTAGTGTATTATTATTGTTTTCTATCACTGTCATTACATTATTCTAAGATTGTAATTGCCTTTGTACAATCCTTATGTATCAGTCGATTCCAAACCCAAACCCGTGCATCCCCCCCCCCCCCCCCCCCCCCCCCCGGGCATTTGATCAGAGGCTTGCTCCCGAGGGTGGGGAATTTGACGAGTATCTAAGCCCTCAGGGGCGGGCATTTGACAAACAGTGGGGGGGGGGGGGGGGGGCATTTGATCTGTGTTCAAAAATTACATTCTTTCTGTCTACAAATTCGCATCACTCACGTCAAAATTTGTAAAATTTGTAAAATTTTCTGATCCGGTCCCAGATGGTGGGGCATTTGAACAGCCTGGATGAAAAACTGGTGGGGCACGCATTTGAACAGTTTTTCTGCCTTGGTAGTGGGGCATTTGATAGATTTTTTTTCAAAATGTCAAAATGCCCGGGGGGGGGGGGGGGGGGGGCATGCACGGGTTTTGAATTGACTGATACATTACAAGGCTATAGCGATACTTACTGTTTGTAAACACTGATGTCATATATATATATTATTTTGCATATATAATGTGGTTGGCAAAAAATCCTGTGTGTTTGTATGACTTGTATGGCATCTAGTGATTTGGGCCTCACGAAATACATCTAAAGTCTCAATTCTGCTTCCATATCCTAATATAAGACTTATAAGTTAAGAGCATGTAAGCTTTGATGAAAGGGCTTGCTTGCATTTTGGAAGAACAAGAAGAGTAATTTAGTGATGAATAAGCACCGACCTGTGATATTTTATAAGCAACTGACTGAGTTCACACTTCGTTTCTGCCAACCACAGAATACAACAAATGTGGCGTGACTGGCCTGTGTGACGTCACAGTAAGTATCGCTATAGTCTTGGAATAATTAACATTTGGTTTCTTTATGTGCTTGTTTGACAGATGGAAAAGGTGATCCAAATGATGCAAGATGAGAAAACTGGTGTACCTATTAGGACAGTTAAAAGCTTTATGTCAAAAATACCAAGTGTTCTTACAGGTGTGTTACAAGAAAGAAATCCAATGTAGTATTGACCTCATGAATTCATGAAGGCATCAAAGCATCAGGCTAGTTGTCCTGGCTCGTTACAGTTTATGGTGGAATGTAGCATTAATTTCCTTAAGACACAAACGAACACAACAATGCTGTATTGCAATCTTTGGGATAATTGGCCTCCCCGGCGAAACTTTGATGAACAATTCATGAATGGTTCATGAATGTCCATGAACATTCATGAAATTTTCATGAACTGTTCATGAATGGGAATGAACATTAAATGGCCACATTCTTGAAAGATGATTTTCATGAACATCTCATGGCCTAAAAGTACATGAACATTTCATGACAATGGTTCATGAACAGTTCATGAATCAGGCATGAACATTTACAGGCACTGTTCAAATACATATGTGTAGATTCATGAACAGTTCACGAATAAGGCATGAACAGTTCATGAAAAAGGCATGAACATTTACAGTCACTGTTCAAATAGATTTGTGTTAGATTTGTGAACAGTTCATGAATCAGGCATGAACATTTACAAGCAGTAATTCATAAAATTTATTAGATTTGGTAGATTCATGAATAGTTCATGAATCGGACATGAACACATCAGATAGCAGATTTGACCATGATAAATAAAGTAACTATAAATAAAGTAACATAAAAACAACATCAATAAAGAGTTAATGCGTGTTTCATGCTAGTCCAGCTATCTATAGCATAATTTCTAGTTCTAAATACAAGCGATTCGGTTTTTCAGTCACTACATCATGTGTACTGATGCATTTGACTTGCCCCTGTTTATATCAAGACTTGGCAAGCTTAAATGGATCTGCAACTCCAAGACCTGCAACGATATAACCAACAAATCTGGAATTATGATTAGAATTGCTTTTATAATTGACAATTTAGTAGGATTTGTTGCTCTGTGAATCCCGTAGGCCGTCAAGCAGTAATCTCTTGGTTTGAAAATTTTACGCCGCAGGGTTTAGAACTTCGATTCACGTATACAAAATATAAACTTTATTCCAAACTGTAAGATTTCATAACTGAAATATTTTCGTGGTAAGAACAGTTTTACAAAAGATTAATGCAAATTTTGCTGAACGAATACGGGGCCCCCAGATAAAATAACGTCAGATAAAGTAACGGCCATTTTAGATGACATGTTTGGGAAGTATTTTACCACATTGACGTTGTTATTTGAAGTATATTCTATGTGAGCAATAATCTATTAAAGTGAACTGAATTACTAGAAAACTCTAAGCTATAATAGTGGTTTTAGGTAGTGACTGTTGCGTGAAACTGAAAGTGAAACTGAAAGCACATATATCGTATTTCCAGGTGGTAGTATAAAAGTAAGACATTTTAAGCTTACCTTCTAGGCTACTGTACATATTTCTCCATTAAATCGTGCCATCCAGAACTAGTGATGCCTCTCAGTTGCAGCGGTTATTATTATCATTCCATCTAAAGAATATTGTGCTTGAAATACTCTTTGAATTAACCTTTCATTGAGCTTGTAAAACTCAAAGTCCAACCGAGCATGCAACACACATCCCTTCAAAGAATAACCGCCCCTGGAGGCCTGGCAACTCTGCCAACCAAATATGGTCAACTTGGTTCCAGTCTTAACTCATAAAAGTAAGAGTCGGAGATCGAAGGTCCTACATGTACGTTCTTCTGTTCGAATTTCTTAGCAGAAATACAAATTTTCTATGGGGCAGACAGAAATACTTTGCTTATATAAACGATGGGAATTTCCTTTTTGAACAAGCCAGTCAAATTGGTAAGTCAACTCTTAGTCTAAAATAACCAGGAGAATGCTGATGCTTAATATTATTTTAGTCTCAGCCCTCAGCCTCCTCACACGACTGCTATCTTAATTTAACTTATTTTATTTCTCATTTCATTGTATTTATTGTGATGTTTATCCTGCCTTCAAATAAAATAATTATGTAGCTTTTCCATGCAGTAGTCTCTGTTCCTTAAGGATTCCCTGAGAAACCTGGCAATTCATTTTGCAAGGGAAACTTGGCTGAACGAACTCATTTGAACCGGAAAAGACAATGCATTGTTGTTTCATTGATTACGTTGTCTGCCAGACGGGTTCTACTTTATTAACTGATAAAACGGTGTAACCATATCACATCAGTGTAAATTAAAAACACAATTTACAATAATAACAACTAGGTTAATAATAATGCCATGATAAAAGGAGACACACTTAGTAATATGATAACAACATTAATAAAATAAAACCATTCTCCTGATTCAATAAAATGTTGGCGTACAGCGGTCTTAAATTTGTTAGTATCATTATTAACTACGCTTGGGGAGCTAATAGACCATGGAAAAAAAGCTATTGCTTTGTTGATTACAGTTTGAATGTGGTCTCAAGAATAATATAGGGTTGGTAAAAGTTCATCAGAGGTTATTAATGTTGCAGTTAATGAATTTCTTGTGAACTCTTATGAACTTTCTAGCATTTTTAAAATGTTCATGAAAGGTTCTTCAACTTATTATTTTGTGAAATTATAACAGTTTATGAGTTCATGAAAGTTCATTAGAGATTCATTATTGTATTTCATGAATTAATTATGAACACTCCTGAACCATCTTAGGTTCTTGAAATGTTCATGAAATAATTCTGTGAACATTTCAAGAAAAATTGTATTTTGTTACATTCATGAACAATTCATCATAAGTTCATGAACATATTTGGTATTTATCAGTGACCATGAAATATTCATGAACAGTTCAATGAACATTTCATGAATTTTAGTTCATGAACTGAGACAATTGCCAGTCAAGAACATATCAAGAACTGTTCATGAACTTTCATGAATAGTTCATGCTGGTTCATGAAATCATGAACATATTTTCGCCGGGGCTAACAAGTTAAATGGATGGAAAGGACGGCAGTATGGGGTGTTGGAGGGCATTGTTATGTGTGATTTCTTCATGTATTTGAAGTTGAGTCAGGGAAGAGTTAGGGAATTTTGATGTCTGTGGCAACCATATGTCCATAGCTTAATAATATCGGTTGCAAACTAGCAATTGGCACTGATCTTATTTATTAATTATTATTGATTATTTTTCAGGCTCAGAACTTGTGGACTGGATGATGGAACATCTTTTAATTGAGGACCGAGGTCAGTGTAGGCTGACTCACTTTAATACCATAATTATACATATGTATTAAAAAATGTACAAATAACTGTTAGTACAATGTATATTAAATCAGAATTGTTCTTATCACAATCATGATTGTTTTATTCATTCCAGTATAGCAAGTTCCTTCTATTTCACATTTTTTTTAGAATGACTTAAAACATGGTTCAAGATGGCTAACAGCTGTTGCTAGACATAGCCTGACATGGCTTGACATGATACACATGGTTCAACATGGCTAGGTTTAGAGATATAAGTAGGGACTGCCGACTCTTTAGTAAGTTTTTAATCCCCCCATAGCCCAGCAATGGGAAATACCATTGGTCAGTTTTTACAAATCTGTCGGTGGCTTGTCAAAATGATGACATTCGGCAGAACTCAATCAGTAATTTGTACCAAAATAACAGTCTAGTGTAAAGCTATGGCATTCATGCAAGTGTGTTGTTTTAGAGAAGAATAACAGTAAAACACAATGTAATTATGTGCTTGACTAAATATTCAAAGGCCATTAACGTATATGGTTTTAAGCATCCCACATGAAGACGGTGGTGTAAGGAATCAAGAGGGCTGCATTGTGCATTCATAAATCAACAGAGGGTGCAGGGTTAGACAACATAGTACTCACTCTAACCCGATGCGGTCAGGGGAACTTTGATATCTCCTCACCAGCACGCATGCTCTCCTAAGTTTCCCTCTTGCATGGTGAATGAGGGAGATGTAGTGAAAGTATGCATGCTGATGAGGCCGGATATTCTAGATTAAATGTCCCTGAACAAACAAAGGAAAGCGAGGGGACCTTGGTATTATTATTAGTTATACCATGGCATGAGGGGTATTAGTGATTTAAATTGCCCCGAGAGCCGAGGGAAGATTTGTAAAAGTCCCGAGGCCGCTTTGGCCGAGGGACTTTTACAAATCTTCCCAAGGCTCGAGGGGCAATTTAAATCCCTAGTACCCCGAAATGCCAAGGTACAGTACCGCCTGGAACTATAGGTACATTTGATCGCGATCGAGTCGCGATCAAATTGCGTGTACTGACCGCGATCTGCTCGCACCTTGCTCGCGATCTGCTCGCGATCTGCTCGCACCTTGCTCGCGATCTGACTGCGATCACTGGATGATCGCGATCACTGGATGATCGCGATCATCAGTCGCAGTCTACAGCCGGGAAACAAAATGCCTGCTTATGAACATTTCCACAAACCTTTTGGGTCTATAAAATTTACGTGTACGTTCCACTTGAACACGGGTGAACGTTTTATTAGTGAAAGAGTGTAAATCCAGGATCCTAAACCCAATGCAGGGGAACAAGTATTAATTCGAGATAGAGAGGTTATCATACAATGAACGGCAAAAATCCGGCCAAGCCATGTAGCAATTAAATGAAGCTTTTGAAGCTCCAGTCTTCAAATCCGCAACGAATGTTCTTTGGTGGTCTTGACTACATTTTGTATCTAATGGTTCATCAAAACATTCGAACGGATGGTCTTGACCAACTCTCTGATGGTTAGCCAAAATATTCTATCGCACGCGGCGCCACATGTGAGTTAAGTTTGTTGTAATCTCGCCCTTGTTCCGAGGTCCTCTGGTTTTCCTCCCCCCACAAAAACCAACACGCTAAATTCCAATTCGATCTGCAGATTATTTGATCAGCCACATACATGGTTGTTTCAGGTTCCGTTAGAAATATAAATATCAAAGGGTCACCAAAAGAAAGGTCTTGAGTGGGGTTGCGTTACTAACTTTCAGCCGTGGAGACTGATTGTCTGGTTTTTGACACAACAAGAGTGCCGCGAACTTCGCGGACATGTGATTTTATTGCAGAATGCAGAGTTAAATAATAACAACAACAACAACAACAATTTATTTAATACCACGCAAATAACTGGATACAAAAGTGGATAGAGTATTGCAGTAGTTGGGTATTGGCTACCTAGAATAACTATAAGAGAGCTAGGTAGCTAACGTTTATATAATTATATTAAATTATAGAAATAGTCGTATCACACACACACAGACACAAAATAAAAAATATATAAATAAAAAACAGGAGCAAAGAAAATTGCAACAATCAACGGGAGGAGGAGATTTAGTCGAAATTCAGTTCAATAAGAATCAATAAAACTTTTCTTAATTACACCTTTAAATTAATTTTGTTCAAACGGAGACTCTTGAAAGATTCTTGTGTGTCATTCCAAATGACAGCACCTTTAATTTCCCATAGTTAGTTCTAGCAGATGGAATGCAATAAGTTAATCTTGAAGCTAGCCTGGTTTTGTACCTGTGCCTTGAAGATATATGTGTAAAGAAATTATTAAAGACAGAGGGCAGCGAATTAAAGTGAAACTTATACATAAATATGCAGTTTAAATAGTAGATGACGTCAAGAAATTTTAGAATATTTAAAACTTTGAAAAGAGGAGAGGAATGATCTTGAAATTTAGAGAAAGTTATAATTCTTACAGCTTTTTTCTGTAGTATAATAAGTGGTTTTAAAGTTGAGTCATATGTATTTCCCCAGATAATAATACCATAAGTAAGGAAAGGATAGACTAAGGAATAATATAGCTGAGTTAAAATTTCTATAGAGACAAAGTGACGTAGCTTAGAAATAATTCCAACACCTTGAGGTTTTCTTAATTAATTGATGAACATGTTCTTTCCAGTTAAGATTTGCATCAATAATAATTCCAAGATATTTGATATTCTGCTTCTGAGTAATTGTTTTTTTGTTTATTTTCAGAAAAATTGATTTGGAACATTTCTTTTGATGTGGATGGAAAATAACAAAATTGGATTTATCTATATTTAGAGACAATTTGTTTGCACATAACCAAGTGTGAACATTTTTCAGTTCAGCATTAACACTCAATTCAAGTGAATCTAAGGATTCATCTGAAATGAGCAAATTTAAGTCGTCAGCAAACAGGTGGAAATCAAATAACTTGGAACAACGGTTAAAATCATTTATGTAGAGGAGGAACAGAAGGGGGCCAAGCACTGAACGTGTGGGACACCACAAGAAATTGAAGTATATGATGATGTGGAGTTACCTATTGATACAAATTGTTGTCTATTTGATAAGTAGGAGGTAAACCAATCTAGAGGAACTCCACGGATACCATATCTCTGCAATTTATATAGAAGAATATTATGATCAACAGTGTCAAATGCCTTACTAAGGTCTAAGAAAATGCCACAGGAGTATTGACCACCTTCAATAGCTCATTGAATTTTGTCAGTTATAAGGAGCAAAGCGTGTTCAGTAGAGTGATTAGCACGGAAACCAAACTGCTCTGAATAAATAACTTTAAACTTAGTAAGGAAATTCATTAACCTATTATACATTATTTTTTCTAGAATTTGGTTGAAAATAGGAAGAAGAGTTAAATAATGCGGGAAAGTTTCTCAACTTTTAATACTGGCAAGTGATAAACGTCTACCAAATAGAATATTCTGGAATTCTTTTTATTTAATGTAGGATCCGTCATTTTGAATTGAAAGTGATGAGGTCCGAGTCTCAAATTGCACGAACAGAAGTGTGACATTTTTGAATAATCAATGTTTTGCTTTGAGATCATACCAAAAATTATCTTCCTACCGAATCAAATGCTTTGAAAGTTTGTCTTTTATTTATAAATACGGTCTGAACAGTTTTCACCTAATGCGAAAACTGGTTTGAGTTCATTCTGTCAAATAAAAACATCCAGATATTTTAATTCGTTATTGGTTAATTTGCCATGAGATCGCACCGAATCTTCTGGAGTTTCCATTTCAGCTTTTTTACTTCATCACTTCGTCAGTTTGTGATTGACATTGCGGTTTATAATTGCCGTGAGACCGGTCTGCAGCGATTGGTTTGATGTCAGATGTGAAAAAAAGAAGTCTCAGTGCTCGTGTTTGTTTTCAAATATGTGATGCGTCCTCGATTGACGAAAACATAGGAATGGTCGTCAACTTTTATGATCCGTTCTAACCAGCGACAGTTTACTCTCAAGTACAATGTACTTCTACATATAAATTGTAATATTGAGCTTTTCGTTTTTACCTAAATGCGTATTTTTGTCAAGGGAAGAAATCGTAAAAAACGTTTTGCAAGGGCTCGGGTAAATGTATACGTAAAATCTAATGTCCGATGAACGTGACTGCGATCATTTCCATCTCGAACACAGTTGATCGCGGTCACATCGCGAGCAAGGTGCGAGCAGATCGCGAGCACGGTGCGAGCAGATCGCGAGCAGACCGCGGTCATTGATCGCGATCTCATCGCGATTTGCTCGCGATAAATGTACCTATAGTTCCAGGCAGTACTGTACATGTATAAGTTTGTTATACCATGATCGCAGAGGAATGGAAGAAATCTCTGAGAAGTTTAGTTTTCTCTGCCAAAACTAAATACGTCGCATTTGAGTTGCTTTCGAAAACGTTTTGTTTAATGCTTGACTGAGTGCCATTGATTGAACGACCCTGGCTTCCCTTGGGGACAAGCATGTTGTTTTTGAGAATAATACCACTAAAATAAAGTGTAATTATGCGGTTGACTAAATATTCAAAGAGCATGCACGTTTATGGTTTTAAGTATCCCACATGGAAGAAGCAGGCTTGAGAAATGAAAAGAATAATGTGCAGATTGAAATAGCTCATCCCACATGGATTACGTTGACGGGTATAATGAAGACAGGCCAGTTTGGATTCAGTGTTTTTCACCCAGGAGTGCAGGGCTGGTCGTGCCAGAGGGTAGCAGGAGTTGATGCTTTTGACCCTCTCACTTCCAGCCTGCATTCTCTTCTAATTTCCCCTCATTACGCATGCAGGGGAAATTTAGAAATATGCATTGTCTCAAAATTTCCAGACAATGCATATTTCTAAATATCCCTCCCATCAGGGAAAATAATTAGTGGTTTAAATGTGCCTCGGAGAACAAAAGAATCTGAGGCTACCATGGTATAACTTTGGTTGTTTGATATGTAGCTATATGCTTCCTTGGTTTTGTTTGGTGTGGTTTGGTTTTGATTTGATTACTGTTTTCAAAGTGTGTGTTTTTCTTCATGTTGTGTGTAAATTTATTTCATATACCTTTAAGTGTTCCTAATACAACCAAGTAATGAATTGTTTCCCTAGAGAGCTGCCTGGCATGATTAGCCTGTACATGTTGCTATTCCAGACAGCTTGTGCTAGAACTGGTTTCTTTTAATTAACCTTGTGTATCTTTGAAAATGTTAATTTATGTAAATTTCCTGAACCTTCTGTTGACGATCTTGCAGATACACGTAAGCTGCACCTCTGATTTTAAACGAAGATTTTGGGTAAAAATATGTGGCTTATCTGTGAGTGAATATTGTATGTCTGATTTAAAAAGTGAAGCCTAATTTTCAATTTTCAAAGTCTTCATCAGCTTCATGTATAAGACGAATGTATTTCCATATTTTTGTGAATATGTATAATTTAAAATAATTAATTCCAAAAATAACTCATTATTTTCCAATATTTGATACAGTACCCGATTGAGTTAAAGGAGGTTCCTTGAAAATCTTGTCAGTTAATGGGGGGACAAAAGAATAATAATTCTGGAGTGATATAAAGACAGAAAGGTTAAAATGTACACAACAAGACTTACATGTAGTGACACTTAGTGAGAAGGAAAGTTGTAAACATATTCGAAGTTGCAATAGCAGTTGCAGGTGGCATATAAGACTTGGAATGACAATAATCTCTTCTGAAGAAGTTTGGATCAATCACGGTTTCTGGGAAACCTCCACCCCTCCCCCACACTTCACCCTAACCTTTAATGGTTAATCATAATAGAATAATGCATATCCAAGGGAAGGGTGGGTTGGTATAGTTTCCTAGAAACTGGGATTGAGCCAAAAGTTTTGTGTCCAGTACAAGCATTCATGAACCTTAACTTTTTTTCCAAAAAATGGTATCTAAGTTGGAGGTGCGGACTACATGTATATGCAGGTATTTATGGTTATATGTAGTGTTATGCTGAATTTAAGCATTAATTTTTGTTTTAACATTTGGTTTCAGGTGAAGGTGTCCACTTGGCTTCATTATTAGCAGCATATGGTTATGTGTTTTCTGTTACTGACCATCACTTAATGGTTAAAGATGACAGTTCTTACTACAGATTTCAGGTGTGCAGTACTGTTACTTTAATTACAATGTGTGGTTCCAGAAAATATCCATACCTCCTACATGGAGAGGACTGAAAATTCTGAGGGGTATGGGGGTGTCAAAGGCATAAATTTCTGAAGGAGAGGTGGAGACTACAATGTACATATACATGCAGAGTTTGTTTTCCAGCAGTTTTATACTTGAATAAATACTTACATACTTTATCTCAATTATGCCATGTAACCAAACCAAATCAACATTCTGTCCATTCAAATAAACTTTACAGCGATTTTCAATAATATGCAGACTGAGAACTCAAATGTTGATCAACATGTTGTGTTTTTCGCTGCTCTCTTGAAATCATAACTATGATGGTCACTGAATATTTACGAGCGATAGCCATGGAAGTAATTAAACATTGTGGATACCTGTGGGAACAAAGAGCTTCACACGGCCCATGCACCGTTCCTAAATATTTGTTGGCCGTTGTAGTTTTGATTGACGGCAGCATAAACCACAAAACGTTGGTAGACATTTGAGTTCTCAGTCCACGTATTATTATTGGGATTTGCTGCAAACCCATTAAGAATAAGATGCCTTCAGAAGCTACTCATTTTATTTTTGGATTTTATGGTAGCTAGATATCTTGCTAAAATGGTGTTTGATTTCTCCATTAGACTCCATACTTCTGGTTATCAAATAACTGGGAACCAGAGAATATTGATTATGGTAAGAAAGAGTCCATCCTGGCTTTTTGTAAAAAGAACATGTTGCGCACCCTAATACACACATACATGTACAGTCCCGCCGGGAATTATAGGGACATCCGACCGCGGAAAAACCTAGGTCATTGGACGCGTTTTTGAAATCATCAACCGAGGCACTTTCCGCGGCTCAGAGCCGAAATGGAAATTCTTTTGGAAAGTGAAATTTCACTTTTGGTGAAGTGATATTTCACAAGTGATATTTTCCTTCTAGAGAAGTATCTTGAAACTCGGCAGACACTGTTTAAAAACTTCTCAATATTTATACACATCATTAATACACATCAACATTTTATTCTTCGTCTGGTTCACGATTTCAACGGCGCCGTTGTTTGGAAACAAACTTCTTCAAACTCGGCACGCTAAACCGCCAATAAAAAAAGCTTTAACTTCTCGGACTTCGCTCGCTAGGACACATCAACATTTTATTCTTCGTCTGGTTCACGACTTCAACAGCGCCGTTGTTTGTCACTCTAAAACAAACTTCTTCAAACTCGGCACGCTAAACCGCCATTAAAAAAAGCTTTAACTTCTCGGACTTCGCTCGCTAAGACACATCAACATTTTATTCTTCGTCTGGTTCACGACTTCAACGGCGCCGTTGTTTGTCACTCTAAAACAAACTTCTTCAAACTCGGCACGCTAAACCGCCAATAAAAAAAGCTTTAACTTCTCGGACTTCGCTCGCTAGGACACATCAACATTTTATTCTTCGTCTGGTTCACGACTTCAACGGCGCCGTTGTTTGTCACTCTAAAACAAACTTCTTCAAACTCAGCACGCTAAACCGCCATTAAAAAAAGCTTTAACTTCTCGGACTTCGCTCGCTAAGACACATCAACATTTTATTCTTCGTCTGGTTCACGACTTCAACGGCGCCGTTGTTTGTCACTCTAAAACAAACTTCTTCAAAGTCGGCACGCTAAACGGCGTATTTCGGGGCTTTTCGGCGAAAATGAACGAATATTTTCACGTCAGCCTCCAAGATCTTTGTAAAAGTCATTGTATAAAGTTTTCAAGTAAATTCGGACCATATTGTGAGCCGTAAAATGAACAAAACAATGGCTGCTCGCTTAGTTCCCATACCGGCGGTGCGTGGCCCGCTTCAAAGCTTGACTCGCTCGCTGAGCGCAAAGCATAACACCAAATAAACTTTTGCTTCAGTGTAGTTTCACATTTACGGTAGACCCTTGTCTTGTTACTAGTATTTAAAGGTTTCGGCAGAAATCATTGTAAATGCTTGCGTTAGGTATTAAAATCTCAACTCTTAATTTTCACGTGCAATCAGTCAGGCGTGAATGTGTCAGTCAGGCGTGAATGTGTCAGTCAGGCGTGAATGTGTCAGAAAACTTACAGAACATCAACAGAGTTTTGAAGCAACGTTTGTCATATTGAAAACGTGCAAAAACGTCTTTACTCTTATCAGAAAACTTCTACTGGGAAATTGCAATTCCTTCTGAATTAAAAGAGCTTCAATGCATCGGAACACCAGTCAGTTCGCGTAAATGTAAATGAATTGCGCCCCGCGGTATTTGTGTCAAAAATGAGACACGCGTCTGGCTGACAGTTCACAATTGACGGGTTAGGGTTAGTTTGTCACAGTTTATTCCCATAAAGCTAACAGTTCGATGTACTGTCGTTTTTTGTTTGTGTGTTTAACTTTCAAATAAAGCACTTCACGGCACTGACTAGTTCGCCACAATCTCACTTGTTCAAGTTGACACATGTACACTGTATCCCAAACCTCGGTTACAACCTCGGTTAGCGCCGCATCCAAGAATGACTGCGGCATTTTCAAAACGACCGCGGCGGCCGCAAAAATGACCGAGGTTTACCGAGGAAAAACCGCGGTCATTGCACGAGGTATGGACGCGGTAAATGTCCCTATAATTTCCGGCGGGGCTGTAGCTTTCTTCTTAATTAACTCATCAATTTGTTTATTAATTTTTCATATTATCAAGTAACAAAAAAAAAACTGCATTGTATGCTTGTTGTGAGGTAATACAATAATTAGAGTACAATCGTCATGTATATTAAAGTGGAAAGTTCTGGTCAGTTTTGTGGATTGACAGTTTAGTTTCAGATTGCATCAGCATGTTCATTGGCAAATATGTTATAACACACAATTTATAAAGCTAATTAAGTGAAACATTTAATTTGTACATTTTATGATTTCTCTTAGCTGATTAACAAACATACCTGATAAATTTAAGTTTCTATAAAATAATATAGCATAGAGTATACTTTGTATAGTGTCTATCAGGCAATTGAACTTCTTTGGCCTGAGGGAATTGATGTGGTCCTTGCTAACTAAAGTTAAATCCACACAAGAAGTCAAATCAAATGATATTTCCATTTATGAGTCATCATGCACACTGATAATAAAATTGTAATAAATATTATTATTAGGTAGACTCAAAGTGAGGGTGACTTACTGGTTAATGCTTCATCAGGGTATTCATTAAGGATTGGAGAATTTGTTGGTTACTAACACAGTTCTCTGGCTACTTTTGCAAAAAAATAGGTTTATGCAAATATTTACTAATTAATTCCACTTTGATTCTGTTACTTCAGATGTTAATGAATACCCTCTTCATGTACTACTGCACCATTGATACATTAATATTTACTAATTAATTCCACTTTGGCTCTGTTACTTCAGATGTTAATGAATACCCTCTTCATGTACTACTGCACCATTGATACATTTTGTAGTAACTGCATGTTTACACTGATGAAGACACTGCCCATTATTTCTTTCAGCTGTGTACCTTTGTAAAAGGACAATGCAAAATAAATCAAGACTAGAGTTAGATGACTATGAGGCTGTAAGTGTTCTGTATGATAGGTTTAATGGCAGCAGTCTCTTGTGCATATTGCACGAAGACCTGCAGTACTATACGTACTCTGCGCTGCTCCCCTACATCCACTCACAACCTTATTCCTTCCCTCCCTATGCACAGTCACAACCAAATGGCGACACTGCAAAAAGTGTTGCGGTGGAATGGAGATTCTGGTGACATTTAGTTGTTTGAGAAAAGCGACCGTTAACCACTTAAAATATATTTTAATGAAGAAGATGTAATGATGAGGGTCCGGAACAAGTAACAAACAAGAAACAAACAACACAAATGGCTCATTTAGGAGCCACCAAGCTTGCAAAAGCGATGATCTTTCTTTTTGTTTGGTGCAGTTTTAATCAGTCTGACTTTGTTTCTTTAAAAATGTTAATTTATGGAAATTTATTGAACCTTTTCTAGATGTTCTCGCAGATAAGCCACACCCCCGATTTGCAATGAAGATTTTGAGTAAAAAGGTGTGGCTTATCTGCCGCTGTTTACGGTATTAAAGTAGGAGGTGCTAAAAGAAAAAGTAGATGACTGATGGAACGAGGGTGACAAATTAAGGCACCTGTATGAGCTTCTAAGCCTCGAATCACAAAAGTAGGTGGTGAAATCTTCAAAGTAATTGAAACCACTACTATCCCACACCTTACTTGCTATTCTTGAGCAGCAGTCGTTCTTGAGGGAATACAATCTTAAAGCCATCTATAAGCAGCAATGTTGGTTAAATGACTAATGACCAAGGTATCTCTTGTTCAGTAATATAAACAAACATGGGCTGCCATTCTGCAACCCAGTAATATGTGTATAGATGTGTTCAAAGGAGTCCAAGAAGATTTAGAGGAATTACTGGAGTTGTCCTAGTCATTTGGAATATTAAACTATAATAAAAGACTAGTTGAGACTTAAAGATAGGTGAAATATTATTTTTATCCTGTTCATGCAGCCCCCAAAAGAGTATATATTTTAAAATATGAAAACTGGCAGTGCTTCCAGTAGAGTAATACAATAATATTATTGCTTCTGTCTTTATTGGTAACTTAATTAAAGTGCATATGGATTGAAATATTCAACCTCATTTTTATTTTATCATATTAAATTTTAGTCTTCCATTGCCCATTGTGTGCAATTAAAAATAAATTTGGAGAGCGCAAACATAATTTTTCACAAAAGTAAAAATATGGCCGATGGCAAGGTTTCTTTGAGAAAAGATGGCTGACAGCAAGACCCCTCAGTAAGACAGCTAGTTAGAACTAAAATTAGAAGGAAAAAAACGTACTGTATTTGTCGTATTTACAGAGTCTGACTAACATAAATGTGCACATCAACTGATGTCATGCATGTGATTAGCATATCTTTAATGGCATAAAAATTGTCACATGATTTTGGGCAATTATGCCTGACTTTGACACAAAAAAAAAGATTATGTTTGCGCGCTCTAAATTTATTTTTAATTGTAAAAAATTGCAATGGAAGACAAATTTAAAATGATAAAATAAAAACGGGTCGATTTTTAAAAATTCTTAGGCACTATCACCCTTTCGCAATTTTGATAGCTTACGAACCTCCGAAAAGTTTTGAGTACTTCTATGAAGAAAGGTTTGGTTTAAAGTGAATACTTTATGTTCTACTCTTGTTTGAAATCATGTAAATGTGACCTTTCCTGACCCATGACCGCGTAAGTAAAAGCCTGGGTTGAAACCTGGGTAGACGTCATCTCATTAATGCATTATTCTCCATGGCGCCTTTTTATCACAACAACATCGATGTTAGTAAAGAAAAGTCATTTTAGTCAACATATTAAGTATTTCTTCAAATGATTGCAAAGCCGAATAATTATATGACGTCAAGATGACGTCTACCCAGGTTTCGACCCAGGCTTTTACTTACGCGGTCATGGGTCAGGAAAGGCCACATTTACACGATTTCAAACAAGCGTAGAACATAAAGTATTCACTTTAAACCAAAACTTTCTCCACAGAAGTACTCAAAACGTTTCAGAGGTTCATAAGCTATCAAAATTGCAAAAGGGTGATAGGCGCTTTAACACTCACATGTAAATCATATTCATGCAGGAGCTTAGAAAAATTTATTAAGGCATTTGTTTGTTATCAGGAAAATCTAGCCAAGTTACAAAGAACATTATCAAGAAAATGGGATTTTATTTTTATGCAAGCTGAGGCCCAAGCAAAGTGAGTATAACTATATTTAGCATAACCCATGCAGCCACCATCTATTGGCAAACTTGCTTGCCAGGCACCATGCATCCATCAATTGAAGGGTTGTGTGCAGTGACTTCTGATCACATTCTAAATTCTCCTTCAAATTCAATTAAAGTGGTGGCAATTAAAGCACCAGCTTTTTGCATGAAGCTGATGTTGTGTTCAATATGTTTGTTTGTATAATTTTCTCTTAGGGAAATATCACAAAAACATGTTAACAACTTTCGTCAAGAATACTGTATGACGACACCATAACACTTTCTTTATTATATAAATGCTTTGTCATAATTATGAGTTAAAGTTATGTGCAATTTTGCAGAGTTGACAAGAAACGTGACAAAATGGAAAGGCAAATTCTTGATAGTCAAGAAAGAGCTTTTTGGAATGTGCACAGACCACCGGTATGTTGATATACAGTCATGTATTAAAGTTCTCTCTTTGTAAACATAATTATACAGCAGACAGTTCTTTGTAGTACTGTAGGTAATTCCGATGGCAGATCAACTCAGCTTTACCAGGATCAAGAATACAAACAAAATATACATGTACATGTTCATGTACCTAAAGTATGTTGTGTAGCAGCAGTGTAAAATTAATTAAATAAAAAAATAATACAGTATTGTATCAATTTAATGTACTTATGAATTGAAGTGATAATTTTATTGTGAATTAAGGTATAGAATACAGGGATTATACATTGTATCATTTCATTTTGCCATGTGAATACCCTCATGATCTTTGCTAGTGGACAAAAATCCTATATACTAGCTGATATTTGCTAGTGGATTTAGAAGTTAAGTTTGAGCACTGCCGCCTGATTGAAATCTAACTAGTCTGATAGGAAAACCCACTAGCCATAACTTTTGTCACGGCCTGGACATAAGCTTTATTTACAATTAACATAATTATTAACCCTTGGTTGGACATACCATTCTCAAGCTCATTAATAATTCATCAGGTGAATACAATAGAAATCATGACCATAACGAGTAATAATTTAGAAATTGTTTACAAATACAGCTATCATTTCAAGACTTTAGATATTAAAGTGGAGTTTGAGAAGCCATGCAAAACACTCGGAGCTTGTTTTAGAAGCGATTTTCTAAATACAGTGAAAAGGGGTTGAAAAACCTTGGCTTTGCCTTGGTTTTCAACCCCGGCCTCTCACTGTATTAAGAAATCTCTTCTAAAACAGCTCTGAGTGTTTTACATAATTATTACTTAGTAACTTTCTTCACAGCATATGACAAGTACATGTTTGTGGTATGAACCAATTTAATTATTTATTTTAGCCTGGGTGTGTGTCTGTCACTGAAGTAGATATCAAGAAAGCATGTAAAGTAGAGATGTCACCAAACACAAGAAGAAAGGTTTGTCCACTGCAAATCAGAGTTTATTAATTGTATTTGAACTTGAAAAATAACTGATACCAGAAGTGATATTTTTGTGTTGATTAAATTGTGAAATGTGTCTGGAATAAAGTGAACAAGTTGCAAGTAGCAACACATATTTTATGATGCAACTTGTGATTGTGACTATCTGTCTGGCATGACTGTCTGTACATTGATTTATTATGAACCTTTTCCCTAGGTTCACTTCTTTAGAACTGGAATAGAAGATTCATCACCTGCATCATCAATTAATGCACTTGATGAAGTAAAAGTTGAGGTATGCCCTAGCTACATGTGCACGTACATGTACATAAATAATTATATCAGGGATATTGTTTTCAATAACAATTAACATAAGATATATTTCAGTTTCAAATGTGGCTAGTTTTGGCAATTTTGTTATAAAACCGTGGTTTGCACCTTGGCTCGCACCATGGCTTGCTGGCTCACACATTAGTACAACTTGGCAATGGCCCATTGCCCGGCTACTGAATTATCTACATTCTTGAGATACAGTGTCTGTTACATGTATCTGCTCCAGTTGATCTGAAATCTGTCATTGTAATAGGATTTTAGATAGAAAATGTAAAATGGCTAATTCAAACGGCTAATTAGTCGAGCTGTCGTGGCTAGGAAATATATTTAATTTTGAAGACTTTGTTGTAGTAGATTTTGTCATTTGAAAAATCATCTAACTGATGCTTTGATTAAAGGTTCAAGAACTAAGAGAGCAGCTTCATCGGAGACGAATGAAGACATCACAGGCATCTGAAAGGTAAATTCCATTTATATACTAGACTAGGTTAACTAGCTCGTAGGAAATCCTGGCTGTTGGAACAAGTTGCAGTTAAATTGTTGAAAATATGGTCAAGTTGAAAATTATATATACAGTAATGTTAAAAAAATTTTGGGGAAATATTTTAGTTTTTGAAAAAATTGGACTGTCATGAGTAAGAGCCATTTTGGATGTGGACACTGCCATCATGGATCTGATGTTTTTTTTGGGGCAGTCCCTATTGTTACACGACAAAAGCTATTGTTGTTTTACCATATTGCGAACAATTTAATGGAAACTTGTTCCAACTAATTACAAAGCAATTTTTTTTCTAAAAATTTATATGGATTAATTGTTTGCAATTGAACCCCCTAAGGAGCTTTCGAAATCATAAAAAAGATACTACTCTTCCCAGTAAACTGTGACGGCCCAAGTTTTTTTACGGCCCACATGATGTGAATATTCTGTACCGTGGATTAATGTTTGGCATACTGCCAGGTAGATTTTGTCGGTGGCAGCCAGTATGATTGCAGACAAGTTTTGACTGCCTTGTTGATTTCAAAGTCTATAAATCACTGAAAAAATTTTTACTTTTAAAGTAAATGGAGGAAATAAAAAAAATTAAGATCTCGTAGTCAGTCGTTCTGCGGTTTTGAAATGTCAAACTTGTCTACAATGTGTCATTCTACTGTCTACAACGAGGCATTCCTTGTCTATAATGTAGAACAACACGTTGCTTTTCTCATGCCACCACACAAAAATCTTTGCCGGTGGTACAGACCATTTACATCACGGGGGCCGTAAAAAACTTGGGGTGTCGCAGTTTACTGAGAAGAGTATTATGGGGTACCCATACATTTAAGAGAGATAATTAAGGATGAAAATCGAAAAAAGTGCTGACTTTGTCTGAGAAGATATATTTTTAATTCTATTGATATTTTGGGTTATTTGCCAAAATATTAGGGCGAAAAATGTTAGACATAGCGTTCTTCACAAAGGATACCAATGTTTTGTTTGTTGTATATTTTACTTTATTCTATTTTGTATCTTCTATTATGGCTGAAGTAAGTAAAATAAAAATAAAAACCATTTATCTTACAAATAGCTATCAATTTTTTACAAAATTTGCTTTGTAAGCCTCATTAGTGACCATGAACAAACAGAGATTTTTTGCTGAAATGGACATCAGTTTTCAATTTTATAAAGACAAAAAATTATGTGAACATTATTTAGTTTCTATATTATAGATTACAAAAAGAAGAAAAAATGGGGGTATCCATGCATTTTAAGAAGTTATTGGGATGGTAGACCTCTTCTCACTGATTTTGACATTTACCAAGCCCTCCTGAGTAAGTCTCCCTTCTTTCGACTTTCTTCATTGAAAATCAAACCTGTTGCTGCTTCCTTTGTGCTCAAACCCCATACAGTCCTTCCTCCTTCATTCTTCTTTAGATCTCCAAGAGGTTTACCCGTTTTCACAAAACTTATTTGACTGTATAAAGCATTGAAAGGCCTATTAGGCAAAGGCGCCAGGCAAAAAGACATCAGCGATTCATGGCAGTCCAAACAACCTTCATTCAATTGGTTGGGTAAATCTCATAAATCTATGAATTCTTCAACCATCTCCCCACAATAAATCATCACATTTAAGATGGTTGGCTCTTTACCATTTCAGCTGAAAATTGTCTTTTGTGGCCGTGTAGTTGAATCTAAAGATTTTCCAAATCGTTCATTTCTCAAGCGTATCTTTCGACCTCGTATTTTAAAGTCCTTCATCTTTCTGTCTGTCAAATTACACAATTAACACAGCAGTTTGACTTTCAAAATAGTTATGCAAAAGGCCTGTCTCACGGGATGACCTGCAGGATGCAAGATGCACAGAATGGCATGTGCACTGACATTAGTAGGCACCGTCCTTAATGTGGTTGTAAAACTGCCTATCGTAACAACACACAAGCCGAAGGCACATCACACACTACCAATACAACACACAGTAGGTTGTAGTTAAGCAGAGATAGCTCCTAAATGTTATTAATAGTACTTAATATAGAACTTTAAGGGACCATTCTACACTTATTCTAGAATTAATGTATTAAACATTATTGTGGATGTATTATTTTCAGTATGATACATAGATATCAGCAGTACGAAGGGTACGATTCCTTTACTTCGTGCCCGGTACCTTCTAATCCCTGGATCACTGATGATATCACATTTTGGGAACAGGACAAGTCGATGTAAGTGAACAGCAAATTCAGCCCTAAAGAGACCAGTTTACGGTTCATGCACAGTTGTTCAAGTCTTTTGTTTCAACTGGCGGTACACCATTGTTTAACATCTGGTGATCCACCAAATAAACAATATATTTGTACAACTGCACATGAACTGGAAACTGGTCTATAGAATATACAGTTATTGCACAGGTAGCCTAACTTGTATTTTAAATTATAAAGTTTTGTATAAGATTCTGAACGAGGGTCAGGGAGAGATCAGGGGTAAAACTTCAACAGAATTTGCTGAAATTGCACACAGAGCCCAACGAAAAACAGATGCAGACTTCAGGCAAGTTTTCATTGATTTTATTGCAGTATTTCAGGCCAAACGGATATTATCAAATATTCGTTCAGAATCTCGTACAAAATCTTATAATTTAAAACACAAACAGCTTAGGTTTCCTGTGGTATCCAGAGGAGCCACTAATTACATGCAATTTATAAATATAAAACTAATTAAACCAATCTAAAAAAGAATGCTGTTAAGGTTAAAAATTACTCAATGAAGTGATATTAATATTCATCATATGTGTGGGATTTATTAGTTTACCATTTACAATGTAAATATTGAATACAAATCAACAAAACTTACCGGGTGTCTTCTTATGTTCCTTACCTATGTCTGTAAAGCTTTGCTGAAATTCTCTGAAATTAGCCCAGCAAACTATGACTGACATGGATTGCTGTCTGTTTCCTTGTATTCTAGGTTCTTGTGAAAAGTGCTGAATTACTGTCCTTGCTCGGCTACTAAATTATTGTTCTATTGATCTAACTAGGACAATAATCCAATTCGTAGTTCTTGACTCGCATTTTCTCAAACTCGTTAATAATTCATGATCTGATTGACCATTTTACCACAGTCTCTAATCTGGTCAGGTGGATGAGTTTGGAAACCCAATTAAATATCAATCCTTCCTAAGGGAATAAAATCACAAAAGCATAGCAGCCATGTTGTTGGTACAACAAAAGTAGCTAATGAGGCATCTTGTTCTGCCACTGGTGCAATCTACTAATTGGCAGGAAAAATGATCTAAAAATAGCCAAACTTGTGACAGCTGTATAGGAGACATGGACGCTCCTTGTTATGGCCTCCTGCTCTTGGCCACTACACTATGGAGTACGCTAGTTGATATCACTGCCAGCAAAAAGGAATAAGCCATCTATGGAGTAATTATATACAACAGTCAAACAGTAATCAAAACTTGCTAATATCATGTTCGAAAAGTAGCATATTTAAATGTTCTGTTTAGCCATTCGCATGAGAAGTCGTTTCAAACACCCATTGTTCGTGTTTCATCAGGGGATTCCAAATGTTTCGAAAACAATGAAACCCTCAAGGTTACACCTCGGGTTTCGTTTGTTTTCTCAATATTTGGAACCCCTGATAAACCACTACAATTCGTATTTGAAATAGTACTTCAAAGGTAACCAAGCCTTTGGTGATATCGAGGCTGGAAGTTAGCATGATAATCACAAGCTATCCATATTCATAGAAAGAGGGTTTGTATCAGTGCAGGGTCAACTCTTCTCCCCTAAGAGAGCCTGTTCACCGCCTAGCAAGGTCAACTCCAGCCTCCATGGCTTGTATCTAGTTAGCATGATAATCGCAATCTATCCATATTCATAGAAAGAGGGTTTGTATCAATGCAGGGTCAACTCCATGCGAGGCTGAGGCTTGGTTACCTTTCAAGAACTACGAACTGGACTATTGTCATTTGATATAACATTCCAACAAAACCCCTGCCACTTTTCATATTGATAATTATGTCCATATTTATTTTGTTGCAGACATTATGTGCCACCTAAGAGAGTTAAGCGCTGGGCTTTCTCGTTGTCTGAACTGCTAAGGGATGCTCTGGGAAGAAAACACTTTACACGGTTCCTAGAAAAGGAATTTAGTGCAGAAAACTTAGCGTAAGTAAATTACCCCATGTTCATTGCTACGCGATAGCGTGACACCAAAATCACGAGATGGCGCGACACCAAATTCACGATGTGTAACATTGGGTTGCCGATCATTCAAAGTGGGAGGGGGCAAGCTTATCTTTTTTTTTATAGAAAACTTGAGTAAGAAAAGGAATAAAAGGCGAATAATAAAATAAACAGTATTTTAACGAGACACTACTTGTGCACATCCCGTCATCACTGCCATCGCCGTCCTAGATTCTAAAGTCCCTAGTTAAGATAATTAGTCCGCACACTTTGTATGATTGACGAACTTGTGGAATGCAAACTTAACACCTCGCACTGAACTTAGATCTGGCGCCATCGGTATCGCATAGCCATGAAAACGGTGCCATAGCAGCTTTATAATTCTTTTTCACGAATCCAATTCATTAGCCGTTTTTATACTAGAGACTCATAATGCGTCTACACGTATTGGGCAAAGACAGCTTAGTGTGACTAGTATAAAGGCGGGACGAAGTATGAGATGAACTTGATGAAAAATCCCGCCATATTTTTAGAGGGAATGGGTTCTACTTGTTGTTGTTCTTTTGGGCAAAGAAAACTTAGTTCGTTTAGTATAAAAACGAGACGCATTATGCGAGTGGATGAACTAAGTTCTATAGTGCGTCGTTTTGGACGGATTACCAAACTTAGTTCGTCCAGTCGCATAATGCGTCTCGTTTTTATATTAGACGAACTAAGAAGAGGCACTAAGGTTTCTTTACCCAAATACGTTTAGACGCATTTTTCGTCTCTAGTATAAAAACGGCTATTGATATTAAACCAGTGAGATCGAAATCCATCCGTATGTTTTGCGTTTGTTGTTTTCAATGTGTATTGGTTTACGTTGTAGATTTTGGGTAGCCTGTGAGCATCTTAAAGCCACACCCATCAAACAAGTTCCAGAAAAAGCGAAGGAGATATTTACGTAAGTCTTGTAAATGATTTGTATTTGTTTCTAGAGGGAAATACCGTTTTACGGACAATCGACACCTGATTGAGAAATACGTGGTTCTAACGACAACAATCGCATTTTCCATTTATTTTTGTTAGTAGGAACGAAACGTCCAGGGTAGGGTTGCCACAGGTCAGGGAAAAGTCGGGGATTTTTTTTTTTTTCGAGGTCAGGGAATTTTGCATCTGGTCAGGGAAATTCTAAATTTCTTGTCAAAGTCAGGGGAAAATCAGGGAATTTTATTTTCCGGTTGCCACGAGGGCTCCTCATGTCTTAAAATGTCTGTGAATGGAGGTTTTGATAATGACTTTTGTTTTGGACGAGGGAATGTCGAACAGTCTTATTATGGTCAGTGAAAATTGTTTTCTGGTCAGTGAAAAGTCAGGGATTATTTTTGCCTGATGGGTGGCAACCATGACGTCTAGAGATTTATAAACACGCACACAGTAAGAACATATTTTCCCAAAAATTATGTCTTCGCCGAACCCTCGAGTTTGTTTGTGGCAAAAATAATGTGCCACCAAACGTCTAGGTTTCAAACATAAACGAACGCGGAAAAAGGTTCACGCTTAACGGTAGCTTGCAAATGGTAGTAAGCTATATGCGATAACATTAGGTCTTCATCAAATTTAAACGAGGAGTTGACCCCTTGCTGTCGTTTGTCCTCCCACTCTTATAAACTCTCTTCAACTCTGTGATTCAGTTCAGCCGCCGGTTAGCATTTTTGTGTGGTTGATACCGCTGCATGAACCAGCTGAAGCAGAAGTCCTATTCCTAAACTCTATTGACTGTCGTTTACCAGCTGAATGAGATCTGAGCGCGCAAAGCATGAATGGACGGCAGAATGGCTAGCCCACAGCACTGCTGGAAAACTGAGCTAGTAGCTTAACTAATAAAGAACTGCATAAATATTACCCTTTCCACACGATATCTCGCATTTAACTCGGATCTGATAACAATGGCGGCGAAATGATAGTGCAGTTACAATGAAAAATAGCCTGGAGCGATAAAGCTGTATGCCCTCTGATTGGTCAGGAAAAAAACCACTCCGTTCAGCTGCTTTTGTTACCCTGTACTGGCAAGAAAGTGAAATGCGAAAGTAAAGTTCGAAACAATGTGAAATCATCCTCAAGTGATTCTAAGTTGACCTTAGTTTCGCCGTGCTCGCACGTGCACTACTCAGTCCTTGAAGTGACTGTGTTTTCTTATTTCATTCTCAGTGATTATTTATCGGAAAGCTCTACTTCACCCATCAACGTTGACTGTAAAACGCACGAGGAAGTTCAATTAAATCTAAAGAAACCTGGTAGATACATGTTTGACGCCGCTCAGGTAAGAAAATGCTGCTCTATAGAAAAGCTTTAGTTGATGGAGTATACCATGACTAGCCTGCGTAGCGGTCCTAATAGGGGTGGGGAGTGTACCCATCTTCCTCTCCCTCTTGGTCGAATTCGCGTGAAAATGCCGCGATTACCCCACCCTCCAATTCGTTTATACAACCCGTGGCTGTGTGTCTACGAAAGGGGCTGTAAATGGTGTTTGTAATTCATCGTACTTAGATTTTATCATACGCTCGAAACAAACTGCCTTTATAATATTACTCAACTATGAACGTGAGTAATATTAAAACCCGTTTAAGGCTTGATAAAACAAATGTTAAGCCGTGGTCAAACAGAGTCTCAAGTCAACACACGTTTTTAGTTAACCTGCGTTCCATTTGGCCATCCGCTTGCACATACTTGCGTTCACTTTGATCGAGCTCAAAGTTTTTATTTTATATTTCTTCCTTTAAATCTGGCTTCCTGGTTCCTTAACCCTATATGGTTATTTCAGGAAGCCAGCGCCCCCTTAGTATTTATATTTATTCTTATTTATTGTATGAACTTTAGTCATAAGGATAAATAAAATTGTTGTTGTTGAGCTCAAACTTAAGCGCAAGTCAACGCACGTTTTAGTTAACTTATGCTCCATTTGGCCACCCACTTGCACATGCGTTCACTTTGATCGAGCTCAAACCTAAGCGCAAGTCAACGCACGTTTTTCGCCGTTTGACCACCAACGCAAGTTGTTCGCAAGGCTGGTATTGTTTTAAAAACGTTCTGTAGCTCAGACAAGATTCGCTGTTTCAAATTCTCAAGACTCGGTGGAAGAATGTAAAAAAGAAAGTAATTCCCGGTCGTGCAAGCTGACTTGCATAGCCGGCCGGACTTGTGTTCAACTTGGGAAGCAAGTTTCGACAAAATTTTGATGTAATGGTTTTCTTTTTCTTGTGATTAATTTTTCTGTTCCACACGTTGACTTGTGATTCCGTTTGACCAAGGCTTTAAAATGTAACATGTAGTATACGACAGGGATGAATAACTAGGGCGCATGCGCGAGTCGACCCCAGATCCTTCTCTTATTTCTAACTGCGCATGCTCGACGAGCATGCGCAGTAAGAAATGAGAGAAGGGTCTGGGGTCGAGAACGCAAATTTTACCGAAAACACTATCTTTTGTGTTTGAGGGCAATTTTATCCCAGTGGCCAAAACTTAAACTACGTTTATCCCAAACATGTTGTTTCTCAGTTTCTGGGGGGAATGATCCGAGTATTTGAATCTTATCCTTCCAGCAAAACTCTTATTCTAAGCAGAAAACGTGAAGATACTCGTTAAATTTTGAAATTTCCGTCATTTTTGTATACGTGTGCTAGAAAACGTGCGTGGTTAAAGGGGCTATGTCATGGTGTGCTAGAAAACATGCGTGGTTAAAGGGGCTATGTCATGGTGTGCTAGAAAACATGCGTGGTTAAAGGGGCTATGTCATGGTGTTGCGCACGTATGGAGTCTATGTTCGATGGGTGGCTCATAATTGACTACAAACCCTTTCATCAATGCTTGATATTCTAATGAAATGCAATATTTTCCTTGAAGACCACACAGTTTGTTAGTCATTTGTGCACATTTGCCTTTATTTAACCATCCCACGTGTGTGAGGTTCGTCGGCTCATATGAAAGTCGCTGAAAATAAATGTGTCCAGCCCGGACAGCTGATATAGAGGCGTCTCACCGTGACACAGCCGCTTTAACGTTTCTTCAATTGATCTGTACTTCTACTGACAACTGAAGACACACATGCTGTTATAAACGTGTTGGTCTGTTCGCCCAACAGAATACTCAGTAGGTAATGAATGTTGTTAACTGTAATATTTCCAGGATCACATATTTCAACTGATGAAGTCGGACAGTTATAGTAGATTTTTACGAAGTGATCAGTATAAAGAACTCCTGAAAGCTCCTGCCTTCAAGCAAAAGAGGTAAAGTCGAACTCAAGCCTATTCCCTAACCAGTTTTGTTTTACCATTATTGTTTTATTGTTAAGAGTGGTTTTTGGTTGAGTGTCGAACTTTGATTTTGGTTTTACGATACTCAGTCGAAAACCAATTTTTTGCTGCTGAATTTAAATCAACCACATAATCAGGGCTCGACACTCGCGGTTACATATTAGCCGAAGATTGGCGGGTATAACTATTTTTTGGGCTTAAGTCATTTATACATATTGCCGTTATCCACTTTGGCTAGAAAAACAAATACAAAACCTACTACAATCCATTTTCTACGTAAGCTTATAAGTTTACGCATAGTTTCTCAAAAGTCAGTTCTCTATGATTGGTTTGATATTTTTCATACATTTTGACCGAACTCTGTTTTGTATTGTTTTACCAGTGTAACAGGGAGTATCGCCTGGACACAAGGCACGTGGTATCTCCCATGATGCTTCAGCATTTCAGTTGGAAGGCAATTTATTGAATATTCGAATGTTATTGTTTTTTCCCTGCCTGAAACAGCAACAGCTGATATTACAGTGGTGTCTACGAATAGCAGTTTCAGCGGTGTTGAGCCGAACGCCTCACTTCGATGTAAAGAAGCGCTATTCAAACTGTATCTAAATTAGTCGTGCTTGTTTAGAGGGTGTTGGTGTCATGCAAGAATGATGGTTTCAATGGCGCTTTATTACATCGAAGTGAGGCGTTTGGGTCAATACCGCTGAAACTGCTTTTCGTTACCCTGGTTTCAGAGGTTTTCTAGACGGAGAACAGCCGCGTCGAAAAAGCCGCGAAGCGGCGATCGCAGCGAGAAGAGAAACCATCTGGTATCGGTGGGTGCCAATCTCACTTTCACCAGATATGATAGAAAGGAGCAGTAACCGGACTTTCTGTGGTCAATCGCTAGCCCCAGTTTCCTATAAGAAGCACGTTGAATATTGTACGTGCGAGCAAGAGTTTCCCAGTGACTAATGTCTTTTTGTTTTTATTTCTAGTCCGCTACCAACTAGACAGCTTCAAAACCTGGCACGAATCACAGGCTCAAAGACGTGACCTGGTTGTTGCGAAGGTCCATGATTCGCAGTGCGACGCTTGAAAAGTTTAAAACTCTGATTTTTTTATTTCGAATTTCGAGCTCCACAAGGCTCTATCTCATACATGTGCAGATGTAAGTTCCAGGCGAACAAAGCAAATCCACAGGAGACATTCAAGGTTTAGTAGTTGGCCTTTTAGATAACTGAATCAAATCATTTCTTCTTATCCATTGAAAAAAAGGGCGAGTTATTGCCGTTTATTTCGACTGGACTACCGTTCATGGTCAGATTTATCAATAGTACATGGTCATACTAATTGGCTCGTGCTGTCAGTATAGGCCATTTTGACGATGTTGCGCGCGCAGCTATAACATCTGCTATCTGTTTTAAATAACAAAAGGCTGGTGAACCAGAACGACTCTTGAAATAATGATAATCGTCAATTCTAATGACATTCTTTAACCCAGTCAAGGATAAAGATAAACTTTGGCACATTCCAAACGGCGTTAGATCAGCCTAATGTAGTAGTCACGACGTCTGCACTACACTGCAGTACACGCAAAGGCTGACTCTTGTTTACCTGTGAGCGAGAACCCGTCGTTTACCCGTGAACTCGTCCGATGGTTAGGTTCGGGTTAGGATTTGTCTTATAATTGTGATTATCATTATTTCAAGCGTGTTTTCTATTTAAGGATAGTTGTCAATTCAACGGGGAGAATGCGTTGGCTAATCAAACTAAACATTACCCTAAACCCGGGATGAGGAACTGGGACCTGATTGTGAAATGAGGAGTCGGATCAATCATTTTTTTTCTGGGAAACTATCCACCCACCCCTCTCGGTATACGTGTGTAATTAATGATTAATCATTAAAATTAAATTTAGGGTGTACCGGGGGGGGAGGGAGGGGGGGAGGGGGGGGGGGGGGGGGGGGGTTGCCTGCAAGAATGAAGTGGGCATCAGGAAACTATCCACCCACCCCTCCCTTGGGTATACATGTGTAATAGGCCTCATGCGTGACGGTGTCACGTGATTACCACCAAGCCTCACTTTGGTACAACATTTCCTTTCGGCACAAGTGAGGCTTCGTGGTGATCACAAAAGCGTGACGTCATCACGATTAAGGCCTGCTAATGATTAACCAATGAATCCCAGAATCTGTTATTGATCCCAAACGTCTCGTTAAGAACTGCATTTCTTGATGCAAAAAGCAGACTTCTACGGACTTACCAGAAATGTCCGGTCCGTTTCTCGAGTGCAAGCACCTTACCCGATGGTAGGTGATGGTTTAAACGTCAGGCTTAATTTAAGGAGCTTTGTAGCAATTTGTTTTCTACTTTTCGAAACTGATGGTGAATATAGGTTTAGTAACCTGTATTAAATAGGAATGCCGATTGAAGATAGATGTGAATACTTTTTACTATATTTTTTTTACAACTATTAGTAGCGAGTTCAGTTGTTGTTCATCCTTTAAAAATGAAATATCTTCTCAAATTGGGCGAATATTACTTCTCTAAGAAAGAACCTACAAATATGACTTGCTAGGAGAGAGAATATTACTTCTCTAAGAAAGAACCTACAAATATGACTTGCTAGGAGAGATAAATACTGCGTGAATGTCCTGATATGATTTTGAATTATATATAATATCAATTACGGGAGCATCTTAAGAACGTGCGATTTGATTGGCTAAGATACTCAGTGAGCTGAGTGTGATCGATTTTCTTATAAAGTTACGTTCGAGCAGGAGAACCGCGTAGAGCAAATTTGATATGAAATTCGTGAACGTATATTATAAATAAATGCGCGTTGCTTTTCGGTGGCGCGCGGCCAAAATGCAATGGAGCTTAGTTCTATCCTCCGTCCATTTTTGTCCTCGCCCCATTTTGACCTTGCGCCACAGGCAACCCAATCCGAAAGAAAGCCCGACGAAAATAATTACAGAAGAGTTGCGTCTCGCAAGCCATCAGAGTTTACCACAAAATGGCGTAAAAATACATTTATTGCAAAAAAGAAATTTCAGGTATCTAACCACATCACCAAACACGTGAAATGCTTAAAACCTTTCTAAAAGTAGCCAGTCCGTTTCTGTTTGTGGGACATGATGTATTTCTGTGGGAAAACTGCTACGCTCTGATTGGTTCGCTATTGTTTGAGTGGAACTATGAAATACATTCCCTTTGAAAAACTCCCTGATCATTCCCATGACATGCGTATTAGATTTCTTTCCTACCGTGTTTTCGTTGCACTGCCTGTGACGGCACTTTATGTCAAATTGGCGCCGTACTCAAATTTACATTTTCAGAAGTCTTAATTTAGTTAATGAAATAATAAACCTTAGCAGCAGATTGAATGCACAGTTTTTAGATCTTCCCTCTGTTTCCATGTATTCTGTTGTCGCAGCTTTCCCCCCACTGTGCAAGGTGAACAAACATTACAAAGTAAACCCAGACAGACGCCAATATTCGTGTCCCAATACACTAATGGCAGAGGCGTTTTAGTCCTATGGAGGTACTTACAAACGAGGGTTTACCGACCTAGTTTGGATATCATTTTCACTTTCATTTAGTAGTCGTGACACGTACGCAAGATGTCACAAAGTGCCTACTTCGTACCTCGCTGCTCACGCAAACGCTTTCTGAACTAAGTACCGATGTATACATGCCCGACCGAAAAGAAGCCGATATAAATTCTGATTTCTTGAAGTGAAGCCCTGTCATCTGTTCTTGCTTGCTTGATTTTAAAATGTATATATTTTTATCGTTTGTCGTCATATTATGGCAACATTGACCTTCTACCGGTCTGGTCGTTTAGATTCAATCAAATAATTCACCGACATCCTTTTGCAAATAGCTGTATAGTGCGAGCGTAGTACAATATATGTATTTTAGGATCTCTTTGAGCAGAGACTGCGCGGGCGGGAAAGACTCTAAACATAAATGCTTTGCCTCGAAACATGCCAGACTTTGTTGTCTTGGATTTTCAATATCCTGCTCAAGCTCATTGGACGGTGGACCCCTGAGTTTGCTTATTTTTTGAAAGGTGGCATTATTTAATCACTCGGGATAGAGGGCAAGAGTCAATCACTTTCTCGTGATTAAGATCAGAACTCGGATTAGCAGAGTATGTTTTCCAGGTAATCTCAGCGAAGGATGCTAAAGATTCGAGTGGACGAAAAATTCTGCTTTAAAGAATAAAGGAGAACATAGAGCCGTTTGATTTCAACCCACAGTGGACCGAAATCAATTTACTAGATTAAGATTTAAAATCCACTTTGATTTGTGCCATTCTTGGTTAAAAAAGTTTGGAAAATATATCAGGACATCGCAAGGTATTTCTCTGCATGTTGACCAGGGTGTTCGCCGGAAGGTTCAGTTCGTTTGGCAGTTCCCCTTTACTGTGCGACTACAGAATGAAAACAAAACATTTCAACTTACGGTTACTTGAGCCAATCAGTGGCGAGTACAAACAATAGCATTTCAATGAGCTTTGATCTGGTAAAAGGCGAATTTGAAGAAAATCACGTGGATATTCTAGGAATTGTAAGTTGGAAGCTTTATTTTCGCTTTGCAATGTGTTTAGATCTCATTGTCCAAGTTGCCCCGGTTACAGTAGTCTCGCTTTAAAACTTACTGATGAAGAAACTTGGGACCACGCTGTATTCTACTCTCGAAGTTACGTGAACATACATTAAAAATAATCCTGACATTTTCAGGATTTTTTTGGCAATTTTTTTTCTCAGTCGTGAATCGATTCAATACGTGATTCATGTTGTATATATATATAATGAAATCTCGAAACGAATCATCAGAACCAAGATAGAAGAACACAAGTTTGTAATTATTCTGAGTTTTGAGGATGTAAATAAAATTGACCGACCATTAGATTTGACTTGTAGTGATTGGAGAGGAGAGGGAGAAGAGGGCCAAATGAGATACAACAAAGTTGGACGATGTCAGTGTACGGGAGATGGCTAAACGAGTATGCCGCATATTGTGTCTCGTTGGATAGTGTATACGACTAGGATTCTGGGACCGAAATTTACCTCAGCCTTGTACGCATGCGTGAATCCGGAGGTTGATCCAATCTCTTTCCCAGAGTCCGCGATCGTTTGGCCAGCGCCAAGATCCGGTAGGTACTTCGTGTAACGTACACATATAGTATTGGGGGAGGTCACTAAACAACATATAAACAACAGATAAATATGCTTCTTTAATGGTCCTGTGGACTAATACAAACCCTACCCCTACATTTAAACTAACCGTCAACAACTGGTTCAATACTATATGGCGCTGGCCAAAAGCTAGAGATCGCGGGCTCTGGGAAGGAGATTGATGTTGACCGGCCTAGTGCTAAGACCAGCAGCACTATCGCCGGGCGCGTAAGTAAGCCTGCAATTTCAGTACGTTTTGTATATTAAGCCTGGAGCAAGTTTATTTTGTTTCGCTTTCGGGCTTAAAGATAAAAGATGTCTGGGAACGCCCCTGATCGCGTATCGATATGCAAAACATTCTCGAGGGATTACAATAGAGTGAAGATAGCCATTGTGCTTTATGGGTCAACCTCCATGTACACAGGCCCTTTGTACGCGTGCGTGAATGTTTACATGAGGGGCTATTGAATTCCCGAGGGATTACAATGTAGTTTACCGTGCTAGGATCAAGTTTCGTTTTAAGGGACTAACATAGCATCGCATTCACATTAATTTAAACCATAATAAAAGGCAGAGCTGATATCAGTGAGTGCCCTGTGTCTAAATTATTATAACTGATTCTTGTACCCATCAAATACCCCATTAATTGTCGTATCGCATTTCTAGCCGTTCGACATGCCCAAAACATGTAGCTGTACCCTGCAGCTGTGTGCCTATCACTTGACAATACTTGCCAAAATCACCGTACGTTATAGTAAAATTGTGAAAAATGTAGACTGAACCCCTCTATTTAATAGTTATTATAACATGGGGGAAAAAAGAGGTTCATCAGAACAAATCGGTACTTGTGCCGATTTGTGCTCATTTTGAGTTCGAAACTGCGGAGGAATTGAATGATGTAATTGTGTGCAATCCTATGCGAACCGGAAATTTCTAGCTCCGTACGTAGCGCGCACGCGATCGATCGCGAACTCCCAAAATACCCCATTAATTGCCATATCGCATTTCTAGCCGTTCAACATGCCCGAAACATGAACCGGGATTACCCTGTGGTAGTAATTGATGACCAGTAAAACGGCGCGCAAATCTTTCCCACTTTCAACCGCCGTCAAATCAGTTTGTGGTAGTCTACATTGGTCCGTACATCAATTCATATCTGGCGCATCCTGTTCAATCGGTAAGTAACACTGATTAAAAGTTCATGTCTTTGTGTCCATCGAGACCATTCATCGATTGCCCGTCATTTTGTCTACTATAGTTTAGTGCGATTTGTAAATCAGATATGTGCTCAATTTATCGAACTCGTACGATGAATAAAAATCTTAAAAGTGCTGACCTTTACGATCCTAACTCTTGATATGTTTCCTACTACTCATCTCGCTTCATTAATTAAGTACTCTAAAATTCACGACTGCCACTTCCTGTTCATATCTGGTCCATCAATGGAATATGAATATTTGGATACAGTGGCTTCTGCCTTGATCAAATCACTAACTCCTAAGAATGAGAAATACAAATGATTACTATAAGAAATTTGAAGAAATAGTTATGAAAAACAGCCTCAAAGTTAATTTACACTAAATACCGTGCAATCATTTGACAACAAAGGAAAGCTCGAGCTACATAAACTCGGACTCCTAATACTGCAAATAATTTGTCACACAAACAACCGACGTCGACATACTTTCTGTTTATTAAATACTCAAACGTGTCCCGAGGGGGGGCGGGGGCGGGTAGCATGTGCTCGGGAGAACAAACGTAAAAGAACGACTCTGGTGGAACTTCTCGAAAGGAGCGACAGTATTGGCCTACCCAACAATAGAAAACACCCTAACCTTTAGTTACTACAGTACAAAAACAATAAAAGTACAGTATTATGGGTGCAATCAGAATACAGGTCTCGAGAGGTTCCGTGCTACTCAAAAGAACTCAGATTTGGTTTTGCAAGAAACAATTTCTACGCCACTTTTTCCTGATCTTGTTTTGACATGACTGCTGAGCCCGCGGACATTATTCTCACTTCCCTTCTGAAACTTTTGAACTAGTCAATGACTTCCACTTCCTATTAAAGTCGCATTTTTGGCTGTAAAAGCGGGGCATGTCATTTAAAAATTTCTGATCCGTAAAATAGTAAGTTTCGAGTAGGTAAGTCGGTTCTCAAGCTTTAATCCAAACAGCAACAAAACAACCCTCCCTAACACCTCCCGTTTCCCTTGATTTCGGCATGCAACATAACAATTTTTTGGGGCAAAAGAGTGTGTGTGGGGGGGGGGGGGGGGAAGGGGGGGGGGTACTTTTTTTTATTGACGTATCTTTACGGCGACTATGGGCTCCTGACGGCGATAGACCTCCTTTAACCCGTTAAGTATATTATCTATATAGTGCAACAGTATCTTCCATTTCTTCTCAGGCACTATGAAAAGAAATACTATATATCTCGCGATGGTGCTAGTCGTCTGCTTTCTGTTTAGTCAAGTTCAGCACTGTGTGCCTCAGCCAAGTCAAAAATATCAGCCCTACTGTGATACCAAGTACTACTACAAAAAGGTCGGCAGGACTGGCTGTGACTCCAGAACTGCAGGCGTCTACGTGTGTGTCGGTACCTGTCAATCATTTGTGACGCCTTATGCATCCCCTCCCTACTTCAGAAAGGTAACTATACAATAACGAAAGAAGCCTTATACCGCATGCACGCTAACAAAATGCCCTGTTTTCTTAAACCCAAGACCCGAGGATTTTAGCTCCAAACACAAGCAAAGTGCTGTGACATTGCCGATTCGATTCCAAGTTGTTCGTAACGAAGCACCATCTCGCGGCGACTTCTAAAGGGCGTGGTGGTGATTTGCGAACTTTAAGGCGTGATTACGGGGTGACTAACCATATGTACTCAATTCAAATTTTTCAAATCAATAATAATTAACCTCGTACTACACTTTAAAAATTCCGTTCTGACGTAAGTAGCTATTTTCATAATCGTTTAGTTGCCCCCAATCTGTAACCCGCACTTCGAATCAACTGTCGGAGTCGCTGCCGTAACCCTCCGTTACCTAGGGATATCAATCTATCGCTCTTTTTCTCGGAGAGCATAAAAAGTGTTGGGTCAAGAGACGCGTGTTGCATGGTACTACTTAGAAGGAGGTTGTGTTGTTGCTTTTTTTCTTAAGTGATTTGTATTATGGGCTCCTGCGGTGGTTTTGGTTTTACGACACTCGAAAACTGTGCTATTCGATTGTTTTGTTTACAGACGTGCTCATGCTGTAAGCCAGCCAGCATCCAGTGGAAGTGGGTGAAGTTAGAAAACTGTGGCTCAAATATTAACCCCTACGTGTGGATCGAGTCTGCTAAGCGCAATGGCTGCGAATGTTTGCCGTGTGACAACTGAAAAGGGTCATCACTACATGGACGATTTATTCAAGCAAGAATTTATTTCCCATTTCTAAAAAAACTCATGTATACAATAACTGTCTTTGTCACTTCCGGGCTATTAAAAGTGAATTGCTGTCAAAAATTCAGGTAACTCCCTAATTCGTGTACTTTTCCATTTGCCATTAATGATATGTAATTAGACGAATCGAAACCGCGTACAAACGAGGTTAAAGTTCTTGTTGGAGGAGTTACTCAGATGATTATATCCATTGCAGTATAGATAGATTTTTACATATTGGTCACGGAATATTCAATTGTAAATATAATTTATTAATTTTATAGGAATCAATAAATTAGATGCAATAAATTATTAATGGAGTTGTGCATTCTATTGCGGCATGAATTTCGCCAATCAGTTGCATTATAGGGCCGTCACTTTGACCAATAAGAATGGAGTACAAAGTGAATATACAGAGCACTTTCATAAATGCGTAGTCCATTGCAATAGTTTATCCACAGAAAACACAATTACGATGCATGTGAAAGAGCGACGTACATTAATGATCTTGTGTATGAAATATGAGTGCTGTAGGCACATCTATTAGAAATTAGAGAGATTTTTGGCCTCGCTCTTAGGTTTTTTTTCTGCAATTAAAATGCCATAACTCGACATCCATTCTCCACATTGCTGTACAACTGAACTCATTACTAGTTTTAATATGATTTTTTCATGTGGTAGTATTAGTTTCCCTCAAGATCTCCCAAATTATGCAAATAAGGAGGCGGCCTTGCCTTTCCGAGGCAACTCCTGTTATAATAGAAACAAACTTTGCCTCTCGGAGTCCGGTCCCGATTAGTACCACTCGGAGTTCGGTCCCGATTAGTACCACTTGGAGTCCGGGCCCGATTAGTTCCGCTCAGAGTCCGGTCCCGATTGGTTCCACGTGAGGTCCGGGCCCGATTAGTTCCGCTCAGAGTCCGGTCCCGATTAGTTCCGCTCGGAGTGCGGTCCCGATTAGTTCCACTTGGAGTCCGGTCCCTGTTAGTTCCGCTCGGATTTAAAAATAGTAGTTTCCTGCGGAGGAGGCTATTCACCGAATACTTCGCATGAATTTATGACGCGCAACCCAATTTTATGTAAATTTGAGCTTTCCCGGATTTGACCATGGTCGAAGCCACTCGTTATCTCGCTTTTTTTTCTTGACACATTTCTACGGGATAATTTAGTATCCATTCCTTGAAGCTCCCCGGAAACGCAGCCTACGCATCTATCTAACTATGTGCGCATTCTTTTGAGACTATTCTGACTATTCATATTCCGGTATATGAATAACAGAATACTATTTCCCCAAAGAACAGATATTCTGAAAACGGAATGATCTTGACAGGGGGGACCTAAAAACTAACGACTCGGTAGTGCGCGCACCACAGGTTTCCCCTCCAAATATAATCCGCTGTTCTGTTCATTCTCAGAGCTGAATAATGACGCGTGGGGACTAGGGACGACAGCAGCGTATACAACAAAATGGCGGACATTTTAAAAATTTGTGAGAACCTTCATGTTTCCTGCGAAAAATGAGTTTTATGGCAACTTCAAATACTGAAGACCATTTCCTTCAGAAACTAAAGAAAAACATGTTTTGAACAGTGTTTAACACTGCTGGGATAACAGTTACTACGAACACGAGACTGACCGCCACAACAACACGTTATCTCCCTTAGATTGACTAATATCATCAATTGTCAAAATGGCTAGAATTGATTATAATCCTCTATTTAACCTCGAGGTTCAAACCAGTCCAGGATAAAGATAAACAATAAATAAATAAATTCCGAACGGCGGTAGACGCGCTTAGTGTAGTGGTCATGACGTCTGTACTACCAAGCACTACACGCAAACGGTTACGAGTTCGAGCCCGAGTAGGAGCGCTCAAAAAAAAAAATTCTCTCGTTTACCTTCCTTTATTGTTTACCTGTGAACCCTAGCTCTAGGTGAGTGAGAACCCGTCGTTTACCCGTGAACTCGTCCGATGGTTAGGGTTCGGTTTGTAGTTCGGGTTACGGTTTGTCTTAGAATAATGATTATAATCAATTCTAGCCATTTTGACAATTGATGATATTAGTCAATCTAAGGGAGATGACGCGTTGGCCACAAGGTAGTGTTTACCAATCTCGTTCGCAGAGCCCGCGCGTCAGTTTCGGCCAGCGGTGACCAATTGGCGCTGACCAAAAGATCGTGGGCTCTGGGAACGAGATTGAGTGTTTACGGCAAAATATGCGTCATCCCGCGCATGCGCCATAGTTATTCAGCTCTGTCCACCTTATAACAAGTTCTAATGACGGGCCCTTTTTATGGTATGTTCGGCGCCGCGCAAGACGCATGTGAGACAGTATCTAATTGCGAGAATTCACTTTAATTCCTGTACACTGTAATTTCCTCAATTTTTCTATTCTATAAAGTACAACTATTTCATTTATAAATACTAACCATCAAATTCAATACTACCTTTTGATCATACAGACAATATATAGTTAAATAGACATGTTGAACCCAAAGTTCCTAAGGAGAGGATTCGCTCACTCATTCTAATTGGCTAAAAATACGTAGACTGTACGCTGTAATTTCCTCAATTTTCATATTCTCAGTAAGGTACCAACTATTTCATTTATAAATACTAACCATCAAATTCAATACTACCTTTTGATCATACAGATAATATATAGTTAAATAGACATGTTGAACCCAGAGTTCCTAAGGAGAGGATTCGCTCACTCATTCTGATTGGCGAAAAATTAATAGATTAGCAGTGGTTTTAAAATTTAAAAACTTGACAGCAATAGGACATTTTCATTATGACGTCATTTTACTATAACTACCAGAATCCTTTTCAAATTCTCTTTCTCATTCAAATTTATCAACTCCTTTGAGAATGCCAAGACAATGGTCCAAATTAAAGGAACAAAAGAAACCGTGCACAGGATTCTGGTAGTTGTAGTAAAATGCAACGTCATCATGCAAACGTCCTATTGGGTGACGATGGTGGTATTTTACTTACAGTCGGCCCTACATCTATCACTTCCTCTTCCCCTGAATGTAAACTTGCAACAGACATATAGAAAGAAGACTCTAATTTACAGTTCTTTATTTCATTTTATTTCACTACCCAGTGAATTTCAATATATTGCTAATTATAGGTATTCAAGGGCATTTATATGGAGATCGTTATATGCTATAAAGACCGTGAATACCTGTAAATGAGCTTTATAAAGGCTCTTGAATCAGGTCTTTATATTGAAATTCACTGGAATGTTAGTGAAATAAAGGTTATCGAATTACAATGAAATAAGTCGGCTGAATGCCGAGCTTCGAGGTATTTAACTCTTACTTTTAAAATAACTAATCCCTTGACATCTCAACACGATCTACACTCGCATTTGGTAGCTGTTTTCACAACGTGATTTTCCTTACTCCACGCCGCGTCGTTCGGTCCCTTGCACCAAAGACCAACTTGAACTTCGTGACTGCCTATCTCCTGGCAACAAGTGCACGAGTTGGCTAGCTTCAGCCTCGAATTAGGTAGCGAAAACGAGACACAAGTTCCGTGGCACGTGTTCAGGGAAACCTTCCTTGGTTGACAGTTGTGGACTTTGACCTCCAGCGTGTAGCCGTATAATGTGCAACGCTGATTGGCATACGCATCCTGTATGGGGTTTCCGATGCACGATGAATGGAAGGTCAGCAGTGCGCAGCTCATTAGGAGGATCTTCATGGTAGAATACGCAGTTCTGTGAATAAGAACATTCACACAAGCAGCTGTGAGTTCGGCTAACTGGTATTCACATTTTAGCATTATTCAATCAAGCGCCTCGACCCCTTTGGAAACAAGGTAAGCTTTATCTGCATATCCTCATGTAATAAAGTGTTATTATTATTATTATTATTTACGCTTTCAGTATGCACCTATTAAACCCGAGAGGGGTGTCAAAGACTAGGGCAGGCATAGTCTGTCAAAATTCTCACCCTTGGGGTATAACCAAGCCTATGAAATTCTCCCCCCCCCCCCCCCTTCCCAGAAATCTACTTTGCGTTCACACTACAAGAAACGTCTGCCATTCAACCTACGGACACTTGCGCGAACGTTGCAGGAGTATATTTTTATAAAATTTCAAACATCTCCTAACGTGTAACGGTCACCGGACCACCCTGGGTGGTGCGTGTACTCGTGACAAGAGTTGTGCCTAATGAGTAATGATATGCCGATCTTTATAGTCGAGTGGAAGTAAAACTCTTTCATAGCAATTTCTGAGGATACAAAATACATTCAAACCATAGCAGTTCACCTCAGACAAATTTTCTCGAGGTCTAAAACCCTCCAAAGTTTACGATTTCTCATTGTGTGCGACCGATCCGATTTAACTCGGCACAATCGCCGCATCGCGCAAAATACTGCAAGCTGGTTTACTATATAGAGAACACGAACGAACAGCAGCTGCACGCATATATAGCACGTGTCGAGCATGCAGTGATTAACTTCCGTTAATATAAAGCTGCTTAATTCCCCCGGGTTAATTCCCCGACAATTCAAAAAAGGCCGTAACAGACTAATCTAGCGTCAATTTTAAAACATTATTCGTATCGGGGTATTTTTCAGAATCTTAGAGTTATATTGTGTTTGTGGTAACTGATAATAAAAGAGAAACTACAGTCACAAAAGTACCTTGCACAGGGTGATATAAAGTAGCGGGTTTGAAGAGGCCGTTGGAGAGTAGTTCCGTTCCCCGATAATTTTTTGTTTTAATTTGTAGCTGCACGTAAATCTCCCTCCGAAAAACGGTGCAATATGTTCTCTCAAATCTTTCGGTCCGTGGAATACTTCTTCAAACTTTTCGCGGGGTTGTGGATGCGTCTTCCCTTTTACTTAGATTTAGGATCTCGGGGATGTTCCGTCCTGCAACGATGGCGCTTTTGAAAATTTTGAATAACTGCTGAGCCGTTATATTTTAAACCAAAAGTGCTCGCACAATACATAGGATCAAATATCGAGGGCATGTCATTATAAAGTGGGCCATGGGTGGCATGAGTATTCGAATTTCCGTCATTTGATACTTTCTGGGTCTTAAAATAGTGGACAAGTTCAAACAAGTACGTTAAAAGATATAAATTGATGTGTGATTGCTAAGCAATCGAAAGTCGCTCTCCAAGACGTGACATTAAAGGAGTTTTTATACTGACATCTTTGAAAGGCTGTTTTGTAATTTAAGCCCAACTAGCGAGCTAGCTCAGTCAGCCTAATTTTCAGACGGTCCTAGGTCGTCCTAGGTTCTGTATTCTTCTTTGTAAATGTAAATGTATGAGTATAAATAAAGCTTGATTGATTGACTGATTGTTCCTCCATGAATTTTTCTGGAAAGAATTTATTCTTACTATTTAAAGCTCTGTAATAATTTTGTTATCACACTGACCGGTCACTGTTTCCCTTCAGTTTGTTGTGTAGGATATTTGTTTTTCTCTTCCAACCTCTGCAATATTTTTTTTTGGGGTAATTGCCCAACGAACCCCCAAAGCTGAGGAGGCGGAACTTTTTTTAGATAATGATGAAACATAGCTCACCACAGGAAGCTGTTTCGATTTTAGAAACATCAGTGTTGAATTACGGAAAATAATCAGAATTTCAAACGATTGTGTGACGTCGAATATACTTATGAATGGCAGTTGGATAAACAAACACAAAGTAAACATAGCTAAGATAGAGCGCGCGCTCTGATTGGCTAAAACAGCGTGAGCGAGTTTTATTGTTTGAATTCCAACTATGGGATGTCAAGCGTAATAACATTATTTAAATAAATTTGTTACAGAAATCTCATGATGTATTCAATTATTTATGAAAAACAGTTTAGTGAGAGTGAGTTAGATAAAACTGCAAAGTTGTTTTATTGGGCTCCTGCCAATATCGGTTATTTCATATAATCTACACAGGGTCGGGCAAAATGGTCATTTTATATAACCAAATCAGGAAAAATGGTTATTTCATATAATAATCCAATTAAGGGGGATCGCAGTTGAATTTATAGGAAAAGGGGTGAGAATGGAGGGTGAAATAAAAGAGGAAAAATAAATTAGTACAGACAAATTTAGTGCCCATCTATCAATTATTGACAAAAAACCTCAATTTTAATTCTTCATAAAACCATCTTTTTTCCTATTTACTCAAAACAAATCAAATCCCCCCCCCCCATTTTTTCTCCTGAAAGCCATGAAAGAAATCCATAAAAATTCTAACAAACTCAGCAAACCAACTGTAACCCTAATGAAGCGAATTTAAAATAACATACAATCCCAATGAGAAATAGCGTAAAAAAAATACGCAAAAAAGCGCATTCAACTGTAATCCCCCCTTAACTTAAAGTAGTACGAATATATAAATGGTTATTTCGTCCTTTCGTATGATAACCAAACTTGAAGTCGTACGGTAAAAATGGTTGTCGATCTAACCAAATTTCAAGTGGTACTGAGTAAAAATTTGAGAACACTCGAGAAATGTCAAAAGCACGCGTTTCAACATTTCTCATAAATGTTCTCAAATGCCCCTCGTGTTTTATGACTGTTTAATATTCCAACTTCGTGCACAGAACAAAATCCAAGCATGTGATTGGTTAATTACAGTGCTTCAGTTGGTGCATGAACGACAGTACACCAGCTGTGCGCTCAGTTGGGATATTAATTACTTGATAGGGTTACAGACTTTATGTTTGTGTTTTGTTGACAAATACAGGTGCTGACTGTATGTAGCCTGAATTTCAGCCGTCTCCTCTGGTTCGTTCCTCTCTAGCTCGGGAGGAACGAACCAGAGGAGACGGCTGAAATTCAGGCTAGACTGTATGATGAACTCGAAATTTCTTCATACTGCATTTTCGGGCCTTCGGCCTGCAGTCAGCGCGTGCCTGGCCATAAGTTTGTGTTTATTTGTTTAGGAACAGTTTTTGCTTGTTCGTTTTCCAATACGTTTTGTACTTATACTTAGTTAATCAATAGCGAAGCTAACAAAAATAATAATAAAATAAAATACGCCAGTCTCGAATCTTAAATAGAACATGGCCAAGGCTTTTTGATCTCCGGGTTTCCGAAGGTGTTTTCTTTAGGGAATCAAAACTTTTTGTGTCGATCAAAGTGTGTTACCTGGAATGGGGTTTATTTTAAGGATGTACCATTAGAAATTAGGGGATAAATTGGTGGTGATTTGTTTGTGCACGATATTTTTTTGGCCCTTTTAGCTCTGTACGATTTTTTTGGGACTATGCGAGCCGTGCACGATTTTATTTTCACACTGTAATTTTCCTGGATCCGCCTATGTTCTCTTGCACGAATTTTTTTTGGGGTAAGCAAAGGCTTGCAGGAACTTTTTGGGGCCCATTTTTTGGGGTGTTGCCACATCCCCCTCCTCAATTTCTAATGGTCCACTCCAAAGTAATCCACTTTTATGGATAGATAGACGATAGAAATAAAGTTGATGAGAAAATGGTAATATTGTTTTTGTATGATGTGTAAACAACTGATGGTCGACTCTTTGTTTGATTTTAATTTTAAGGGGGCGAGTACTAAAGTTCCTGTCAAATATGATTAATTAAGGACGTAACGAAAAGTGTTCGCTAATCGATAAAAACACCCACAAATGGAATAATACTGGCTTTTATCATGACCCGTACGGCTCCGCGCGCGCTTTCCTTTCAAAGCCATTTACAAAAGTAACGTGATGAGGGCCGGTCGCGTGTATGGCGTGAGCGGGCCGCGAAAAGCCGTCCGGCCCTGCACAATTTGTTCTTGCTGTTTGCGGTTTGTTCTACAAAAAAATATGGTTATATGATAAAAAACCTATTGACTGAGTTTGGTCGGGCCGGACGTGAAAATATTTGGCTCTCGGTCATTTTGTACGGACCTCGCTGCTCTCGGTCCGTACGTCATGCATGACCTCGAGCCAAATATGTTCCCGTTCGGCTCTCCCACTAGTCAATAAGTACCTAGTCTCGGCTTGTGGTCTGTTCTAAAATTTCGTTACTTTTTAAACAGATTGTTGACGAGGCCCAAGCTCTGTAAATGGCAATATTTATCATAGCATCTGTATGGCGAGATGTTTTTAGTCTTCCACCGGCTAGTCAACATAAATATTGAATAAAAACAGGATTTATAACCCAGATAGCACGAGCGCTCTGATTGGCTTGTAGACGCGCCTTCGGCTTGTGATTTTCAAGCATTTCTTTTGTTCTCCCAAAATATGTCCAGATAAAAAAACTAAGTTTGAGCAAATTTCCAGCGATTTTCAGCGAAGTTTTACACACCAACTTCTTTCCTACATGGATTCTGTCCTAAGTGAGTAAAACTGAAATTCGCAGAAAATTTGCCCAGTTCGAATATTGTTTTCAATTTTTGCCATTATTGGGATTCCTGTATTCATATCACCGCCAGAGCTTGGTAATTTACCTATACTCGCGCATGGCGCGTGATTTGATTTTGCGGCAACGAAGCGAACTCTATACAAGATCTAAACTAAAGGTAGGTTTGAAATATTACAGTAGTACAATTCTAGATTATAAGTTACCATTTATTGTTACCTAACTTAAAAGCAAGATCGAGCTATACTTTTGTTCAGCTTTTGTTGTTATTTGAAGCCCAAGTATTTAAGACCGAGACTTGCCCTTGGCCTTACTCTCGAAGTTGAAAGCACTGTCAGCCACAGGGAATTTCTTTTGTATTTTTCAAAAGTAATTGAATATTGAAGCATTTCTTGAGCTAAGACAAGCTTAAGCATAATTAAACGTGAAGGAGAACAGGAAAATATTGTAAATGTATACTTGAGCTTGCCGATTTCAGCGGGACAATTCCGGTTCAGTCAATTGTCCCGCGTCAGGACTCCCAGGAGTGGCCATGAAAATGACCGGATATTTGTATGATCCCGTTTTCCCTTTCACGAGGTCCATATAGAGAAAACTGTACCTGAGGTCAGTATTTCCAAGACAGAGGGCACAGTTTTTCTCTATACGGTCCGACCCTGAGCCGGTAAATAACGTATTTATATATTCTCTATTTTCTTTCTACTTGAGAGAAGGAAAAAGTTAATTTTTGTAGTACTGACACTCACCAACCACAAGTGATCACTTACCAACCACTCACAATCCACTTACATGTACCAACCTGGGCCAGATCCAGGGGGTTATTTGACAATCACTTGCTTACAAAAGACAAAGAAATTACGAAATATTTTGATGCTCACATATATCGAATCCCCCCAGTGGCAGATCCAGGATTTTAACGACTGTTAAAGTGCCTATCACCCTTTTGCAATTTTGGTAGCTTATGAACCTCCAAAATGTTTTGAGTACTTCTGTGAAGAAAGTTTTGGTTTAAAGTGAATACTTTATGTTCTACGCTTGTTTGAAATCGTGTAAATGTGACCTTTCCTGACCCATGACCGCGTAAGTAAAAGCCTGGGTCGAAACCTGGGTATAGACGTTATCTCATTAATGCATTATTTTCCATGGTGCCTTTTTACCACAACAACATCGATGCATAGAAAATATACAGTTTGTGGGTTGTTAGTAAAGAAAAAAGTCATTTTAGTCAACATGTTAAGTATTTCTTCAAATGATTGCAAAGTCGAATTAATTATATGACGTCAAGATGACGTCAACCCAGGTTTCGACCCAGGCTTTTCTTTACGCGGTCATGGGTCAGGAAAGGTCACATTTACATGATTTCAAACAAGCGTAGAACTTAAAGTATTCACTTTAAACCAAAAATTTCTTCACAGAAGTACTCAAATCTTTTTGGAGGTTCATAAGCTATCAAAATTGCAAAAGGGTGATAGGCACTTTAAGGTTGAGCCCTGACTCCCCAACCACTTTCCAATCACTTTCATGAACATGTACACATACGTCATGTAAATCCCAACCACTCACATTTATTAACCACTCACTGACCACTTACTGACCATGCACTTACAACTACTCACCAACCACATGTACCAACCAGCCACATACTCACCACCAATAATAATGCAAGCAGAGCCTCCTTTTCTCCCTTTCTTTAATTTGTAATTGTTTCACAAACTGAAATTGTTCACTTTAGCAATTTGTACACATAATATATGTACATTGTATTGATTCTTTCTTTAAATGAATATGACATGGCCATAGAGTGAATGGGATGCAAAATGATGAAATCTAAAAGACAAGGTGGAAACAAGAAACCAGACATATGTGATGTGGTCGATATCAAATCACTCAAAAGAAAAAAATTACAGGCCTACTCCAAACAGTGTGGATTGAAGGCATCTGGAAAGGTAAGAGATGAACATAATTTGTTTAAGTATGCATTTTTAGTAGTAATTTCCTTAGTTTTCTTTAAGTTTTACTGGTAAACTGGTGGGATGTGCTGACACTGTGCTTGATTATCAAAAGCACTCATGCGTATGACATTTTGCCACAGTGTGGATTGGGACTTTTCAGGAACATCCACCACAAGTAACCCAAAATCATGCAAACCTGCTTTAAAAACCAACCTCCTTTAGTTTATAAAATGAATCCACTTTTGAGTAGATGCCGGTTGAGGAGCCTGCATCCTCTGTCGTTATTACTACTTGTCAAAATAATGAATTTTAACATAATTTTATTTCATACAAATTGAACTCCTAGACTGCTTGCTTGCTAATGCAATCATTATATTAATCACTGATTGTACTCTGATCTTTCACCAAAGAAATGGCTGCAAGCAGCCTTAAAACTCCTGTCCAATACTCAGCTTTTAAGGCTCTTGGCCATTTTCTTTTGATATTGAGCAAATCAGTATAATTAGCAGTCAACTGAGTATGACATCATGTGTTTGTCAGAAGCCACATTTGGCTATCTAGATTATGGACTTTTAACGCTGAACATGCAATGTGCTATGTATATGGCCAATGCCAATAGCATGATTATACATTTAAATACACTATAGCCACAAAACAAAATGACCATATACATGTAATAAAATATCCAAGCAAACAAATGGGGTGTAATTGGCAAACTATATTTTCCAAACACATTATTTTCAAATAGCCATGCAGGCAAATTTACAAAATCATATTTTGAAAATCTGTTCTTTTAGAACACAGAGCTGATTGAAAAGCTAGAGGAGCACCTCAGAAGTATCAGACAGTTGTCTAAAGATAGTGAAGACTTGTTGCCAGATGACAATAATAACCTTGCTGTACTAGATCAAGATACGCAATCTAAGGAGGAACCACAGCAGGCAGCACTGGAATCACATGAGAATGATGATGGTGATGAACTTCAAGGTCATAAGCCTACCAAGAGAACACAGAGGAAACCAAAAAAAACACAGAATGCCAGGAAAAAAGTGCCAAATAAACAACCAAACAAAACATGTGATAACAGCTGTGAAGTTGCAGAGAAGCCTAGAAAGAACTTAGGAGAACATTACAACAGAGAAGAAAATGAGAGTTTGCACAGTGATGAGAATGACAAACATTTGAGCAAGACATCTGAGCAAGAAAGGAACAAAGTGCCAAATATACAACCAAACAAAACGTGTGATATCAGCTGTGAAGATGCACATAAGCCTAAAAAGAACTTAGGAGAACAGTACAACAGAGAAGAAAATGAGAGTTTACACAGTGATGAGAATGACAAACATTTGAGCAAGACATCTGAGCAAGAAAGGAACAAAGTGCCAAATATACAACCAAACAAAACGTGTGATATCAGCTGTGAAGATGCACATAAGACTAAAAAGAACTTAGGAGAACAGTACAACAGAGAGGAAAATGAGAGTTTACACAGTGATGAGAATGACAAACATTTGAGCAAGACATCTGAGCAAGACAGGAAAAAAGTGCCAAATAAACAACCAAACAAAACGTGTGATAAAAGCTGTGAAGATGCAGATAAGCCTAGAAAGAACTTAGGAGAACAGTACAACAGAGAAGAAAATGAGAGTTTACACAGTGATGAGAATGACAAACATTTGAGCAAGACATCTGTCAGAACTGAGCCACTTAAACACTCTAAAAGAATTAAAGCCCAAGAAAAGGACATCAATAAGGATGGTTGTAGTGACATAACTGATGACAATAAACGAAGAAAGAAACTTAGGCAGCCAAAAGAGAAAAGGCAAAGAAGTGCACGCAAGAACAAAGGACAGGTTTTACAGGATCAGGTAACAAGGTAGGCAACTTCATGTTAAGGTAGTTATTTGTTCTCAAATTTGAGGATCATTATTCAGGGGCCGAAATTAACTTTTTTACATAGGCACCAACTGGCAACTAGCCAAACATTTTTAGTCATCAAAAGACCAATAATAATAATAATTGTAGTTGCCACATTTCGAGTTTCAAGTGACACACAACAAAGAACATTCGCTGGTATGTTTTATTCATTTGGCTAAATTTACTTTATAGAACAGGACATTGTGAAAACATTGTGAAGACTTTAGGTAAGTCGCCAACTGGCAGCTAACTCTGAAATTTTGGTCGCAACACTCAAAATTTAGTCGCATTGGTGCCAAATAAGGTGCAATTTCGGACCCTGTTATTAGTTAGTCCTCTAGCTTACATGTATATCAGCTACCGGTAATTACCAAGATAATGACATTTCTTGCTTCTGATTGGTTGAACTAGTGATCAGGATCGAGTCACTTATGCCCTTGTTACACACAGCCCTTCAAATGAGACTGGCATGAAGTGAAAGATTGAAGGTGTTTTTGTAACTTGATTTTTGAGGTGGATGATTAACATGTGACATAACTGCATACATGTATGTGATGCATATTTTGCGTGAATCTTAATTTTAAATAAGAAAATTATGTTTTTTTTTTATGGAAAAGCTTGATGTCATTAGATAAAAACAAAAACTTAATTTTATTTGCAAAAAAAATAACTAAAGTTACAGTAAAAGGAAAATTAGGTCTTGCAACCACTTCCAGAATTTAAAGAATTTAATTGTTTGATTACCATTTAAAGTCAAACTTTAGGGGTAATTTTACCAATCAAGGTAATAGACAAAAAGGTTAAAAAGGCATTCAACTAGTATTTGAACAAGTAAAAAAGTGATTAAAAAAAATAAAGGATGGGGCAAGCTTTGAGTCAGTTTGCGTTCTGATTCTTTGACGAAGACCTTTAGGCACAGGCAGTGTCTGTTGTCGTCCTCTCTGTATGACTAGTATTGATGAATTATCCGCAGAGCTCTCTTCTGTATCCGCTCGATTTTTTCAGCAAGATAGGAAGAGAGGCTTCTGTGTCATACAGTGCAACTGTACTCCAAGATGGATACTCAGTAAGTCGTCAGGAGGCAAACCGCTGCGACGAAGAACGCTTAAGATATGTAGACATTTTGCGACCTTATTAATGATCGAGTCTATATGATCGGACCATTTAAGGCTACTATGGATCTGGACGGCAAGGACTTTGTAACTTTACATGACTTCAACTGGGGTTTCGTCAATAGAAAGCTGTTGTATGGTAGGTCGCTCACGAAGGAAGCAGACTCCTTGCACTTCTTAATTAGTATTTAGTTTCGTATAGTTAGCAGATGCCCAGGTGGATATGTGATCGAGGTCAGATTGTATAGTCGAGCAGTCGTGCCGTCTAGGTAGCACCTCCGAGATGGTGACGTCGTCTACGTACTTTCAGTGTTTGCAGTTTGCAGTCATTCACCATTATAAAGAATAAGATGGGCCCCAATTTAGTGCTCCAGATGAGGAACACCGGCATTAACACTGGCCCATTTCCGATACCCACTCTCCCAGTTTGACGTGTTGTTTCCGAAAAGACAAGAAGTTACATACTGAATTATCCAAGGCGGTAGGGACCTGCGAACCCCTGAAGTGAACTAAGTCTAAGATCAGATCAGATCAGATCAGATCAACTTTACTTTTTCACGCTAGCCCCATCACCTGGTTTCCACGAGGGGTGTGTTATTACAGTAAACTATAGAAATATAAAAGTCTAGTACAATAATACATTACAATAACTATAACCAGTTAGTCAAGCTGAGAATGAGTGAATCTGCCGGTCCTAGCGATCAATCTGAAGAGCCTCGATAAATTCTACTACACAAAGACATAATTGACTTCTACTTTACAGCTAAGTACATACTCATTACATCTACCCGCTATTCGCAACCTTACTTTCTCTTTCTCTATTATTCGTCTATTTTTCGTCTATTTTACTGCCTCAGTTTCGTTTTCTACGCATTCTGTCACTGATTATACCTACACTATATCAAAATTGTTCCAAACATGAAAAACCGTACTGACAAGCGTGAAGAAAAATCTTATTAATCTTTACTAAAGGAACTGCCTTATTTTAACTTCAGAGGAGATTTAATTTCTTATCATGGCCAATTTAATAATATTCTTTACACTCATCGAAAAACTAAGAAAGATTTAGATAAGCTAACCAGCCTATATGACCTAGATTTATTTAGCCTTAATACAAACTTAGATAAAAACTTAAATTCCAATGATTATCTATTAAACCAATGCATACAAAGTCGATATTTCTCTCCACATAGACCCATTCGAAAAATGGCGTCCAATTTAAAAATCTATTGTCCTGGTAACGTGAACACGAGGCTAGTCAGTCCACACGAAAGATTTTGAACGTGTAAGCGAGGCTAGTCAGTACTAAACAATAGTTAAATTGGACGCCATTTTTCGAATGGGTCTATAGCTTTGAACAAATGAAGAACAAATTAACAAAAAATGAAGTTGATTGTAGTTCTCGATCTTCCATAACAATGTGGTAAGCCTAAATCGTAATTTAGAAAATCTTCAAACTCATCTTCTAGAAGAACTTGATTTTCATTTTAACATTATTGGTGTCACGGAAACTAAAATTACCAATTCAAATGCACCTGTGTGCTTTCTAAAAATACCAGGTTATGAATTCGAGCACGTTCCAACTCCTCTTGCGTCAGGAGGTGCAGGAATGTTTTTAGATGAAACACTTAACTATCAAATATTAGAAAAAACTTCTAACGAAGCATTTCAAGCACTGTGGATCGAGATATCCTTTGTCCAAAAAAAGAAACATAATTTGCGGCATTATCTATAGACAGCATAACTCACCAGAGCGCTTTCAATCATATTTTGAAGAAACAATTGAAAACTTTGCCTCCTCTGGGAAATCTGTTGTTATCATGGGTGATTTCAATATAGATCTTCTAAAAAGTGAGACGTCTTGTCACAGCCATGATTTCTTATTGTCTCTCCAGAGCTGTTATCTCATTCCTACAGTTGATAAACCAACACGCGTTCGTAATACCTCAGCCACCCTTATTGATAATATTTTCGTTAATAATCCTGACCAAGTAGTAGTTAGTGGAAACATAATTTCCGATATTAGCGATCACTTTTCCCAATTTTGTATTATGAAATCAGCCAGGGATAAACTCAAGGTAAAAAAATCAAAAGTGCGTGATTTCTCGGGGTTCTCTGCCGTTTGTTTTAATAATGACCTCTTCCAAGTAGATTGGAATGATATTCTTTTGAATGGAGCAAGTGATGTGGATATGTTCTCTTCTTTTTACAATAGGTTCAATAAACTCGTTAATAAACATGCACCCATGAAGACAATCTCGCACCGTAAAGCAAAACAACTTTCTAAGCCATGGATAACTAAGGGATTACGAGCCTCAATTAGGATTAAAAACAAATTATATGCATCCGGCGACGACAATAAATACAAATTATACAGAAATAAAATTTGCAACTTAACACGAATAAGCAAAAAGCAACACTTTTATGAATACTTCAATACTAATTTGACAAATATGAACAAAACGTGGGAAGGAATAAATAATTTACTAAATCGTAAAGCAAAGAATTTTAAGCGAATCAATGCAATTAAGGATTTTAACAATAATAAAGTAACTAGAGATCCTCCACGTATAGCTAATATACTCAACGAACATTTTGCATCAGTAGGGCATAAATTAGCAAACAAACTGCCACTGGCACACCATCATTATCTTGATTTTCTCTATAAATCCAAATCACCCGATACATCATTTCATTTCGAGCCTGTTACACCAGAAGAAGTTAAATTGGAAATCTTATGTATACCAAACAACAAATCTCATGGTCTATATTCTTGCCCTACACAAATATTGAAATGTGCAAGTAACACTATAAGTGATGTGCTATCAAACATACTTAATACATCTATTATATTAGGAGCATATCCCTCAAAACTAAAAATGTCAACAATCATACCGATATTCAAAGCTGAAGATGAGACCGACGCAAATAATTACAGACCTATATCTTTGTTATCTAATTTTAACAGAATTTTCGAAAAAATAATGTACAAAAGAATGGAATCTTTTATTGAGGAAAAGAATATACTGTTCTCTTCTCAATATGGCTTTCGTAAAGCACACTCAACTCAACACGCAATTCTTGATATTGTTAATGCTATACAGACTAATATGGATAAGCGCCTATTTTCGTGTGGAGTCTTTATAGATCTGAAAAAAGCTTTTGATACTGTTGACCATAGCATTCTGCTCAATAAACTCAACCACTACGGTTTTCGTGGCATAATAAATAAATGGTTTTTATCTTACCTACAAGGTCGGACACAAACAACTCAAATTGGTTCACACATATCTACCAAAATGGAAACTACTTGTGGCGTACCAGAAGGTTCTGTTTTAGGTCCATTGCTCTTTTTACTCTATATCAACGATATTCAAAACTGTTCTGATAAATTCAGCTTTTGTCTTTTTGCTGATGATACTAATATACTTTACGCAGACAAAAATCTTAAATCGTTGGAACTAATCGTAAACAAGGAACTAAAGAAATTATATGATTGGCTAACAGCAAATAAATTAACCCTTAACATAAAAAAATCAAATTTTGTTATATTTCGTCCCTATCAAAAGAAACTTAACTATCAACCTAAAATAAGTATATTCAATAATGAACAGAATAAGAACGTTCCCTTGGAATGTAAATACTATGTGAAATATCTCGGAGTTTTAATTGACAATAATTTATCCTGGAAGCATCATATTGATCATATTGCTGTAAAAATTAGCAAAACAGTAGGGTTAATCGCGAAACTAAGACATTTTGTGCCCGTACATACCCTCCTGAGTATTTATCGATCATTAATTGCTCCTTACTTAACTTATGGGTTGACAGTTTGGGGTCAGGCATGTAAGTCCTATCTGAAAAAACTTCTAATTCTCGCTTTATGTATTTTGCCGACAGAAATGAGCACGCAATTCCCCTTTTCATTAATGCTAATATTATGCCTGTGAACTTTTTAAACTATGAGTCACTATCTAACTTGATGTATGATGTCAGAAATAACTCAGCACCAATAAGTATTTTAAATTTGTTCGTAAACACCTCCAGTATCCATTCTTATAATACACGTTCCTCTACATCCAACAATTTCTATATTAAAAGCTCTAGACTTGAAATACAAAAAAACGCTTTCTCTAGAATTGGAGCAAAACTATGGAATGAAATACCATGTTATCTCAGAAATCTTCCAAAAAAAGCATTTAAAATAGAACTTAAAAAAATACTAGTTAATATCCTCAAATTAGAAGATACATATATTGATACATCCATGATTATTTCAAAAGTATTTAATCATTCAAATAAAATTTGCTGATTTCACAGTTGTTATTTCTATAAATTAACGTTTATAGTTCTATTAACATAAGTCACCACCTTGTCTTTTGTCTCTTTATAATTTATAATTCCTTTTTCTTCTCTCTTTTTTTTCTCCCTCCATTACTTGTAAAACGTAACTTATTCTTTTAAACTGTAATTAGTATATTTACTTATATAAGACTCGGCCCGCCTAGATTAGCTTTAAGCTACCTGCGGGCCAGTCAGATTGTAAATTATACTATTAGAATAGAAAAATAAAAATGTGTGTAAAAAAATGTGTGTATAACCTATGATTAAAATCTAAAAACGCGATCTAGTACAATAATACCTTGTAATAAGTAAAACCTATATGTTTAAAATCTAAATATGCAATATCTACGCAACAATAGACCTTTCCACGTTTTTTTTTTAACTTTTGATGTGTACATGTACGTATAACAGCAAACCGTCGATACTGCTGATAAGAGCACCTCAGGCGAAGTTAGTCAAAATCCCAAATTCCAGAGTTATATCTTGAATAGGAGCAAAGTTATAGGCCCGCAAACTCGGAAACGTTTACAGACGTTTGTATGGAAATTTACAAACGTCTGTAAACTTCGACGTGCTCTTTTCAGCAGTATCGACGGTTTTGCTGTTATACGTGTATATCAAAAGTTCAAAAAAAACGTGGAAGGGTCTATTATTTGTCTATATTAATTAATAAGCAATCTAATTTAATGAGAACGTATAAACTATACTTACTATTAAGATAATCTACAGGTGCTAAATAAATGATAAGATGTAAGGCCATGGAAAGAGTTTTGCAGAAGATGAGGCTACTGATTCACAATTTCTTATTTCATTCGGCAAATCGCTCCATAGCTTAGCGTCACTATAGCTCTTTTTTTTTTCAGAAATTCTGATCTGGGTTGAGGAATAAACACGTTTGTAGAGGCCGGATCCTCGTAAATTATAGCTTCTAACTGTGCTCGATTCTTGAAATATTTTGTTCAGTCTTTCGGGCGCTAAATTATGAAGTACATGTATTTTATATATTTTATACATGGTTTAGTCTTTATTTGAGCCCTGCGCTCATCGAGAGTAATCCAGCCAAGACATCGAGAGCGTAAAGCTATTTCTGACTGACCAGATTCATGTTTACATTTCATTATTACTCTAGATAGTTCTCTAGTTCTGAGAGGCTACTACCTAACCAGTCCCACACCTCACAACAATAGTCAAAATGAGGTTGAACTAGGGTGTTATAAGCAGAGACAAGCGACTATAGCGATTCACAAATTTTCGTTGCCTTTTTATAGCGCTAATTCCAGCTGATACATATTTTGCTATATGATCTATATGCTTTTCCCATGTTAAGAATAGGACTTGAACGCCAAGTACTTTACATTCTCGAACTCTTTTGACTGGTTTATTGCCAATGACAACTTTAGGTTGCACTGAAAGGTTATTGATTTTATGTCTAAACCCAATCAAAACGTATTCGGTCTTGGCTCCGAGAGCCATTTCCTAACATTATCAAGGTCATGATTTATGCCCACCTCTGTTTCATCAAGTGTTTTTCCGAAGGCTGTCAGACTTGTATCGTCTGGAAACATTCGTGGTGTTGTGTATTGAAGGCAATTTCGTAAATCATTTATATAGAGTAGAAACATAAGTGGACCAAGAATTGATATGTGGAGAATTCCACAGGTTATTTTTCTCTGGTCAGAAAGTGTACCGTTAAACTGGCATGATTGTTTACGATCCGTTAAATAAGAACGAAGTAGTTTTATGACAATTAAGTTTAAATTGATACGGTCAAAGGCTTTACTAAAGTCAAATTAAGCCCGCGTGAAATTTTACAGACAAACGTATGGAAACCTGAAAACATGATTGCACGCTTCCCAGCAGAGCTACATCACTCACATTTTGATCAGTTAATCTTTTACTTGGTATCTTAAGTTTGTAGACAGTGAATATTTCAGAAATTCGATACAAACACTGTATTTCGCGCCATGTTTGCACCCCTTTCAAAATGTCGGAATTAACCGTGAACTGGTCAATTACCTAGTACTTCACAAGAAGCTGTGCGCCCTGATGTTTTACCAAAATGCTCCAGCGGAGAAGCCGCCAGTGAGGAGCAGCAGGAATCCAATATTAATCTCAGTGAAGAACAAATGGATAATGAATATCTTCCGTCTTCAAATGTGTTACCCAAGCAAGTTGAACCTGTTGCAGCAGAGGAACACTATACAGCCGGCAAGACTCGCCAAGGTAATCTTGACTTCATTTTACACATGTCTCATTAGAGATTTATAATGCTGTAGAGTTACACAAAAATTCATTTAATTTTTACAGGATACATTTTTGCATTCTAAATATAGAGGGGATTTCGTGTGAGTGGGCAAGTTACGGCGATGACTTACGGAAAGGTTAGAACAGATCTCGTATGAGTGGGACAAACTACGGCATGTCCGCGTAGCCTTGCCGTAACCGTGCTGTGCCGTGTTTCTCTAATTTGATTGGATCAGCAGGGCAAAACAATGGGAAACCATGTCACGGCATGCCGTACGGTAACCGTGCTGTAGCCAGTGCCGTAGTTTGTCCCACTTATACGAAATCTGCTCTACTATACGTACATTGTACGGCATGTCGTGACATGGAAATGTTTTTGTCCCACTCATACGAAATCCGCTCTAAGTTGGACTGATATTTTAGGTTGTTACTAAGTAAACACAAACATCCACCAACACAACTACTATTGCTATAATTACTACTATTACTAACTTTAGGCTACATCCTCATTATTTAGAGTTGGAACAACTTTGAACGACAAAAAACGTAGATAAGTTGCTCAGTTTACGGAAATCGTCCAAAATTCACACCGGAGAGTATGCAAGTACACCTAAGCCTTGGTGAAACGGTTAAAACATTGGTTCAACATTGGCCCAACATCGGCCCAACATCGGCCCAACATTTGTTGCATCATGTTGAAGGGTGTTGGGCCAGACTGCTCTCCTCTAGGTGCGCACGTCTGTAATCTGAACAAATGTTGAATGAAGCGATCAAACGGTTTCAACATGATTCGACTTTTCCGAGAACAATAGAAGTTAGTTAAATGTTGGATACATGTTGAATCAAAGTTTGGACGCATTCAAACTCTTCAACGTGCTTTCAACAATGTTGAAAGGCCATATCAAACGGTTTCAACATCGGTTTCAACTGACCAATGTTGTACCAATGTTGAAAGGCCTGGTCAAACTGTTTCAACATCGGGTTTCAACTGACCAATGCTGTACCAATGTTGAAAGGCCCGGTCAAACTGTTTCAACATCGGGTTTCAACTAACCAATGTTGTACCAATGTTGAAAGGCCCGGCCAAACTGTTTCAACATCGGGTTTCAACTAACCAATGTTGTACCAATGTTGAAAGGCCCGGCCAAACTGTTTCAACATCGGGTTTCAACTAACCAATGTTGTACCAATGTTGAAAGGCCCGGTCAAATGGTTCCAACGGGTTTCAACAAATGTTGTACCAATGTTGTACAGATGTTGTACCGATGTTGTACCGATGTTGTACCGATGTTGTACCGATGTTGTACCGATGTTGTACCGATGTTGTACCAATGTTGTACCGATGTTGTACCAATGTTGTACCGATGTTGTACCGATGTTGTACCAATGTTGTACCGATGTTGTACCGATGTTGTACCGATGTTGTACCAATGTTGTACCAATGTTGTACCAATGTTGTACCAATGTTGTACCAATGTTGTACCAATGTTGAAAGGCCCGGTCAAATGGTTCCAACGGGTTTCAACAAATGTTGTACCAATGTTGTACCGATGTTGTACCGATGTTGTACCGATGTTGTACCAATGTTGTACCAATGTTGTACCGATGTTGTACCAATGTTGTACCGATGTTGTACCAATGTTGTACCAATGTTGTACCAATGTTGTACCGATGTTGTACCGATGCTTAAACGGTTTGTCCAAGGCTTTACCAACACTTATCATAAACGTTATTGATCTTTTACAGTGCGACTACTGAAACCGGGGCCACTTAGACAACGAGAACCAATTGCGAGAACCAATTGCAGAACGAAAACGAACCATTCCAACTTACGGTTATTTGAACTAATCAGTGTGGAGTACAAGACAATAGCATATCTCGACTTGCTAGAGTTTCGATCCGATAAAAGGCGAAATTGGTCGACTAATTCTGAAGTCAAAGTCTTTCGAATGAAGAAAATCGCATGGATATGCTAGGGTTTGTAAGTTGGAATAGGATTTATTTTCGTTTTGCAATATGTTAATTCTCGTTGTCTAAGTGGCCCGGTTTCAGTATTTTTATTTTAGATTTCAGTTCCCAAGAAACAAGTCATCACGTCTCACCCATCAGACCCTCCACGCGCTGGTGTGTTGTACATGGAATACTCAAACAGGACAGCGAAATATCTTGGAAGCTGATTCGCCTCAAAGGCGGACTACCGGTAGTACCAAACAGGTTTGGCAAGTATATCCTGTTCGTGTTGAAGCCCAGTATGCTTGGTGTACCGACCGGCTTTCGGGATAATTACATTTGCGGCGACTGCGTCACGAGTAACGAGAACATGAATGAGGTGAAGTGTCGGCCAGCAGATAGAGGATCTTCAAAAAATAATGGTATGTTGAACTCAATTCTAGACGTGTTGCCAGGCGTTAACGAAAAACCGACTTTTGATGTACTGGTTATTTCATGGGCGAATATTTCACGAGAAATTTATATTATTTGGTGTACCAGAATAATATAAATTTTGAGTAAAATTGTCGCCCGTATTCCATAAGAAAAACTATGAAATAGCCGTACTATCCTATAAATAATAAACTAGTGGGAAGTTTTGAAGAAATTTTCTTTGAAGTCAACGGTCGTGATGGCGGCCGCTTCAAATTTCTAGCTTCTGATTGGCTGAAAAAGAAATAGCGAGAAATTTCCTGCATTTTGATTAGCTTCAGTTTCATAAAAAAATGGTATTTCATAGAAATGCTGAGTTCTGATTGGCTTAAATCATAATGAGAAACCCAACAATACAAAACACCATAGCCTTTAGAATGAGCAGTACACATAAAATAGAACTACAGTATAATGTCTCCAATCAGAATACAAGTCTCGAGCGGTACTGTATTACTCAACTCAGAAGAATAGTTCGTTCTTTGTACAAATTTAGCTTATCCATGTAGACGTATAATTCGTCCCTAGTATAAATTGGCAGGCGCGCTCTAGATCAGACATTAGGACATATGAGCCCTAGCGAGTTATCATTGATTTAAAGGTCAAAGTGGAAAACAAAATGACCGGCATAGGAAAAATATATTAACCTCTGCCATTTTCGTTGTCGTGGTTGTTCTGTTTCGAAGCAAGCGCAAGCCAAACTACTGGTAAATCTCAAAAACCGTGGGTGTTTTGTCCTGACAGTTGACAACTCACCAAATCCCCGGGTTAATTCCCGGGTTCGATGTAACACTCAAACAACACTTTGTTCTCCAATAATTTGCTGACCAATCACAACGCTCGGTTTTCAATCAACGTACTCTGGATTTCCGGAAATACTCGAAGAGATTCCGAAGAGATACTCAATCCGCATATGCGTCCACAGGGAGCCCAGGCGAGAAACCCAAATGCACTCAATCAGAAGTATCACGAAGTTCGTGAGGCAAATATTTCATACTTTCCATTGTTCTCTCTCGATGTTGATTGTTTACGCATACACGTTCATTATTTACGCGCACTTTCCATTGTCTCGATGTTGATTGTTTACGCATACACGTTCATTATTTACGCGCAATTTCCATTGTCTCGATGTTGATTGTTTCCGCATACACGTTCATTATTTACGCGCACGTTCCATTGTTCTCTCTCGATGTTGATTGTATACGCATAAACGTTCATTATTTACGCGCACTTTCCATTGTTCTCTCTCGATGTTGATTGTTACGCATACACATTCTTTACATACGCGCACTTTTCATCGTATGCACGTTCATTGTTACGCGCACTTTTTATTGTATGCACGTTCATTGTTTACGCGCACTTTTCATTGTATACATTTATTGTTTACGCGCACTTCTCATTGTATGCACGTTCATTGTTTACGCGCACTTTTCATTGTATGCACGTTCATTGTTTACGCGCACTTTTCATTATACTCGATGTTGATTATTTACGCATAAACATTCTGTCGGAGATTGGCCATTGTAATGCTATTATAATTATGCAGCAAGTGAAGCGTGGAGCGTTATGAGTGAAGTTTAATTAGTTCATAAGCACAGTGTAAGGTAACACCCAGACAACTATTCACAATAAAGGGTGTGGCGTTAGTTATCCAATCAGATGTGGATACTTGATTCTTATGTACTTGACATGTAACTCAGAGAGATGAAAAGAAACAGCCGGATTATAGAGAGAGAGTGTGTGGGTGATCGAGAGACGGAGTGAGCGAAACATTGCGACAAGAGACAAACCGTGATTGTGATTAATCTTCAAGATCATAAACCTGTGAGTTATTGTTGATGAACGTGCAACAAGCAATTCACGACACAGTGGCGACCACGAAGGGACTGAAATCAACGTGATTTAAGCTCGAAAGAGCGAAGAACCCAAACGAGACAAAATGGATAAGTTAATAGCTGATTTGAACAACAAGCTCAAAACGCTTAACTTTAGACAGAAGAAAACAGACGATGTGCTCTCAAAGCAAGACAAGTTGGGCTTAGAGAGACATCAGACATCACTTCAATCAATACTACAATGCTACCTTAAATTCGAAGAAAATAAAGTTTATTGTATTGTATTGTATTGTACTGGAGACAATTACCGAATTAAAGGAAACAATCGAAGAGAAGAAGTTTGGTAAGGGTGAAAACGAAGACGCCATCGCGGAATGGAGCCGAGAAATCGACAAATACTTAGAATCAGGAGACGACGCGATCAAGAAAGTGGCGCTTACACTAAAGGAACTGAGTGACAGAGAAAGGGAGGAAGATGCGGTTGAAAGACACAAACAAAATCTCAAATTCGAAAAGGAGTTGCTCGAACAGAAGGGTGTCTTTGAACACGAAGCGGGGATCGCAGCCAAGGCTAGTACAGCTACTCATTGTGCCGCGAAGTTACCGAAACTTTCGATTACTCGGTTTAGTGGAAGGCTGCAAGATTGGCTGTCGTTCTGGGGGAAGTTTAAGTCAGAGATTGACGCGAGCAAACTGCCCAGTCTCACAAAGTTTGGGTACTTGAAGGAGTTGCTTGAAGACCACGTACGATCGGATATCGACGGGCTCCCGTTCACTGAGGATGGATACGAAAATGCAAAGGCTATCTTGGAAGCAGAATACGGTAACACAAGTGAGATAATAAACACGTATACGCGAAATATTATGGAACTCCCTTTTATTAATGGCTCGAGTGCATGGAAGGTAAAGGATTTCTATAAACAACTGCGATTCAATGTGCAAAGCCTGGATACGCTGGGTAAATTGGGCGACGTGAAAGGGAATGTGAGATCGACGCTGGACAAGTTGAAAGGGATTAAAGCGGACTTGGTGCGTGGACATGACAATTGGAGAGATTGGGACTTTAAGGATCTGTTGAGGGAGCTTAAACGTTGGATTGACATCAATCCTGTTGAGGAAAGCACTCCGGATAAACCGAGGCCTTCACCACATCGGCACAGTGGAACACAAAAGCAAACACCGCGTACCGCGTTATACAACGCCCAGAGCAAACAGGAGCCGCGATCCGGAAATGCTGCCGGCTGTGTTTACTGCGAGGACGACTCTCACAAATCGAAAGACTGTGTTAAAGTGACTGTTGTCAAGGAACGAAAGAAGATATTGGCGACAAAGAAGCTATGTTTCAATTGTGCAGCTGGAAAGCACAGGGCCAATGAGTGCGCCAGCAAAGGCAGTTGTCTTGTTTGCAAACGTCGACACCACACTTCAATATGTGACAGCTTGAACGGAAGTGATCACATGCTTATCGAAACAGGAGACAAGCAAAGTTCTGTAACTTATCCTGTTGTTATTGTGAATATCGAAGGGGTAAAATGTAGAGCATTGTTAGACACTGGAGCCGGAAGTTCATATGCTTCAGCTGCACTTTTGGATCAACTGAAACGTCGTTCGACAACGAAGCAAATGAGGAAAATTGACATGATGCTGGGATCTACCACACGTGAAGTTGAGTTGTCAAGGATAGAAATTACTTCGTTGGATAGCAAATTCTCTATGGCTGTCCAAGTAACAAAGGTCAACAAGAGTGAACTGTTGTTTTTGGACAATCCACACTACAAAGATTTAATTCAATCTTACGCACATTTAACTGGCGTACACATGGATGAGCCTGGAAATAAAGACAAACTTCCGGTTCACTTGATCTTGGGTGCAAGCGAATATGCGAAACTCAAGATAAACACTGCACCTAAAATTGGCGAGACGGGAGAACCGATAGCAGAGTTGACGCGATTTGGATGGACAATTATTTCGCCGGGAAAGGATTCTGTTGATCTAACAAACATGCTGCTATGTCAAACTTCGCATGTAGATTATGAAGAGTTGTGCCGTCTGGACGTGCTGGGCTTGGCAGATAACCCGCCAAACGACCAAGGAGATGTGTACACTGAGTTTAAAGAACAGCTCACACGTGACGAGCAGGGATATTACGAAACCGGGTTGCCATGGCGAGGTGATCATCGCCCGCTGCCCAACAACAAAGAGGGAAGTCTGCACCGCCTGAACAGTTTGGTGCGCAAAATCGAACGGCAAAACCTGACCGCCAAATACAGCGAGATAATAGAAGAGCAGAGGGCGACAGGAATCGTAGAGAGCGCTGAAACACCAGCTATGGGGAGAGAGTTTTACATTCCGCATAAACCGGTTGTGCGAGCCGAAGCAGAGTCAACGAAGTTAAGGATTGTTTACGACGCTTCAGCGAGAGCGTATGACGGAGCCCCGTCACTCAATGAGTGTCTACATGCAGGACCACCATTGCAAAACAAGTTGTGGGACGTTCTAGTTCGTGGCCGTTTTAATCCTGTAGCTGTGACAGGAGACTTAGAGAAAGCGTTTCTACAGGTGCGAGTGAGGGAGAGTGACCGCGACGCAATGCGATTTCATTGGCGTCAGAGCGAACAGTCGCCGGTAGAGACTTTAAGATTTACCAGGGCCCTTTTCGGGCTCGCGCCATCGCCATTTCTGCTCGGGGGAGTTATTGAGACCCATCTCAGCAGTTGGGAGGAGAGAGAGCCTGAAGTAGTGGCTAGAATCAAGCGAGAGTTGTACGTGGACGACTTGATTACCGGAGCCACCTCTGTGAGTGAAGCGCATCAGCTTAAACAAAAGGCGACGGCCATCTTTCAAGACGCTGGGTTCAAGCTGCACAAGTGGCATTCGAACGTGCGAGGGTTGGAGTCGGTCGAGCCAACAATAGAAGCCGAGCTTACTTACGCGAAGCAACAGCTCGGGACTGCATCAGGGGGCGATTGTAGTCTTTTAGGACTTGGATGGAACAGAGGACGGGATACACTGAGCGTGTCCGTACCAGAAGAGAAGGCGAGCCTTACAAAGAGAGGTGTCTAAGATATATGACCCTTTGGGTCTCGTCTCACCAATAACTCTCAGTGGAAAGATAATTTACCGTGCTGTGTGTAACGAGAAGATCGCGTGGGATGCAAAGATACCGCCGAACATTGCTAAGATGTGGATCAAATGGGAACGAGGGCTGCCGCATAGCACTGAAGTACCGAGATCGCTCGTTTTACACCAGGAAGATATCCAACGGATCGAGCTACATCCATTTGGAGACGCATGCGGAAATGGTGTCGCAGCCTGTGTCTATGCAGTCATCGAACAAATGTCTGGAACGAGTCAAGGACTGATCGCAGCCAGGTCTAGGTTGTCCAAGCAAGGACTGACGATTCCACGACTAGAGCTTGTGGCCGGACACATGGCTGTTAATCTATTAAGCAATGTGAGGAATGCTCTAGATGGGCTTCCAGTGGTCAGTGCACACTGTTGGCTGGACAGTTCAGTAGCTTTGTACTGGATCAGGGGACAAGGAGAGTACAAACAGTTTGTTTCCAACCGCGTGCAGAAGATCAATAGTCACCAGGGGATGACATGGCGCCATGTTCCCACAAAAGACAACCCAGCTGATCTCGGAAGTCGCGGGGGGTCTGTGCAAGGAGCTGACTTATGGTGGCATGGTCCAGAGTGGCTTGCGGACCCTGAGTGCTGACCAGCGGATATACTGAACGAGCCGTCAGATGAGAGCAAGGCAGAATCCAAACTTGTGAGGCAAGTGCTGGCAGTCGCAGTGAACGAGGAGAACGAGATCGAGGCTGTGCTGCGGAAGTTCCCGCTACAGAAAGCCGTGCGTGTGTGCGCGTGGATGCGGAGGTTCGCCAACAACAGTCTTCGCAGCCGAGGGATGCAGCGGATTACAGGACCGCTGACCACAGACGAAACAAACCGACAGAGACTGTTCTGGATAAAACAGGCCCAGGAGAGCTACGACACAGAGAGAGATCGCGTGGCGCTGAACCTACAGTCCAACAAGGAGGGGTTACTGGAGTGTCGGGGCAGAGTGCAGGGAGATTACCCGATATATCTGCCGGACTCTAGCATACTGGCTTTACGCGTGGTAGAGGAAGCGCATCTACAAACTATACACGGGGGAGTGGGTCTTACGATATCGAAAGTGCGCGATCGTTATTGGATTCCACGTCTGAGGCGAATGGTCAAAAAAGTGCGGGGAAATTGTCACGGATGCAAGCGTTTTCAGGCGTTAGCATACACAGCACCTCCACCAGGGAACCTGCCGACTACGCGCACTCAGGGTACTAACCCGTACCAAGTGATCGGAATGGACTACGCTGGACCAATACGATACAGGATATCCAAAGAACGAGAGGGAAAGGCATACGTCCTGCTATACACTTGCAACCTGACAAGAGGAATCTATCTTGATCTCCTGCCGAACCTGGAAACTGAGATGTGCCTGATAAGCTTAAAGGCCTTCATCGCGCGCCGTGGGAGACCAAATAGAATCTATTCCGACAACGGCCGAACCTTTGTCGGGGCTACAAAGTGGATACGCGACGTCGCAAAGGATGAGCGCTTTCAAGATTACCTGTCTATCAATCAGATCAGATGGCAATTTAACCTGAGCCGCGCCCCGTGGTGGGGTGGGCAGTTCGAAAGAATGGTTGGTCTTGTAAAGTCCGCGCTGAACATGACAATCGGGAACGGTGTGTTAGATGTGGAGATAACGCTTAACAATCGGCCGTTGAGCTACGCCGAGGACGACGTACAACTGCCGCTGCTGACATCAAACTCCTTGCTGTTTGCAAATAGCAATGTGCTGCAAAAACAACAACCACATCACATTGAGAATGCTGACCTGCGCAAGCGAGCCAAACACCTGCTAAAGTGCAAAGATGCCATGTGGAGCCGTTGGACTCGGGAATACCTACGCAGTCTACGCGAGAGACACCGCGCACGCGGCGGAGCTCAGGGAGACTCGCCAGCTGTCGGCGACGTTGTGATAATACAATCTGATGAGAAGAATCGCGGGAAATGGACGATGGGAATCGTGGAGGAACTAATCGAGGGCAAAGATGGGGTAGTACGCGGAGCGAAACTGCGCGCCGGGAAGTCCCACATGGAACGTGCAGTCCAACACTTATATCCGCTGGAACTCTCCTGCGACAGACAGGCACCTGTAGCACCAATGCAGCTGAATGCACAAGCGGTACCATTCAGACCAAGACGAGACGCAGCTGCAGCAGCGCGCCTACGGGTTCAGGACATTGCTGAGAATGAGCAATAGGCTATAGGAACTATGAACTGATATGAACGTTTCAGACATTTCGTTTTGTTAAACTTTCAACGCAATCGGTTATGGCTAAACTCCTTACTGGACATATCTCTCTCTAGGAGATATATGGGGGAAGTGTGTCGGAGATTGGCCATTGTAATGCTATTATAATTATGCAGCAAGTGAAGCGTGGAGAGTTATGAGTGAAGTTTAATTAGTTCATAAGCACAGTGTAAGGTAACACCCAGACAACTATTCACAATACAGGATGTGGCGTTAGTTATCAAATCAGATGTGGATACTTGATTCTTATGTACTTGACATGTAACTCAGAGACACGAAAAGAAACAGCCGGATTATAGAGAGAGAGTGTGTGGGTGATCGAGAGACGGAGTGAGCGAAACATTGCGACAAGAGACAAACCGTGATTGTGATTAATCTTCAAGATCATAAACCTGTGAGTTATTGTTGATGAACGTGCAACAAGCAATTCACGACAATTCTTTACTTACGCGAACTTTTCATCATATGTACGTGCATTGTTTACGCGCACTTTTCATTGTATGCACGTTCATTGTTTACGCGCACTTTTCATTATACTCGATGTTGATTGTTTACGCATATACATTACTTTTCATCGTATGCACGTTCATTGTTTACGCGCACTTTTCATTGTATGCACGTTCATTGTTTACTCGCACTTTTCATTATACTCTCGATGTTTATTGTTTACACAGATCTGGTAACACAAAGGTGATTCATTTGTAAACTGTCAACAAAGAGACAAAGAAATTCATATATGACTAGGAATTTGATTGGATGAAAATCGTTAACCACAACTCTATGAAAACATAGAAATGTGTTCTTGTTTCAGATTGGCTAAGCCACTGATCACATGTTCCTTTGTATTTGTTGACATTTGCCTTCTATCCTAAAGTGGCTTGTCTTTTCAGTAGGACTTAAATCTTGAACCTAATAGGTCACCCGATTTTAGTCTTAAGTGAATACATCAACAAGTATTAAACTGGATAATAGAAATATATGTACGTGTTTAATAAGAAGTAATTAGTAACAGGCAGGAAAATATACATGACAATGCATTTAATTTGCGGTTCTTCTTTCTACGATTCCGGTTCATAGCTACGTTTCCCCTGTCGTGGATCTGAAGTTTACAAGTAGAACATATTTTAGCAGAACTAAATATTTACATGAGAAATGAGGTAGGAAAATAAACTGTTCAAACAACGTTTCAAATTTTCGCATAACGTTTGTGTTCCTCTGCATCAGTATTGATCAGTAGAATAATTAATTACTCAAATAATGTCTGTTTGAGCTCTTGTTATTCCCTCGTCTTGAGTGCCTTGGGATTCGATGCTTTTTATCGGCTTTTATAGGCTCGCTGGAATAGTGAGATAAAGATATTTGGATCATGTTAGTGACGCAAAGCCTTTTAATTTATTAATTAGTTTATCTGCTGTAAAGTCCCGTTTATAGGCGCAGGCCTTATCTACGATATTAGTGGCCCAGGGGACGCTTATGTGCAGAGGGCGAGTAAGTGTTTATCAGGGTGAGAAATAACATATACGAAATTTGGCTTTAGTTGAATTTAATGTTTCACATAGCTATGAGAGAACTTTGTTCGAGAACGTACAATAGTTGGTTGGTTACTATCTACCGCAGTGTATTATCGATTACAGGAGGCGCCTATCATTTACATATCAGAATACAGAATTCAGAAACGCTGTGCTCGCACCATCCTCGACGCCCCAATGGACACTAGATCTCTTGTTTTGTTTAATAAACTGAATTGGCAACCTGTCGATAAGCTTTGTATCGCTAATCGTCTCTCTCTTTTGAAAAGAATTCAAGACAAACGGGCGCCTGATTATCTCATTAACAAGCTATCGTCTTTTAAATTTGCTTCTGTGTACAATACCAGATCCGATACTAAGTACAGGCTTCCTGTCCCACACACAAACAGTCTCTGCAGAACATTTTTCTATTCAGTTATCAACATCTGGAACACTCTACCGAATGATATTAAAGATTGTAAATCAATAATTTCACTTAAGAAAATGTATTTTCAATTTTCAATGTGTAAGTACACTCCTGATAATTTTCGTGTTAGTAAAACTTATTAATGTACTATGATATATATTTAGCTAATTAAGTAAATTAGGATTTATATTTTTTCATATATCGCTTTCAAACCTTTTTAGAGTAATCTTTGTATTTTGTTATTTCCAATCCTTTTTGTTAGGGCCACATGGGAGAATACGGTATTTACTGTAATTGTGCACCCTCTTTAAATAAAGTGTTATCTATCTATCATATCCAATGAACTAACAATCGAGGGAGAGTTTCCTACCGACGGCGACCGGCCTCTCTCTGAGCCAAAATAACTTACTGTGTGACTACTTTAACCGGGGCCACTTAGACAACGAAAACCAATCACATTTGTGAACGAAAACAAAGCATTTTCCATCATACGATTACTTGAGCGAATCAGTGTCACATTACAAGACAATGGCATTTCGACTTGCTCGAGCTTCGATCTAGGCTCGGTTTCCAGCCGTGGGGTTTCGGTGAGCCCGCGATCCTCTCCCAACTCACGGCTGGGCGCGCGAGCTGAGGTATTGTCGGTTTTTAGCCAATCAAAAACTTGGCACTAAAATCCTGTCGCTGAATGTATTTGCATAATTTATATTGTAAAGTTTTTAAAGCCGGACCAGAAGATTTGGATTGCTGTTTCAAAATGCGTTTAAATTTGCTTTGGAAAAGTTTGCGTTGGAATAATTCAAGGATTCACACAAGGAAGCCGTAAGAGATTTAGTTTTGGGTGAAGACACTGTGTCAGTAAGCACCGGGTTTGGAAAGTCACTTGGGAAACCGTCACAACTGAATTACGGTCGTTTCGCTAACGAGTCGTTTCGCCAACATGTTATATATCGTACATACATACCATGAATAGAACCATGAATATATGACGTTAGCGAAACGACTTAAGACGTTATCGAAATGACAGTTGGCGAAACGACTCGTTAGCGAAACGACCGGATACCGTACCAAGCTCGAAGGTCGCGAAACCCGTAATGTTCAGTCATTTCTTTGCCTATGCAAGACCAGGTAGCTATTCTTACTTAAAAGAAAATTAGTGCTGCCTTTATCGGAGAAGAAAAGACGGACGACTTCATATTAAAAGAGTTATAAGAGAGGAAATCACGTCTGACTCAGACCACGTTTACGCGTTTAACTCTACGATCACAACTCTCTTGAAAATCGCTGCATCAAACGAGTTTTACAATTCTTTAAGTCCTATGACTGTGTACTAAATTTAGGCATTTTTTAAGGTCCAAAACATACTCCGCACAAGTACTGAGCGGGAATACGCGACTCTAGCTCAGAATAGTTCCGCGATAATATCTGAACTTTATCCCCGTAAATTTCGGCTTTTAATTTATGTCAGCGAGGTGTCTTGAGCGGCACTAATATTACAGAGTAACAAAGGACTTAGCTCTCATCTGACTTGATAGCTCAGTTGGTAGAGCGCCAGACATGTAACCTGGAGGTCGTTGGGTTCGAGTCCCACTTGGGTCAGAGATTTTTTCTCTTTCCCTCGTAGGGCGTGCACACTTAGCACTACAGCTTACCACTTTACATCACATTCTTTACACTTACTAGTGCTACGCGGCAAACATGATTTCATATCATAGCTACATATACATATATAATCGCCGTGACCCCATAGGACGCACATTCAATACCCACGATTGCTCTCATCTGACTTGATAGCAGCTGATAGCTCAGTTGGTAGAGCGCCAGACATGTAACCTGGAGGTCGTTGGGTTCGAGTCCCACTTGGGTCAGAGATTTTTTCTCTTTCCCTCGTAGGGCGTGCACACTTAGCACTACAGCTTACCACTTTACATCACATTCTTTACACTTACCAGTGCTACGCGACAAACATGATTTCATATCATAGCTACATAAACAAATAATGCAGCCTAGTTTCTCAATAATTTTAAATGGCGTTTGTTCTTGAGAATTCATTTCACACTTGGAGTTTTAGTTTAGAGTTCCAGTGTGTTTTGAAAGTTTAGAGCCTACGCTACAGTCGTGAAAGGGTAAATGGCTTTTCTTGTCAAAACACGCAAATTGAATAATATTGAATTTTAATCAGCGGACGTCACGGACACGGTGTGTTGACCGCGCGCCCAGCCGTTAGTGGGGCGAGGCTTTGGAGAAACGACACCCCAACGGCTGAAACCGAGCCTAGCTTCGATCAGGTAAAAGGCGAAATTGGTGGACTAGTTCTGAAGTCAAACTTAGTCTTTCGAATGAAGAACATCGCCTGGATATGCTAGGGTTTGTACTTTGGAATGCTTTATTTTCGTTTTGTAATGTGTCGAAGTCTAGTCGCACCGTATGAGCCGTTCACGTGCCGAGTTGTTAACGTTGGTCCTTAGCGTTAGGCGACAGCAAACGTCCTCACCTCTCAGCCATGGACAGTAGGAATTTCACCAGCAGAACGAAGTGTGCTATTTGATCCATGGACGGGAGGATTACAAGCAGAAGAACCGCTATCATCCGGGTCTTGTGTTTAGGATGCAGTAACATGCAGTACAAACCACGGGAATGGTCTTTACCTAGCAACATTACAAACAAAAACAAACAAAACATAAAATATTTGTCGTCAACAACATTGCTATGGTATTCCGGCCCGCTTTAAAAAAAAAAATCCTGAATTATGGCACCTGTGAAACCTTCTTCCACAGCTTTCCTAATTCCATTTTTTTCGTTGAATCTTCCTTTGTTGGCCACCATCCGCAAAACAGAGTGAGTACAATCTAACGATTTTTCTTTGTGACACTTTTAACAACTTCTAACATTTCTCACACCGTTTAAGTAACAATGATAGCACAAACAATATGAATTGCGCCAGCCGAAAAATAAGAACAGTTGGGGAAAGTTTCTACCTGGTGTGTTATCCCTTGGGGTTACAATAAGCCCTCTCTCCTGAACGAGAGCGACAGGCTCCCAACCATTATGAGCAATTTTCTTGTCCAGATCACGTCTCTCTGGCATCCAGTATTGGTCGCGAAAACGCTGCTCTGTGCTGCTGTCAGTCACAAAGCTATCGTCCAATCGCTGCGGATAGTTTCCATTTCCAACCAATGGGACAGCACCATTCCTACGGTAGTTGGCGCACAGTGACAGCTGATGAGTACAATTCCATGTCCACGTCACACTTCTCTTATTAGCCTGTTTTTTGTTACCCAGCTGTAGTAGCTGCGGATGATATACAAGCTGGCGTTGGAGAACTTCAGGGTGTTCAATTTCATGAATTACTTTTGTCAAACGCCAGATAATCGGAACGTGAGAGAGTTCGAAGATGTGATGTTGACACCGGATATCTTCTGCTCTAGTAGCTCTGGAAGCAATGGTGAACTTGACCAATACTTGTTGACGCTTTACAATAAAAGAACCTAAACGTGATCAAGAAAAATGAAAAAACAAATGTTGTATCTCTTAGTTATTAAGCATTTACACCTGAATAATACAACAATTAAAGTTACTACATCACTGTTGATGAAAAAAGTAACTATGAATGATGCTTGAGTGCTCTATGTGTGAGCCTCAGATGCTTTCAGCTATCGCGTTATCCAAGTTTGACTTCATCAGTTTTCATGCGATGTATTTTCAACACTTCAGCCTCGTTTTCCTGAATCAAACGATAGTGCGCGCGAGCTAACTCTGTACCGATCGATTATGACGTCACAACTGAGTGAAGACTAATTTTTGCTTTGCTCTTACATACATACTTTTATTATCCACTCCCCCGTGGGGCTTTTCAGAGATAATTACAATTAAATATATAATTAATTAATTTTATATCTATATAAACTATATGCAATGATTATATATGCATAGTAAAGGACTAATGTATATGGAAAATATTAATTAATAAAATTCTGTAGTAATTTATGTCTTAAAGAACGCCTAAAAATACTAATAGTTCGGCAAAGTTTCAAGGTCGGATCTAGTGAGTTCCAGATACTGACGGTTCTGTAGTAGAAGGTTCGCTGACCACTAGCAGTTTTAAATAGAGGAATATTCAGTTTTTGGGAGCTTCTGGTATTGCGATTACTGATTTCTTTACGCTTAATAAATTGAGAAGAAAGGTAGTCAGGGACACAGCCAGTCATGCACTTAAAAGCCATTATGGCACTACGATAATGGAGCTGGATTGAAGCTGGCAGCCAGTGTAGTTCCTTTAAAATTGGTGTTACATGGTCGAACTTCCGTGCACCACTAACGATGCGGCATGCAAAGTTCTGTACAGCCTGCAGTTTATTAATATTAGAGTTAGTGGCATTTGCCCACACATTTGAGCAATAAAATAATTTGCTAAACACTAAGGCATTAATGACTGTTAGCAACGTTTGTCTGTCGAATGCATGTTTAGCACGATTTATTTGTCCCAGACGAGACATGCACGAAGATATGGTTTTAATTATGTGTTCATCATATGATAAGCGAGGGTCCAGTATAACACCCAGGTCCTTGGCCACTTGGTCCGGTACAAGGTCTTTTCCTAGTAGTTCTAAACTGAAGTCTTGTAGTTTAGTCACCATCTGTCTGCTACCAAACACCATAAGCTTTGTCTTGTCTGGGTTAAGAAGAAGAAAATTGTCGAAACACCAGTTACGTATATTAAGTAGGTCTTGATTCATGTCAGCAATAGTAGTTAGCTTGTTTTGTAGGTGGAAGGAAACGTGGAGCTTTGTATCGTCTACATAGCACTGAGAACTGCATTTCTGTGGTACTGAAGGAAGATCGTTAACGTATATACTGAAGAGAAGCGGACCAAGGATGCTTCCTGAGGCACACCGCTGACCACAGGAAGGGGCTCAGACACTGCTGAGTGGATCCGTACCACTTGTTGTCTGTCAGAGAGGTAACTGAGGAACCACTGGAGGCTAGAGCCAGAGACGCCGACATCTTGCAATTTCGATATGAGTATCTCGTGATTGATACTATCGAAGGCCTTGCTCATATCAAGAAACACAACAGCAGTTAATTTATTTTGATCAATGGCGTTTAGGATCGCGTCAGTTGTTTGGATCACAGATGTCTCGGTCGAATGCCATTTCTTATTTCCGCTTTGGTTCTTTGTTAGCCTTCCCTTTGCGAGTAGATACGACGTGAATTGGTTATGGGCGACCCTTTCACAAACCTTCGATAGAACCGGTAGTAACGAGATAGGTCTGTTGTTGTTTGCTTGTTCATGGTCGCCGTCTTTAGGGATTGGTATAACTTCCGCTATTTTCCAGACAGTAGGGAACGTGGAAGAGACAAAGCAGGTGTTGACAATGGACGTAATTGTAGGAAGAATGGGAGGGAGGCTGTCTTTAATAACACGGATTGGAATTTTGTCAATCCCAGGAGCTTTGTTGGAAGACATTGATGTTATTATGTCTTTGATGTGTTTACTTTGTACGACACTGAAGGTAAATTGCTCATCCATTGGGTAGCATCTTGGAGTGAAAGGTGTTTCGTTAAGTTCAAAATTTCATTTACTAGCCAGGGATTTGATCTTATCGACAGTATTTTGACCAACAGAGACGAAGAATTGATTAAATTCATCCGCAACAGTTCAGTTCTTCACTCAGCCTCGCAAAATGGTAGATCAACATCCATGCACTCGCCAATAAGCAATATTCCATGGCTTGAAATCGTTTTTTCGGCAGACATTTTAAAGCATGTGATTTTAAAAAGCTTTAAATTAAAAGTAACAAATAAACGCGAATGCTATTTCCTGATTCAATGAGTGCAAATCACAGATGTATAATTAGCAGGTACAAAGAACCATCTTGTCCGATCAAACAATAAAACAAGGTTTGTTTCTCTATCAATTGGACAAGGGGTGGCGCAGTAGTTAAGCGCTTCGCCGCTGACCTGTGTAGCCCAGTTTCGATCCCCGGACGCGGTGCCATATGTGAGTTTAGTGTGTTTGTATCTCGCCCTTGCTCCGAGGGTTTTTCTCCGGTTACTCTGGTTTTACTCCGGGTCCTTCAGTTTTCCTCCCTCCACAAAAGCCAACACGCTAAATTCCAAATCGGTATGTGGATTAGCCGGGTCCTGGCTTTGATCAGTCGCTATGGTGGTTTCAGATCCCGTTAGAAATTCAGTGAAGTGAAAAACTATTCACCGATTAACTAATTGCCTCGCGTAAAACACGTCAATAAATGTTGAATTGATAACTTACCATTTCCATTGTTGGCGACCGAGAGAAGTGGAAAATTCGGAACACGTCGAAGAAAATCTGGTTCAAACTGCTGAATGCTAAAAATCACCACAATAACTGTGAGAATCAAAGTAAGCCCACACATTTTGTACAACTTACTCCGACGACAACTTTGAAAAAGTGTGAATGTTTCGCCTTTGTGACGTAATTTGATCGAATTTGTCGTCACTAATGAACGCACTGTGTGACGTAACATCACAGGAAGACGTAAAAATGAAAAGCCTGGCAATACTGCTTTTGGTGAACCCAGATCATGCGCAATTAAGGTATAATTAGTAATACATTAATCGCAGAAGTCTCGCGACCATTATCACGCTGTTGAAGTAAATGTTGATCAGGGTTTGACCAACCTTGCTCATACAGATATTGATGCTTTGTTTGAATCTCTTTTTGAATCACTACCCATGGAAACACAGGAACTGATTAGCTTGCTTGCGGAAAGTCCAAATGCACTCAATTATAAGCTTCATGTGATATATATATTTAGGCAAGCGTAAAAGCGGAGTTCTCAATGATCAGTTTGAACTGAGGGAACGCCCCAAAAGAAACGATAAATTATATAAAGACAAAGATAAATCACACAACTGGTAGAATAAAGGGAAATCAGTGCAAAAGGTTTAGAAAAAAGGAAGAATTTCAAATGCTTGTGAGGTCGTGTATAAAAATAACAGAAATTAACAACATAATTGTATATCTATTAAAACTCTAAAAATGCTTAACATTCATTAAAATTAATTAAAGGCTGTAAACATTGTGTGATAATACAGAAATCTAAATTATCTACTTGAAGCACGGTTACAGTATATATGATATGATATCAAATTTACATGTAACAAGAGCCCATCTGGGCTTTCACTCGGGCCACATGAGATTGAAGATGAAATACACTTTCATTTGAAATCCTCTTAGTATCAAGTCGTGCTTTAATTCGCCAGTGAGAACGTAAAAAAAACAGACTGGTCTATTAATCGCTTTTATGGCATGACTATGATAACGCAGGATTCGAACAACAGAATACTGGCAATTCAAGTGTATAAATGCAATACAATGACATATTCAGACTTTGAATTTGATTGAAAATAGATCAAAAACTCGGGGAAATGTCCGGCTAAAACTGTATGAATAAATGTGAAATGAAACATAAATTTCATAGCAAGAAAAAAAATTGTAATTCCTATAAATGAGAAAGCTCTTCTATTAAGCCGCTTCTCATATACACAGACTGTTTCACAAAAAACATTTGCGCTTATCGACACAAGAATTCAGTTGACCTTTCAAATAATTTATTCTGAGGTACGCATACTCTAAATCACAGATGTTAAATAAAGCGATAATTAGAAGAAAAAGTACATTAACAGACAAACTGAGAGGAAATTTATTCAAATCAAAAAGAGTTTACTTACAGAATGAAAGTCGAAGCCTACCTCGAACTTAACTTTCAGCTAACCTGTTTCCTTTCATTCCACAATGAATAATAATCTCATAAAGTAAGCCCGTAGCTTTCAATAAATTTGCCAGTGTCTGAATGAAACAGCTAGATCTTTTCCAATTTCTCTCACGAGTCACGGCAGAAGACAGTCTGAAGCTACAAAACTTGAATTTTGATCCTCTTCACAGTAACGTAATTTAACGTCTCAGATATTATATATATGCCCTATTTCAGCTAGCGCTGTGCATTTCAAATACTTTTTCCTCTCTCTTTGCTGACAGTTCATGCTTCTTGAAAGTGATATCTCCTTGTCTCGCCTTGTCTGAGAGCTTTGAACTTTCTTATCTGAGCGCGCCTGACGAGATCTAACCTTTGATGATAATTCGATACCCGTTGATATCCAAACGTGTTTGGATATTGTATTTCGCTTACGTTTCTAAATGTACATTGGATCTGTCCAAACAGCGCTGATCGAATGTATTACGGCTCCTGGTTGTTCATGTATTTTTATGGTCAACAAGAGCGCCAGTTGAAATATCCTGAGCCTGTTGGAAGGCTTTCGCCCTCGCGGGTCGACCATTTTGATTTACTGTATTAAATTCTGTAAATACATTAACCTGGCGATTGTTGCGTGACCAGCACAGTGCAATCTGATTGGTGTGAATTTGACCTTTAACGCATGCGCAGATCGCGTGCTACACTGAATAAAAAATAAAAAAACGACTTTCATTTTAAGACTCGGCGCTGCCACAGGCAGCCCGAGTAATTACTGACATAGCTAATAATATCTAAAATGTTCGTTAAAATCAGGGATACACTGTACAGGAAGTGCACTAAAGTCCTTCTTGGCCATTTTCCCGTACGATTTGACAGATAGGGTGTCGTCGGATAAGTGCGCTGTTAGAGCATTCCAAACTATGGAGCCTCTGTGGGCTATATAATTTTTCATAAAATATGTATTGAACCTTGGCACCTAAGTTTATTGGCATTTCTAAAATTATAATTATTATCGGGCTTATCAATGATGTGTGACATGGTAATCGGTGTTAAACCATTGCATATCTTGTATGTTAATTTTGCGAAGCTCAATTTATACATAAAAAATAGGCTGTCCCATTTAGCAGTACTCAAAACAACTACTGTTGGCATATCCCTTGGGAGATTAAAAATAAGTTTGGCGGCTCTGGAATTTCTTTTGCCTGGTTTACCTCAAATTTGCAGGGTGAATATAGCGTTAATTTTTAAACTTGTGTCAAAATATACTTTACTTATTGTATTTACCAGTTCTGTGTCTTCCTATCGTCCGATGCATTTTAAAGATGCTACAGGTTATAGTCGAGTACGCATGAGCAGCAATAGCCCACTGTCGATACATGCTTGACTTGTCACGCACTTTACTTGTCACACACAAAGGTTTCATTATGAGGCTCCGGGTTAAATTAAATATCTTCTTTTCTCTTTTCACGAATCACTGAGCATTATACCCCTGAGCCTCGTATTGAAACCTTTGTGCGTGACAAGAGAAACGAAAACAACAGTGCAATATTTTTTTTTTTAACATGATACTTGCACGTTAAGCAACCAGGACGTCGACGCGTGTGATGAAAGGAGAAAAGTGTAGATAACTGCTGTCGGGCGAAATTTGATGTTTACTATTTACTATGATTTCCCTATAGATGGTTTGCACTCAATCCCCAGAGATTCAAAGGGCATGGCGGCCATGTTGGTGTACAGAACAAAATAATCTATTGTCAACTGTACACCAACATGGCGGCTATGACGTCACGTGCAAAGGGTCTATAGGTACTTTTCATAACCAGATTTTCGAAAAAATGATCAGCATAGAGCTAGAGTTCCGTACAGGTGTAATTTAGTTTCTTACGTCCAGTAATACAGTACTGCTCGAGACCTGTATTCTGAATTATACTGTAGCTCTATTGTTTTTGTACTGCTCGTTCTAAAGGTTAGGGTGTTTTGTATTGTTGGGTTAGCCAATACTGTTTACGTTTGCGTTCTCTTTTGAATGTAGAATTTGGACGGTTTTTCAGGCAGAGAATGGTCAAATTGTAGTTGGACTGAGTGCATTTTCACGTGCTGTTACTTTGTAATTAAGACTTAATTACTTTGCAATTAAGACTTAATTACTGTAATTAAGATTTAATTACTTTGTAATTAAGACTTATTTTACACCGTCGTCCTAGACGTTGCCGTCATGTTTCTTAAAGTGTATATGAGCCCAATTTTTTTTATCATGAAAATCGATTTTCCATCAAGTAAATAGTTGAATTGTAAAATATTTCTTAATTTGAGTGTTGCGTCTGAGTTATAGAGGTTTCTATTTCCGATATGCTAATTATGTGACGACATGTGAGGTCTCATTTATTATACAAAGACGTGCTGGCAGAAATATACATATTTTTCTAAACATCCATGTAATATTTGGGCCTTATATCAGTGATTTTATAGGAAAATCACATGCCTGACGAGGTAATTACACGTTAAATTGTACGAGAAAACCGATATCGCCCGAGTCGCTTCGACGAATCGCATAGTCTGATGAATTACTTGAAGATTTAGTACTTTTGTTGATATTTTGCTAAGTTATAAATAGCGCGCGTAGTCTACAGTGGTGATTCCATTTTGAATCACCACTCTGTCTCAGCCACCGTGTGATTCAGCTTTGGCTATGCGATTCTACCAAATATTTTGTATAAATCAGAAATAGTTTCATTCACAAGGAGAAAGAAGTGACCTTTTGTTGGCCTCGCATGTCGTCACATAATTAGCATATTGGAAATAGAAACCACTTTTACTCATAGACGCCAATCTCAAATAAAAAAATATATGGAGAATCGATTTTAATGATATAAAAATTGGGCTCATATGGACTTTAAAGGTGCCATCTGATATCGTGACGCAAGTTACCCTGTAACTGCTGTCTCGTGCAGCTCGATAGGTTCAAGATAACAATTGTCGTTCTACCGTCAACACGGTCCATAATCTACTCTTTAAATCAGAACAATGTAGTTCCTTGAACACAATTTGGTACTAGTCGCATGCATCTCCGGAACCTCAAATTTCTCAAGGTGATGTTACACTCGACTATTTATAAGGACGATTTTTAGCGCAACATCTAGCTAGCACCTCCGACGAGCGGGCCCAATTCAACAGCGAACAGGTTTTTGGGACGACGTTGTGCGAAAAGTCAAGGTGAGGGTGTTATACACGTAGTAAATCCAACAAAATTAAAACAAATTGCAACATGTTGCCGCAACGAAGATTGCGTTAAAAATCGTCAAGTGCGCCATGTTCACTATGTTGACTTTTCGCGCAACAATGTAACACGAAACATCGTCGTTAAAAATCGCCGCGCGTGACATCACTATTACTCGTTTCATAGACAAAGAAAACCACAGCACGTGCACACCACTCAGCAGCTTTTCCAGGGAGAGCATGCGTGTGTCAGTTAAGCGTAAGCGGGACGAGGACCACGCAGCCATGACGTCAGCTGAAATGCATGCTCAGCAATCTGTCAAGAAGAAGCGAAGGAAATTCGGGTCTGGCTCGATTCCAGGGACTCCCGCTAGTCCTGATATAAGGAAGGCCCGGGGAGAGAAACTTAACTTACCAAGGTAGGAGATATGGACGCTCCTGGTTATGATCTCCTGACAAAACTGATATTTAAAACATCAGTGTCTGTATCAGTGATAATAGTGTTCAGTATCAGTGATACAGACGTTGATGTTTTATTAATCAGTATCTGTATATTTAATACAACACTGATGTTTTATTAATAATGGCCATATTTATATAGCGCCATATATATCACCACAGTCTCGTGGCGCTTTACATATTATAAACTAATTGCCGAATTATATTGCCGGCGTTGGAAGAAAATATATTCTTCGTATTGGGCTTCGTCGCTGCGCGACTCTGCCCAATACGAAATATATTTTCTCCCAAATGGCCGGCAATATAATTCGGTATCGGCGTCTCAAAATCGCAATTAGTTTTGTATCGCGATTCAACAATTAAGTCGGGAATTGTTAGAAGAAAGAAGAGAATGAAGCACCAAACTCATGCTGATCGTATTCTCAATTCTCTAAAGGCGCCTTAGTATATCCATGGCAATGGTTTCACGGCTTTAGACTCGAGTGGAGAAAACTTTCGCGACACGTTTTGAAATCTCTTCAACGCTTCTAGTTCTACATCAAATAAACATCAGTTTCAAAACTGATAAGTGATTTCGAATTTAAGGGTTTTTGCTTTGACTTTGAGGCTTGATTTGAACGACTTTTGCAAATTTAATGCTTTGAGACGGCGAAATTTGTACTTTAGCGGATACGAGTGTTAGATTTCTGACGAAAACTACAATGCCAACCTTACCTTTAGGATTGAAGAATTCTTATCTTGTAATTTACAACGATTTGAAGGTAAAATTGTAGAAATCTTGCCACGACGTGCTCAATACATGTTGAAAAACGACTTTTGAACTTGACCGGGAACCCATGTAGCCTGCGTAGCAAGCCCAGGGGGAATTGGGAAGAGGAGGGAAGAGGGGAGAGGGAAATCTTTCCCGTTCCCCCTGGGCTTGCTACGCAGGCTAGAACCCATGTAACTGCAAGGGCTCGCGCAGGAGCCAATCAGAGGCTGGTATTCTGAGACGCCAATACCATGTGGGCCGCGTCAGGCAAAAAGGGCCCGGACGACATAATATGTAAATGTATTTTTAAATTGTACCATGTTTTTCATACTTGTGGTTCGATTACAATATGCATCGCGAGGGCCACATTGTGCTACTAACAAGTAGTGTTGATTTCATGAAATTGACCAGTGAAATCGAAGACGAAATTTACGATATTTTCACACGAGGGTGTGATCACAATTTTAGCAGGCGCAAATGATTCCTTATCATCAGACGATTGTTTCAAGGTGTAACTTGTACTGTTGCTAAAATCATATGAGCTACGGGGAGTAGAATGACTGCAGAAAAGAATATTTTGGGCCAAAATGTGACCATCTTGTTCATCTTATTTATTTTTTACTCTTTAATGCCAGCAGGCATAAATGAATGTCATACATCAAAATCATCCCCTCTGACAGGATTCCTCAGTAATTCATATTTGTAATCGGGCCCTTGCATCAAAAGCACGTAAATTTCACCCCTGATTTTTGTTGTCAATTTCTTGAAACTGACATTTGTTGTTAGGAATGAAATGTAGCGCTCCTCGTCAAGAATACAATACAAACTTCAACCTGTCATTAGGAACACCGTTGTGGGAATTATTTAACTTGAATGTCGTCCGGGCCCTTTTTGCCTGACGCGGCCCATGTTATATTGGTGTCTCAAAAGTAAAGAGAATAACCAGTGAATCGTGTTACTACTGACATATCCCGTCAGTGAATTCTTTCGGACTGCTCACGGCGCTAATAGCTGCCACGCAGTTTACGATGTTGAGTATGTGGTTAGTACAATGGCCAGGCTGCTGTACCGGGTGCCGACAATCCCCTGCTCTTTATCGAGTAGAACCGACAACAGGTTCTTTCACATCCCCTTCAAATACTGATTAGAAGTAGGAGACAAGGCCAACGGCTTATAAACGTCCCTACCCAAGGACGCGGCCGGGATTCGAACCCCCAAACTCTCGCACTTAATCCGTTCTGTTTCAAACAAACGTTAGTGTCTGTCTAAGTATGGACTGGTTAGCACCCTTGTGAATTATTAACGAATTGTACAAATATATATTTCTTATAAAGTTTGTATATACGTATCGTAAATGTAATGTAAAATAGAAATCTTTAAAATGATGAATAAAATCCCCCCAAAACACCGCGTTCATGCCAGATACTGGAAAAAACTGGACTATGGGATGGAAATTTCGTGAAAATCAGAGTTTCCAACACAATTTATAATGTATTTCCAGCATTTCCATCCGTTGGAAGTGTGCAACACCATGGAAATTCAAACTTCCAACTATTTTCCAACGAACTTCCATCCCATGGGAGAGATCCAGTGTTTTTAGTGATAACTGCTTATACTCAGAAAACAATTTCATTAAGTTAATGTCAAACCATATATTATATGCGTTTCGTTATCAGAAATCATAAGAATCCCTGGCAACCGAAAAAAATCAGATCCAGATCTAGCGCTGAGGTGCAGGAAGACTCGTTATTTGCCAAGAAGGTGGAGGATATCATAAAAAACACGGTGGCGGGGTCAGAGGAAGAGCTCCAGATGATTATGGGCTCTTTAAGTCGTGTTCGACGCTCGCCAACTGAGACATGAGAGGTTTGTAACTGAAGATTCGTTGGATTTGTTATAGAACAGTTTCTCCTCAACTTATAAAATCGCTTTCAAAATATGTTTTTAAGTCAGCTAACAAAAAACGATTCCGACTATTTTCCCGCCGGTTCTGTCTCTGTGTTGCTGAAACCGGTTTCGAATACCTGTATTAACGGACGCTCAGTAAAATTACGTTCATGTGTCTCCTGTGTGTCTGTTCCCTATCAGATTCGGTATTTTCCACCCATTCTAAACATCGGTATATCAAATCACAATTAATTATTTATTTATATATTCTGTAATGACTTTTAAATGTATTGTAAACCTTGATAATTTAGTTTAGTACTGTAACAGAGGTAAATGTAGAAATAAACAATCTTTATTATTCATCTTTATAATATAACACGCTTTCCCAAAACGAGAAAAAAATCAACCCGAGAGCGTGACCATATTGTTATGGGAACGGATAGTTTGCTTTTCTCTATTGATATTTTAAAGATTTCTTTATTAATATTACCTGCTTCACCTGGAATTCTTAATTTTATTTGTGTTTGTTTGAGCTACTTTGTTTATCCCAGAATTCCTCGCGTGCATGGAATAGCCTGAAATACTGCCATTCTCATTGGCTTGTTTCTTGGGTTCCTGGGGAGCCTGGGAATGAGTTGAGGAGAGCGGCTGTTGTTTGAACAGGAACCAGTTAAGTTAGCCCATGTAGCAGCCGTTGTGTAGCGCCACCTTCGTATTACTACAGGAGGCTAAGAGACAGCAGACTTGTTTGTGAACTGCGAGTGAAATGGCCAGTATCATGGGCTATGCTGGCAGATGTTATTGACTTACCGCAAGCAATTTAACAATTTATTTTCACGGCAAATAAAGACCAAGCTTGTGTGGTCAATATGGGGAGATATTGGCCACGTTTCTCTCGGTCCGAAAAAAACGAACTTGGCCGATATTCCCCTATCTTGATGACGGACAAGGCTGGTATTTATATTGCCGCGAAACTATACATTGCTAAATCCCACTTGACGACAATCACTTTATTTGGTTTGTAGTTCCGACGGAAATGAAATCACGAAAGTTGGTGACAAGACAATTCTTCTTGTCTTCAACGTTTTTATTTCATGCACTTCTTGTTTTTTGGCCCCTGTGACAATTTGTTTGGGTTTTATCGCTATATTTTACGAAGAGTTGCAATCGCTTTTGACAACTCCTGAGCTTGCAAGACGAATAATATCTCGCCCGCTGAGCAACCAATCAGATTGCAACATTCAGTCAACCTGCCCGCTTACTGAGCTGCCTCCTAATAATGATTCTTATTGCTATTTCACAGCTTCATAAGGACGTCTGGCATCACTGTGAGTACCAGTAACGTAATAATGACGTCACGGAGGGCAATCTCAGTATGGCGATCACCACTTACGGTATGGCTGCAACATTCATAGCGTGACGCGATTTGACTCATCCTACTTTGTGTCACACAATTTCTGTGTTGGAGACTTGATTCAGCGTGACGAAGAAGCTGTGACAGTGAACAGTTATGTATTACTGCATTTAAGAACATGTAACTGAGGCATCTTCGATAGAAACTCAGTGTCATATATAGCTGATTTCTGCAATTCTATGTTGCATCAAATTTAATTTTGTAGCGGTTTTTAAGAGCACCGCTGATCTATGGCCATATGGCTTATTGCACGATCTGATATTAGTGAATTATTTTTCTCGTCAAACTTTGTTCTGTGAATCTATTCACAAATGATGTAAGACTGAGACATCATAAAAGTGAACGACATCAATGCAGATAATGTTGAAACATTTTCTTACAAATATAGACGGCGGTGAGAGGGAAGGAGGGGAGAGGATGGGAGGGGAGGGGAGGGGAGGGAGGGGTCGGGGACCGAAAGATGCACGCAGGCTACGATCATCTTGCGAAGAATTCAGAAAGTAACGCGCCCCATAAGTAGCGAACATCCGAAAGTTCCGACAGTTTTAGAACCGTAACAACGAAGAAAGGCTGATGGGTATAATATGTATTAATCAATATTTCGGCTGGCACGGCCAACCTTCCTCAGGGTTTACTTCAGTTTTAAAACCCTTCTTGTAATTCCCGAAAATAGCGACCCTTCTGATACATGAATTTGTTGAACCATTACTTAACCATCCCACGTGTGTGCGAGGTTCGTCAGTTGATATGAACATCGCTAAAAGTAATTGTTCGGCCCGGACTGTGAATATAAATACCTCTCGCTGACACAGCCCCGGTAATGATTTTACTGTGAAATATTTGTTTTTAATTTACAAAACAAATCGATCATGATGTACCAGAAAAGCGGAATGTACATTTTCCGCAGCAAGAAAAGAGTAGAGCATTTTTATCAATTTGAATACTGAAGTTCCCACGAGTCAAATGTTATCACAACTTTTACATTTACTTAAAAAATTGAAATTTGAGAAACAAAACCTAAAAAAAGGATGTCCCGGGGTTGTTGATCCAATATACTGTGTTCAACGCGCCTGTCTTTTCTGGGCATTTTAGACATTTTGTTCTTTTTAATTAGTCTATCAGAAAATTAGCTTATATCCATCAAGGTTACTCTAGAATTTCAAAGAGAAAAAAGGTAATTTTTCGGCGTGGAATGCGGCGACTAAACGACTTAGGTTCCTCTCTGAAAGCTGAGAAAGAGAACAAAAAAAGAGCCCACTTTACAAACGTGTAGGGGATGGGGCGAGTTCGGTTTCTCTAATGTGCTTGGGATCGTTACTGGGAGAATACAAAGAAACATGGCAAATATCGCAATGAACTGTCCCCAGTAACGATCCCAAACACCTTTGAGAAACCGAACTCGCCCCATTCCCCTACTCGTTTCTAAAGTGGCTTGTTTGACCAGGTCAGTTGCTGCTAGCAGTTGACGAAATAGCTACATAGATTACTCAGCTGGCCCGTTCGCCTATTGTAAATTTGAATGAATTAGGTGGTGTATGAAAGTCTGTAATGTGTATTGAACCTGCTTCTGTTCTTGTCAGGTATTGTGAACGAAACTTAAGCCCAGAAAAACTGATACGGCGCATTACTTTCAGGCTTAGTAGTAGCAGTAGTAGTAAACTGTATTTAGTGAGGATGTCACGCTTACCCAAGAGAGTAATTTAAGGCGTGGTCCTCAGCTTCGTTTTCTATTTTTGGACTGATAAATTATGGTATCTTTCGTTCTTGCACTTTGGTGTGAATAATAGCAGCATCAAAAGTCGCGAGCTGTATACGTTTTAGGTTCAATGGTTCTTTTATTTTAACAATTACCTTTACGAATAACATATCGGCGGCGATAGAAAACTGGACGATACAGTGAAAAATAGGGTTAGATAAAGAAATGATTTGAACGGTCTTTTCCCTTCTTTTCGAGGTGAATGTTCGCCATACATAAACAAAATACAACCTACTATGTGTATGTGACGTCCATATAGATGCTATTTTGTCCCTTTCTGATCCAATCGACTGAGAACCTGCTCTTAGCGTTTTGGCTTTTCGTTGATTTTTCAAAATTGAACAAATTGAAATCACCTGTTAACTTGAGGTTGACGTGGAACCTACGATTTTACCTCTCTATCTAAGAAGACGTGAAGGTCTAACCATTTGCAGTTCGAGAACGAGATTGTTTCACAAAGGCAGCACCTTCTACTCAGTTCTTTTAGACATGAAGTTCCGGTATAAAAAGGGGAGCCCAGGGGTTTGTAACCTTCAGTTGTCACTCAGCCTTTGTGGAGTGAACATCTCTGTGATGCTCCGCTTGAGTGCTCCCTACTGATTGCTTATCACACGAAATTAAAATCAAACACAATTGTTAAAGTTAAGAGTAAGCGCTACAAAGTTTGTAAATAGTCCTACAATACCATTGGTAGTTATTAATGAACAACTATCTTCCCTCTGGTCACTTGTTTTTATGGCTTGTTTAATTTTAAACCTTAAAAATCTAGCATTTTAAAGGAGAGGCTAATATGCTCGCTTGCTTTCATCACTGCTCATCAATTTGAATTTCGAATTTCAAAGGCGTGAAAAGAAGAGCTAACCTTTTTATACCGGCACTTCGTGTTTAAGACCCTGAGTGTTAGCACGGCCAGGTTTTGAAATCTCGACCCACACAACAGACCGGCGCTTACTGAACCACTGAGCTGCCCGAAGCATAAAGTCAGCTTCGTTGGGCGTCTCTGAATAACTGGTCACATGTATATCTTCATGCTACAGGTATGCCGCTAGTGAAAACGAGGTGTAACGAATTTACACAACTGCTGACTTCGCATCTTTTTACCGACATTTTATCACTAAAACATGCAATGTGCTCTTAACCTTATCTCTATTCCTCTGCTACAGAGCCATCATATACCACAATAATAATACTTGTATGTTTTGTCTTGGTATCTCGTCCTCGCATTTGTGTATTGGAAGTAGTCGTCAGCTATTAGCTGGCTTGACGTCCCCCTTACTAGATTACTACTACAATAAAGTTTCGTTTTACAACGAACTGCTTCATTGTGTCAAGTCAGATGTCCGAAGCACAAAAGACACGAAATTGGACTCGTTTGTGCAGAAGACACTTGAGCACATAAACCAGTAACTGTAAGGTGATAGCGATACCTCTGGATCAACACAGCAGTGCTCTTAATCTTACAAGATGCTCAAATTAGAGGCATTCATCTTAGCACTTTGTCTCTGGAAGGAGCTGCTGCATTCAGGTAGGGGATTATTGCACTTCGCTGTAATGTTGTTTTATCGCGATTATTAGCGGAATATTTATTTTTTGTTTCATTCTAACTAGAAGAGGATATTCTAACAAGCTCTTTTAATATCGTTCTTTCATTCTTAAGGGAGACAATGATGTACTTAGCTTTGCTTGTGTTGCTACCCATCGCTATCGCCCATCAGTGGGGGCCAATGGGACAAAGACCAGGTAGCGTGCGATGTATTGCTAAAGCTATTGGCAAACGAGGACATTTGTGAATTTCAGTTTTGCCCAAAAAATTTCGGCTCGTTTGCTCGCGCGCGAAACATATACGTTGCAAATCTTGTTTCCCGTTTGCATGTTTCTGTACCAATGTTTCCTCGTTTCCCCAGGGCTTAAGGTTCTTCCTGATATTCTCAAAGCCTAGCAAACCTTCAAACGATTTCAGCGCTGTTTAGGCACCTGCGTAGCGACGCAAAGGGAGCAGGTGCACTCTTCCTTCCCTTTCCCTTCCTCCTGTCTTAACAGCTCACGTGAATGCAGGCTACACGATGAGAGATTCAAATGGCGGCTTTCTGCGGCGCTAAGCAGGTTGTTAGCTCTAATACTATTAGTACATCTGTCTAACTTTCGTTTCCGCAGATCCTAACCAAAGCCCCGAACACGTGCCACATATGTACCAAGGCGATATCAAGCTCACTTCAGTACAGAAAGCAAACTTAGAAAAATACGGTAATCCGTATGGACCGGCTACAGGCCGAGCAGCGAGCAGCCAGGACAAGCAGAGATGGCCTAATGCTGTAATTCCGTACGAGTTTGACTGTTCTATGGGTAAGTCTACTCTAACCAATATTTTGTAATACTTCAAGATAAAAATAAAATATCCGTCAAATATTTTCCCTCCCGCGTAATTGGTGGATTCACGTGACGTGACCTGATGGTCACGTGTTCTGGCGTCTGATCGTAGCACGCATCAAGGCTCCTTGCAAAATAAAATTTACGTAGGATGATAAGAACACTAACCTACTTTGTGGTTTTGGAAGTATCCTCTGTTTGCAAACCCAGCCGCCGTGTATTGGGAAACTCCGCCATCTGATTGGCTAGCCAGGCGCCGTCTGTTGGGAAACTCGCCATCTGATTGGCTAACCATGCGCCGCCTATTGGGAAACTCGCCATCTGATTGGCTAGCCAGGCGCCGCCTATTGGGAAATTCGCCATCTGATTGGCTAACCATGCGCCGCCTATTGGGAAACTCACCATCTGATTGGCTAGCTAGGCGTCGTCTATCGATCGATAGTCGACCGTGCGCGCGCTGGAGACAAAATCACTTACTTGAACAACCTCGTTTCCAGGGCCCTTTCCATTCGCTTGGGGGCGGGTCGAGAAAGGGCCCTGAGAACGAGGTTGTTACTAGAAAAATATTTTTTTGCGTCTCTTCACGGTTTTCTCGGTCGCTAGGTTGATAGAACAGTGGATTGGTTATGCTAGAACAATTAGACTTCTTGCCCTTTACTTCGTTTCTATCGACTTTGATAGTTTCTTATCTGAGTATTATCTGTTCGTTGAAGCTCGCAGGTTTACTCGAACGTCGCTTTTGGGAAATTGTTCAAAGCTTCTTGTAACAAATAATGTCCACGCCGGCCAAATATCAGTACTTGTAAAATTCATTAATAATTCATAAGGGTACTAGCCAATCCCATGTGCTGAATGACACCACGTGATCGCCTCTGTATACCCCCGTACAAACCTGATTAATAAAACATCAGGTTCTGTAGCGATATACAGACCCCATGGTCCGCGATACAGACACCATGGTCCATGATACAGACCCCATGGTCGGCGATACAGACACCATGGTCCGTTACAGCTCTAGTAGTATTCTGTATCAGGTACAGAATACTAGCTAAGCTAGTGAGGGAAGTCTCACGACCGATCACTGACTTACCCTATCCCGGGACGGGTGAAACGACAAAGTACATCTGCTCTCTTATTATGTACACACCATCTATTCCATGTGAGACCTGTTTTCCTGCACGCTACGCTCTGCTCTCTTAACGCATACACATTGTCTCTTCGATGTGGGATATGTTTTAATTTTGTGAGAAACTAATTCATCCCACATCGATAGCAAGGTGGGAGAAATCAAGGGTTAAAATTTTATGTCGTGCATATCAACGTTTTTAGTTATCTATTCATTTCACAAGTACGATGAAATATTCACGTCCGATCTGTATGGGCTTTACAATGGCTCGCCGAAGCGGCTCGCCATTGTAAACGCCCATACAGATCTCCCGCTCATATTTTATCTACTACTTGTAAAATTCATTAATAATTCATAAGGGTACTAGCCAATCCCATGTGCTGAATGACACCACATGATCGCCTCTGTATACCCACGTAGAAACCTGATTAATAAAACATCCGGTTCTGTATTGATATAAAGACCCCATGGTCCGCGATACAGACCCCATGGTCCGTGATACAGACCCCATGGTCCGCGATACAGATCCCATGGTCCGTTATAGCTCTAGTAGTATTCTGTATCAGGTACAGAATACTAGCTAAGCTAGTGAGGGAAGTCTCACGACCGATCACTGACTGCCCCTATCCCGGGACGGGTGAAATGACAAAGTACATCTGCTCTCTTATTATGTACACACCATCTATTCCATGTGGGACCTGTTTTTCTGCATGCTACGCTCTGCTCTCTTATTGCATACACATTGTCTCTTCGATGTGGGATATGTTTTTGTGAGAAACTAATTCATCCCACATCGATAGCAGGGTGGAAGAAATCAAAGGTTAAAATTTTATGTTGTGCATATCAATGGCTTTTAGTTATCTATTCATTTCACAAGTAAGATAAAATATTCGCGTCCGATCTGTATGGGCTTTACAATGGCTCGCCGAAGCGGCTCGCCATTGTAAATGCCCATACAGATCTCCCGCTCATATTTTAACTACTACTTATTAAACTCATTAATTATTCATGAAGTAAAAACAAAGGAAATTACCGACCGATAAGTGATCTGTAAATCTGCTAGAGATTTCGTCCTGATTTAAGTCAAAACTGTTTATTTTTAGTTTAGAACTTGATTGGATGATTTCTCACAGCCAACAGAAAAGCTAAAGAAACCAAAACCAAAGCAATCACTTATTACCTTCGACACTCATTCGAAAATCGTTAACCTTTCGTTACCTAACCGCTCGTTACCTAATAAATAAGGCAAGCCTGTTGCTGTAGCTGTATTATGATTACATCAGAAGGACAGAAACAGTGAGAGAGCCATCTTAAACACGTCAAGGTCCATGGTTTTTCACACTCATACGAAATCCGCTCTATCGTGTGAAAACTGATTTTAAGAAACACCTATAATTCGAAAGCGCTTAAAGTATTAGACCAAGTCATGTGAGTGCAATGCACAGTCTTTCTATCCAATCAGATTGCAGGGATTGGACCTCGCACGCTGTACATGTCGCTATTAGTTTCACACTAATACGAAGTTTTCATCGCAGCCAACATGGAAAGCGCAACGAAATCTGTCAAGCAAGCCATGGCCGAGTGGGAGAGTAAGACGTGTATCAGATTCAAGAAGAGGACAACAGAGACGGGCTATCTTCAGTTCTTCAGGGGTTCAGGGTAGGTACAGAGACGGGCTATCTTCAGTTCTTCAGGGGTTCAGGGTAGGTTTTGCCTTGCGAGATTAAACTCTAGCACACTATCGTTGCAGAAACATTCAGTTGCGAATTTCAGTATTTCCCAAAATGTTTCCCCGTTTGCCCGCACGTATGGTCTGGCTCTCCTTTTCCTAGAGGAAAACGTGGGAAAGATGCACTAACCTTATACCCCTAACTCGGACCATAAAACTTACCATAACCATATCGAAAAGAAATTCCCAGGTAAACGATGAGTTCTCACTGTCTAGGGTTTACATGTAAACAAGTTCCCAGTATTTCTCGGCTGCCCTTCTAGACGGTGTATTATCTAGGCTTTACCTACTCTTGACTTATGCTTGCACACGTGCTCGTCGGTTCGCACGTGCAACATAACGACGCATGCATACGAATAAGCGCAAAGAAGAAGGAAAAAGGTCCTTTTTCATATGCTTGCGTCGCCCTGGTTCACTCGAACACTATATTACGCTTGCGTCGTACGTGTTAACCAGCCCTAACCTTGTAATGGTTTCCAAGGCCTTACACCTGTAATGGCTTCCGATGCCCTTAACCTTGTAATGGCTTCCAAGGTCCTTATGACTGTTATGGCTTCCAAGGCCCTCATGCCTGTAATGGCATTCGAGGCCCTTGACCTTGTATATGGCTTCCAAGGCCCTTATGTCTGTAATGGCCTCCGTGGTTCTTAACCATGTAATGGCCTCGGGTGCTTTAAGTGGGACAAGTCCTGCTGTGTTTCTCTCACACTGTTATTGTTATGAAATCCACTGCGATGAGACTCGTGTCTTTTTCCTTGATAAACAGTTGCTGGGGTCACGTGGGATTCACGGCTAACTATAGAAGTCAGATTTCCATTGGAGATAACTGCGATTTCCATCACGTCATGACCCACGAAATTGGTCACTCAGTTGGTTTTTGGCACGAACAGAGTCGGCCGGACCGTGACAACCATATCAAGGTGCTGTGGGAAAATGTGTTACAGGGTAGGTAGTCACGCACTCTACTTAAGCGTGTGAGATTGTGGCGTATGCCTGTGCCTGCACGCAGGTAGTATTGTGGAGGCAATGGCAATTATTCCAACCTATTATAAGGCCTTTTATGTATGTAATATGAATCCTTCATATTTTGTTATTGAACTGACTACATGCGGACTTGACTAAACACACCCTCGCGCACGCGCATGCGCTGTTGATGAGCCCTGGCGTGCGCGTCTCCAGTTTCCCGCTGAAACTAAAAGAAAACCGAGGCAATCACCCCTGTTTCAAATTTTAAGTACATACGCCATGTAACTCTTACACAGTAAATATAATTATTTTCTCATAAATAAAGCATTTTTTTGTATCCAGGACTTGAGGATGCTTTCGCCAAGAGGAAATGGAATACGGAGGTTGTGGATTATGGCAGTCGCTATGACTTCGCCTCAATCATGCACTATCCGTTCACCGCATTCTCAAAGAATGGCAAGCCCACCATCAGAGCCATCAGTGACATGAACGGCAAGACACCGTACGTGGCGCTCAGCAATGACGACGCCATGCAGACCAACGCCATGTACAAATGCAATGGTGAGTATTGCAGTGTAATGTTACACACTAGCGAAGCACGTCTGCAAAATGCTGCGCATGTCCAGTCAGCGGTAGAAATCGCGGGAGCACCTCTAAATGCTCCTAGATGGTTTCTGTTTAAAAACTCGACACATCGCAGAAAAGACCGGGGATGAAGGAGAATATCGCGAGATGTAAGGTTTTATTAGTTCAGTCATGAAGCCAATTAAATTTGGGACAGGTGCCGTAATTCTGATGCGGCTTGCGCATGTGTGAATTTCACCCTGGAAATCAGGATGAAATTTCACTCAAAATTTGGACTTCAAAGAATTATTACAGAAAAGTACAATTTTTAAGTCTGCGTCTGCGTGTGTTGTTTGTGCTTATGCTTGTGTCGCCAGTGTGAACTAGGCTAGGTTGTTCTTATAGGGTAATATAAAAGGCTACAGAATAGGAGATATTGTAGTTGAGTCTACGAATAGCAGTTTCAGCGGTATTGACCCAAACGCCTCACTTCAATGTAATGAAGCGCCATTGAAACCATCATTCTTACACGACACCAACACCCTCCTAAACAAGCACGACTAATTTAGATACACAGTTTGAATAGCGCTTCATTACATTGAAGTGAGGCGTTTGGGTCAATACCGCTGAAACTGCTATTCGTAGACTCAACTACAATATCTCCTATTAGAACCATTCGAAAAATGGCTGTCACTAATTTGCATAATTTTGATATTAAATATTTTCTGAAGAATAAACTAGCGGCCTATGTGAAAGAGCGAGTTCGTGTTAGCAACATGTAGCTCTTAATAATGGAAGAATATATCCTTACAAAACTATCAGCGTTTGAAACTCTCAAGAAACATGAAAACGAGGCTAGTCAGTCTTGAGTCTCATACAAAACTCTCTTATATGAACCTATGTAACTCTGCAACACTTGGTGCTATGCTCCTTAAATTCTACAAACATACTCCTTTTTGCATGCTCTCCGAAGTGGCAGTGCATATTTTAGTGCCAATATTTCATAACAACCCAAGCTTGGATTACGATTATGGAAAACTTAACAAGTTTGCCCAACGTTTTCTAGTTTTACACTAGGGTATTTGATTGTAGCCTTAAATTTATTCTAGATTCCTCTCCTTAAAATAATATATCACTAATAGACTACATTTACACGAGGAAAAAGTATTGTTTTACGTTCTTCTGGGAGTAGAGAACAACATGAATACGGAGACTTTTGCTCTTGTGTAACGGTAGTCTTACACCGCATTTTGGGGGAACATATTCCGAGTATTCCGAACAAGAAATACCGAAAACCAATCATGTTTACATTATCAAACACAAAAAAAACCTAGAAAGAAAAAAACTGAAAGTAACGACTGCTTTCTACATTTCGTAAGAGAAGTATGTGGTATGGTATGGATGTAGATGTGCAGGATTTCTAGATATTCTAATTTCAGAATATCTGGAATATGCCCTTAGTGTCCAAGGAGTATTTGTTGCTTAACCAGAAAATTTTAGATATTTTTTGACTGAAAATCAGACAAATCCTGGTGCAAGACCGCTTTAATGTCGTCAATAATGATAGTGAAGCTAATGATGTAGTCATCGGGAAGAATAGTCCTCCAGAGGAAACTGCTGCTCGGGAAGAACCGGAAGGAGGAGAGGAGGAGCAGGGCAGGAAAACTTTAGAACTAAACCTGAAGATCAATTCATAGCCATAGCCTGCGGAAACCGGCGTCTTCGAAGAGAGACGGCTGTTTTCGCAGGTTGCTCATAGCCATAGCAGTTGTTAACTGTTTGCGGTTTTCGTTACAACAGGTGTGATGAGAAAGCGCATGGCTGATGATTTCGAGGCTAACTTTAAGCCACAACCACGCATTGTCAAGAGAGGTAGGTGTTAAGTTTTATTGAATATAATTTTACTGATTTTATCGTAGAATTGTTTCAAAGGAATTCTCCACTGAAAAACAATATTTCCTCTCAGATATTCTTATGTCTGGCTACCTCAATCTATTGCTGTGTTTATTTCCTGTAAATTGTACACTTGATGTCACTTATGCACCGATGTTCCTCTCCATAAACCTCATTTGAATTTCCCGCGCGCCGCCATCTTGGATCTTATGACGTCACGCGGTTGACCACACGGTTGACCACACGGTTGACCACACGGTTGACCACACGGTTGACCACACGGTTGACCACACGGTTGCCCCTATTGTCAGCAAACAACTCTTTTGTTGTCAGGACATCGACGGCTGTGACGATAAAACGTAAAAAAGTGTTTTTCCCCGAATTGTGGTGTTTATTATATGCCTTTATGTCCATCTCACAACCACATTTTCGAAAAATATGATCAGCATAGAGTTCCGTTCAGGCGGAACAAAACACGGTGTGATTTACTTTCTTACCTTCGCGTTCTGTTTTGAAGGTACAATTTGGGGTTTTCTCTTTTTTTTTAAGAGAATGATCTAAAGGAAGACGACTGCGTGTATTTTTACGTGCAGTTATTGTATTTAAGACTTGTTTTATGTTATCCTCGTGGTTGCTTTAGCCCTGGTCGAACGGTTTCAGTATCGGTTCAACATCGCTACGCCATTTGTTGAAGCCGATCTTCAAACCGTTTCAAATGGTCCGAAAACATTGCTGAAAGGTGCTGAAATATATTGAAAGCATGTTGGGTAGAGTTTGACTTTGTTTAAAGGCAAGTTCAAACGGTTTGAAGATCGGTTTCGACAAATGTTTTGTACCGAAGTTGAAGAGATGTTGAAACCGTTTGACCAGGCCTTTAAAAGGTCCTTACTTGTGTCACTGTAACATTTCAGCCAACTCCTGCAGAGACAAGTCGTCCAGCTGTCAGTCGTACAAAGCTCAGGGTCTGTGTAAAAACTCCAGACACGTGGACAGCTTGTTGTACTGGTGTCCAGTCACTTGTGATATGTGCAGCTCAGGTACAGAACATGTTGATCAACATCTAAAGCCTGGTTAACACGACAATAATTTTGGCACTGCTGACTTGGGCACGGTACTCCTGACTTTGGCACGGTACTCCTGACTTGGGCACGGCACTCCTAACTTGGGCACGGCACTCCTAACTTGGGCACGGCACTCCTAACTTGGGCACGGCACTCCTAACTTGGGCACGGCACTCCTAACTTGGGCACGGCACTCCTAACTTGGGCACGGTACTCCTAACAGGGGGTCGAAACTACCTTTTCACATGCAGGGTCTCAGAATCCCTAGATGTTTGAGGACGCGTACCAGGAATATTTCCATTTTCACGACAAAAACGTTTGGCACGCGTACCTAAAAATTAGGAGTACCATGCTAAAAATACTTGTCATGTAAACCAGGCTTAACTTACAACGTGAAGCAGGCAGGTCATGAGAATATTGAAGTTGATCATCTGGGGGTAATGTTTTAATATGACAGCAAATTCTCATAACCGACACTGCAAGAAATGTATGAAGGATCAGTAAAGAGAATTTTGATGTAACTTTTGGGGACTGAAAGGGTTGTGTTTAGAACAATGGGCAAACGCGACAGGTGGGATAGACATTTAGGGTGTGCTCAATTGACCATGTTCCAGAATAAGAATAGATTATTAGTCTCTGGAAATCACTGGTTCAGACACATTTTGCAGTGTAAATGTAAGCTACAAACGCTCGCTGAAATATGATATTCGGGATATATTTAGCATTCTAGTGGCTAAAAAATTCACGATATAAGCGATTTGTAGTGATCATCATTTCTGTGCATTTTTATTCCCGAATACAGTCAATCCGGCGAACGCACCCTAAATTAGTAAATGTATCCTGAATACCATATGTCAGCAAGCATTTGTAGCTTACGTATACAGTGCAAAATGCACCTGAACCAGTGATTTCCAGGAACTATTCCATATATTCTTTCTTATTATGGAATACGGTCAATCGAACGCACCCTGAATGCTAAATTCCTCAAACAAGGCATAATATTTAATGCACAAACAAAGACGTTTATCAATCTTCCCGACCCGCGGGCCACACAACAATGTCAAATTCCTAACCAAGGAGAATCTGTTGTCAAATCTCCTGATATCCCCGATTGCCGCCTTTCCCCTCCTCCCTGGGTATCCCCCATTGCCCCTCCCCCTCCTCCCTGTGTATTCTCGATTGCCTCTTCCCCCTCCTCCCTGGGTATCTCGATTGGCCCTGCCCCTCCTCCCTGGGTATTCCCGATTTGCCCTCCCCCTCCTACCTGGAAACTCATTGACAGTTGGATTCAGTAGGACGTGATCTGAGAACATATTTATTTAGGTTTTAATTGCTATTTTTATTATACTTACCCAGACTCGTGCCTGGATAGAAGTGGACAATGCCAATTCTGGGCCGCAGCAGGTCACTGCCAGTCTAACCCTGAACCACTGAAGAGGGACTGTGCATATACATGCAAGTTCTGTGGCGGTATGAATAACTAGCCTTTAACAATAAACATACACGATGTAGCCAATCGATAATTCACACAATTAAAGGGGCTATGTCATAGTACTGCGCATGTATGGAGTCAGTGTTCGATTGGTGGGTTAAAACATTTAAACCTCCCTCCAATGCTTGATTGAAAGTATTTTCATTATTTTACTTGAAGATTTACACAGTTTATTATTTGCTTTGATTTTTACCATCCCACATGTGCGCGAGGTTCGTCAGTTCATATGAGAATCGCTGATAATGACCGTGTCCTTCCATCTAATGTAATGGTCTCTCATCATGACACAGTCCCTTTAATAAAAGGAAAGAAGTAGGAGATGGAGTAGCCTGCGAAAGGCTCGTGGAAAGAGGAGAGGATCGAAGGGGGAAGAAGAGCCTGAACGGACGCTATACAAACCACACCGTACGTTGATCCATCATTGATCTCCATCATTAGGCTCGTTTCAGACGCCGCGCCACTCACGTGCCTAACGCAATTCAAACAAATAATGATAATAATAGGATATGTGCATGATGATGTCACATACTACCAGAACTCTTTGCGTGGATTCTTTTGTTCCTCTAATTTGTACCATTGTCTTGGAGTTCTCAAAGGAGTTGATAAATTTGAATGAGAAAAAGAATTTGAAAAGGATTCTGGTTGTTGTAGTAAAATGACGCCATAATGCAAATGCCTTATTGAGCGACTTTGTTCATCTAATTCACTCTTTTCACCTGGTGACCATTTTGGAGTCAAAGCGAGGCAATCCTTTGTTTTTGCAAAGTTAGCCTCGCACTGAGGGAATATCAGAACGAGTTTAGCCTAGCAAAAACAAAGGATTGCCTCGCTTTGAATCCAAGATGACCACCGGGTGAAAAGAGTGAATTAGGTTAGGCATCGAAACGAAGTATCAAATCTAATTAAAACGTGACAAGATTTCATTGTAGAATGGACCAATAGGAAGTTTGCGTCCAAAATTTAGACGCAGATATTCAAATTTGTATTGCATCCATGCAGGCTCTCCTTCCCCCTTCTTCTCTCTCTCGTGAGCCTGTTCACAGGCTAGAGATGGAGATCTATATAGGGATGTTGTATTTTTCTTCCCCGGCCTATCCTGTCCTCGTTCTCCAGCCAGAGAGAAAAGGTCGACCTCAGCCGTTAATAACCCATGTACACCAAAGCTTAAACACGTTTAAAAGCTGTTTAGTTAAACAAGGTTAAAATAATACCTGTTCACACCGCATGCTCGCTGGTGCTAAACTGACCTTTCTTACTTACGTAACCTGTAACCTGTTCACAGGCTAGAGATGGAGATCTATATAGGGATGTTGTATTTTTCTTCCCCGGCCTATCCTGTCCTCGTTCTCCAGCCAGAGAGAAAAGGTCGACCTCAGCCGTTAATAACCCATGTACACCAAAGCTTAAACACGTTTAAAAGCTGTTTAGTTAAACAAGGTTAAAATAATACCTGTTCACACCGCATGCTCGCTGGTGCTCAACTGACCTTTCTTACTTACATAACCTGTAACCTGTTCACAGGCTAGAGATGGAGATCTATATAGGGATGTTGTATTTTTCTTCCCCGGCCTATCCTGTCCTCGTTCTCCAGCCAGAGAGAAAAGGTCGACCTCGGCCGTTAATACCCCATGTACACCAAAGCTTAAACACGTTTAAAAGCTGTTTAGTTAAACAAGGTTAAAATAATACCTGTTCACACCGCATGCTCGCTGGTGCTAAACTGACCTTTCTTACTTACGTAACCTGTAACCTGTTCACAGGCTAGAGATGGAGATCTATATAGGGATGTTGTATTTTTCTTCCCCGGCCTATCCTGTCCTCGTTCTCCAGCCAGAGAGAAAAGGTCGACCTCGGCCGTTAATACCCCATGTACACCAAAGCTTAAACACGTTTAAAAGCTGTTTAGTTAAACAAGGTTAAAATAATACCTGTTCACACCGCATGCTCGCTGGTGCTAAACTGACCTTTCTTACTTACGTAACCTGTAACCTGTTCACAGGCTAGAGATGGAGATCTATATAGGGATGTTGTATTTTTCTTCCCCGGCCTATCCTGTCCTCGTTCTCCAGCCAGAGAGAAAAGGTCGACCTCGGCCGTTAATACCCCATGTACACCAAAGCTTAAACACGTTTAAAAGCTGTTTAGTTAAACAAGGTTAAAATAATACCTGTTCACACCGCATGCTCGCTGGTGCTAAACTGACCTTTCTTACTTACATAACCTGTAATCTTGTGTAACTAAACACAGTCAAGATAGCGGCTAGATAAACTCAGTTTAATTAAACAGATTGAGTTGGCGTGAATGGGGTACTAGTTCCCAGAGAGTGCTAGCTTTGACGTCACAGAATTTAGACTGGGGTCAGTTCAGGAACCCAACCCAAGTATAGAGGGAAAGCCTGGAACTAGCATTGGTCGGTCTTCCACAGTTGGTTTCGGTCGTTGCCGCCTCGGTCCGAAGTCTCTGCCGGTAACTAGGACAAAATATGTATGAAGGCTATTTTCTAAGAGAATAGATGATTTCTATGTGCTCATTTGGACAGTTTTAGATTTGCAAAGGTTGATGGTATAATGTACAGCCTCCATATTTTTCTGTATCGTAGGTTGCCAAAGGTTACCTTGGGTTCCAGATAAGAGGAGAGAGATAGATAACACTATAAAGAGAGTGCACAATTACAGTAAATACCGTATTCTCCCTTGTGGCCCTAACAACAATGAAAATAACAAAATACAGAAGAGGAGAGAGAAGGAAAAGAAGATCCTCTGATGTTATCCGTTGAGAATCTCACTTCCATGCGCTGAGTTTCAAATAATAAAAACACGTCAAACCGGTTTTTACTGGGCCATTGGTAAGCCAATGAAAATTACCGTTACATCCAGCACTTACGGTAGTAGTATAGAGGGTGAGGGTACCGGACCATTTTCCATCATATGGTTTCTGATCTCATACCCCCACCCTATTATTTATCGATCGTATTTTTTATTCTTCTCAAGGTCAAGGTCAAGGTCGAATTCTCCATAACCGGTTTAACCAGTTCAATCTTTGGATGTCAAATTCTTGGAAATCTCCATAACTGGTTTCAATCTTTGGATGTCTAAAGGCTTGATCTATAGTGATGTGTACGTATATTTTCGAAATGTGTTTGAACCAGCCGATTGATGGTTCTTCTCTTCGTTCTTCTCATACTATAGTATTCAACTTTTCATAGTTGCATTCTAGGCTATCCATTCTAATGGCTTCATTGCCTTGCCTGCTATCCGCTATTGCCATATATTGGCTTCTGCGAGTTTCTTCTATAGTATTTTCCTTTCTTTCTATTTCATAGTGCGTTCGAGGTATCCTGCATCTTCTCTATGTAATGGATGCTGGTGCGTGGTGAGAGTAGAGAGCGATGAATGGAGGAAGGATGGAGATCGATTTTAGTTGAAGTGTAAGTTTATTGTATTTTATAGTGTCCATATGCGAAACTCTCGATTCCATCTTCCAGTATGTATCTTTTATCGTCGTAGCATGATAGACTCGTCTTATTGATTTCGTAGCTTCCCAATTGATGATTCACACTCCGAATCGTCTTCATCGTATGCGACATCTTAGTCCTATTTAGCAATGTATCTCTATAATTGATATGTTTGATTTGTTTATTGATGGTATTCTTCTTAATGCCCTTTGCCGTTTTCGAATTCGAATTGTCGTCTTTCATATAGCTGTACATCTTTGATCTCAATCCTACGAATTCGGTTATGTGTTTGAAGCCATTAGCACATTCGTTCTTGAACTTACCGATTACTTTCTTGTTGTTCTTATCGTAGAATGGACAATCGACTGGATAGTCGCTGTTGTCGAATCTATCTTTGTCGATCTGGAAATCTCTATATACGTTCTTGGTTTCGATCTGATACATTAGGCTGTCTGTATCTGTGAACAGTAGTTGAGGATTTGCGTATTTCTTCTTAATGTAATTGTAGTGGAAGTCGTACATTAACGTTTTGGATAGGTCTAGTATGCACATTCCAACATATATCGGTTTATCCAATGTTATCGTATTCTTGATTTGGTGGACAGCTACTAGGTCTTCATTGAAGATCTTACTGCTCACATATGTTGGTTTGCTAGCTAGTTCCAATAGCTTCTTCTTGTCGGTTATTAGTTTTACGTTGCATCGTTTGCGAATATTTTCCATGGTCTTACCGAATATACTGTTATTTTGAAGTTTATAGTAGTCTTTTTCGAATTGATTCTTAGCTATGGTTCTCTTCTGAGTGTTGAAATCGATGTATTCTCTTAGCCATGGACTTTGGTTAAACTCTAAAACTCGATGGACTTTTTTAATTTTCATTCCTAGGCTGGTGTATAATCGTAGATTTCTATAATGAAGCACGTATTTAGTCTTGTCGTTTAGATTCGGAACGAGCTTGCGCGTAGTACCAATTGACATATTGTGCTTTTGGATGTCTTTGCAATAGTCTGATAGCATGTCGTTATCTATGCACATCTTTTCTACTGCTAATGGATAGTCGTTATGATCGTCATGTATAGATTTAGGGTATTCTAAATCAACCTCAATTATGAGTCCTTTTTTGCTATGCTCATCATACTTAGCTAGATTTGTATTTTCGATCTCTTTTATGGTTAGCCATCGGAATCCACCAGTAGGTAGGTATTCGCTCATGGCGTAGCCGTAGAGGTTATTAGCATCGAGGTAGATTATATGGCTATTTGGAGCGTCTTTATCGTAATATTTTAGGTATTCGTGATTTGCTTTAGCGTATCTATGGGCTATGTAACTAGTGCCACCTCTCATGCCCTTCTCAATAAACTGGTAGATATCTATGTCAGTGATCAACTCTAATTCGACTTTAGTCATTTTGAGCATCGCATCAAAACTTAAACCAGGAGTCGTAAAATAATGACATGGGTCGAGGCCGTAATTCGAAATCGACATAGATCTGAAATTTTCGAAGACGTCTGTCAAGAGAAGTACGTCGATTGTTAGGTAAAGGTCATGGTAATCACCCATAGAAGTCATTTCGAAGGTATCGTATACTTTTAATGCATGCTCGTAGTCAGCATTCGATATGTGCTCATCATTGATGATGCTATAGAAGTCTTCTTTCTTAGGAAGGCATTCGTAGTCGAATTTTTCGAAGTCATCCATGAAGTCGTATGGATAGACTCCTTTCCTTTTTGCTAATTCGAATTGCTCGTCGTTTGCGAAGTCTTTCTTGGTGTATATGAATTTGTCTTCTGGAAGATTAGTTGATAATGTGCTAAGTGATTGACCCATAAATTGGAAACTGTCGAGAAATGTGAGGTTATTGCCTAGCATGAATGCCATGTACTTCTCCATATTATTAGGGATTACGTTGAGCTTATGGTATTTTGTATTACCATTCTTGTCTATGTATGGATGATTCATGATGACTTTGCCAATCTGTTGCATAATTAGATGAGAGTCATATCCTCGAAGATTGTGAAAGAAGACTGGGATCTTAATTTCTTCAGCTTTTATGTCGAAGTTGAGATTGCATATTTGATGAGCTGATCCTCTGTATTTTCCAGTGATATGGCAGTGATCTCGAACTCTGATGTCATTTACTAGGTATTCGATATCGCATATATGGCATTTGGTAGCATCTTTGAAGTCTAGTTTGTCTTTCTTAGTCAGCACCATGTCTTTATTGAAATGGCTCTTTATCGTATCTTGACACCATTTTACTTCATTGAGCATTTCTTCGAGGAATTTGTATGCACTGTTCTCTCCTCGATACGTTTTCAATGGCTTGCTGTATCGATCATCATAACGGCAAACTAGTTTGTATCCATAACTACAGTCGATATGCTGTTGATATGCTTCAGTATATGAGTTGTTATTGTTAGGCATGCATCCATCGATTTTGCGTGTTATGCTTTCGAAGTCTGCATAGATAACGAATATAGCTGGTAGTTGCTTGTTGTAGTTCTTAAATCGTAGCATATTATTTGATTTGGTAGGCATTTGGATTGCTTGCTCACCATTTACTTCGATACATACTTCTTTATGGTTGATTAGGACTCTTTCAGATCCAAAGCATTGTAAGCAATGTCTACAGAAGTGCTTTCTATTCTTGTGCTTCGTTTGGTTGTACATGAATTTATTGAAGTCTTTTATTAGAACGTAATGTTTGTTCGTATCTTCAGTAATCAATAACAGATCCATATGATCATCGTACTTTTCTTTCGATACGAATAGTGGATATGGCTTCTTATTTTCGTATCCAAATACGTTGATGCTTATGTTATTTTGCTTCTCGATTTTATTGTAATGCTTGGTAGTCACTGGAAATTTAATATTTGAATAGTCTAGGTCCTTTGCGGATTTTCTATCGCTCTTCTTGATTCTCTGAGGATATTTTTCCTGTGGATTCAAGTGCCTTACGTGGCACCATCTGAAGCATTCGTCGTCGATGTTTTTCATGTTGATCAAGCCTTTAGCTGAATTTTGAAGTTCTGATGGTAGTTCAATGTAGCTGCTTCCTTTCATAGGCTCATACTTGACTATGTTGATATAATGTTTGTTGATTGTCTCTATAGTCCATCCTGAACCCTCTGAGATCCATTGCGCTATTTTATTTAGTATTTGTTGTTTGGATGATTGTAGTCCTTCCACGATGTTGGTTTCATTGATTACTGTGAATGCATTGCTATTGAAATAAGCCGTTTTGATTGTTGTCTTGTCTTCATCTAATTGCTTTTCGAATGTAACCCTTATTGTTTCGACGAATTTATAGCCGTTAGTCTCAATTAGTAGTGTTTTGAATTGATTCTGAATGCCTTTTCTCGTAGTGGCTAGTTGTACTAGTGGGTCTTTATTGTTCTTAATGGCGACTTCAAATGATCTGATTGAACCCTTCATAGCTCTATCTAGTTGCGTGATCTTAGTTCTTGGAGCAGGAACCGGTCTTTTGGTTGTATTCTTAATGGTCCTCTGAGCTGGGATTGGTTTGTAGTCATCTCTGAATCGGGTTGGTGGTAGGATGATGTTTTCCTCGTAGCGTTCGATCATGTCCTTAACGCTTCTTCGTGGAGTAGGAACTGGTTTGTAGTCATCTACGATTTCAATTTTTGGACGTCTTATAGTATTTCGTTTCAATAGCAATTCGATAAGTTTCGATTTAGACAATTTCTTAAGATCGCTAGCATTCATATTACTATTAGTTGAGATAATAATTTCATTCGTTTTCATCTGATTTTCAGGCATACTACAATATGTCGTCATACGTTTAAGTGTCGTCATACGTTTAAGTGTCGTCGTACGTTTAATCGAATCTATATGTTTTTTATTTTCGATGTGCGTTTATGTGCTTCTTAGATTTCAGATGTGTATATTTCGAAGCTGGATGCATCTCTTTCTCACATAATAGGCAATAGAATTTATGGGTATTGAACCACGCCTTAACTCGGTCATTGCTACATTCATATATTTTGTCGCATCTAGTCTTCCTTTTCTTTCTATCGTTATTCAGTTCTACCATATATACGTATAGAAGACAATATACGTTTAAATCTTTTCAGTAGTACTTCACAAGTATCGATTACTTTTCTTATGCTATCAAGTAATTTGATTAATTTAGCATGCATCTATATTGTATGCTTATATTATTTTCATATCGCATCTAGATTCTTGAATGGCACCCAACTATTGAATTCGTCGCTGTACCCTTTCCACGATACTAGAGCTTGCTTCTTTTTGTAGTTCCTTCTGATGACTCTGTCGATTCTGAAGATTTCTTGAACCGCTTTCGATAGTTCAGGTTCGTAGAAAGAACCTTGTATTTCTTCACCATTCAAGTCCTTCAATTTGTAAGTAATAGGGTTCGTATACTGGATTTTATCAATCGTAAACACTTCTTCAGTCCAATTCGGAGTATAACCTTTGTCGAATACCTTGCGCTTGTACTTGCTTATTCGAACCTTATCGCTAACCTTAAATTTTGGTTTCGATTGTAATGACTCCATATTGCCATATAGATTAAAGTACACAGTTCCTTCGTTCTTCTTCTTAGATGCTTCAATAGGAGTCATTTTGATGCTTGAATGTTTCATACTATTGTACTGTTTCAATATTCTAGGCAGCATATCTAAATACTGCGTATTACCTTGGACAGTAAATTGTTTCCACATGTTCATCTTTATCGTACGGTTCCATCTCTCGCAAACAGAAGACTTTTCTTCATTCTCAGTTGAATACATTCGTATACTATGCTTGTCCAATAGCCCCTTCACATTCTTATTATAGTACTCTTTACCCTTGTCAACCCATAGATATTTTGGTATTCTTCCTTCCTCGAAGATAATTTGGAAAGCGTTCATGACGGATTCGCCCTTCTTATCTTTCAATGGTAAGATCCATCCATATTTGCTAAAGACGTCTAGAACCATGAGAAGGTATCGATAGCCTTTATTCCACTTACTAAACTGTTGCATCTCAACGAGATCAGAACACCAGATTTCGTCGATGTGATTGGCTATAACGCGCCGCCGAGTGAATTTGCGTCTTATTGGTCTATGCAATTCATTTGCTAGTTTTACTTGCCAATTTGCTTCTTCACTTGACGGCTTCTTACGTTTTTTGTCTTCTTAGCACCCATTCCAAGCTTTGCTTTAGTCGCGATAGCATTCCTTGCTAATGCATGACCCCATTGGCGATCCTTCCATGGAATTTCGTCTAATGATTTAACCATTTTTCGATCAGCCTTGTTCTTGCATTTGACATCGTCTTTGCAAATTGTATAATCGACATCATGTTGCATAGATACAGCATCAGTCTTACCTGTTGGCTTGTCGTAAATCTCCAATATTTGACCTGTCTTATCATAAGTCAATTGATTTTCTAAGGGATTGCCTGGTCCAGTATAATGATGGCCTGGTAGCGTGAATCCCTTTTTTGGTGCAACCTTTAGTATTGCTTTATGAATGTCCAACTTACCTCCATTCTTTTTCATATAGTCGGAATAGAATTCGGATGCTGGATCCGTGACGTCAGTATACATGCTCATTGGATGTTGTATCTGGCCACCACGAACCTTCTTAGATGTTAGATTCAATAATGTTCGACCTTCTTTTTGGATGAAATCAGCAGCTTTGCTTCTTATCTTTTTACCTATTGCCTGTGTAGCGCCCTTAGCAAGTGTCGAAAATAGCTTTCCACTACCTGGAACCATTGATAATGCTGCAAGAAGTGGTATTCCAGCTGAAATGGCTAATGCTCCAGGCAACATGCTACCGCCTTGTGTAGATTTCACGAATTTCGACTTTTGACTTCCGCATTCTACGCAGACGCCTACCAAGCGAGTTCTTCCATTCTTAGTTTTTACGATATGCTCGTCTTTCGTCTCAGTTTGTTTCTTTTGTCTTAGACAATACATCATAGTCATTTCGTATACAATATCGTTACATAATATCGTAAGCGAAGTGCTGTATAACCAACTCATTGAACAAGGATGGTTTGAACTGAAAGTCTAATAAGATGTCGATAGGTTTTCTTCCTTTTGATCGTTCTAAAATGTAGAAGATACAGTAATATCCACACATAATGCTATCCATATCTTGAATCTGTGAGCTATTGTATTCTATTTGTTTGTTGCTCGTTTCCATAAGCTCTACTACCTCTTCTGCTGGCAATAGGCCGAATGAATCGAAGTGTTCGACGTAGTTATTGTCATGATTGTTATATACAGCAATCCAGTGAGTACCATCGCCTTTAAAATAGTCTTGAATATTGATTACTACACATCCGTCATTATTGATCCTATCTGGTAGCATATCTTTACTGTAAGCACCAATGTAGTTGGCGATCTTTAGTTTTTTCATAATGCTATCGATATCGATGTTGCTCAGTGGTCTTAGCGCGTTCCGTAATATGGACGCTTTAGGATTGTCCCTGGAAGCACGAGGCCTTTGGCTGTTTTCTTTCTTGAGATCTTTTTTTTTGCTCCATAACCGATCGTATTGTCAGAATTCCAAGATCCAATATATGGAGGTGGCCTCAGAGCTGAAAGATTGAATCCTCTTCCACTCGACTTTGGATTAGTACCTGGTAGAGCGATTCCCTTGCCACCAAAAATACCACCTAAGAGATTGGGAAGCAGGCTTGCTGCCAAGCCGCCTAATAGCGCTCCAATGAATCCGCCTTGTTTACTTAACTGTGTCTTACTGAGTTTAATATCTACTCCAACGTTTTTCGACTTGGCCTTTTTGATTTTATTGATTTGCTGATTAGTCAATTTGATTTTATCATTACCATGATAGTCGCTAGACGATAGTCTAATGGTAGTTGATGTCTTGTTTTGAACAGCTGAAGCTATCTTACGTTTCTGTGCCTCAGATAGCTTTAATGATGTTTCTACATAATTCGTTGGCATTCTATATATGATATCGTTAGACAATAATTTGAATACGATTAGAGAATTGCTCCGAGTAATGGTATGCCCTTAAAAGGTGAATTCGGTCCAAGTATGAGTCCTTTGCCCTTCTTTTTTGGTCTACCTCTCTTTTTCTTAATGCCTTTTCCTTGTACAGCCTTAGAGACAGAACCAGATATTGCTCCAGTTGCAGCAGCCATTCCAAGAGCTGGTAGGATTTTCTTCAAGAACATAGGAGCAATCATTTTCAATAAATTACCCAATCCACCTAAAAATCCGCCTTGTTTTGAGACTTGCGTCTTACTAAGTTTTAGTTGGACTCCAGACATTCCTCTTTTAGCTTCAACCACCTTCTTACGTTGCGCTTTAGTCAGTCCTAGAAAGTCGCTTCCTGTTAGTTGATTGTTGTTCAATCTCAAGCTAACTGTTTTCTTATTGATGTAAGCATTCTTAATTGATTCTTTTTGAGATTCGCTTAGACTCAATCCTGTTCTAATATAGTTCATTTCGTATATGTAGTATAATTAGATAAAATTTACACGATTACATTCATTCTACCAGACAAGCCTTGTAGTTGTAAGTGCCTATCGGATAGGATTACGGCATAAACATAATAAGGTATATCAGCATTGTTAGCTATGTTTCTGAAGTTCCCACCTAGGGTAAATCGGACTTCAATATCAGCCATGCTTGTTTTCAGCTGCTCTGAATGCTTACTAACGTCAAAATGATGTATTGGATACAATGATGCCCAATCCTCAACACTAAGCTGACTACCAGTATCGGTATCTTGATATTTGTTAACGGCATCCATGAACATCATGTACGATCTATTATAGTTCCTATTAGCTGGAGTGAAGTTACATTCTACTTCTCTTTCTGGATGTTGTACACTATTGATTCGAATACTGATTCTTGTTAGGTTCCCATTATCGAAGATCATATTATTGACATTCTGTGCATTAGCTGTTGGATGACGATCACTAGACTGTAATGCAATGAAGACATGTCTTGGAAGTTCGCTACCTGGCTGTGTTGTAATTCTCCATGTTGGGTTCGTTTCAACGGCTTGGAACATCGTTCTGTATACACGTACCTGCTCGAAGTATAGGTCCTTTATGTAACCACTTACTAGTTTGGCATCAATGTATGATTGAATTTCTAGTGAAGGAACGACTTTAGGCATCCATAGTGATAGGTGAGTAATCTTAAATTTACCAACGCCTGCAGCATTATCTTTCATGATATACTGGTTTGCTGTTGCTCTGTTTAGGATAAGGGTATGTTTGACACTCCGAAACACAGTATCTACATCCTTACAGAATCCGAAAACTTGCGATAGTGGTAGAAGCAGGGATACTTGTTTAGCTCCTGTCGTGATAGCCTGTCGAGCAGTGAAACCTAGATTAGCTGTTTGGTCTTGTGTGTATGCAACAACTAAGGCTTGCGTTCCTGTTCGAACGGCAGCTGCATTAGCAGCATCATCGACTGCAGCAATTGCAGTTGTGTGCTTTAAAGTTGGTGTACCCGTTGATGTATCTCTAAACCAAAGCATATTACTAGCAGTACTACGGCTATAGTCATCAGAAAACATGACTGTGTTTAGAATTGTGCTTGCTTCTGGTAGGTAGTCATTCACACTTTCTACTATTTGGTTGTTAATCTGATATTGAGCACTTGAAAATAGACTCCACGCATTATTCACAAGCGATACAATATCTGTTGCATTATAATCAGCATTAGCAGCTGTTTGCAGCTTACCACGCACCTCCAACATAGCCTTATGTGGGAGCAGGTATACGTCTTCATCTCGAGTCTCGATGATCCTTTGGCCATCTTTATCCATGTTATTAGAGTCTCTTGGAAGGTATTCGATATATTCGAATTTCGTAGTTGAGTTATCGATAATGTTCGATTCATCGAATTGAAAATATTGGCTAATTACTTCAGTCATATATTATATGATTATACAAAAGTCACTACAATCGTTTCATGCCACTTCCAGCAATAAGATTCGATAAGATAGCTCTCGACCGGTCATTCAAGACTTTCCGAACCTCTGGATTCGATGAAACGTCTCTAACGCCCTGCTTTACCTTTTGAAGGATCGCTTTAGTGCCAACATCAATGGCTTTCTGTTTAACGTATGGAAGAGCCTTAGTAATGACAGGTTTTAGCAATCTATTTTTTAAGGCAGTAATGGGTCTCGTTATTATCTTGCTAGCTGTCGAAAGCGTACTCTTTGCTTTGTCGAATACGTTCCCAATGAGGTTTCCACCAATGACTTTTCTTTTGGTATATCGTTCTCTTGTTAATAGCATATACATATTGGTTACACAATCTCACTAAGATGGATGTAATACGTCACTCGTTCATTATTCATTTCTATCGAATTACCACTTTGATCTCTAAGCGAGAATGATATACTGTTGATCGATCTTTTCGATATGTTCATATCAAATCGTTGGTTAGGATGGATGTTGATCAAGTAACCTGGCGGAACTGATGGAACGAATGAGTAGATGACCGAACTTGTACTGCCATTTATGTAAGAATCAGTCACTATATCGCAGTGTACTTGAATCGTATCAACCTCCGTGATTTGCACGATCTTATCGCTATCGTGAAAGCCGTTGCCTTGAACTATCTTAGATTCGAAACCAAGTATCGTTCTAAAACTTTCATCAATAGTGAAATCTACTTTATAACCATTTCGTATCTCAATCATAGACTTCAGCGTATTGTAATTAGGTTTAATATCGACATAATACTTACTGTTAGCAGCATCCCAATCGCTATTTTGCTTCATATGGTGCTTCATAGTGTCATTTATGTCGATTACGTTGTATGCTCCTGGCGATAATGTTATCGTCTTCCAAGCTGTACCATTGTAGTATTTGAACTTGTTATTTGCACTCGTTATGTTGTACCAAGAGTACCACATAGATGCATTGATTAACGAGATTTGATAGTTTTTCGTAATATCTAGCTCCAATGGAGGATTGAAGTATGTCGTGAAGTTTTCAGATGAACCAGATCCTTTCTTACTATCAAAGAATAACGTAGTTTGCATTATACAGTTTGGTTAGATTATTCTGATGAACATATCACATCCCCATTACTAGCGAAACTCCTCGCGATCCCTGAGACTTCTTCTAAAATCATACTTGAGGTAACGTAACTATTCCACTTAGCGTTTCCATTGTTGTATATTCTATTGATTGTAACGGTTCCTGTGTCTTTCACTTTTATCTGTAATTTATATGTATGTGGGGTTTTATTAAATGGGACGTGGAACCCAGTATGGGACACGCAGGCAAGAGTTTCTGGATTGATGGCTAATTGCGAGCCAAAGCTAGCTCTGTTACGGGTTTGAAGGATATTATTTGGTAATGAATTCGTACTGACATAAGCCAGTAATCCTTGACCTGTAGTTACGACCCATCGAAACCACACATTAGCTCCTCCTGTGTCGCATCCAAGGTAAATCGTACACGATAATCGAATTAAATTTGTTGTTTCCTTGGGAGATATTGCGATTGAGAAACGTGGTATGTCTCCCCACTCCATGTCTGCGTGACTCCATAAGTGTGAAATCTCCTTTGCTATGTAAGTGACTGTCTTGATAGGAACTATTTCTTGCACTCTTTGTTCAATAATGTACTCATTATCATCGAAGGCAGTAGGATTCACAAAAGTGTTTGCATCTAATGCCCCAGCAATGATTGCGACATAGATAGTTATTAGCTGATTGGATAGCTGATTATGACTCAGCGTAAATGATAGTTTACCTGTGCTATTGGTAGACGTTGTTATGCTTAGCTCTTGGAAAGCAGTGTTTGTAGATCCAATCCTTCCATTTTTCATCGTATTCGATATGAAAGCCAAATTCTCTTCAATCGATAAAGAGCTTAGTATTATGGATCCAAGGTTGTTTGCATAAGCTTCGACCCGAACTGTGTATGTGCTGTTGCCTTTTAACCCTAAAGTCGTATTATCATTTTTTGGTATAGTCATAGTCAACGTTTCTGTTGAGTTCGGTTTAAAAGTCTCTAGGATCCTAAAACCTCGATGTTCTGGAGTGATGTTATTCATAGAGTATGCATCATCTACAACCATAAATGAGCTTACACTGCTCGATGATGCCCAATTACCAGACTTCATAAGGAAATTGCCACAATTGAATGTTAGACTACTATGCATAACACTTGACCCAGGCCCAGGCCCAGGCCCAGGCCCTCGAGCACCAGTGTCACCTTTATCGCCTTTGTTGCCTTTCGATCCTATCGCGCCTTGATTTCCTGTTAAACCACGTTGACCTAATGCTCCCTGTGGTCCCATACTTCCTTTTGGTCCTGTTATTCCAATATCGCCTTTATCGCCTTTTGGTCCTTGAATGCCTTGAATACCAGTATCACCTTTGTTACCTTTCGATCCTATCGCGCCTTGATTTCCTGTCAAACCATGTGGACCTAATGCTCCCTGCGCTCCCTGTGCTCCCATACTTCCTTTTGGTCCTGTTATTCCAATATCGCCTTTATCGCCTTTATCGCCTTTTGGTCCGCGCTTACCTTCCTTTTGCTCTATCATACCATTGTAAAGCGTTCCAAATATTGAGTAACTCATCTCTTATATTATATGATTACATTAGTTTGATGCGTATTCATTGATACCATTTTGAGCAACTTTTTTAGTAATCCCTGTGATTTCCTCAACCATTATTGATGATTTCACGTATCCATTCCATGCCATATTAGTGCCATTATACAATCGATTCAATACCATCGTTCCTGTATCATTTACCTTACATTGCAGCTTATACGTGTGTAGGATGCCGTTACCGAAATTCTCATGAAAAGAGACATCTGAAACACAAACTAATGTCTCTGGATCTCTTGGTGGTTGCGATGCGAATGTACATCTATTTCTCAAGCCAAGTGCTGCATCTGGTAGATTATTTACACCAATAATCGTTTGTAAGTGGTGGCCTGCAATTGCTGTTGGTGTTAATAGAACCCACCGGAACCAAAAATTACCTCCTCCCGTGTTGTTTGAGATGTATAGGCGGCATGATATTCTCATCATATTTCTACCTTTTGGTGTTAGCTGTATTTCGTAATTGGGTATATCCATCCAATCTGTATCGCGTTGAAGCCATAAGAGTGAAATCTCTTTCGCATTAATACTAACTATTCTTACTGGCGTTTGCTCATGCATGCACTCATCACGGCTTCCATTTCGAAGTGTTCCAAATTTCGTAAAACTCATTACTATATTGTATACGTACATTATAGTAGATGAATATAATCAACTTTGACGATACTGAAAAAATAAAGAAACCAAAACATCACTTCTTGCTTCCTGATTGCCATTTTATGCTAGTTGGTAGTACGGGTCAAGGTAAAACGAATCTCCTTACCAACATGCTCTTAAAATGGATGAAATACGATTCTTGTAAGATACATACATTAAATCCTCATCAGGATAAGTACGAACTGATAAAAGAATTCCATGATATCATTAACGACGAAGTAGAAGACGACGACGTGTGTAATGTTGAATTATGCGAACCAGAAGACATCACACCAGTTGAAGATTTAGATGATGACGATAATAAGGTTATCGTATTCGACGATATTAAAATCGACAATAAAAATATGAACAACGTTAAGGAATACTTTTCGCTATCTAGAAATAAGAACTGTAACTGCATTTACTTGTGTCAAAATACATTCGACGTAATACTAAGTGCTTCGTTTTGTTCGGCGGATTAGATAACAAGGACATCAGACACATTGCTGATGATAACTGTAAAAACATAAGTCGGAAACAATTCGAAGACATATATCGAGAAGCTACGATAGAACCATTCGATTTCATGGTATTGGATAAGACTTCTAAGCATATTCCTGAGATGTATAGAAAGAACTTCGATGGTTTATACGTGCCTAATACGTAGTTAGAGAACGAGAATTCGATGGTTTTCGTGTGGTTTACATACGATTTCAAAAAGTCACGCTAAGTTAGAGTAAAGAATTATGTAACTAATATGTATACATGTCATTCAGGACTGTTCAATCAGTAGAAGAAAGAGCAAGCTTAATTAACGAATTCTTGAAAAATAGGCAAATCTTAAAGAAACGATTACTCAATAAAAAGCTAGGCGATCAATCATTACGAGAAGCTGGCGAAAAGCTATACCAACCTGTAACAGATTCAGTCGAAAAGGCACAGAAGGCGGCTGATAAGAAACAGGATGAAATGATTGACCAGCTTCAAGAAAACCAAGAGAACATCACTGGAGCAATCGATACATTAAGCGAAGCCATATCAACACAAGGATCTACTAAAGGTTTAGAATCGTGGGTTGGTAAACTGCCATCGCATTACGAGGAAGACGAAGATGAAGACGAAGAGAACGACAAAGGAGCCGTTGGTGGTACAAAACCAATTTTTGGAGCACAAGAATCTAAAAGACTAGAAAAACTAGGGTTTGATCCAAGCTTAACGAACATACCTTCAGAGTACTTAATAAAGAATGCCATAACAATATTGAACAAGCAAATCAAAGGATCCAAATCGCCTGTGACGATAAAGATACTAGGCAACCAAAAATTAGCAGCAAACAAGTACTTGAAGGAGGTGCGAAAACTACAGACACCAGAGAAGGAAGTCGTATTCGTACCAGATGAGGACGTCATCGAAACGCCAAAGTCATCTAAGAAAACGACTGGCACAGGTCTAAAAATAGGATCCGACTATACGTTTGGAAACTTGTATATCGATCCAGCTAAATTATTAGAGATGAGATTAGAGGCTTACAATGGTAGTGGTAAGAAGATACTAAACCATAAGGTCGATAATTCATTTATGGAGTTGCTAACGAAACGCTACAATCCTAGAAGACTGTACACTGATGATGCTCAAAGGATATTCAACAAGCTGATTAAGCTCTCGGGAATCTCTCCATACACAAGCAAAAGTGGCAAGATCGGTTTAGGAATGAAAAAGCCAGGCGATTGCAACAAGAATCAAATAAAATATTACAATAATCCGAATGAGCTATGCGAAAGACTAGAGTTAATAATAGCATCCCAAAATGCAGGCAATAATAGTATCGAACTTTCTAATGAAGCCGTCGAGATACTCAATAAGCTTTCTAACGATGGTTTGATCAACAATGGCGATTACAAGCAGATGTACCAACAATTTATGTAACGTATAGCTATATGGCAAAGACGAAGATTGAGATCTTCAACTTCAATCATATAGACAAGGACTTGAGTGAAGCAGATGTCGAAATGCTAAAAAAGCTATATGCACACTACCATAAAAAATGCTTCTGTCACAAGCAAGCATACAAACGATTCAAGAAGGTTAATACGATTCTGCACTTATCGTCAATCGGTCTCACAAGTACAGGCGTAATCATTGGGTCTATAACACTAAATCCAATCATTCTTGGTACAATATCGGGATCAGGACTATTGCTCCAAGGACTACTAAAAATGAAAAACTACAATAGGAAGACAGAAATGAGCAAATTTGCGCACACCTCATATCAGAAGATATTGAACAAAATCATAGCATATTTACGTGGAGAAGAAATCGACATCGAAAAATTTACATTAGAGTTGAACTGGTTGGATGATCACGTATCAGACCTATGTCCACTAGTCGATAGATTCAGAGAGAGATACAACAAGAAGTACACAACTAGTTGATCATTGACATATCAATTATCTTCACTTCTCGCAAACACACCATTAAGAGTCTCTATGTATAACCATCCATTCATATTACAGATCTCCTTCCACATCCTCACATATCGCTTAACAGTATTCTTTGATATGTATCTAATGCACCGTTGCATATGAATGCGATAGTTATCGATTCCTGATTCGCGAAACTTCATTTCAAACAACTTATAGAATACGAAATCGAGTATTGGATACCTCCCTTTCGATATAACATCGATAGCGCTTTCGAATTTATTGAACAACCGACGAACATCATTGTACTCACCATATCGTAAATCGAATTTCGCAATGAATATATTATCTATATGATACTTTCGATGGTAGATAGACTTTCGCCTTATTCGATATCTATTTTCATAGTAGTCGATATATGGATTCACAAGTCGATATCCATAAATAACACCACAGTTTTGACATACATCCATACCATTATTATTAATCATCTCTTTATTGCCACAACACGACTCACTCTCTTTCTCGCGTACGTAATCTATCAATCGCTCATTGCAGAACGGACACGACTCTCCAAAGTCTTTCATCTCATCATGGATTTCTGAATTGCAGTTCATCCTATACTACTATATTAGATATAAAATATAGAGTACCATGCACCAGCATCCATTACACAGAGAAGACGCAAGAGAAGAATGAAGAAACTCGCAGAAGCCAATATATGGCAATAGCGGATAGCAGGCAAGGCAATGAAGCCATTAGAATGGATAGCCTAGAATGCAACTATGAAAAGTTGAATACTATAGTATGAGAAGAACGAAGAGAAGAACCATCAATCGGCTGGTTCAAACACATTTCGAAAATATACGTACACATCACTATAGATCAAGCCTTTAGACATCCAAAGATTGAAACCAGTTATGGAGATTTCCAAGAATTTGACATCCAAAGATTGAACTGGTTAAACCGGTTATGGAGAATTCGACCTTGACCTTGACCTTGAGAAGAATAAAAAATACGATCGATAAATAATAGGGTGGGGGTATGAGATCAGAAACCATATGATGGAAAATGGTCCGGTACCCTCACCCTCTATACTACTTACGGTTGCGCCTGGTAATGAGTAGATTATCCAATCAGGGACGAGGTTCAAATTATAAACCTGATGTTCGCATGGAAGTGAGATTCTCAACGAATAAACTCTTCTTTTTCTTATCTCTCCTCTTCTCTGGGTGCCAGAAGGCGAAGAGACGAGAGAGGGTAGCCAAAAGTACAAATATACCAGGTCTTGTCAATCATCGTTTTCAGTCTCCTCGCAATCACTTTACGAAATGCAGGGAAAACTTTCCGTACAAAAAAGGCAAACAGAAATACATAGATGGTTTCAAAAAGTGAGTTCAAAATAATTGTTTGGTTGTACTCTACTTCCAATGATCTCCTCCTTCAGTAAGGCCAACCCAGCCTCCTCAGACCCAGCCTCCCCAGACCGTGCCTCCTCAGACCCAGCCTCCCCAGACCGTGCCTCCTCAGACCGAGGTCCCCACGACTGAACCCGACTGTGGTACAGACGAGCCCACTACTCAAGGTAAACGATCGATAGTTCCTCGGAAATGTGTTCAACAGGGCTCGTCATCAGGCCGGAGTTTCTCGAAGCCTGATTAGCGTTAATCCTGGATTAAATGTTAACCGAGGAGTTACGTTCTCTTGGTATAATGTGTATTTCTTTATTCTAGGATTACAAGTAGAAAGGTACTACTCATTCCTTCATGAAATAACACGTTTTTAATCCCAAATCATCAATCCACGAGTTAGCAAGTCGAACTAAAGATTACCATTAATCCTTGATTAGCTTATAGGCGGGCTTTAAGGAACACGGCTGGTAATGAGAATGGCTGGGATCGTATTTGCAGCGTCACTGGTTCTAACGGGCGTGCTAATAAAACCAATATCTCCTTTTACATCATTTTGATTTAGTCTTTGTTTAAATGCATTCATATCACTAGCTAGGGACTATTCAGGTACTTTTAAAATCCTCTACTTATAACGTTTCCTATGCCTTTTACTTTAAGGAACTCAGCCCCCGGCGACTCAAGCCCCGACACTGCCTCCCACGCAGGGACCGACACAGGGACCGACACAAGGACCCCAGACAGGACAACCTCCAACAGGCGCACCGTCACAAGCAGTCGGTAAGAAATAATTACAGATTGTTACCTCGTGTGGGTGTATTACAGCCATGCATATTGGTTGGTCTCGAACATAATTTAAAAACCTCAGTAATAGCTACTATTGTTATATCAATTTTCTGATTTTCCTTACAAACGATTGAACTCAGAATAAGTGTGATTAAGTGGATGTTTAAACAGTCTTTGCAGTGAGCAGTAGGTACTAACGAGTGTGGATAAGGAGTCGATATGATCTGTGTATCAAGCGTCCATGATATGATCTTCAATGGAAATGGTCAATGCCACGTTGTGTATTATTATAGTAACCGAGTCCACTTTGACAATGAGAACTAAACACATTGCAAAACGAAAATAAAGCATTCCAAAATACAAATACTAGCAGATCAACATGATTTTCTTCATTCAAAAGTCTTCGACTTCAGAACTAGTCCTTTAAATTTGCCCAGGGGGGAGGGGGCGTCTGTTCTGGTATGACGTCACGTTTCGGCTCGCGGATTTTCAATATGGCGCCGCATACAAACACGGCTATTTCACTCCATCGTACTTACTAAAAATATTGTTCTCATCTAAATTCTCATAATGAAAATTATATAATACAATTTATCAGAAAAGGATATATCAAAGACGGTTTTGAGCTGCATGGGTCTATTCAAATTTATTGTGGCATTTAATAAGTTTTCAGTGGTAGGTTTGGCTACCCCTGGGGGAAGCTGCTGATATCCAAAGACCCTATTAAACCCCAGAAAACAATGAATCTACTTACGCTCTTTATGAACAAGTATCTCATAAACTTTTTGAGGTTGAAATATGCGACTAAAACAATAGTTTTAAGCCTAATTGTAGTGTTCATGCAGTAAGCACTCATTTATACATTTACATTTACACGGCAAACAAACGAGCAAATTACAACTTCAGCACTCAAAGGGATTGATAACGACAACTAAACATGCACAAGCCGTATACTTTAGCTTTACTACAAGAGCAACAACTTACGAATAAAAAATCCTATTCACCCGTTATCCCGAGAAATCTGAAAATGTGTAAAACAAGTTTTGTTCGCCCTGAGCCGAGATGGCCTCCCCGCAAAATGACATGAGCTCAATTAACTTCTTGTCAGAGCGAGTAATCAAACAACAAAAGGGTTAAATCAGGTTTAAAATGTGTAATATTGAACACAAAGCATCAGCACTTACGTGGAATTGATGAAAAAAGTAAGGTTAAACCTCTGCTTTTTACCTCCTTTTGTCCCTAACTTAAGTAGCATCCACGCCGAACTGAGCCGGCACGGGAAGAGAGCACTGCGTTGCTATGTTACGTCATACTGGCAGTGAGGACTCGCCAAATATGCTAATTCAAAAACAATTAGTCACCCCCTCCCTCCTGAATTTGCCTTTTACCGGATCCGACGCTCGAGCAAGTTGAAATGCTATTGTCTTGTACTCAACACTGATTGGCTCAAGTAACCATAAGTTGGAATGCTTTGTTTTCGTTCTGCAATGTGATTGGTTCTCGTAGTCTTAGTGGTTACAGTAGTCACACTGTAATGTGTCAAACAGACAGTCATTGGTTCCTGACACAAAGTGGCCTTTTGAAATAATGGTTTACATTAGCATAACAATTGTAATGTTTATAAACACGCAACATCGCTATCACCCTTTCCCTCCCTTCCCCGCTGTGAGGCGACTTGGAACAGTTGACGCCCAAACTCAGTGCTAAAACCAAACCTATAGGTATGAGCTAACCAGTCTAAAATACGTAAAAGGACTTGAATCGAAGTTAGTAGATATATTGTTTGGATAGGAAGGGGGAAACAGACCGATTGAAACAGCTGTACACAAGAACGGTAAAACCCTAAAACTAAGAGAACACCGGGATCCATCTGTTATTTCTACCACAGGAAGCCCTTTTCCATAGAGATGCCTGCTTTATACACAAATTACTGAAGGAATAATGACCTGAATAATGTAATGAATAAGAAAGCCTCTCAAATGACACTTGTGTAGGTCTTCGATGCAAAGACAAACGAAGAAGCTGTCCGGACTGGGCGTCGAAAGGACAGTGTGAAAAGTCTGGATGGATCTTCCGAAATTGTCTTATTAGCTGTAAGGCAAGATGCGACAAACAACCCCTGCAGCCTACAGGTATCAGCGAATATTAAACAGAGTCTAGCTCGCTACTGGCTCTACTGCATGTGTTTCTCAGGCAAGTTTGATTTGGGGTTAGCCGATTGGAACGAGTACCACAGGTAACCCAAATCAAAAGAACAAATGAGCCGCTAGCCACACCGCTGCAAAACGTAACGCGCATGCGCTTTTGATGAGACCAGCGCGCGCACGTCACGCCAGTTTCCCGCCCAAACTAAAAGAAACCAAAAGCAATCATCCCCGTTTCTAATTTTAGGTATTATCAGGAGCGTACCTATGTGATGGGTAGCGCTAGACGATGTGGCTATTTATAAATATTCGATTCCCGCGAAGTAAAATGGTTGCCATGGTTGCTTGCGCTGTAAAACAAACATGGCGGACAATGCGTGCGTGAATGCATAATGGCAAGTGACGTTTCGTCGTGTGATTGGTTTAGTGCAGGTATCCTTTGTCTACTTTCGCGCGAAACACAAAGCTAATAATAGCTACATCATCTGTTCTGCTGTTTGACAGATCTAATCTGGGAGATGCACGCTCCTGGTAATGGGCTCCTGGTTACATCTACTTTAAAGCTTAGCCTAAGTTAACAGGTTTTAGTTCGTTTTAATTTGTACTTACTGCGAGTTTACTAAGTTATAAAGTTATTTACTACTGAAAAAGTTTAAGCCCTCGAAAATTTACCAAATCTGTATTTGAACAATCTCCTCCCCTGAGCCTCCGTTCTTATCGGTCAGCGGAGCATAACATGTTGCCGCGGTGTACACTAATAGTTTTAATTTATTTCTATGAATCCGCATACATATTTTGTGTAATTCTGCAAAAAATGTTGCGTGAATCCCTCGATTGTCTATGACCTGTTGAAGTTGGCTAAAAAACAAAGCGAAAACGACCTGGCTCTTTCCACGACCGAGTGGCAATACACTAATTAGAAACATTGTTCTGATACATCGTGTATTGTGTGTGACGTAAAGCGCAAACGAGGAAATATTGTTGTGGAGCCATTTGTGAATTTCAGTGTCTCCCAAAATGTTAATATGCAGCTGTGCCTAAATGAATCTAGTATCTTTAATCGTAGGCAGTGTCCAACTCGGAAGCTACGCTACTTTGGTCACTGCGCACGATCTCAATATAGAATATGTACATTTCTTTATTTTCATATAAATGTATTGTTAATGTAATTGTAACTGTAGTCATTGTAAATAGTACAGAGTGCAGAATAAACTTGAACTTGAACTTGAACTTACCTCGTTTACTTGCGTGCGAAACATTTTGCGGAAACAAAATTTGCTTCCGAGAAGTGAAAATATTATTGAGTAGAAAACCATCGAAATAATACATTTTCATTTAATAATTTTTGAAGCTTTGATTTATTTTTGATCAAACTAACTATGGCTTAATTTCGAAGAATATCGTATGTAGGGAAAGGATTGACATATATTTTGTTTTCTCCCTTTCCGATTGGCTGGATGGTGGCTTCTTTGAGTTTTCGCAGTAAAAAGAGTCAATAGTATTAAAAAATACTTTGTTGTGTGTGTAGTTTGGCTCCTAGAAGACAAAAACTCGTAATAATGAACTACAGCAAAACAATACCCTGAAATACAAAGAACCCTAACCCCAGAAGAAAATACATCTGGTACACGAAGAAGGAGCCTATAGTTTGTACTGTAGACATCTCATTCTAACAACACTTAAGGCATATTCAAGCAAAATCGTATGTGGAGAATGAGATATGCCCATTGCTGCAGCCTAATGTCTTGATACAGTTCTTAGCTTAATCAGTACTTAAAGTACCTATAAGCCCAAATATTTTATCATTAAAATCGATTCTTCGTCAAGTAAATAGTTGAACTGTAAAATATTTATTGATTTGAATGCTGCGTCTATGAGTTAGAGGTTTCTATTTCCAATATGCTAATGATGTGATGTCACAGGAGGCCTCATTTATTATACAAAAACGTGCTGGCAGAAATATAAAAAAAAATTCTAAACCACCATGTTATATGTGGACCATATATCAGTGATGTTACCAAATATGTTGTATAAATCAGGAATAGTTTCATTCAACGCAACACTCAAAGCAAGAAATATTTTACAGTTCAACTATTTACTTGATGGAGAATCGATTTTAACGAAAATAAATTTGGGCTTATAGGCATGACACTGTGCTAATCGCCAGTCAATTGTTCCACAGGTTCGTGTGCTGGCGCACTGGGTCTTGGTTGGGACAACACTCTTCCTGACAGCGCATTCACAGCCTCCACTACACTATCACCTGGTAACGAACCTATCAATCATGCGTGAAATTAATGTCTGTATTTGTTTTTCTTGTTTACAATCAGTCGTGTTGTGAGAGGAGGGATGAGGTTATTCTCTCTAGTACTAAAGGTGGTGATTTCAAGCTCATGATTTTAGTGTTTCTGTCATTTCGTAGAATTAAACTTGGTATTTGCTATGGTGATTGTTTTGCTTTCGTAAATCAATTGAAAACTGCAACCGTCAAGGACATCTTGACCACAATTCCTTGCGATCCTAATACAGTCAAACTGACACGTACAAACTCATCTCAGTATTCTCTTAGGTAATAGATTCTCGGTAATATTATTTGCACTTGTTCTAAAATTTTAAAATCTCTACCGCGGTTTTACAATAATTTTAACGTTTTTCGCGCGCAAAGGATTGTGGGTAGAAATACAACCCGCTATCTTTTTCCGAACGTTGAGGCTTCGATCAACTGAGGGGCCTGGGCCTAATACGAAGATGGGTGAATGTTCTCTGTTAAAGTCTACTGCTTCTAGACCCTATGTAGACCCTATGCCATGTTAAGACATTCAGTCTTTTAAATGAATATCAATAAATAGTGCGGAACCAGATTTCGTTCGGAATTGTTCGTACGCCACAGGAGGGTCAATATCCAATCAGTGTCGTAACGGGTCTGGCGAAGAATCGATCTATACGTTAATTTTATTGCGGCTTTTCTGTTGCAATATTGACGGACTGCACTACATTAGTATGTTGTCGAATTGCTATCTTACGCTTAGCTAGTGAACTTTGCAAATGACCTTACACACCCTTCGTTAGCATTCATTCAATGAAAGATACATTATCTTCGATGGCTGAATCAGTGTCTAACAGCCATGGCCACAAGGAACTCAACTGATCCCTAACGGCTTTTGTCGTCCTCCAAAAATGTGTTTACAAAAGAGAAACGAACCTCTGCTCGCAGGAGAATTATTACATTACAATAAATCTATTTCACTGAATCACAAAGAGCGGTATGTTAGTCTGCATTCTTTGAGCCTTGAAACCCAAATAGATCAATGCAATACATGGGGTACCTATGTCTGTCTATAGTTCAATAGATCATAAGTGAATTTTGTGGTGTTATAGTTCTATAGGCGAACAAACTAATAATCCAAGTCAAATCATTTTCTCGTTATTCAGGTGGAGTATGGAAGGCAGCAGCGTATTGTGGTCGTCTTTACTTTGAAGACGATCATACCAGAAAACGAATCGGTGGTTGGTGTCCAACGTCCCGTACTAATCAGTGGTTGAAGATTGACCTCGGCAAGGAGAAGCGAATCACTGGTATTGCTACACAAGGTACAGAAACAAAACATCTCTAAATTCTAATTCTAATATATACTAGCTAGTTTATGCTATGCTACGTTTACAAAGGTTACTTTTGAACGCGTTAATAGTTGTGGCCTCTACAATCTCTTTAGGTAATTTAGTCCATTACTTAATTGTTCTGGGGAAAAGAGAATGTTTAAAATAGTCTTTAGAGAAAGCTGGAATGCGAAACTTAAATGCGTGGCTCTGCCTCGTTCGCTTGAAGGCTGTACAGAGTTTTTTTTCATCATTACGAGTCTAGTCTCAGCCCTTCGCTGCCATAGCCGGGCTGGACCAATTCAGCTGATTTATCATAGCTGTTACGCTCGCTTCATGACTGAATTATTCGCATGTGGAGATCAACACACACAATCTTAAGTAATCTAGCTTTTAATAGACGAAATCCTTGGTTCGCGCGAGGACATATTTTTGATTATTTCGCGGACAGGTAACTAAAGAGCAAAAAAACAAGTGGTGACTTCAAATTCTTGGGACTTTTTTCTCGACGTGCCTCCTTCTGCAGGATAAATGATAAACTTTGACGTTCCTCTTACCGTCAATTATACAATTATGTTTCTTTTTTTAAGGAAGATAAAACATTACATTTAAGGGTACTTCATGTGAGGTAGATTTTCTAACATCCTGAGCTACGATTTCTGAGGCAGTGCCCGATTCAGAGTCTAGAAAGAGTCTTGGCCTGTGTGGTGGTAGGTCTAGGCCAACGTTTCCCTCCTACTTGTAATACATCTCTGAACGTCTACGTTTCATTCTCAGGTCGAGACGTATTCTACGAACATGTCAGAAAGTACGAGTTGGAGTTCAGCAGGGATGGATCAAGTTGGACCAAGTACCCCAAGGTACCCCGGCGTTCAGTGCTAAAGTCTGGTTCACACTAGGAATGCAACATAAGCCTGAGCGCCAGCAACATATGCAGACGCAGTGTCGTAACTAATAATCACATTTACGGCACTATGTCTGCGTTTGTTGCTTGCGCTTAACATTGCGTCGCTAGTGTGAACCAGGCTTAAGACGTCTCCCCTTCAAATTTATCTTTCTTTTTAGCGCGGTTTATTAATAATCTGAGCTCAGATCTACGAAGTGGATTTGGGAATCTTTGGTGGCGACAATTTACCATTTTCACATGGCGGTAGCCTGCGTAGCAGCGTATGGGGGAGGGAGGGAGGGGGAGGGAGGGGGGGGGGGATGGGAGGAGAAAAGGAGGAGAAAAGGGGAAAGGAGCGCCTGCAGTCACGCCATTGTTTTTCTTCCTTGCGCCCACTAATTAAATACGTACGACATATCAGTCTGTGAAATGTCACTGTTTCTGTTTAATACTCGGTAAAGCTTGAGGCATATAGAACCGAGGTTGGTACTTGAAAGGGGGTATGATGTTGTACAGGTTCTCAGTTTAACGTCCTTTTATGAAGAGAAAGTGTTGGAAACAAGGCCAATGGCTTTTACGTCCCTGCCCAAGGACGCGGTCGTACCCGGATTCGAACCGGATTAGCCGGATTCGAACTGCCAGACTCTTGCGTAGCTTGTTTGTTTACCTTGTTACGTTACGTTGAAATCTCAAATCTTCTCGCAGGCTAACATGGCGGCCATGTTGGCTATATTGCTCGTCCAGCCCTCGTACTGAGCAGTTTCAGAACATTTGAACGTGCAACAAACCAAAGTTTTTTTATCCCCCGAGCGAGTTGAGCGACGTCGCGGCCATGTTGAGTCCCAAGTAATCATTATGCAAATTAGAACTAAATGTGTGGCGACGTAACGTAGGATGCTTACCATTTACATGGGCGATCCGGTTGGTTTGAGTTGGTGTAAATGGAACGCAATGAGTTCCCAAACGGAATTTTCCGACTTGAATAACGTGTTCCATTTATACACAAACCAGCTAGACGATGAATAGCCTGTCTGTGAGTAACCACGTTAAAGCTCACTATAAGACCTAGAACTAGTACGTGGCGTATTAAAATGGAACTTTCCGTACGGTTGGGAATTTTGGACTACCTCGAACTGGAGACGATCTGTTGATTTCGGGAATTTTCCATGGCACGAACCGAAATAACGTTTACCATTTACATTCCAACCGAAATGACTGGAATTTTGGTGTAAATGATAAACAACCACATTCTCCATTGCCATGTTTCTCTTCCATCAAATCATTTCTCTCCCGCGCGTGATTTGTGTAGTTGCGTCGCGTGACCCGGTAACTGCTCCCTGTTCCCTAAAGCAAAATATTTAAAGGATTATAAATTAACTAACCTACTTTGTAGCTGTGAAATGTGAACTGATATTTGTCTTTGCATGAACATTACCTGTTCCTCGAATCTCACAGTTTCCCTCGAGTTTCGCTCTCGGAAACTATTCGCTTCTCGGAACAGATAATATCCGCGAACAAACATCAGTGTGTATATGTCAACGCCACAAGTTGGTAAAACACTCGCCTCTCACTACTGCGATCCCGGGTTCGATTCCTGGCTCGGGCAACGTGTGTGAGTTAGGTTTGTTGTCGATTCCTTATCTGCATTCGAGGGTTTTTATCCGTGTTCTCCGGTTTTCCTCCCTCCGTAAAAATCAAAAATGCGAGTCGAGTGTTGTGTATCCAAAACAGTTAATGTGGTGAGGAGTGTGTGTGGAGTAAAACCAGGCCCACATCAGCTGTAAGCTGCCATAATCAGCCTGCTATAACAAATAAAATAACATATAATAAATTCACTGCATTCTCTTTATATGTGTGGAATGCTTCTCTAGCAACCCATGTGGGAGACGTTTGTGTTTAGAAAAATTGTTGATATTTCTTGTCACCTTCTGCAGGCATTCGACGGCAACTGTGACCACTTTACGCCAGTACTGAACAGATTCACGACCCAAGTAGCTCGTTATGTGAGAGTACTGCCTATTGGTCAACAGTATGCATGGCCTTGTATGAGGGTTGAGTTGTATGGATGCGACACTTGAGGTACGATTACAGAATATTGAAAATGGGTATCTAATTTTAGAACTGTCTTGAGTGAAGGTGCTCATGGGAAGTGGGAACAAATCACTGGTAACCAGACGAACAGCCTCCGATTGCAGTACGAATAATCACAAATCCATAAGTATTTCAAGAGGCCGTCTCTGCCTCCATTTTTGATGCCATAGAAATTGGCCGTGAAGCCAAACTTCAGTTTTATAGTTTGAGCTCCTCCGCTCCAGTGAAGATGATTTAAAGAAATACGTACAGTAATCAACAGATCCTGAATACCTTGATTTGTTTAATTCAGAATTGGATTGCAGGAAAGGGAACTGATAGCTTGGGAGGTGCGCAAAGGACCACGTAGTTGTACACTCGCCAAAACATATTCCTATGTCGTAAACAAAACTGATAACACACTGAGGTCTCAGAATGAGAGTGGATGCATATGTAGACTAGACAGTTAGCCGTCTCTCCTGAGTCCGTAGCGGCGGAAGGGGAGACGGTTAGTCCCCGCCCGGACAATATCTCTCTAGTGTAACAATATTTTCTAATGGCAGCTTTTCAGTGATTCTTTTTAGTGTTACAAATCAATTGTGAGTACCAAGACAATGGTCTAAATTACAGTAACAAAAGAACATTCTGATAGTGTGAGTATCATGTATAAGGCTATTTTAATAACCATTGTTTAGGAATATTTAGCCTCACATTCATGTACAAACGCTTTTGTGTGGCAACGTGAACACGAGGCTTAAGTCTCCAGGACAATAGCTATTTTAATTGGATGCATTTATGAGTTCCCAATTCAGATCATGTGACAGCTCTCCAGAGAATTCGGTGTTTTGTTTTCCAATTAGAGAAATTGATACATTTCCTCTTGGGATACAGAAAAACAAGAGAACATTACTTAAGAGAAAAGTCAGGTGACTTGAATTGGGACAACAAATGTAAAAGCTAAATCGGTCAATTTGGCCTGTTATCGCACTATTTTAAACCAATCAGATTGCAGGAAAACACTGGTATAATGAACTAAAGTCGATTGAGGTATGCTAGCCGCCGTGGGAAGCGAGTAGCAGCTGACGTTTCGAGCGCTAGCCCTTCCTCAGAGCTTCGTCGGATGCTCTGACGAAGGGCTAGCGCTCGAAACGTCAGCTGCTACTCGCTTCCCACGGCGGCTAGCATACCCCAATCGACTTTAGTTCATTATCCAGTGTTTATCTTCCCCGCCGACGCAGACCAACACTAGTTTTACAGTAACTAGTTACCCATCAGATTGCAGGAAACTCCAGTGATTTCAAAATGGATAAATTGATTTTGTTTTTCTTTCAGTTTTCTGCAAGATAAAAATCAGTGGCGAAGTACAGTCAGTACAGTGTCAGTACACAAGAAATACTTTCAACAGACCCAATAGTTTCCCTTACATGTATGTTTTACTGAGACAATATATCGCCTAATAAATCTCTATAAACCATTTGAATGGTGTGTTGACTTGTTGTTGCATTCATAACAAACAATAGGCTCCCAAAATAGAACCATGACCTCATCCACGGGTAATAGGTAATGAGATACCACCACATTTTATTCATGAGAGCCAAAGACAATAGACCCATAACGTCAGTGAAGATAATGTATACGGCCCCACATACCATATTACCCCACATTACCCCGCAAAGTTCGGTCTCTCCTACTTACATATATATATGTATGCCATCCATCTTCTATGCTGGGACGCTATTTCTGTCACTCCCCTCCCCTCCCTTCAGGTAATTTTTTCACTATCCTATTCGCACCCTTTCCAGTCGGATTACTTTACGCTAGACAGGAGCTCATTACCAGGAACGTCCATCTGTTCTGAATTCGTGAACCGGCGTGTTCTCAGATTGGGCGATTTTAAAATCGGGGTGCCTCAAAAAGAATGAGAAGCCTTGTGGATAGTAATTTTATGCAACTATGTACTACACAAACTATGCTTCCTAATGATTTATGAAAATATATACATGTTATTGCGTACAATGAGAAAACCTCGCCATTGTAAACAAATTAGCATTTTATCGGCCTTCCTTTCAATGGTATGAGATTCATTCACCTCGGGTGATCTAAAAATAACCCAATCTGGGAATGTGCTGACTCGCAGACCAAGTATGGGAGATGGACGTAGTATGGGAGATGGACGTTGACTCGAAGACCAAGTATGGGAGATGGACGTTGTATGGGAGATGGACGTTGACTCGAAGACCAAGTATGGGAGATGGACGTTGTATGGGAGATGGACGTTGACTCGAAGACCAAGTATGGGAGATGGACGTTGTATGGGAGATGGACGTTGACTCGAAGACCAAGTATGGGAGATGGACGTTGTATGGGAGATGGACGTTGACTCGAAGACCAAGTATGGGAGATGGACGTTGACTCGAAGACCAAGTATGGGAGATGGACGTTGTATGGGAGATGGACGTTGTATGGGAGATGGACGTTGACTCGAAGACCACTAAGTATGGGAGATGGACGTTGTATGGGAGATGGACGTTGACTCGCAGACCAAGTATGGGAGCTACACGCTCCTGGTAATATGCTGACTCAGACCAAGTATGGGAGATGGATGGTCATGGACTGACCAGTCGCAGACCAAGTATGGGAGTATGTCTTTAGTATACAACGGCTTTCAGTAGCTAAAGTTTTGAAACTAATTACGAAACTTTGCGTTTCTAAAGCAGCTGGCCTGGATAGAATATCCAATAAAGTACTCCGTGACTGTTCTGAAGAGATCTCCAAATCTCTCACAAATTTGTTTAATCTGTCATTTGAAACAAAACAGTTTCCAAGAGAATGGATTATCACCAATTTTCAAACAAGGCAAACAAAACACGAGGCAGGTAATTACAGACCGATCTCTATTCTCTCAACCATTGTCAGAATATTTGAAAAACTAGTCTGGACAGTTTTACAAATATTTACAAGAAAATCTAAATAAACCAATCTGGATTAGAAACTCAACTGCAACTGCACTTCTTGACCTAACTAATGAGTGGTATATAAACATTGATAAAGGGCAATTAAATGGAGTTGTGTTTTTAGATTTAAAAAAAGCTTTTGACACAGTAGATCATTCCATTCTCCTTGAGAAGTTCTCTTTATGGTGTAGAGCCCTCCACTCTAAAATGGTTTTCGTCTTACTTGTCAAATAGAGGTCAGAAGTGTTTAGTAAATGGTGCATTATCCTGACCTCTGAGTGCTTGATAAAATGTGGCATGCCACAGATCTATTCTAGGTCCGTTACTCTACTTGCTCTATATAAATGATCTACCACATTGTGTTAGCAACTGTAGGCCACGTATTTACACCGATGACATACAAGTCTCTTTTACGGCTCCAGACGTGAGTAAACTGGAGACCGAAATAACAAACTGACATCTGTAAAGAAATGGCTTATTGCTAACAAACTTTCACTCCATATTCTTAAAACCGAATTTATGATTATAGGTACAAGACAGAGATTGGATTTTGATTATGATATTGAAATCTCATTGAATAATATTTCTGTAAGAAGAGTGAAGGAAACTAAACACCTCGGTGTATATTTAGATGAAAACCTTCGGTGGCATCCTCTGGTCTTGGGATTTTGAGGAGAGTAAGACCCTTTGTACCAAGAGATGCTTTAATAAAAGTCTACAAGGCACTGATTCTTCCTATCCCAAACAATAGAGCAATATTCTAAGGGTACCTTGAATCGGGCCTTGCCAATAAGTTACAGACTCTCCAAAATCGTGCTGCAAGAATAATAACTAAATCTGATTACACAATTAGGTCAACAGACATTCGTAAGGAATTGTGTTGGGAATCATTAAAAGAAAGAAGGCTAAAAACAAGGGCCATTATGATGTACAAGACAGTAAATACCTAGCGCCCAGCTATCTTTCTGATCTTTTTATAAAAGAAACCCAATAATTTACGTCATTCAAATACAAACTTTCATATCCCAAGACCTTGAACAGAAGCACTAAAAATAAGTTTTTCTTACAGTGGAGCCAAAATTTGGAACTCTGCCCAGTTTTACAAAAGAGGCAAACAGTTTAACCATATTTCGAACGGAGCTCCAAAATATTGATATTTGTGGACTCGTGGACTGTCTATAATATATTTTTAATGTATATATTTAACATAAGATTTGTAATTATATTATTAGTCCAAACGTTTAAAGTGCAACTAACCCCTTTTGCAATTTTTATACATATAAAACTTTGAAACGTTTTGAGCACTTCGGCGAAGAAATTTTTGGCTTACAGGGAATACTCTATGTTCTATGATTGTTTGAAATGGTGAAAATTTGAACTTTCCTCACCAATGACCGCGTAAGAAAAAACCTGGGTCGATTCTTGATCTTACGTCATCCAAGTCTTTTGGCTTTGCAATAATTTTAATAAATATTTAGTATTTTGTATAAAATACCTGTTTTCTTTACTAACAACTCACATACTGTGTATATTCTCTATATATCGATGTTGTTGTGATAGAAAGGCGCCATGGAGAATAATGCATTAATGAGGTGACGTAAGATCAAGAATCGACCCAGTCTTTTTCTTACGCGGTCATGGGTCAGGAAAGGTCAAATTTTCACCATTTCAAACACGCATAGAACATAGAGTATTCTCTGTAAGCCAAAAATGTCTTCGCAGAAGTACTCAAAACCTTTCAAAGATTTATATGTATAAAAATTGCAAAAGGGGTTAGTGGCTCTTTAAATACTATTAACTTATTGTAACGGTTGTCTTGGAAACCAAGTATAACTTTAAGAGATTCCGTGTTTTAAATAAAGATTCATTCAGATGGACGCTCGTGGTCATGGGCTGACTCACAGACCAAGTAAGGGAGATAGACGCACCTGGCCATGGGCAGACTCACAGACCAAGTAAGGGAGATAGACGCACCTGGTCATGGGTTGACTCGCAGACCAAGTAAGGGAGATAGACGCACCTGGCCAGGGCTGACTCACAGACCAAGTAAGGGAGATAGACGCACCTGGCCATGGGCTGACTCACAGACCAAGTAAGGGAGATAGACGCACCTGGCCATGGGCTGACTCACAGACCAAGTAAGGGAGATAGACGCACCTGGTCATGGGTTGACTCGCAGACCAAGTAAGGGAGATAGACGCACCTGGCCATGGGCTGACTCACAGACCAAGTAAGGGAGATAGACGCACCTGGCCATGGGCTGACTCACAGACCAAGTAAGGGAGATAGACGCACCTGGTCATGGGTTCCTGCGCTGCCATCCCCTCTGTCTCCCCGCCCTTGTCATGTGAGCTCGTAATAATAATAATTATTATAGGATTTATATAGCCCTAAAACTATAAAATATTCTAAAGCGCTGTTAAAATCGCTAATATATGTGTCCATACTAAAAAAATGCTAATGGTAAATACTATAATAAAATAAAATACTAAAATAAAGTAATAAATTACTATACTAATACTACTGCAGAAGGTAAAACTTGTAAAAATATATAAATCAAAAACGACCAATAGTTAAAGCAGCTATGGAAGCGACACTGTAATATAAGCATTCTTGAACAAGTATGTCTTAAGGCGACTCTTAAAACAATCTATACTAGATGCGCTGCGGATCTGCTGTGGGAGGGAGTTCCATAGGAGTGGGGCCGGCCCTAGCAAAAGCACGATCACCAAACGTCTTCCGGTGTATCGTAGGTACAACATGGAGATCCTGCTTGGCGGATCTCCGCGATTTTTGCGTAATCTGTTATGTATGAAGTGTCGCGTCACTGTTTCAATCTATTGCGTCTCACTCTTTACACAGCAAGAAATACAGCAAATTCTGAAAAGGTTCATGTGTTTTTGGATCAATAACGATTCCTTTATAAGAGTAACACGGTTAGGATTCGCTCGGGTTTTGGTTTTACGACACTCGATCGAAACAAACCGCTCTAAAACCAGTCGTGAATTACTTCAGTTCGTGATTGGCTCATTGTGTTTTTACTTGCTCCCGTGATTGGCGAGACCAAGGAAAATATCAGCCAACTCAAGACCCGACTTAGCAGCTTGATCCCACCATCGGTAATCGGTATCATCGATTCCTACTGGGCTGCCAGGCGGCCTAGACAAATCTCCAAAGGCCAAGTCGCCTAAGCATAAGAAGCTAAAACTAAGCGCGGGAGGAGAATTGCTTCTAATTTTAGAAGACGTATGCGACAAGAATAAATCTAATGTGGCTTCCGTTCTGAGGTAGTGTATACCTGTGGCTTTTTCATTACAACATAATCGTTAAAATACGTATTATTCAGTATTTTTTACCATAGAATATCGCCAATTATGTGCACTCCTGGGTAGAATATACCTGAGGGTCACAGTCAAGTCACTTGGGTAGTGTATACCTGTGGCTTTTTCATTGCAACATAATCGTTAAAATCTTTATTATTATGTTTTACCACAGCCGAATATCGCCAATCATGTGCCCTCCTGGGTAGAATATACCTGAGGGTCACAGTCAAGTCACTTGGGTAGTGTATACCTGTGGCTTTTTCATTGCAACATAATCGTTAAAATCTTTATTATTATGTTTTACCATAGAATATCGCCAATTATGTGCCCTCCTGGGTAGAATATACCTGAGGGTCACAGTCAAGTCACTTGGGTAGTGTATACCTGTGGCTTTTTCATTGCAACATAATTGTTAAAACGTTTATTATTTTTCCCATAGAGTATCGTGGTCACTTGTATGTTTCTGTAGAGATCTTTTGTAGCAAAGGCTTGAAAGCAAACGGGACATTTTACCTCGAATGTGGGCATGCTTCCCGAGAGACTACACAGTCCGACTGCTTATTTAAAAAATCCGGTGGCTTGCTCAAAATTAGTCTACTAGCTTAAATTGCATCATCCTAAAACTATTTTCCGATTTCCTGTCTTTGGTATCTTAGCTTTACCCGGAAAGGTGGGTCACTTAGTAACTGGCCGATTGAATTGAACTTGTGTGAAAACCGGAAAAGTGATTGGGCTTTTCTTTACGAACCAATTAGCCGGTAACAAAACGAGCGGGGGACTGGAACCGAGTCAGTAAAACTAATTCAATTAATAACTAGTCAAAGTGAGCATTATTTTCCAAAAGAACAGATCAAACTTAGCTAGTCTGGAAAGTTTCGTGAACTTTAGCTCAATATTGACGATGCTAGAAGGCATCAAATGTGTCAATTTTCCCATACAAACTCTTATTTTTTAACGTTGTCCCTCCAAACCATACATTCATTGTAAAAATTTGGAGGGACAAAGAAATTTCAATTGCTTATAATTCAGACAAGATTCACTCGAATCACGTCAAACTTGGCACACATGCTAATTTCAACATGCTCTATCATGTGATGAACTTCATTTTAGAATTAGAGTAATTCTGATAAACTCGGTCCCAGTCCCCTGCTCGTTTTGTTACCGGCCAATTGTTTTTCAGATTCGACTAATTCTGTACACCACCGGCAAATCACAACCGCTAGCGTGTTGCCCTAATTATTTCTATCAGTTTAATGGAACGCGTCCAAGAAACTAGAGAATCGCACATATTATATCCACGGGAGAAAGAAACCTTAGCTGCAAATCCATAAATTGAAAAGGCAAATCAGTTCCTGCGTTATCCGAGTTATCTGGATTCGGTTATAAAATTCAATTTCCATGGAAGGCTAAAGCCGGTCAGAAACTTTAAAAACTGCTAGATTCTGCAAACTCTGCGTAGGACAAGCGTGTTTATTTCATCGTTGCATTCGTAGATTTTTCATATTAAAAAACAGTTATCAGGGCCGTGTCACTCAGCTGACTTTTAATTAAAATCACTTCACAGATAACACATTCAATAGCAGGAATCAAAACGTTCGAATCCGTGTTACTTTGATTGACGCCTCCCGCTGATTCACGGCGCTCTCCTGGTATCCTGTAGAGCGCTGCGCAACGGGAAACTTGGACGTTATCCGTCCAAGTTCTATTGTTTCCTGCTAATCCCTGAACAAAACTTTCAGGGCTTGCGGCTCCTCGTGAAAGTTACAGTGAAGAAAATCTAGTCGGCAAATTTATTTTTGAATGTCTTAAAATTATAAATGATAATTGTTAGACTTGATTTAATCTAACGTATTTTATTTATCATTTCTGTGTAAATAGTATTTTGTTCACATCCGATACGGCGATACCCGGATCCGGGTTTTTCGTACAATTATGTTGAATTCTGGGTTATAGACGACGAACAGGGTTCGTTTTCACAATAACTTGGAAATTCGGGTTTTGGATCGATTTTTTCTCGTATAACCGGGTTCTGTTCTGGGCGCTATGGCCGCACATACCTACCCAGTTATCATACAAGTGCCTCCCCCCGTCCCCCGGGTAAATGTATATGTAACACTATTTTAAAACGTGACTGTTTTTATATGTAACACTATTTAAAACGTGACTGTGTTTTTATATGTAACACTATTTAAAACGTGACTGTGTTTTTATATGTAACACTATTTTAAAACGTGACTGTTTTTATATGTAACACTATTTAAAACGTGACTGTGTTTTTATATGTAACACTATTTAAAACGTGACTGTTTTTATATGTAACACTATTTAAAACGTGACTGTGTTTTTATATGTAACACTATTTAAAACGTGACTGTGTTTTTATATGTAACACTATTTAAAACGTGACTGTGTTTTTATATGTAACACTATTTAAAATGTGACTGTTTTTATATGTAACACTTTTTAAAACGTGACTGTGTTTTTATATGTAACACTATTTAAAACGTGACTGTGTTTTTATATGTAACACTATTTAAAACGTGACTGTGTTTTTATATGTAACACTATTTAAAACGTGACTGTGTTTTTATATGTAACACTATGTAAAACGTGACTGTGTTTTTATATGTAACACTATTTAAAACGTGACTGTGTTTTTATATGTAACACTATTTGAAACGTGACTGTGTTTTTATATGTAACACTATTTAAAACGTGACTGTGTTTTTATATGTAACACTATTTAAAACGTGACTGTGTTTTTATATGTAACACTATTTAAAACGTGACTGTGTTTTTATATGTAACACTATTTAAAATGTGACTGTTTTTATATGTAACACTTTTTAAAACGTGACTGTGTTTTTATATGTAACACTATTTAAAACGTGACTGTGTTTTTATATGTAACACTATGTAAAACGTGACTGTGTTTTTATATGTAACACTATTTAAAACGTGACTGTGTTTTTATATGTAACACTATTTAAAACGTGACTGTGTTTTTATATGTAACACTATTTAAAACGTGACTGTGTTTTTTGTTTTATCGCAGCTCAAGTAACTTAAGGCCTGGATTTTTGTTTAGAAGACCCCCAGCAGAGCATTTAAATATCTTCAAAAGCATTGCTGCAGCAAGGGTTGGAGAACACGTTCCAAATTGTTTTCCCTTTTCAGGGTTTTTTAACTGGTTTTCGTGTCCGACTCAGCAATATTGGCAGCGGTAGCTATTTGTAGCAGTAGTGTTACAACTGCGGGCGCTGGCGAAATGACCACAATAAAACAGGAGTTTTCCTTTGTGATGTTGTTGTGTAGTGGAGCCAAAATTATATATAATTATATTCTCTTTCACTTCGTTCAGCCGAATAGAAAACATTTCTATTTATAAGCAATGAGAACACAATGATGTAGAGGGTCCAGCACGCATTTATTAATGCAAGAATGGTCTAGTTACAAGCTATTACTAGGGTGAACACAGTGTACGCACACGTATATCAGTGATAACAGTGATAAAAAGAATGGTCTGTAAAGTATCATAAAAAGGTAAAATAACTAAGTACTATTTTAGTGGGAAGGCTGCCGGACACGAAAAACCAGGGGGAAAATTACCCGCCTTGCTGCAGGAAAAATCCTGGAAACGTGTTCTCCTACCCAGTGCATGCCTGCCAGGAAAACCTCCTGGAGGTAAAGAGTTGGAAAAAACCTATTTGACGCCCATAAAAAAAAACAGGGAAACTGATTAGTGTTATGACAACGGGAAAACGAACCCGAGAGCACAACTGAACTCGAGGGTTAGCTGGAAGGCGTCAAGTGGCGTGAACAGCGTCAAGGAGTGGTTTAAGTGTGTACAAAGCACCTCATTAGCAGCTAAAAGAAATACATTTATTACCGATATTTCGGCAATCCCTTTATGAAGGACGACACGAATTTTTACCAAAAATACAATAGAATACAACACAATACAATTCAATACAACAATAGAACGCAACACAATACAATAGAATACAATTTGGTAGCAATTCGTGTCGTCCTACATGAAGGGATGGCCGATATTTCGGTTGGCCCTCAGGGTACATAACGGCATGAGTTGACGTGCAGATGAGTTGCACGCGCAGATGAGTTGCACGCGCATATGCCGTAACGGGAAAAGCGTATGCGTGCACGCGTGTAACGGAAATTAAAGAAGGAAATCGAATCTTTTACGCATTACGGCAAACAAATTACACTGAACATTGAGATAATTTAGAAATCACTAATTCCCATAAACGACAGATTGAACGTAAAGGACAGGACGGCATTAAAAGCCATAGATTCAGGACTCGAAAACCTTACGCGCTGGTGCACGGTCGGTCGGGCAAGAACATGTCACTAAAATTTCACTCTGCTATACACTGCATGCTAAATGTATGGTGCTCCGCTCGCGTTCGGGCCTCGAGGGAGCTCCGCAACAATAAGCCCGTCTCACACGACAGCTATCAGCTTAGCCAACGTGTATGAGAGGTCGTTTGCTAAGCTGATAGCCAGGAGCCCATTACCAGGAGCGTCCATCTCCCATACCAGGTCTGTGAGTAAGCGTATGACCGGATTGAGCTATATTTAGAACAGATCTCACGGGAGTTCACGCGCCCACAATTTGGGAATCCAATATCCAATCAAACCATAGTCAGGACAATGCAACGTTAGTTGAATCAGCTCAAAGAACAATACTGATCATTCTTAATCTCGATAATTACGGCAAGCATATGCACGATCGCAGCAGAGTCACAAGGCAGTTACCCGGGAAACATGTTCTAAAAATAGCTCAAACCGGTCATACGCTGACTCACGGGTATAGTATATATGGACGCTCCTGGGCTCCTGTGATAGCGAATTAATTTCGGCGAGTTTTTCTCCTCAACTTGACCGTGAAGATAATATCTATCGTGTTTGATATTTTTAGTCTCTTGAGGCGAGGAACTCGCTGTGTAATGGCGGTGAAGACAGCTGTCAGCTTAGTTGGTGTAATCTATTGACCAATTAAAACGCACAGCTAGCGCTCTTACGTGATTTCAAAATGGAGACGTCCAGCGAATTAATAAGGTACTTAGCTAAGGGTAACTTAATGAACAGCTTAGCAAACGACCTCTCGTGTCCGTTGGCTAAGCAGATAGGTCTCGTGTGTGGCGGGCTTCAGTTATCTTTCCCAAAGCTCGATAAATAGACCACAGTTTGTTTTCCCCATTTCAGATCACGTGTGTACCGTTCCCTTGCGTATTGTTCCATTTATTTCTTGTTAGCGCATTAGAGGATACATCGATTATGGGAATCGCTTAACCCCAAAAAGGCTGGTTCTCATATAATCGTCCCGATCGCTTGATTCTTTTGTTCTGCATATTAATTTACGCTTCGATTCACACCGAACACAAGGCTCAAGCGATCGGGACGATTATATGAGAACCAGCCTTAAAAGAGAACTGAACCCTAAATCAATCCGACGACTATACAAACTTGTATTCAAGAAAAATAAGTTCTGCTATTTAATTTCTTTGTGGTGCACGTCTATAAAGAGGAAATACGTTTTGTAGGTCGAAAAATAGCCGATTCCCCGCTTATAAAGCCAATTTGTGTGGCGGCTCAATTCAGTGCTTTTTCCCCCGTATCGTACGTCATGCATACCAAGGAAAAACAACCACACCTTCAGCACAAAGAAAGCACAATAGTGCGCAATTATGAGTCGTTAGTCCATCTATTCAAAGCCGAAAACAACATGACAAACCTAATTTATTTCCCGTATTAATAGTACGTCGCAGATTACAGGAATTGAGCCGTCTGTACTTAGCGGCGATTGGGAGAAAGGTTTGCAGATTTTCTTTCCTTTGACGCAAAACACAGTAAAAAAATTTTTTGTATGAGTCTTCATGTTTAAATCTACTCATTGAGCTAAAGTTGATTTTAGGCTTCGGTTCTCCTTTAAAGAAAACCAAAAGACAGCTTAAACAAGCACCCGCACTCTAAAAGGAATAATGCCCCCCCCCCCCCCCTCCCTATGGAATTAAAAATTTGAAATTCAGAACACTAAAGCAAGTAAGCAGGCTTTCAAATTACTCATGTTAAAACACTAAATTGCTGCCGCTGAAAATTAAAATAAGCCAAAAAAAGTAAACAGCAGGAAGCCTGTCAATAGCGTTTTAGAAGCGTTTACAAACTCTATTGTTATGTTAGCCATCTTAAACATTCGAGTGTTTGATTTGAATTTCGCGCGATAACAAAAGTCAGAGATCTCCTCAAGCGGAGCATCACACCATCACACGTTGTATTCAGATGTTTACTTGACAAAGGCAGAGTGACAACTGAAAGGCGTGAGCGTGCCTGACAAAGGCCCGTTTTTCTGCCACAGCGAGCGAGCCTGAAGCGAGTGAACAAGGCAGCAGTACTAATTAGCTGGTAACAAAACGAGCGGTGGACTGGAACCTTGTCAGTAAAACTAATTGACTTAATAACTAGTCAAAGTGAGCATTATTTTCCAAAAGAACGGATCAAACTTAGCTAGTCTGGAAAGTTTAGTGAACTTTGGCTCAATATTGACAATGCTAGAAGGCATCAAATATGTCAATTTTCCCATACAAACTCTTATTTTTTAACGTTGTTCCCCCAAACCATATATACATTCATTGTAAAATTTTGGAGGGGCAAAGAAATTGCTTATATAAATTCAGACAAGATTCACTTGAATCATGTCAAACTTGGCACACATGCTAATTTCAACATGCTCTATCATATGATGAACTTACATTTTAGAATTAGAGTAATTCTGATAAACTTGGTCCCAGTCCCCTGCTCGTTTTGTTACCGACCAAGTTGTGTAGTGGAGCATTTTTTTTGGCGCATTGCCAGAGCGGTGCATTGTGGTCGTGCGCAAGGACACAGAAACAATATGCGCGGTCTTCTGCACGTGGCTTTCTTTTCAGTTGGGCGTGAAGGTGTGAATATGTTTACTGCTTTTATTTTGCATTTTCACATGAATGTCCTTATTCATACTTAGAATCTGTTGGTATATATGTATGGGTACATTTGGTATATTTTATGTATGTTTGTAGATATGTGTATATAGCACCGAAGACGAATCCTCTGGAGAACTATCACGTGGTCTGAAATGGGGCAACAAACAGGCAAGCTGAGATGGCCTATTAGTAGATTAACAATTGATTTTTAATTTCTTATGTATTTATTACTTTTATCGGGTAGCCGTTACTATTTAGGGAAGTAGTTCCTGTTTAGGGTTTCCTTCTGTAATACTTACTTTTCTCATTTATGCATTACTGTGAAACTATAGTAAAGTAATAGTTGTTATTGCCATCCTACAGCGAGTGTAAATAAATTGTGATTGCCTTTGTATTTTTAACCACCATTCCTTCAATGCTCCTTACTGATTTAACCTGCATGAGTATCAGGCCCTTTTTTTTTGGGGGGGGGGGGGGGGGGGTGGATTGGGGTCTTCTCTTCTTGAGAGCCTGATACTCAGGTTATTACGGAAGCCCAGGAGGGTCACTGATGGTTTTTGTTTTTGCTTTTCTATTTTTATTTTTTGCATTTTTCAATTTCAAATCGCTGCTTTTGGATTGTGTTTGTCATGTTTTCAATTCCAAATCGCTATTTTCTGTTTTTGCTTTTGCTTTTTCGATTTTGTTTTTACGTTTTTCAATTTCCAATTCAAAATCGCTATTTTCTTTTTTTGATTTTTGCTTTTTCGAATTTGTTTTTACGTTTTTCAATTTCAAATCGCGTTTTTCGGTTTTTGAATTTTGATTTAACATTTTTTTTATTCCAAATCGCCATTTTTGTTTTTAGTTTTTCGGTTTTTGAATTTCATTTTTCGGATTTCGGTTTTTGTTTTTCGGTTTTTGAAATTTGTTTTTCAGATTTCGCTTTTTATTTTTCGGTTTTTGAATTTTATTTTTACATTTTTTTATTCCAAATCGCTATGTTTGATTTTAGTTTTTCGGTTTTGGAATTTTATTTTTCGGATTTCGGTTTTTGTTTTTCGGTTTTTGAATTTTGTTTTTACGTTTTTCAATTCCAAATCGCGTTCTTCGGATTTTGAATCGCTGTTTCTTACAATTACAATTTCAAAAACAAAATCGGTGAGTTCAAAAACAAAAACAGAATCCATGAGTTCAAAAACAAAATCGGTGAGTTCAAAAACAAAATCGGTGAGTGTAGACCATGATGCTCTGCGGCCCGATAGTAAAGATGGCGGACGGAGGAGGCGAAAAAGCGCATGCTGTTACTCCTGGTACGTCAGTACAGTGTTTTGCTAGGACATGTAAGTTATTATTATGGATTATGTAATCGATAAGGTCCTTATCAATTCCCAGAGATGCAGATATTCATAATTGACCTGGTGAAAAAGTCGAAATCAAATGAAATAATAGTGGAATATATACGGCGTGGAATCGAAGTACATGTAAGCTTAACTTAAACTTCACTTTTAACTGTTACGTTTACGTAGGATACTATTAAAATCTTGGAAAACTAATGTTCACAGCCGGGTCGGTTAGGAGTGAATGGGTTAAGTGGTATATATTTTTTATTTAAACATTTACCCAAGAGCGAGCCAATGCTCGCGGGGTTCACAGTCAATGTTAACGATCACATATCAATCATTTAGTATTAGCACCTTGAAGAGACGACCGAGGGCGCTTGGTATTCGCCGGCATGTCAACGTGCCTCCGAATGACATAATTCTGGATGCACTACATGTCAGTACTCTTACAGTTTTAAGTGATTTTGTAGAGGGGACATATGTATTTCTGGGCTATCATTATAAGGTATAAAATTTACAGTTACTGTCTCAGTTAGGTTCCCAGTTAGAACCCCATCGAGGTTCCCCAGTTAACATTCCCATATTGGATCCCATTTTACTAGTAATAGATAAAAAGCAAGACAGAAATAATTTATTTTTATTTTTATTAACCCTTATTTCACTCCCGGACGACACAGTTGAGCTGAATTGGTAATGTTGAGCCTAAAATCAACACCCCCCTCCCCCCCCCCCCCCCCCTCCCTTAATTCAAGTTTGGCTAGCCCTAGCTAATTATGCACCACTGAACTTTTAAGCCAAGGGCTCGCGCTTCCCCACAATGCCATTTGGGATAATTCTATGGTGCCGTCCAGGTATGTTTGGATCTGCTATAGGGTGTTTAAATGAAATCTGCTCGAATTTTGGACCAATAAGCCAACTTCAGTTAAGAGAGCCAGAGGACATCACACTGATCCTGATATGTATGAAAAAACTGGTAAAAAAATACAGAAATGACTTCTCCAATATTAGAATGGTAAAATGTTGGTTTGGTTTAATGCTCTCAACATCTGTTATCTTCTAATGTTTTATTACCATTGTTCTCTCAAGCTTTTAGTTCCTGCATGTATATCTTCCTCTAGACATATATTTTTATTTGTTCTCTCTTTCGTTTCCGATCTTATATAAGGTGATATCATCCTGCCATTTATCTCAGTCTCAATAGGTAGTGGTGAACTTGTAAGCTTTTGCTACTTTGACCACTATGCACATTGACCACTATGCACAATTTACTTATGAAGCCTTTTTCTCCCTTAATTATTTACTACCCCTTTTTATCATAATATTATTCAGTGTAATCTTAGTCCATCATTAGTGTGAAATAAAAAGAAATCTAGAAATTAACTTTATTATCCTTTCTTTCAAGAGTGAAATTGATGGTCCTGGTGTAAACATTGGCTACAGACACATGCATCAGCGATTACAGCTACAACACAATCTTCCTGTTAAAAGGTCTGATATATTTTCATTGTTTCCACCTGGCAAAGGAGAAAATAACATTTCATTCCCTTTTAAAGAGACGTCTGTCTGTATAGTAAAAAAAACTTGGATATTACTGTACTTTGGATATTAATCAACTTGATTTTTACATAATGCCATTCATAGTAATGATGTGTACCAAGTCATGCATTTGGTAAATCCCAATAAAGTGTAGGCTATGCAGAAACATGTTTGCAGAAAGAGGGATTATGTATCAGTTGTAAGTATATGCAACCCAATGGGTAGTAAATAATTAAAGGAGAAAAAGGCTTCATAAGTAAACTGTGCATAGTGGTCAAAGTAGCAAAAGCTTACAAGTTGATCACTACCTATTGAGACTGAGATAAATGGCAGGATAATATCACCTTAATTAAGATCAGAAACAAAAGAGAGAGAACAAATAAAAATATATATATCTAGAGGAAGATATAGGAACTAAAAGCTTGAGAGAACAATGGTAATAAAAATTTAGAAGATAATACATGTTGAGAGCATTAAACCAATTAAACCAACCTTTTACCATTCTAATACTGTAGAAGTCATTTCTGTAATTCTTTACCAGTTTTTTTTATGTATGATGTCCTCTGGCTCTCTTAAAGTTGGCTTATTGGTCCAAAATTCGAGCAGATTTCATTTAAACACCCTATAGCAGATCCAAACATACCTGGACGGCACCATAGAATTATCCCAAATGGCATTGTGGGGAAGCTCGAGCCATTGGCTTAAAAGTTCAGTGGTGCGTAATTAGCTAGGGCTAGCCAAACTTGAATTAAGGAGGAAGAGTTGATTTTACACTCAACATTACCAATTCAGCTCAACTGTGTCGTCCGGGAGTGAAAGGGTTAATAACAAATTTTTTATAATTATTTCTGTCTTGCTTTTTATCTATTACTAGTAAAATGGGATCCAATATGGGAATGTTAACTGGGGAACCTCAATGGGGTTCTAACTGGGAACCTAACTGTAAATTTTATACCTTATAACGATATCCCAGAAATACATATATATCCCCTCTACAAAATCACTTAAAACTGTAAGAGTACTGACATGTGCATCCAGAATTATGTCATTCGGAGGCACGTTGACATGCCGGCGAATACCAAGGGCCCTCGGTCGTCTCTTCAAGGTGCTAATACTAAATGATTGATATGTGATCATTAACATTGACTGTGAACATTAGTTTCCAAGATTTTAAAAGTATCCTACGTAAACGTAACGTTTAAGTTAAGCTTACATGTACCTCGATTCCACGCCGTATATATTCCACTATTATTTCATTTGATTTCGACTTTTTCACCAGGTCAATTATGAATATCTGCATCTCTGGGAATTGATAAGGACCTTATCGATTACATAATCCATAATAATAACTTACATGTCCTAGCAAAACACTGTACGTACCAGGAGTATTTAAACAGCATGCGCTTTTTCGCCTCCTCCGTCCGCCATCTTTACTATCGGGCCGCAGAGCATCATGGTCTACACTCACCGATTTTGTTTTTGAACTCACCGATTTTGTTTTTGAACTCATGGATTCTGTTTTTGTTTTTGGACTCGCCGATTTTGTTTTTGAACTCATGGATTCTGTTTTTGTTTTTGAACTCACCGATTTTGTTTTTGAAATTGTAATTGTAAGAAACAGCGATTCAAAATCCGAAGAACGCGATTTGGAATTGAAAAACGTAAAAACAAAATTCAAAAACCGAAAAACAAAACCGAAATCCGAAAAATAAAATTCCAAAACCGAAAAACTAAAAACAAAAAATTGCGATTTGGAATCAAAAAATGTAAAAATAAAATTCCAAAACCGAAAAACAAAAACCGAAATCCGAAAAATAAAATTCCAAAACCGAAAAACTAAAAACAAAAATAGCGATTTGGAATAAAAAAATGTTAAATCAAAATTCAAAAACCGAAAAACGCGATTTGAAATTGAAAAACGTAAAAACAAAATCGAAAAAGCAAAAATCAAAAAAAGAAAATAGCGATTTTGATTTGGAAATTGAAAAACGTAAAAACAAAATCGAAAAAGCAAAATCAAAAACAGAAAATAGCGATTTGGAATTGAAAACATGACAAACAAAATCCAAAAGCAGCGATTTGAAATTGAGAAATGCAAAAAATAAAAACAGAAAAGCAAAAACAAAAACCATCAGTGACCCTCCTGGGCTTCCGTAGGTTATACTGATTAGGCTCGTGTTTTGATGTGAAGTTTACTAACCCACAAAATATGTAACTTGATGATCATGCTAAGCTGACGACTCCCCGCGTCACTGGAGTCGTTTAGTTCGTATAGTTTGATAGTTTGGGGCGGGAGAAGATGACAATTTTCCAAAGGGCAAGATCTCTCCTCTTATCAATATGATTAGCAAGAATTATTTTTTGTAGTTGTTACAATTTGAAAAGTGACAGCGGGGTTCAAAACACAACATTAGCATATCTCATCGGACTCCGATATATGCATGCCTGGAGAACAGTGATAGATTCTCACCGGAAGCCCTCGCGCCCATTCATCCCAGGCTGCATTAACTTATGGGAAGAAACTAGCCCGGAGGCGAGAAGAGGCGGTGGCTCCCAGGAAAAGGAAGAGCAGACATCGTAGCTCAGCAGACTAGGGAGCCGTCACGTTACGGGGAAATGGAGAGCCAAACCGCTCTCTTCGCAAGCTTTCGAACTACTGAATCACTAAGTTGGGTAAAGTTTATCTTCATTGAAAGGCGGGTCTAAAGCCCTCAAGGTTGTTCAAAGTTCTGTATGAGGAGACTGCCTCCTGAGCGGAGTTAGCTGATGAGGTTCCAGGCGTCTGGCTGGCTGCCAAGACGGATGCCGGGTTCCCTGCCTTGATCGTCCTTCCCAAGTCGTTGTAGTGCTCCACCATCTGTGCGGACCGCCAGCCAATGTGCTGCGCTATTGCATCCTTTGGGACTCCTAGCAATTCCAGGATGATCAGTAGAGCACCCAGAACGGACGCTATGGGGAGTTTCTCCTTCATCCATATTTAGTTCCTTAATAAAGAATCCAAGTCATCCAAAATGCATTGCGCGCTCACAAGTGCGAATCCGCCATTTTGTATGCCAGGATAAATGGCGGCCATATAGGGAGTTTAGCAGTATAAGAGGAAAATCTGTTTCCATCGGCCTAAGTGTTTACGTTAAAGTCAATTGTATCATCAAGTTGTTTTTCAGAATTATCAGTCTTCGTGTGTATGTTATTATTTTAAAGTTTTAGTCGTAGTTAGACTATATTTTCAACTAAAATACGGCCTTAGTACGTGAAGAACGGCAGGCACTTTTAGTCGCCATCCCCGAGGCCGAAAAAGTGCAAGGAGGAGAAAGGAATCGCTCCACGTATGTGCTATAGAACCAGAGAAAGGAAAGTTTTGGGATAAAAGGCCTTTCAAATAGCGAATATGATGAAATTTTACTCCTCCAGAGTATCGCCGAGTTGCCGATGCGAAAGGTTTCAACAAGGAACCCTAGCTCGAGCAACACCAACACTCAACAGCCTACAATACATGTACATCAAGTAAGTGTTGAATTCAATTGCTTGTTGTAACGTTTCTTTTGATTTTATAAGCTTATTCAGTGGGAAAGATATAATTATTTGCTAAAGTCTGAAAGTCTTGTATCTCATTCTCAGCTAAAATTTCGGGTGTGATAAACTCATCCCTAGACCTAGTTTTCGATTTTTTTCTCCCTCCTCCCTAGTGAGTTTTAAACATTTCTCCCAAGCCCAAGAACATGAATGTAATCCCATAATTTTTCTTCCTCCTCCCTAGTTTTTTTCTGGACATCTTTCCGTCTCCCTGGCATATATAGACTGTTCCTCTCCGCTCTGATAAATTGCATTATTTCTTTTTCAAATACATGTCATACTAAACTTTAAATGGTTGCTATTTACATTTAGGCAAACGCCAACACTTTCAGTCCACACCATTGACGAGTGATGTAAAAGGATCCCAGCGTGATATTTCTCTGGTGGCAGTTTCAGAAAGGGAAGATTGAAAGGTCTTTCAATTTCACTGTATTGCTCATGCATTTGACCATGTATCTGTGTATACATAGAGACCCTAGCGGTATATAAAGGCCCCAGTGCATCCTCCTTTATACCCAATAAAACACTACATGGCTTAGTTGCTTCATCTGATTGGTCAAAATGTCATTAATGTGTTTTTGAATGATATATATTTCTTATACTGGTCCACTGAGAATCCACTGGAATTGCACACTCTGGTTGGCAGTCCATATTTTGTTTCTCATCTGGGTGACTGTAGCTAATCCCAATGCTTTTCAAAATTACAGCTTTTGACAATATGTTTACATAAATGTAACTTTTCATTTAACACTGTGTTCCTAATACATTTTATGTTTTTATTGGAAGCCTCCAAACAAGGCCATGAACTATATAACTTGAGTAATTGCTTTTTAGATTACGCAACAGAATTTTAAAACTAAAATAAAAATCACAAGGAATAAGCTATACATGTGTACAATCTTGGACAAATGTGTTTTGTATTCTGGACCTCCCTGTTCATTCAATGTTGAAAGGGCAATTTTTATATTCGGCTTATTGTGCATAACTAGAAAACATCAACATTGAGCCAGGGGATGGGTATATAAGGAAAAGGGTAATAATTTTCTTGTGTTTTAATCTCAAATGGATGTGCCAACCTATTTTGTCCAAGATTGTAGGTCTGTTGGTTGGTACTGATAACAAAATTGACTGCAAGAGGTATTGAGTATGGACTGAGACTGAAGGCCTAATAATTATTGTGTGGTTAATAAAAGGGGGAAACTAGTGTTAAACAGAGTAACAGTAAATAATTGAAAAGGTGATTACAAACATTTATATAGAGTCCAATTGCATTTACAGACAAGGTTAAATGAACATAATACATGTATGGGCCTGGTATAGTAGAGAGGTTGTCCCTAGTGCTAGGACCACCATCATTGCCTATATACAAAAGTTTTGAGAGATTACAATAATACATTGAAATATTGTTTGTGCTATACTCAATTTCCATTCATACTAGCATGCCTTTTGATGTTCAACTAATTCTAATACAAGGATAAGGAATCTGAGATCTACTGTGGTTTCAATAAGCTAGTTTTGTATTCTCACAGATGAGCGGGACCTAGCAATAAATGGAGGCCCTGCTGAATAGCTTTCAGGAAAGTCCATCACATTGAGTCCTCATCCAGCTCGTCTGCGAATACTAAACTTGCCTAATAAATGCAATGCACGAGTTACCAGTACTGTCCTCCCCCCCCCAAACATACCTAGGCACCTGTCCCAGGGGCATTTGTCAGAGAGGGTGGAGAATAGCACATTTTCATTATAGCATCATTTAAATTTTTTTCTCTTTCAAATTTATCAATTCCTTTGAGAGTTCCAAGACTGATACAAATTCGAAGTAGTTGTAGTATGTGATGGCATCATGAAAATGTCCTGTTTGTCAGAGTATTTTACATCTATTTTTAAACATGGTGGGGCATTTGCATAACTTAGCTGACACCAAAGGTGGTTCATGTTGCAGTGCTCATTCAAAAATATCAATGCCTGAGGGAGGGAGGGATAGGCTTGGACCTTAACAGTCTACAATAATGAACACATTTGAGAACATCCCCCACAAAAAAAGTAACTAGTTTCGAAATATTTTGGTATCATGAAAGCATCTTATTAAAAAATAAAAATGTACATGTATAATTATTATTGTACTGTTATGGTTTTCTAACAAAAAGGTATATTTTTGGCATATAATCACTAATTGTGATTACTTTTGGTGGATCCTGTGATGTCATCAGATCAATCAACTCCCAAGAGAACTGGTACAATAACATCCCATAGGATTGAATTATGACACTGAGACAACACAGTCCTGCAATTCAGGTAGCTTTTATCCTAGTTTAATTACTGTGACTGCCTTTTGAAGAAAAATAATTTAGACTCGACTATAACAAAATATAGAATTTGAGCATAAAGCATTCATGCTGTGTTAAAATGTTACTTGCACTTTAAATGTCCTGAAATGTTTCCAACTGGAGCAATGATAATGGTGGACCAATAATCCTAGTGATATAGCCCCTTTAAAAAAATATGTAGATAAGTAATTTTTGTATCCAATGTATGCTCTGCCTGGTTGTGGATAGTCTTATCGGATCATGAGCACCACACTGGATCATTGGTAGAACTCTGCGGTTTGCTCAACCCAGTTTTCCATATTTCCACAGGCAATATTGCCTGTAGGCTGCCTTTCGAAATGAGTTACTTGAATAATCTGGTTCTTCTCCCTTTGTCCGAATAGCTGATGTTAGAACTTCTCGATCTAGGCAGATCAGTTACTAAATAGAGCAGATTTCAGATGAGTGGGACAAACTATGGCATGTCCATAACTGATTTGATTGGATCAACAGGACAAAAACAATGGGAAATTATTTCAATGTCATGTCACGGCATGCCGTGGGGAACTACCAGAAGGTGATAAAGATATACTGCTTCTGAAGGCTATTAACTTAAGGTCATGGAAGTCTAGAGTTCGCTTGAACCACACGGTCAACCAGATGATAAATCCCCAGCGACCTGGATGGTGCACTTGTGCCATGGGGTCTGTAGACCTAGAACAGATTTTGTATGAGTTGGGCAAACTACAGCACAATGAAATCCTGCTATGCACCTTAGTATCAATGTTAAGCCCGGGGGAGGGGGGTTTGGCAAGGGGTGGGGATTTGACATTTTTGCCCAAAAAAATGTCAAATTCCCCAACCTTGGGAGAACACGTTTGGTCAAAAATATCAAATATCTGCCCTGTCTTCCTTGTGTTTCCTATAAATAACCCCACCCTGGGCAAGCAGCGTATGTCAAAATCCCCACCCTCGGGGTAGCCCTGTCTGTCAAATCCCCACCCCTTGCTGCCCCCCACTCCCTGGGCTTAACATTGATAGGTGCATTAACAGAAGTAGTTTTCGACAGTAGTTTTCATTCGTAAAAGGTACAACCTTCAATATACGTTTATTTCACTCAAAACAAAAACAAATAAGGAATTTGACAATTACCGAGTAGGCAGGACCTGAATAAACTAAGGGGTTATCGAGTCTAGTTTCTATTAAACAAAACTACAATTATACACGTATAAATAAAGGGGAAAACGTATACCAATAAGTTCATTTAATATTAGATTTTGAGTGGATTCAAAAATATCATTCTTGAATTAATTTACAGTTAAAGCAAAATCGATGCAAGTGAACTGACCCCATTTCTGATCATCATCGCAAAGTTTCCGATTTTTGGTTGCAGCTAGTCTCGCGCGAAACAACAGAAGAAAAAGTATTAGCACATTTCATTTCTCACCTTTATTTCTCTCAGCATTTGCGACTTGCTCCTGGTGTCGAGCAAAGGCATTTGGATTACGATTTATAACTATAAGGCTAACTTTATTCTTGAATCCCGCCTTTTGAGTTTTGGTACCGCATTTGCAGTAACACGGCATTTTAGGTAAACACTTTTGCACGATGAACAACCCTTTGTTTTGGCACCTTTCTTCCTGCTGCAGGTGTTCTTGCAGGAGCAAACCTACAAATGTTTATTCGTATGAAAGTTCATTTTTAAAATAGATAATAACTAAACTCAAATTTAAAGTACGATATTCCAAATAAAAACATGCTTACCACTCGGTCAGAAGTGAGAGTTCCCAATGCGTTTGGTGATGGCTCGTTAGCATTTCGCTCAGGCTGAGCACAAGCAACTGCAGTTGGAGAGCCGTAGCAATTGTGTGAAGGACCAGGACGACTTTCATCTTCACCTGCTTTTATCTACAATACTTGAAGTGAACAATATCAATTCCCGGGTCTCTAACCTCCATTGCTCGATCGAGTCGAGTCTGTTGAAAGGTCCATGTCCCGTATGTAAACAATAACACGAGCGCGCAATGCCTTTTGGATGACTTGGATTCTTTAAGGTATCTTTTGAGACGGTTGTAGACCGCGGAGCCCACAAAACGATTCTAGGAAATCGGTGACCTGTCCTTGTGACGTTACGGAATAAGTAGCCTCGCGAAATATCCACCTTGATGAAGCGGCAAATGTTGAGATACAGCTTAAAGTTCACCACGGGACAGATGGGGGACTCACTACATTGGCGTACGGCACAGGTGGGTTGAGTCACCACGCAGCGTTTTTCCGAATGTATGGTTCACCAGTAGACCGGAATCATCGGGAAAGAAAAGAACTTCCTAAGACTTTGCCCTTCCCAAATCGGACGACCGGTCTCCTGCGAAGAAGTCGATTGAAATGAAACTCAGATCTCTACTGAGTACGTAAAGAGTTGCGGGGCTGGTGTCGGGTTCCCTTAGCTTGGAAAAAATGTGTCGCGCTATCGCTGTAAGTTTATCCGCGAACATCGGTATGGCTTTCCGCGGTTGCACTCTGGCCTGAGCTTGCTCCTCACGTACACACTTTAAGTAAGATTTGATGGAGGGATGCGAGGCTGGATTGCCGATACCCAACCGGTCGTCACCACCCAGGCCAGCTTGAGTGAAGATAGGTATCCGCTTTCCGATGAGGCTATCAACCGTGCCTGCGGCCAGGCGAGTCGGACAAGCACAAGAGTGGCTTTGGCGTTGTTCCTTGTCTTCCAAACAAGGAACCTCCTGATGTCGAACGGAGAGGCGGCGCCAAGCACTTGGGCACAGGTAGGGATGAGAAAAAGGTTTCAAGTTGGTTCTGCAAAGCCGACTTTTGGCGCTCGTAACCCTTATTGGATTTTGTAGCTGCCAATTGTGCCAACCTACTGTCGATGGCGCCGAGGTCAATTTCCACATAATCTGTAGGGTCATCCGGCATAGTAAGGGCCGTGCGGAAACCGCACCTCTGACAAAATTACAGTCACAGTCGTTCAGGTAGGAGCAGTCAGGGCAAGGGGCAGCCGGTTTCCAGATTCTGGGCCGCTGGCTCTGTGGGCAAAAGGGGCAAATTACTGTTGGTTATCCGGAAAGCTAACACATCCCACTGCAAGGGGCGCGTAACGAAGCCATTATGAGGGGAGGGGAACAGCAATATGCCGGCGTCCACATTCTTGCCTAATTGTATGTAATCGCTTGCCCGGGAGTGGAGCAGGGGCCACCAGTACGGGATAGGAGAGAGCTTGGGAACTACAATCGTAAAGGTACACAAAGCACTGCTCAGGTGACGAACAATCGGGCCTATCAGGACGAAAGGCGGGAACACGCAGACGTTCTCATATGGCGGGATTGCCTGCGCAAATGCGTTAATTCCGGACGAGGCGGGTGTGGCAAACGGCGTGAAATGAGGTAGAGGCAAGCCGGAGCGTCCAACCTGAGTATTACAATCAAGTGCAATCAAATCGACGGTATGCCGTCCAAAGAGACGTTCGATCTCTTCCCAACACTTGGAGGCCAACATGCAGTCCTTGTCAGATAAGACGCGAGAGAGCCTATCCGCAGGGTTCTCGGCTGATGGTACGTAATACAGGTTGATGGAGACAATCTGGGATAGGGACACATGGTAACCGTTTTAGGGCATCGTTCAGGCTTGGATGAAAGTGAGAGAGTCAATATGAGCGTCCACTCGGCAATTGGAGACGGTTGTACTTCCGGATTGATGTGTATGAACGAGCGCCAACGCCTCTTTTACCGCGATTGGCTGGTCTCTTGTATCGTCCCTCCAAAGGTCGTGAGACTCCAGGCGGGATCCACGAGGGTCGTCTATGACACCACCCCAAGCGTACAGAGACGCATCGCTAGACACTTTAACAACCATGTGATGTTCCTCAAACCACGGAAGATGGCCATCCCACGTGTCGAGGAAGCGCCAATGCTTGATTTCGGCTAGGAGATCCCTCTTTACTTTAATAGGCCGGCCAGATCGGCCTGGCTCTGACGTGGCACGAAAGATCTCCCTGGTATAGAGCTGGGCGGCCGGGACAGCAATGCAGAAAGAGGAGATTTTACCAGCCTTTGAAGAGTTTTCACCGAGGTCGTACGGTTGCTAAAAATTGACTCGCACAGTCTCGCAAATTTGGCTTTTTTGTCTTCCGGCAGAGAGAAGGTTTGGAGATCGGATTCGCACAGGAACCCCAAAACCTTTACTCTTTTCTGTGGTATCACAACTGATTTCCTCAAGCCGATGAAATAACCCACTGAAATTAAGGTAGAGCAAACTATAAAGGCGGCTGCTTCTGCCACCTCAAAATCGGATCGATGGAGTGGCGGTTCCCGATGCCCACGTGGGGCCAGCAGGCCGACGTGCCGGTCATCAATATATTGGCTGCATGGGACACCCCATGAGCGGACGGCGCTGGTGGCTGCCATGCCAACTGTATGGTAAAGGTATGCCCTGGATTTCCAGCCAAACGGTATCGTGTTGTACGTAAAGTACCAACCTTTCCATTCTAGTCCAAAAAAGGACTAGCTCTCAGGGGATAGCCGGAGGTGATCATATCCACTTTTGTCGTCAAAAACGGTTTGGAAGTGCGATTTGTATACATAACGTGGTAGGTTAGAAATGTAATCCAAGGACAATGGAAGGTCTATAATCCATAAATTCAAAAAACGCTCGTCATGGCACAGTCGAGGCTTGGACGGCTCGATTGTAATGGGCATGACAAGGTGAGGTGGCTCGACAGCACCTACTTTACCCCAAGTGGAGAGCCATTACCAACACGCTCCAGGATAGTCTTGCCGATGAACTCTTCGAACTCCAAACAGGTTTTACTGTTTGGGAAAACTGCTCTAGGTGGGCGCGGAGAATTGTAATACTTCCCTTGGAAATCCCCCTTATATGGGGTCCAAAATTCGGCCACTCTCACGCCATTCTTAATATAATCCCGAATTTCATCCTTTTTGGGATTCTCCCGTAGAACCCGCTCCCATGGTGGTAAGTGTTGATGCAGCTCTCCTGCCAAAAAGTGATCAGGATTACGAAATAGTATGTCCCTCGGGAAAGCACGGACCACTCCCCTGGTTACCATTTCTATCGAGGGCTTCGGGCCTGCCCAAGTGCACTACTTCATAATAGAGGCCTCGACCCTGTCTGGCATAAAATCGGGCTTTCTTGGCCTCTTGATGAAACTAAGGAATAACGGACGAGAGTGCATGAGTACGCAACAAGGAAAGGGGAGAAAACCAACCGCGAAGCAGCTCAGAAATACCCCGTCCAGGGACAGAGCAGTTAAAGATATGAGATTACCTCTTCGAAGGCATGCAGGCGGTTGGAATTCCGTACATATGTGTGTGTATGTATATCATCCGAGTAATAAAGTGTGCAGGGACAAGCAAAAGTATACAATAGGTCAGACGACATAGACGGGAGACAAGTACAGGCTTTAACTATTTTATTTCAACGTATGACTGTCTCCAGCGCCTGGTCAACCTTAGAGGCGTTAATAGAGGCCCCTGATAATAATACGTAAATGGATAATTGTGGTATGTGAAGGTCTTATATACGAAATAGAAAACAATAGGAGACATGGTACGATTACGTAACACGCTAACGAAGAGCGTGAAAACGTATAAACAGGGAAAACGAATACAAATAACTCCAGTAATTAGCGTCCCGAAGAAAATACATTATGGATGTCATACAGACGAAAATTCACCAGCAATGCCGCCTAACCGGCAAAGTTTTTAGGAAAATACTAAATTCGCAGATCATGTCTACGGAAGACTAAACTAACCTCCGGTGCGACCGGTAGATTCTGGATCTGAGCGGCTGGTGGGTTTGGTGGGACCGGTACTTGAGCTTGATTATCAACTACCGGTTGAGCTTGGTTGACGACCGCTTGTGGGTTTTGAACACCAACCACCTGTGGGTTATCAACTGCAGCGTAAAGTACTTGGCCGACTTGGCCCGCGGCTGGATTCTGGGGAACTTTAGCCATCCTTGCAAAGAAAAGGCGCAGCGATGATCGAGAAGTCTACTGAAGCGCCAACCGTTACTCTCTCTCCCGTTTTCATGAAATGATCCAAATACCTGATTTTCGAGGAGTTTATTTATATCCGCGCCCTTTAGGGGTTACGTAACTCACGAGCATAAGGGGATTAAAGTAACAGGCATGCTAGCGGATGCTGATTAGGGCGATTGTACGCGATAGCCCCAGTGAGAATACTGTTTTCTATTCCAACTGCAACCTATAGGCATACGGATAAGGAGTTACGGGAAATGCGAGTCCGTAAGCCGAGGAGCAAGAAGCAGTAAACCGTTAAGCTTGGGTGGGAATGGGAGGGAAGGAAAATAAGTAAAATAAGATGGCAAACCCATAATATAACGTAAAGTATTTTACTGTAACACGATACAGACCTTCCCAACTACCCGCCGGCATCTCGCTTAACAAACTGGCCACGACTAATTGGAAGTTCATACTTTTATACCTATGTTACGTATGACTGCACTTGAAATAGTATTCTATTCCAACTGCGACCTGCTCCCCATAGGCATACGGATAAGGAGAGTTACGGGAAATGCGAGTCCTACAGCGAGGGCCGAACCCCTAGGATTATATATAAACTGGGAGAATGTAAAACTACTCCCTAACCCTAACCTTGCCCATAACTAAAGCCCCAACCCGTAACTCAAAACCCCATCCCAAAACTGATTAAGTGTGAAAAAAGGCGTAAAGCCAACCAAAGTATTCAAGTCCCGAAACTGGATACCCAGGATTTCAGCTGGTATTCCGTCTCCCTGGGGCAGAGCATTAATGGTCAGTCTCTCAGCTGGATCCGATGATTGTGTTGCTGCAAGAACTTTATCGACTTATAATAATAATAATAATAGACTTTATTATCCACAGAAATCTTTCAGTTTACACTGATTTCCAAAGATGCTGTGCAACTAATAATAGCAGTAATAATATAATAATTTACTAGATACTAATTATAATATGTATGCAATAAATAATACTAATAATAACCTTAAATAATATATAATATCAACGTATCAACGTACATAGAACAATCATGAGTAATGTCTCCAGTAGATTGACTTAAACTCCTTCACACTGCGAGCAGATTTAATCTCAGGATGAAGACTGTTGAACAGCATAGCCGCGGAATTGGCAAACGACCTTTGGCCAGATTTAGATGTAATTTTACTAATATGGATATTGTCTCTCCCCCTAGTTTCTCTTTACAATACTTGAGAGATATATGATGGAAAAAGGCCATGCAGGCACTTATAAGCAGCAATACATTTGTGGAAAGACCAACGATCACTAATAGATATCCAACCTAGCTGTCTAAACAGTTCTGCTGAACGTTCATCTCGTATTTTCTTCTGTAGGATAATACGAGCACCTCTCTTCTGGAGCCTAACAAGTCGTTCCAAACATATTTGGTCAGCATTACACCAAATGACATTACAATATTCAAAAAGTGGCTGGACAAGGGTGCCATACAACTGTTTACATGTATCAACTTCAAGATATTTCCTAATCCGTGCCAGTAATCCTAATCTACTACTAATCTTCTTTGCTACATTATCTATGTGGTCATGCCAGCTCAAGGACGGATCTAATGTAACACCCAGATGCTTCATTACAGATACAGTCTCAATCGGTAATTCAGATATAGTTAAAGGCAGTGCTGAACTAGACATAGTAGTGGTGGCCAGGCGTTTGCTAGTTCCAAAAAGCATGAACTTAGTTTTCTTTACATTAAGAACAAGGCCATTCGCAGTGAACCATGCATTGAGGCTATTTAACTCAGCTTGAAGGGTAGACACTATAGACTGAATGTCCTTACTAGCAAAAAATAAAGCTGTGTCATCTGCATAGAGAATCACTTTGCAGTTTTTTACATTATCAGCCAGATCATTGATAAAAATAATAAACAAAAGAGGTCCCAGTACAGAGTCTGTGGTATACACCCATTGAGAGATCCATAGCGTCAGATGTAGCTCCATTAACAGCTACTACTTGGGATCTGTTTGAGAGATAATCCCTAAACCAATCCAGAGCTGCACCCTTCACTCCAACGGTTGTCAGTTTATCCAACAGAACTGTGTGGTTAACCAAGTCAAAAGCCTTTTTCAAGTCCAAAAAGACTGCCCCAGTAAGGTTACCCTTATCTATGTTCATCAGTAGATAGTCGCTGAGGTCTAACAATGCTGTGGAGGTAGAATGCCCTGGGCGGAAACCAGACTGGGATGTTGACAACAGCCCGTTATCCACAAGGTGATTGTACAGTTGTTTATGTACTGCTTGTTCAAATATCTTCATAACTGCAGGTATGACTGATATTGGACGGAAGTTGTTTGGATCTTCGAGGCCACCGTTTTTATGTATTGGCGTCACCTGAGCGGCCTTCCAAGCTGATGGAATATGGTTAGACTGTAGCGACAGGTTAAAGATCTTAGTCAGTGCATGGGGAGCTATGACATCAGCATCGCAGAAGCCTTCTTGACACGTAAGCCTGTTAGAGCTTTACGCACAAAGTTATATCTAAGTATTTATTATTTGTTTGCCACAGTGTACAATAACTTCAAAAACTCATGAATAATTAATGAGCATTTTGTCCAATCAGATGAAGCAAATCAGTCACGTGCATGCTCCTTTATACCTGATAAAATCTCATCATTCTAAAAGGCCCGCGGAGGGATTTGAATTCTGTCCCAGAGGGAAACGGGGTTAATGATTGAGACAATGGAATTTCTATTGATGTTTCAGCTTTCTCACTGAATTGCTAATTAGGATGAACGTTTTATATAAAGAATATTAATGAACATGAAATTTTAAATAAAGTTTCATCCTAATTAAGAATTCACTGATAAAGACCCAAAGATAGCAAAAAGTACACGGAACATAAGGTACCTAGATAATAAATTTTGCACTAAATTTACTAATATCAGCAGACTACCGAGATACACAGATAATATTTTTAAAATGAAGTTATCCATCTACCATTACTTGTTTACCGTGCCACTGTTTAGTTCCAATTATTAAACCAAACTCAAAGCCGTAAAATTATAAAAACGTGCATTAAACTTACATATTTTGTGCCGGAGTCAAAAAATTAGAGTCTGCCGTCATGTCAGTCACATCGCTTTCCAAGTCTTGAACTTTATCGAGGTAAACCACGACACCAAATCCTTCAAGTTCAGATTCTTCTTGCCGATTGCGAAACGCCACTTCAAACAACATAGTATGGTAATTTCTTCATGTCATTCCCTTGAGATGTTCGTAATTGCAGGCGGTGATTACTCGAATATTTTGCATGGCGTTGTGAATACAAAGGTTCAATGGTTCATTAAGTAACCATTCCCTTGAGATGTGCGTCTTTCTTTCATTGCATTCTTAAAGCGTTTTTGAAGCCGTTTAAAACACTCACAGCACGTGTTTTATCAAGTCTAAAAATTCTCGGGCTTCGCCCTCGAATTTTTAAACTTGATAAAACACTGCTGTTCGTGTTTTAAACAGTACATAAACAGTATAATTTGTGGGGGGAAAACAGTGACGAGGAAGCCTAAACGAGAAACCGTAAGGCTTATGGAAGTTCAGGCTTCCCCTTCACCGAAATGTTCACCGAAATGTTCGAAAAGGGTGTATCCCTCGACCCCATTGGCAGATGAAGTATGGCTCACAGCAGCAAGAGGTGGTGAAAACAGAGCTTGTTTCAAACGTTTACCAATTGTAATGAAGAAGGTGTTAAAACAATTTGCAATTCCTTTGTTATCCGTGATAGTAACATCATCAAGACAGAGTTCATGTATGGACGTGGAATTCTTTCTGGGAATCACTTTGCGCAAGGTCGACCAGAGTTTGAAAGGTGTATCACTGTTGTCCGATAATAGAGTATTAAAGTAACTTTTCTTCGATGACACAATAAGCTTAGTTACTTTATTTCTCAAAGCTCTAAACTGAGTCCAGTCCTGGTCAATTTGAGATCTTTTCGCCTTGCGCTTAGCATTATCTCTAGCACTCATAGCAGATCTAACCTCATCAGTCATCCATGGAGGTTGAGACCCTCTAACACGGATTAAATGAGCAGGGGCATGCTTAGTTGTGATTTCCTTTAGCATTAGACCCATTACATTCCAGGCGTCATCCGGGGAATCAAATAAGTCAAGCGTGCTCCAGGGTAGTGCAGAGAGGTTAGTTAAATAAGCATTAAGATCGAAATGCTTAAAACTGTTAACCTTGATAACTTTGGGTGGTAGTCTGGGCAATCTGCATATCCTGTTACAATACACAAGGTAGTGATCGCTCATAGATATTTCCAAAACACCGGAGTCAGTGACACGATGACTGCAGTTGTAAATATCAGGTCTATAATGCTGGAGGAACCAGCTGTCACGCGCGACTTGCGTATACGACTTGCGTATAATGATGTACCATGATGGTGGAGCACCACCAAGAGTGTGTTTCGCGATGTCTTCCTTTGAGGCGCCCAGTAGCCTAAGGAGGATCCCACGAAAACCACGGACAGTCTCATTGTCGTGAATTTTGAGGGACTTCAGGTATGTGACCAGCTTGGTTTGAACAGCGGACGCCAAAAATGGGGCGCTGAACACCAAATCCTTCCTTGTGGTTGTCCGGAAGAGTAAACCCTGGGACAAGTTGATCTCCATTGCCCTGAAGAGTTCCCTGTAGGTTTTGAACCGGACAAATAATGGGTTTTTTAAATTGTCTGACTGGGAACGATCTGGAAGCGCTTCCTCTGAGGACTTGCCGACCATTTGATGGATAAGAAGACTTTTCCCGTCCGGATTCTGTAAAACGTCCACCGTTTTCAGCCTTCCCAGATCCGCGGCTCTTTGCCCGGTAAAAACTATTAGAGTGAAAAACGCTAAGTCGCGCGCGTAAATGTACTTATTTACCGCTGACGAGGAGGGGTCGGTAAGAAGCGAACGTAAATGGTAAATAATTTTGTTGAACTTGTCAAAAAATAACAGGTGTAGCTTGTTTAGGGGAGATCCTGGCCTCGGCTTGTTCCGCCTGAATAGACTTGAGGTATCGCTTCACAGAGAAGTGAGTGGCAGGGTTTCCCCATCAGTCCCAGATGGTCGTCCCAGTCTCCTGAACGATCTATACTGCTAAATATTGCGCGGATTTTTGCAATGGTAGATTCAACCGTGCCCACAGCTAGGCGAGAAGGGCAAACGCAGTAGCCCCTGCATCTGGAGACGAGGAGCTTACAACCATCCTTGTGGACCTTTGTCTTTCCCTTCTGGTCTTTCCAGACGAGGGAACGGACAATGTATTTGGAGCCGCATGAAAGGAGGATCTTTGGTGAGTCTAAAGCACAAAGAAACTGTTGGAGTTGTAACCCCAACTGCGATTTTTGTTTTCCATAATTTGTTGAGGTTCTGGCCAATTCAGGTACAATTTGACTTTTTTAGCCATTGGCTGTCGTCAATGACAGAACTTTGCATAACCCCGCACGTTGCGCAGTCATCGTTAGGGTAACGACAATTTTGGCAGGCCTCAGCCGGGCGCCAAACGCGTGGAACACTCTAAACAAAGGAGAGAGAACGTTCTATTAGCACGTTATTCTGGAAGTGGTGGGCGACATTCTGAAGGCCCAAAGGTCCCAACTAAGAGCTCTTGATTCGAACACTCCTTCGTGTGTTGGGTAGAGAAGTATACCGTGCTGGCCTTTTGAGCCCAGCTGGACTACGTCTGGTGCCTGTCCGTTAACCAGAGGCCACCAGAAGCGTTTTGGGAAGACATCCGGGATGACAATGGTAAATGTTCCACTACACGAGGATAGGAAACGGAGGACTGGGCCGACCAACGCCAAGGGCGGAAACACGTAGGCGTTGTCTGCGGCATGAAGGGTCTGGGTGAATAGATTAACTCCCGCTGAGTCAAGCGTCGGCCATGGGGTGAAATGTCGGAGCGGTCTATTGTCTTGAGTGCATCGCGCATTGGAGTCGAGGGACATCAGATCCACCGTGTGAGGTCCCACCGAGCCTCGAGCCTCCCCCACGACAGATTGGCGAGCATGCAATCTGCGGCGGGTAACACCCTTGAGAGGGGGGGGGGAAGTGTTCGCCAGATTCGCATCAGATGGGACATGACACAGAGTTAATGCGATATTGAAGCGTAACAACATTTCGAATATAGATTTGACCGTCGCAGTGAGCTCGACGCTTTTTGCCGCCTTGTTTTTTCAATGCCTGGACGAGAATGAGGCTGTCCGTTCGCGCGTCTACCCGGCAGTTGCTCAGGAACTGAGCTACCGCAGACCGCATACCGAGTATTCAGAAATGCCAGAGCCTCTTTGATCACGTTAGGATTGGAGCGTTGATCGGGCCTACAGTAGTCGCGAAGCCTAACAGACTCGCCATCAAGGGAGAGTATCACTGCACCCCAGCCGGAGTTGGAAGCATCAGTGTAGAACCTGATCACTTGATGCCTTTCATCAAACCACGGTAAGTACCCTTGCCAGTTATCGAGAAACCTCCAGTGAGTGATCTCCCTACGAAGCTCGCCTGTAATTTGGATGGGCTTGTGGGACTTTTTCCCGTGAAGCCCAATTGCGCGGAAAACCGTGCGCTGTAGAGACGCACTGCTGGGACAGCGATTGAAAAGGACGTCGTTTTTCCAGCGAAACGCTGCAACGTTTTAAGCTCCCCTTCCTTTTTCGAAAGAATGGTTTCTCTTAACAACCGGAACTTTTCCTTTTTGTCGTCAGGCAGGATAAACGCCATGCATCGAGAATCACACAGGTAGCCGAGGAAACGGATGCACTGTGAGGGGCCTAGGGGTGCAAGGAGGACTTGAATAGGGCCAAGGTGTAGCCCAAGACGTCAGCACAGCTCCCGCTTTTTGGAAGTCGGACCAAACACAGGCTTGAGAAGTTATCAGATGGCCAATATGCCGGGCGTCTATGTACTGACTATATAAACTAATTGCGATTTTGAGACGCCGATACCGAATTATATTGCCGGCGTTGGAAGAAAATATATTCTTCGTATTGCGCGACTCCGCCCAATACGGAATATATTTTCTCCCAACTGGCCGGCAATATAATTCGGTATCGGCGTCTCAAAATCGCAATTAGTTTTGTTTCACGATTCAACAATTAAGTCGTGAATTGTTAAAAGAAAGAAGAGAATGAAGCACCAAACTTATGCTGATCGGAATTTCAATTCTCAAAAGACGCCTAGTATATCTATGGCAACGGTTTCACGGCTTGAGTGAAAAAAACTTTCGCGACGTGTTTCGAAATCTCTTCAAAAATTGTGAAAATTGTACTTTTAGCGGATAAGAGTGTTAGATTTCTGACCGAAACTACAATGCCAACCTTACCTTTAGGATTGAATAATTCTTATCTTGTAATTTACATTGTTTTGAAGGTGAAATTGTAGAAATCTTGCTGTTGAACAAACGACTTTTGAACTTGACCTGGAACCCATGTAACTGCAAGGGCTCGCGCAAGAGCCAATCAGAGGCTGGTATTCTGAGACGCCAATACCATGTTATAT